>JAPDPK010000066.1:2880000-3512500 GCA_031772115.1 Heritiera littoralis | reverse complement strand
GCAAAGTGGTGTTCCTGCGCAACAACAACAACCAAAACTAGCGACTTGAAGCGGCGGCAAAGTGCAGCGCACAGCAATTTGGAGCAGCAGTGGTGGTGATCGCAACACAGCAGAGGAGCGGTTAATGGTGAGCTCGGCAGAGAAGGCAGCACGTTACGGTGCTGTCACGATTCAGCAGCTTCGGTTCGGGACAGCAGTACAAGGTGGGTTGATGGTGGACAGTGTAAGAAACTCAAAATGATGATGTTTAGGAGAATGCACCAGCAGTGCCTGAAACAAAGAGTTTGACTTGTGTAATAAGCAGAGTAGGGCAGCCCCTGTTCTTTTTTCTTGTCAGTCTGATCCCTTTTTTAATATTGAAGGCCACTATTTTATGGACCTAAAATCTTTTATTTTTGGTAATAATTGGAGATTCAGAATAAACTTTTTAGAAAATTTTATATTTTAAGAATCGGATTTTAAATTCGATATTAATTCTAATTTTTCTTTCTACTAAATTTAAATTAAATTTCAATCTTTTAACAATCCCATTTAATTTTACTCTCTTATCAAAATTAATTTCGATTTTATTCCCTTTTTTAAAATTATTTTATTGAAAATAAAAAAATCATATAAATTTTATATCTAAATAAAAAAATCAATAATAAAAAACCAATTAATTAAAATATTTGAAAAAGATCCAGACAAAAATGATATCTATAAGTATTTATAACCTTCAACAGACAAAGAGGTAAAAGGTCCTCATATCTCAATATGTACCAATTGCAAAGAAGATTTTGAAAAAGAATTGGCAAGTAAGGTAATCGTCTTTGTTCGGCTAAAGGACAAAAGGAACAACGTAGAAGATTTTTTGGACTAGGCAAAATATTTAAATCACCTTTTAATGTTTGAAGTTTTACAAAAGATGGATTAACCAATCTAAAATGCCAAAGTTCTTTTTGTGTCATGGAAAACATTATTACAAAAAAAAAAAGAAAGGAATACATATACTTTGGAAGAATTTACAACTTAAGCTTAAAGCATAGAGATTTCCAACTCGCTTACCCATCCCAATCATCTAACCCTATGTAAGGTCCTGAATTACACAAGATTAAGAAGAAAAATTAACAGAATAGTTGTGTTTTTGAACTAAAGAACTAATTAAAATCAAGTTGAATTTGAAATCAAGAACAAATAGAACATTTTCTAAAAATAAATTGTCCAATACTTGAACATATCCAATTTGAGTTATAGCAATAGAAAAACCAATTGGTAATGTGACACATGAGTTGCATATTAAAGTAGTAAACTTGAAAAGATCCAAAGAACAACATATATGATGTGAAAATAGAAAGCTTAGAAATAGGGGAGGAAAAAGAAACATGATACCATGGCTCATGCTACTGCTATGCTAAAACATCTCGAGAACCAAGTTGCAATTGTGAGCTTAAGAAGGCAATGAGTTGCTTGCACACAGAACTTGTTTGATTCACATGAGCTTTAGATGTGTTCTTTCCCTTTAATTTATAACCGAGTGGATATCCAATCAACTTATAGCATTTTTCAATAATATGATCAAGCACATTGCAATGTGCACACAGAGGACGATTTTGTTTGCCTTTAGAATCTGAAATAGGTAGAATAGTTTGGCTAATAACTTTTTGGCATTCCTCTTGTACTACCAATGAAAAAACCTTTCTGATAAAAGGAAGTGGATCCATCATCAAAGTTACGTTTTTTTAATACTTAATACCTTTATTAGTTTAAAATACTTAAATTTATTTTTGTATTTTTTTCTTTTTGATATATATTAAAAGAATACCAATAAGTGATTGGAAGAAGTAGAAGTGGGCTTATGCTCAAGGCATTTGGACATGTTCAAATCTTGGAGTCGCCATTGGTGGGAAGGCTTTACCATTTACCACTCTCAGCCTCAAATGGATTAGTCTCAAACTGTAAAACAGATAAGAATACTTGTGGTTACGTTTAAAAAAAAAAGAATCAATGCAAAGTTAGAACTATCGAGACAAACAATAGAATCAAGAGGGTTCAAACTGAGTAGAGTGAAGACTGAATACATGAAATATAGATTCAATTCAAACAAAGAGGAAGATCAGAACTGTGAGAACTGTTTTCTCAATACCCAGTATAAATTATTTGTTAAGGAAATTGAAAAGCAAAGGTTAATCACTAAGATTCCCAAAATAGTGGGACTCTTAGAGGGATGTGAACCCACACAGGATTCGTTATGATTCGAAATGACCCAAAAGAGTAGATTAATTATATTCGAAGTTTGATTTATCCATAATATGGAACTTGTCTCAATTGGGGTTCACTTCAAAGTACCAAAGAAAAGTATAGGAGGAAATAGTAATGTGGGCTGTAGTGGTATTTCTATAGTCCAAATTAAGGTGAAACTCTAGAGTATTGATATTTGGAACACAATACTGAGATGGTAAGAATTTACGTCTCAAAATTTATCCATTTGTACGTGCTTTGGGAATTGTGCAATAAATTCGAAAATGATGGTTATGTCTATAGGCTAAGAAAACTTTTGTGAATAACAATCAATCTAGTTTAACTTTTGACTTGCAGATTATCATAGTCAAAACCTTCATTTGAAGAAGCCTCATGTAGTCCCAATCCGTAAAACAACGTGAATAAGGGTAATTTTTCCATTTTAACAGTCAAACTCAAGCAAAAGTCAAAGTTTTGACTAGAATATATTAAATAAATATATTTTATGTGTAAATAAAATATTTTGGAAGTTAAGTTACATATTTAAATGAATATTAAAGCAGTTGGGAAATAAAGGAGATTTTTAACATTGTTAAGGGAAAATGGTAAATTGGCAATAAAATATCATTAAAAGGCAAAAAAAATCCCATCTTCTTCATCTTCTTGGCCGGCCACACTTGAGGAGAGAGAAAAGCCATGAAAGTCTTAAGGTTTTAAGAGAGAGAAAGCTTGAAAAACACCTACCTACAAGCCCCAAACCAAAAATCTCACTAAATGAAAGTTGTTCCTCTCATCAAACTCTACAACATACCTCCAAACTAGCCATTAGAATGGCCATTTGGTGGGTGTTTTGCTCTCTCAAAGATTCGGCCTTGGTGAAGGTAAGAGAGAGAATGCTGGTTTTAATTCTTTTCATTCCAATTGATTGTTCTTTGATATTTACGCATGTGTATGATGCTGGAATGAATCAAAACCATGTGTATGAGGTCTTAAAGGTTTCGAACATGAGTGGTTCATAGTGCCACCATGCATGGCTCTATGTAAAACTGATGTGGAGAGTATGAGGAGTATGAATGTGATGATAGAATTGCAAAATGATTAGTGTAGGCTAGGGTATGTTTTTGGCCAAAGAGGGTTTGTGGGATTACCATGATCAATTTGATAGATTAATGGTTATAGAATACTATGTTAATAAATATAAGACTATTGGTAAAGTTAGATTTGAAAAAGAAAACATTTTGGCTGTAGTTGCAGTTATAGGCATCGGTAGGAAATAGACCAGGTTTGCCATTTTATTTGAAAATTGGAAGATCTTAAAGTATAGTACAAGTTTTATAAAAGAAGTATGGATTTTTATCATGTTTTGACATGATTTTACAACCCGAAAGTGAGTGAGATCAAGGGAAGGATAGGCAAATATATACTTGCCTATTAGAGTTGGTGCTATCATAATTGGATACTATACTGTGATTAAGATAAGGGATATATATATAGAGGAGGCATAAGGATACTGTGTTTGCAATAAGGTATTACAATTGTGTTGGAAACGATTGAGTTGTGTGATCATATACCGTCACTACATTGGAATTGATTGAGTGAAATGTGTGATTCGATAATGTGACTGAATTAGGATTGATGGATTAGTGTTGTCGTTATTGAATTGTGTTTTTAAGTGCAGGAGGGTTACGATAGTCAGAACCGTTATGCTACCAAAAATTTGTAAAACGATCATAAAACCATTGATTATTAATGAGAAATTGTTAATGTACGATAAAATGAAAGGAAATGAATGGTTAGTTAAGTTTGCCATTGTTAGTATATGGATATGTACGTATATGAAATGCCATTTTGGAAATCATTTTCAAGGGTTTTGATGCTTTCCATGAAATTAATGAACTTTAGAACTATCTTTATATATAAATAAAATATTTTGAGTACTGTTTTTTATATTTAGAATATTTTATACTGTAAGTACCTTTACCGAGCATTAATGTTTTAAATGTAACTATTATTGATTTTAATGACTTATGGGCTATCTGAAGATATATTTTGGCTAAACTGATTTCTAAGATATGATTTTTGACTGTTTTAATTATTGTTTATAGAAACTGCATTAGTATGAGATCATAATGATTTTAGTAAACAGTTAAAGAATATGTTTTGATTGAATTTAAAGTACTTTATAAGATTTTCGACTGTTTTATGGACTGGGTTATCATCTGAATGAAATAAATGTTTTGAATATTTTAGATTGAATGATCCTGTTTTACTAAAAGTTTGAATGTCGAATTGAAGTTAATGTTTCAAATATCCTAAATTAACTGATATTGCTTTACTGGAAGTTTTGATTTTCTGACAAAAGCTAATGTTTTAAATGTTTGGATTTGATTGAATGTTTCAAATGAAATAACTTTAAAATGATGAATTGTTATGTTCTAACATGGTATGCTATTATTTAAGAGTAATATTATGGGAGCCACCTTTAGAGTCCTAAAGGACTTATGGCTACACGAGACCCTTTAAGACTGTGAAAGTCACTTTTAGGATCCGAAGGGAGCTTAGTGTTACACGAGTATACCCACCATTAGTATCCATGGATTTGTAAAATGAAACTTAATTCCCAAAAGTTTATATTTTGACCCAATTACTATATTAGTTAGCGGTGTTGGGGTGGTAAATCCTTGGCCAACCTAGGCACTTCCAGTCCATGATAATAAATGTACTCTTTTATGGTTTCATAGGAATCAAGTAAATACACTACAAGAAAAATGATTTTCAGCGACAGATTAGCGACAGATTAACGTCGGAAAATATTTTTTACTTAGCGACAGAATTCCGTAGGTAATTTGTGACGGAGCATTTTCCATCGTTAATTCCGTCACTAAATGTAGCAGGAACCTACTATTCAATTGATGCCTAAATTAGCGACGGAAATTTCAGTCGCTAAAACTTATAGGTAAAAATTTATGGTTTAGAATTAACGACGGATTTTTCCATCGCTAATTCCGTCGCTGTTGAGTTTTGTGACGGAATTAGAGACAGAAATTTCCATCGCTGATTCCAATTGATCCAAATTTATTTATTTAATTAATTAATTATTTATTTATTTTTAAATTTGAAGCATTAGCAACGAAAATTTCCATCGCTAATTCCGTCACTAAAATTCATCAGCGATGGAATTAGCGACGGAAAAAATCCGTCGTTGATGCTTAAAAAAGAAAATTTATTTATTTATATATTTTTATTTTTTTCATAATTTAAAGCATCAGCGACGGAATTTTCCATCGCTAAAAAGCAACAGCGATAGAAAATTTCGTCGCTGATGCTTGAAAATGAAAATTTATTTATTTATATATTTTTATTTTTTTCATAATTTAAGGCATCAGCGACAGAAATTTTCCGTAGCTAATTTCATCATTGATGCTTTTCAACAACGAAAAATTTTGTTGTTGATTTTTTTCAGCGACGGAAAATTCAGTCCCTGATTATTTAATAAGAAAATTAAAAATTGGAATTAGCGATGAAAATTTCCGTCGCTAATTCCATTGCTAATTCCAATTTTTTGAATTTTTCTCGCCTCCGCTATAGCGGGAAATATTTTCAAATAGTATTAGCGACAGAATTTCCGTCACTAATTCCAATTTTTTGAATTTTTCCTGCCTGCGCTATAGTGGGAAATATTTCGATATAGTATTAGCGACGGAATTTCTGTCACTAATCCGTCAGTAATTTCATCAAAAATTTCTCTGTATACGCGCCAAAGACTCTATATATTCTCCTATTCTCTATTTTCTCTCCTCTTCACTATTTTCTCTCCTCTTCACTCCTCCCTACCTATCTTCTTTATTTGTCCATCTTTTCATTTTTTTTCATAGTTTTTCTTCTTATCCCTCTTTCCTTCAATTTTTTTTCCTGTTTTTTTTTGTAAGTTTACTCTATTTTTCTTTTATTTTTATGTTGTTAATTTTTTTTATATGATAAACTTTAATACTTATGTTTTTGTTTTTTTTTTTTTACTTACAGATGATGATGATGATGATGATGATGATGATATGGTCAGGTGTTGGTGGTAGTGGTGATAATGATATTGAAGATAATGTGTATTTTTTTTAGTTAATTTATTTTAAGATAATGTTTATGGATTTAAGTATAAATATTAGGTTTAATTTAAATGTTTCCCTTTCTCTCTCTCTCTCTCTCTTTATATAAATATAAATAATTAATTCCAAAACATTTTTTTGACGAAATTCATAGAAATTAGCAACAAAATCTGTCAAATAAGTGAAAAAATTCATCAAATTAGCGACGAAATTCATAACATTAGCAACGGAATTCATTACATTAGCGATGGAATTCATCACTTTAGCTATGGAATTCATAACATTAGCAACGGAATTCATTACATTAGCGACGGAATTCATCACTTTAGCTATGGAATTCATAACATTAGCAATGAAATTTCCGTTACTGATGCTCTTTAGTGACAGAATAATTATTGAATTAACAAAAATAACAAACTATCAATGACAGAAATTCTGTCGCTGATGCCTTTTAACAACCGATTTTCATGTAAATTAAAAGATGAAATTATGTTTTTAGCGACGGAATTTTCCGTCACTAATGACATAAAATCCACCGCTGATGTAAAAAAATACCGTTGCTAATTAGTGACGGAAATGAAGTTTTACCGACAGAGTGAGCATCAGGGACATCGATTTTTCCAACAGAAAAATTTTCGTCGATAATCCGTCACTGAAGACCATCAGCGACGAATTTAACTCTCAGTAACAAAATTTTCCGTCACTAATTCCATTGCTGAAGGTTCATTTTTTTGTAGTGATATTTTAAGATTATTAGCTCCTATAGTTACCTTCGGGTAATCATGCTAACGTAATATAATGTTTGTTATTGACCATGAGCAAATCTTCAGTAGTTCACAAGATATCACTGGCACCATAACATTGGATGGATACCGCTATGACTATGGCCGTATGTTTTAATGTTATTCTCATTCGGGAACCTAATGTTGCATTATTCTATTGGGATATTGACTGTCTCTACCGAATAATTTTATCAAATGATTTTACCAAATGATTGTATCTAGTGCTTTTATTAAATGGTTTTATTAAATCGTATTTATCGAAATAAAATATTAAAATGCAAATGAATGTTTTGATAGAATGACTTTATTGTTGAAGGAAATGGTTTATTGAACTGTAAATGTTATGATTTTATTATTTATTATTATATAATGATTTTAATGAAGAATTGCTTTATATTACATCGTATTGAATCACAGTTATCAAAGTGAAACTTTTTGATACAAATGAATATACCAAGGTTATGGTTTTATTGTTTGAAAGGAAAGGATTTTCTGAATTATTATGGATAGGACTTTACCGTTTTGTTATTACATAATGATTTAATGATAATTGTTTAATATTATATAGTATTGTTAATGATTATAAAAATAATGAAACTCTAGTTTAATATGCATGAATTCCTTCTCTGTGAAGTTTACTTAACTTCACTATAATCTGATCTAGGGATTGGAATAAGTGAGGTGCTTTAAAGCATCATTCTTTAATCAACCTGGTATCCTTATCTGGTTATAGCAATCCTTCCTTCTGATGTTCTATGTTACGATTATCGATAGTAAAAGTCATTGTAGAAATTTGGTTAGGATACATGCATGTTAGTTGCATAGTATCTGTTATTGATAGTCATTGTCACTGTAGGAGTATGTTTATGAAACACATATGTAGTTTTGTATAGTATCAGTTCTTTTACATATATTTCTTACTAGGTTTAAAGCTCACCCCCTCTCCCACCTCATAGCTTTTCGATAGTAGATACGATCACTGCTACTATTGAGATTAGACGAAGCCAGCTTTAAGAAACCTAATGTACTAAGCAATAAGTTATACAGTAGATGTTATATTTTTGTATCGACACAATCTATGCACAGCTAATGTATTTATAGTTTGGGATGTAGATCATATAGTGTAATGTTAGTAGTGTCAAAGGAAACTAGTGTGATGTATTTATATAATGTTGATAAATATATAAATTTATGTTAAGGCATTTGGGTTCACACTCTAATATTATATTTGATATTTGCCATTATACGGTCTTTATGGTATAAAGATAGACAATAAATGAAATGAATAGAATAAACTTACACTGATATTGAATACAAACCAAATGACAATGAATGTGAATGGTAATTGTCGTATAAGAAAAGCAAAGTCAAAAAGGAAAAATTAGTCCTGATTTTAAGAAATTGAGATGTGACAAGAACATAGTGACGTTAGATGAGATGGAGATATGTAAATGGATCATTTTTGATATTTGGGGTTCGATCATCCAGATGAATGGAGAGATTAATGACAATATGACTTATAGGATCTAGGCTAGTTGGAGTAAGTGAAGAATCGCTACAAGTACATTGTGCATTAAATGAATCCCTATATGGTTGAAAGACAAGTTTTATAAGACAATTGTTAGACCAACATTGTTGTATGGTAGCGAATGTTGGGCAATTAAGAGACTGCATATACAAAAGATGAGTCTAACAAAAATGTGAATGCTACGGTGGATGCGCAATGTAACAACCCTTTTTGCCAAAATTATGAACCAATTTTTTTTACGCTTACCTTGTTAGGCTATACGTAATGTCTCAAATTCAACTCTTAAACTAAATTTACATTAGCTAGATAAATATCGTTCAATACCTGGTCCCAATTCAAATATACTAAGCAAGCATGCATTCACTGTTCCAAATTAATTCACTTAACAAAGTATATAAATATCAAAGATGCATGGATCATCCTAAAACATAGATATGTCATGTCCTTCCTTTAGCTACATCCTCATATTTTAAAAGTATTGAAATTGCAAATCTAAATATAAATCAAGCGACTATACTTTATATGCCTCCGAAGATGGTACAAAAACCTCGAAAGAAGTAGGAGCACCCCATGTACACACTCCTACTGCAGGTAATCTGGAAGGTGGAGAGGGAGGTGAGCTTATAAAGCCCAATAAGAAATATATATATAAGAGACAGATACTAAATTTCTATATACAAGCTTCTAAAACATTTAGTAAGGCTCAAAATCGAAATTTATATAATTTGGAAACCAAACCATGCTTTATATATATAATTCATTCATTCAAAACTATAGATAAGCATTATAATTCGAAACATAATTCTCAATATAAACATTCAGAATCCATAAACGGCGTAAGTACGTAAAGAAGCATATATATATATATATATATATATATATATATATATACATACATATATATTAAGCTGGAGACATAATGACCAAGCAATAATCATGCAATTCAAATATTCTCGTGAGGAAAAGTGCAGTTGACATATGGCCATAGTCCAGAAGGGGTCCACAGTGAGCATTGACCAAGTTTCAACTGGGCCCACTGTGAACTGGATTAAGGTTACACAACCTAGAAATTCTATTATAGACTGGATCTGGGACATACAGTAGCCCAAAACAATACCTACTGCAGACTGGATCAGGGTCACATAGTAGTCCAAAACAATATTGCAGTGACTGTTAGTCATGTCTCAAAACATTTTCATATATATATATATATATATATATATATCTAAAAATACAAAACTTTGGTAGTTTCTATGAAAATGGGTGTTTCGAATAAAGTTTCCATAAGTAGTCAAAATCATGCTATTTCATATTCTTTTTCAAAACAAAACTTGCTAAAGAATTGTTATTTTCAAATCGTTTTCTTAACTCTAGCTCATTTTGCAAACCAATATTTTTACAAAATTCTGGCAGTATAACGACTTAATTTTATTAAAACCTCCTGCAAAGAAAATGCAATTTATAAAACACAAGGCAATTGATTTTAAATTTTATTTAGTATCCCCTACGTTCCGACATATATCTCTCACCTTAATGTGTAGCACAAGTGTCGATATTGCACGCTTGCACTTCTTAAATTTTTACCACTCTTGATTTCCCTATCCTTGATCTTTAATATTTGGAGTGTTTAATGTCCTTTTCTTGTATCCTTTCCTCCTGCATTAAAGCATAAAAATAATAGAATTTATATTATTGATTTATCTTAAGTAAGTTTACATTTTTGGATCACCTTAAAGAAGCGTATATTTCTAAGGTTTCCTTTAAGTGCATTACCTTGCTAAATCTCCCTTGGCTGCCAAGGGCTCCTTCACCTATTTAAAATTTTCTTTTCTCAGTCAAACCTACATCAAAAATATTTTTTTTTTCACCACTATATTTTACTCTATCGATATCCTTTAAATATTTGTAATAAAATTAAGTTCTTACCTTTGGTAGTAGCCAAAATCGATAACCTCTAGTTCAACTTAATCTTTTCGATTTTGAGTGCTTCTATCAACCTCATAAAATGCAGCCACTCCTCTTGGTTAGGACCTTATAGCTGGTGTTTCCAAAAGGCCTCTATACATATATAAAATTAGTGTTAATCTTCATCATTTATTTCCTTGAATATTCTTGCTGTTTTAAACTTAATTTAAAAATCAAATTTTTGATCACTTACCTCTTATTTAGACAAGCATTTTTTTTCTTTGTTTTTCAATTCCCATGCAATTAAAGCAGCCCAAATATGATACACGTCTGCCACAATTCAGCCTAGAATCATCATCTTTTATTTCCAAAAATTAATTCTTTAATTTAACTTACTCGACTCCAACATTACCTCTTAGTCAAGCCAGCCTTTGCCTTGGTCTACTTCCATGTGATTAGAGAAATTTCCCAAGCAAAAAATGCCCCACGTTTCTAGCTGCCTTTTCAATCCCAAGACAGCCCTTGTTTATGTGTCCAAATACCAGCTATACTAAACCTGGATATTGTCTTGTTTACTACTCTTCCACCAGCCAAAAACACAGCCACCTACTGCCCAAAATGCAACCAAGACCAGTGCTTAATCACATTAAACTTAGCCACCCGAGCCTCTTGTTTTTAGCCCTGTCTCCTTCCTTGCTTTCACATGGCTTTGTTCCTTCGAAAACGCCTGGTGTTTGCTTTAGTCCTTGCTTCAGTTTTAGCCTTAAACTCCATTGAAAAACCTTGTCTCAACCTTGTTCTTCAGCCCGAATTGGCGACTGCAATAACTTCCATTGGCCCCTATTTCGTTCACATTCCTATCTTTCTTTTCTCAACCCTTGATTTTCTTTCCTTCTTCGCGTGCTACTTCTTCAAGCTGAAACAATGGCTGCCTCTCTTCCTTCTTCTTCCTTTCTTCTTCCTTCCTTTCAGTAAATGGTCGAAACCACTTTTTCCTTGTTAGATCAGCCCCTCTCTCTTTTATCTTTTCTTTCTTTTACCGTATCAGTGGGTAAATCCCAGCTTTGCACCCCTTTTCTTCTCTGATCCATCCACCATTTTCTTGTTAAATTTGAATCTTTGCACTTGCATTACTTCCTTCCAAAATGCTTTGTTTTCTCCAACCTATAACTTCACTCTTTCTTTTGCCTATGGCTTCCGAAACGAAGATTTATTCTTGCCTTGGCTATCGATGTAAGATGGGAGTGTAAATGGCAACAAGATAGTGAGATGCTAACCTTCGATTCCAGCAGAAATAGAAGAAAAACAGTGGGAAGATGAGTGTTATGATGATGATAATGATAGACAGTGATGAAGGTAGATGCAAGTGGTCGGTGACAATAAGGAGAAAGTGGGGTTGGTATTGCCGAGGCTTTTTCAAGAAGCCATTCTCCCATATATTATATTTTATTACCACTATTATTATTGTAATAATTGTACATTTCCTTTTTCGGTGGCATAAATAAATAAACTAAATAAATAAAATATGAAGTCAGTAAAAGAGGGAATAAAATAGATTTAATTGGACAATGGCTTCTTGAAGAAGCCTTGGCAATCCCAATCCCACTAACTATTATTTTATTTCTATTTTTACAGCAGCCACTTCTTACTCTCCTCACCATCGTCGATCACCATCATCACCATTTATCATCATCTCCATCCTAGCTAGTTCCATCTTGCCTCTCTCTGCCATTTTCCAATGTACAAAAACCTCATAACCATCACCATTTTTGTGAGTTTGTGGCAAAGTAGACAAGTGGGAAATTGACAGCAAGGTCTAAAGAAGGAAAGAGTTATAGCAAGAGGGAGTTTAAGTCAGAGTTTTGGGAGCTAAAACAGAGGAGGGTTTCAGGCATTTGGAAGGAGTACATTGGCTGCATATTTCGGCACCAACAGGACAGCAAAGCTGTCTTGGTCAAAAGAAGTGAACAAAAGGAAAACGTGGGCCATCTTGCTTAGGGTTTTTTTCTAATCAAGTGGGGTTGACTAAAGCAAATGATGGACTGACTATGAGGTAAGGAAGCTAGTGTTGAGGTTTGTTTATGTTTAAACTAAGGTATTTTTTTTAGGAAAAGAATGGTGATTTAATTAGGTTGATCCATGACAGATTTCTCCTTATTTGGACTGCTTCATTTTACTTAGAAGCTGAATAAAGAAAGGAAGAAAAGAACAAGAGTAAGTATATGTAATGTCTTTGGATTTAATTACTTAATATTTTAAGAGAAGCAAAAAGATATTAGATATGGTGGTGAAATATATATATATATATTAATATATATATATATATATATATATGTATATATATATATATATATACATGTAAAGTAAGAAGTTCAAATGAGGATTTAATGAGGAAAAAAGTATGTTAATGATTATAAAGCTTAATATATGTATATATAGGTATATTATATATATATATATATATATATATATATATATATTAAGAAGTTCAAATGAGGATTTTATAAGGAGACAATATATTAATAATTTTAAAGCTAAACATGCATATATATGGTCTTTGATGTAGGATTATGTGGAGAAAGGAATTCGAGAAAACAAAGGACTAGTTGTCAACCAAGAGAGAATAAGCAAGGTAAGGCACTTAAGGGAAACTTTAAGAAATATATATATATATATATATATATATATATATATATATATACACACACACACACACTTCCTTAACTAACCCAAAAGAAAAATGTAAATTTATTTAAGATAAATTTATAATGTAAATGTTATTCATTTATGCTTTATTGTAGGAAGAGAGGATACAAGGTGGGGGACACTAACAAACTAAATTAACGACTAGACAAAGAGGCAATCAAGAAGAAAAAGGGTGCCATTGCTATACTTGTGCTACACCTTTAGGTGAGGAATATATATCGAAAACGTAGGGGATATAAAATGAACTATTAAAATCAACTGCTTGTGGTTTATGAACTGTATCTTCTTTGCAGGAGGTTTTTAATAAAATTAAGCCGTTATGCTGTCGGATTTTTGTATAATACTGATTTACAAAATGAGCTAGAGTTAATGAAAACGATTTGGAATAACACTCCTCTAGCAAGTTTTGTTTTGAAAGTAAGAATGAAATAGCAGGGTTTTAACTACTTTGGAAGCTATATTCGAAAACTCCCATTTTTATAGAAATCATTGAGCTTCGTATTTATTTTGGAAACTATATGTATGGAAATGTTTTGAGACATGACTAATAATGATAGCAGTAATGTTTTGGACTACTGTGTGACCTTGATCCATTCCACAGTAGGTAATGTTTTGGGCTACTGTATGATTTTGATCCAGTATACAGTAGAGTTTTTATTGCTATGTGACCTTGATCCAATCCACAGCGAGTCTAGTAGACACCTGATCAGTGCTCATTATGAAGCCCTTTGGACTATGGTCATATGTCAACTATATTCTCCCTCACGGGAATAATTGAACTGCTTGATTTCACTTAGTTATCATGTCTCCAGTTTACGCTACATATGCTCCTTTCGTACTTATGCCTTTATGGAATTTAAATGTTATAATGAGAAGTATGCTTTGAATTGCAATGTTTAGCGATAGTTTTGAATGAACTGCTTTATGACACATTGCATAAGCACGTTGATTTCCAAACTTTATGAATTGCAGCATTTGAGTTTTTAAATGAATATTTTGAATGTGCATATAGAAATTTAGTATCTGTCTCTTATATTTATTTCTTACTGAGCTTTCCAAAAAGCTCACCCCCCCTTCTCCACCTTCCAGATTACTTGCAGTAAGAACGTATACGCGGGGAGTTATAGCATCCTTCGAGGCTTTTGGTTCTACCTTGGAGGTATATTATGTATAGCTATTTAACTTATACTCAGACTTGCATTTTCAGTATTTTTAGAATATGGGGATGTTGATAATGTAAGTATACGAGACATCTATGCTTTATAGCGATGCATGCATCTTGTTAATTGTATATTTTGCTAAGTGAATCGATTCGGAAATTGAATGCATGCTTGATTTGGATTTTGAATCGGGACAGAATGTATGATCATATATATATGAAGGATATATTTATCTAGCTAATATATATTTAGCTCATGAATTGAGTCTAAGACATTACGTACAGCCCAACAATGTAAATAAGAATAAGGAAAATTTTGGTATATAATTCTGGTATAAAGGGTCGTTACAATTATTACTATATATTTTATTCATTTATTATTAACTTCATTTTGATATTTAGCAAAATATATTTCTAAATAGTTTAATTTATTTCATACAATTTTATCTTTAGATGTAATAGAAGAAGCACATAATTCATATACTATTCATAAATATATTACTAAAGTTTGTAAATTATATGGACTAGAAAATAATAGAGTTTTTGCTATTACTTTTGATAATGCTTCGAGTAATACTGCAGCTATTCCTCATTTAATTAAAAGTTTAAATCCTGTTATGCAAGGCATATTTTTTCATGCAAGATGTGCATGTCATATTATAAATTTATGTGTTCAAAGTAGTTTTAGTTCTAGTGGTACTGGTAGTGGCATAGGTCCAATTGATAAAATTAAAATTTTAGCAAAATGGATTCGCACACCAAATAATAAATGTGAATGAAAGCAAATTTGTATAGCAAATAATATACCTTTTAAAGCGTTTTCACTTCCCATGGAAACAAGATGGAATTCACTTTATCATTTATTTTCTTCTATTTTACCTTATAAAGAACTTGTTACTCCTTTTTATAATAATTATACAAGTAGTACGCATTTAGTACTTTTTGAAGAAAATTGGACTTTTATTAAATATTGTGTTGATTTATTATCTACTTTTAAAGATGCAACCGAAAGATTTTCAACTCAATTTTATTCAACTACACCGTATTTTGTTCCTATTATGTACACAATGTTTGAAAATTTTGTAAAATTTAGGAATCATTATATTAATTCAATAGCTCAAATGAAACATACATAGAAAAAAATTTAGGAATGAGTGATGCACTCAGTTGGTACCAGACTTTATTAACCTAATTAAGGTCATTATATTAATTCAATAGCTCTCAATTCCAATGGTTTGAAATGGATCTGAGTATATTTCTTCCACTTTTTTTCTATGTATGTTTCATTTGAGATCCAATACTGCCAACCGATTTTAGTGGTGCCAATTAGCTCAAAGTTTCATTTCAAGATGCTGGGACTGAGACATGTAAGGGAAATGCTTATTAGGAAATTTTACTCGTATGTTTCACTCTTCAAATGATTAACGTAATAGTCTTGCTTCTCTATAAAACGTCTAAAGTTGTACTAAAGATATCAGAATTCAGAACTATTATATAACTTGGTGTTAAATATGATGGAGAACAACTGGAAGATTCGTCTTAAACTTACAAAGCCAGTTACTTGGCTTCCATTGGTTCGGGAAGTAGTTTGCGGAGCTGCTGCTTCAGGTACCCTTTAATCTCTAGTACAATTTGTTTGCATCTATTGCTGGGAAGTATCCTTTCTGTTTATGGATGTAAAAATTAAAGTACAAGAGAAGATGTCTGGTATTTTCATATATCTGGATATCTGGTGCTCTCATCTTTACAATTAGGTGAATGTTAGTTGAATCCAAATCACTTTCTTTTATGTATTTGTTTCTGTTCCTAACCTCAATTAGAAGTTGTATGAAAAGGTTTGAGAGAGTAAAGTGCACTTATAGTCTCAAACCATTTATATATGTTTCATTTTGATCCCTTACTTTTAAATTGTTTCAAAATAGTCTCAAACATTTTTAAAATATTGTCAATATAGTCCTATCATATTTTTTACCTAAAAATAAAGAGAAAATTACAAATTAAGGTCATGAGTTTAGAATTATTACTCTTTTCTAGCATATTAAAATATATTTACTAAAAAGAAAGTAAAACTTTTAAAATTTTTAGGAATAAAATAGAAGTATTATTTTGCACTTGATTTTTAAAAATTCCATTAAAACTACGAGAAAATATAGTTTCATTCTGAATAATAAAAACAGATATTTATAAATTTTGATTAAAAAAATATAAATTAAATTTTATTAAAACTAAAGATAAAATTTTTTAACAAAAAAAATGGAACATACTCAAATAAATTTTTAAAACTTAACCAAATAAAAGTAAATATTATTTAAAAAGAGCTTCTTGTAATTTATTATTAACATAATTTGAAACATTTTAAATTTATGTCAACCTAACACAACTAACTCATTTACAACTATAATTTCTTGAGAAAATAATTTATTAGAAGTAATCTATTGAAAATCACTTATCAAATGAGCTCAATTCCCTCTTCATTTATGTTAAAGACTATAGCTAGATTAGAGATATTCACGAGCCAGGTCGGGTCAAGTTCAGGTTGAACCTAGGTAAGATATTAAGGAATTAATCGTGAGCCTAGCCCTATCTTATTTTTCGAACCTAACTTATTGCCAAATCCGATTTTTCACATAATGTATAAACCCAACCCTCCGAAATACAGTTAAATTTTCTTTAAAAAATATATAATAAAATATAAAATATTAAAACGCATAACAGTTAACAAGCATAATACAATAAGTTTAAATAAAATTCTTGCAAAAAGACTATAAGAAACATGAAATTTTAAAATTAAATTTTAAAAAATACAAACTCAAATTAAATTATACAAAAAATTTAAAATTATTAAAAATGTATTAGTATAAAAATTATAATTATTAGGAAGGGTCGGGTTGAGCTTTGACTTTAAAGAATAAATCAAGTCCAACTCTTTTTTATCGAGCCCCAATCTTCATGCCCAAACCTGTTTAACGAGTTTAATATTTTTATCCAAGCCTACCCAAAAATTAGACGGGCCTTTGAGCTTAGATGGGTAGCCCGACCCTTTAAACAAGTCTAAGTTAGATATAAGTATTATTAAGTGTGACGTCCCGGTGTGCACTTGCAAGTCTATGACCCAGGCCATCGTACTGAGTGCATCACTCATCCATATTGTCTGCTTTGGGGTGCACCACATTAGGCCACCGCTCCTCACGGTTTTATCAGAGTGCACACATAAGGGCCACCGCTCCACTTCGCATCCCTTCTGGTTTGAACTCAAGGCCCTTAGGTACTTAAGCTTTATACTCATGGTACCAACTGAGTGTATCACTCATCCGTATTGTTCGCTTTGGGGTGCACCACATTAGGCCACCATGCCTTACAGTTTTATCGGAGTGCACCCATAAGGGCCACTGCTCCACTTCTCATCCCTTTGAGGTTCGAACTTGAGACCTTTAGGTACCTAAGCCTTACACTCATGGTACTAGAACAAATGGTACCATGAGTGTAAGGCTCACATACCTAAGGGTCTTGAGTTCAAATTTCTAGGGACATAAATTGGAGCGATGGCCCTTGTAAGTGCACTCCGATAAAACCGTAAGGGGCGATGGCCCATTGTAGTGCACCCTAAAGAGGACAATACGGATGAGTGACACTCGGTGCGGTGGCCTTGGTCACGACCTACAAGTGCACACAGGGATGTTTCCCTTAAGGACTTGAGCCTTACACCCATGGTACCATTTGTTCCAAGTGATGTCTCAGTGTGCACCTGCAGGTCCATGACCCAGGCCACCACATTGAGTGCGTCACTAATCCATATCGTCCACATTAGGGTGCACTACATTGGGTCACCGCCCCTCACAGTTTTATCAACGCTCACCCATAAGGGCCACCTTTTTAATTCGCATCCCCTT
This sequence comes from Heritiera littoralis, assembly GCA_031772115.1. Classification (NCBI taxonomy): domain Eukaryota; kingdom Viridiplantae; phylum Streptophyta; class Magnoliopsida; order Malvales; family Malvaceae; genus Heritiera; species Heritiera littoralis. The sequence continues at coordinate 3,494,213 of JAPDPK010000066.1, read as the reverse complement.
GAGGTTCGAACTCAGGCCCTTAGGTAACTAGGACAATTAGTTGGGAGTGACTTGACACTTGAGGAAGTCAAGGGTTCGAGTCACTTTGGATGCAAATTGGAGCACTGGCCCTTCGGGGTGCACTTCGATAAAACCATGAGAGGTGGTGGCCCAATGGGTGCACCCCAAAGCAGACAATACAGATAAGTGGCACATTTAGTGTGGTGGCCAAGGTCATGGATCTGTAGGTGCACACCGGGACGTCACATTAAGTTTTTTATTGTAAACAAGCTTTTTATATGCTTTTTTTAAAATAAACATCAATCACTTGAAAATCAAAAATTGTTTAAGTATATTCTATTTTTGTGAAAAAATAGTTAATAAGATTTAATTTTACATTTTTATCAAAATTTGTAAATATTCAAAAAAAAATTTAATAAAATAAAAATAAAGAAAGAATATAAAATCATAAATGAATAATAATTTGGAATTTATTAACTTAGCTTGTAATTCTCTCTTATTTTTATTAAAAATTGATTTAGGACTATGTTGACACCTTTTTAAAAGATTTAGGACTAAGGTTAGGGATCAAAATGAAACTTACATAAAAGGTTTGGAATTACAAATGCATTTTACCCAAGTTTGAGAAGTAACTAGAAGACCTCCTGAAATAATACTATAAATTGCAGGACTTCTATTTGAATTTGGAGGATGTTGTCAAATCAAGTCTTTGCATGATAATATCTAGTCCATGTCTCACAAGCTATACTAGGTATAAACCCTTATAAATAAAGACATGTCTTGTTTTTCAAAGGAAAAGAGCTTAAACCTAAATAATGCAATTTTTTTTTGCTACTTTACCTTCTCAGACTCTCAATGACTGGTATGATATAGAGATTGATGCAATTAATGAGCCTTATCGTCTAATCCCTTAAGGGCTAATATTTGAAAATGAGGTTTATATCGTAACTAACTATGTTATGCACATATTACAATTGATATCTCTTTGGGTTGTGCACATGTGTTGTTCTTGTGTGTGCGATCGTGGTGCATTGTTGAGAATTGAAGCATTAACTTCTCTTCCAGTTTGTTCTCCACTCTACATTTTGTGTGTTCATGGGTGTATTGTGTGTGTGTGTGTTTATAAGGAATTTCACACTTAGCAAAATCAACGATGGTTTTGTTTAGTGACATGTTCCTTCTCTAAACAAAAAAATATATATTAAAATTGATATCATTAAAAACTCCATGCAAGTTATTAGCCAAGTTTGGTTGCTACTCATATAAGGCTTTGTTGATGTTGACTCAAATTTTATTAGGAATCAGTTTGGATTCTGGTGAAATTCTATTGGTTTAGTAATTATTTGGTGGCTAAGTTTATGGATAATTTTTCCATACACTATCACTGAAATATTTTTTTCCATAAGTGGTACTAGGATGGTGACGCATGTCTTATAAAAATATTAATAAATAAATAAATAAAATAGGACATATGTCACGATCCTAACACCGTTTGTGGAATAAAAATATTCCACTGACAGTGTATCGAATAATTATCCTAAGTTTATTTAGAGATAAATATTTTTAATAGGTAAGATTCCTTTCTGAATAAGAATTCTTGGTAATCAACTTGGCTCTATAAATGTAGAGTGGGTCTTAGCCTTTAGAACGAGCCTTAAGAGACACAAAGAGATGTAATCACTATTGTAGACACCTTATTTTGTCCGGGGTCTTAATTTGTATAAATAATTAATTGGGTTGGGTGACATTTGTATTTTAATTTAACAATTTAGAATTAGGCTAGAATTAAATTAGAATTTTTAGATTTAGAATTAACATTAATTAGGAAATTAAAATTAAAATAGGATTTAGGAATAAAAAAAGAAAAGAGAGAGAAAAGATAAAAAGAAATAAAAATAAAATTAATTTAGGATTAGATAATTAGGATAATTAGATTTTTTAGGATAATTATATGGATTAATATTAAATTTGGTAGAGTTAGATTAGGATTAACATAAGAATTAAATAGATAAAAGATAAAAATATGAGATAATTATTAGAATAAGTATAGTTGTATTAGGACTCTAATAAGTTTTTGCCTATAAAAAGAGACTCCTTTGATCGAGAGAGGGGGAGGAGGATCGACTGTTAGCCACCTTGCATCATTCAAGCTTTCATTATCGAGCCCCTGTTTCTGCAAATATTTTCACGTCATCGATACCGCTGCTCGTCTCGTCATCGGTCCCGCTCCTTGTCCTGCCGCACTACTGCACCGATTGCTTCCCTGATTTCTTGCTGTCGCTGTACCGTTTTACTCTTCTGACCGTCTGCCTCTTGCTGTTGTTCATTGCCCAGCCGCTTGTGTTGCAACCCAAACACCACCGTTGCTGTCTTGTCACTCCTCCTTGTTGTGTCTTCATCGTATCATTCTACCAACATCTGTAGTACAATCGTTTGCTGCTTGGAATTTGTGGACAGAACCAAAGACGGCTATTAGTGGAAGTGGCAAAAACAAGAGACAAGAAGAGAAAGAAGAGACGTTGGGAAATAAGGGTAAGTAAAAAGGTATTTTTAATTTGTATTATCATTAGATATTAACTACTTAGGTGATATTTGATTAAATAAATTGAAACTTAAATAATCCAAATTAGCATGATTTTAAAGCATAATTTGTATGATTGGACTTAATTTGTAGTAGATATTTTGTTCAAATATATTTTTTAGGATTAATTAATTTAATTAACATGATTTAATAATCAATATAATTAATATAACATGACTTGGCTTAACTTAATATGAACTAATTTATAAAGATTTATTTGCATGACTTGTATGATCGGATTGATTTTGTATGATTTAACTATTTTGATAATATTTGATTAATATATATATTGAATAGATAATTTGTACGTTGACATGATTTGATATTTGTATGATATATTCTATATTTTGTATGTTTAGTATGATAGATGTTAAATAAATAAAACAATATAAAAATAAATTAAAGGAAAAATGCAAATAAGAATAAAATAGAATAAAGATTGAATAAGGAAATAATAAAATTATATTAAAAAGATGAATGCAAATTATCCGATGATGAAATTCCAAGAAAGTCAAATGGTACTCCTTGGAAGTTTCTAGGTGAGGAGTTTGCTCTAGACTGAACCAGATTGATAGAAGGTTTAGAGTAAATTTTCAATATAATAATATGTGTTCATTTTCTAAAATAGAAATAAAATATAATAATAAAGACAATTAAAATAAAATAGAAATAGGATATTGAAATAGATACAGTTAAAAATAAAATAGAAAATTAGTAAAGAATTGGGCATAGAGCCAAAATTAGGATTTTCATAATATATTCCGACGACAGAGCCTCTTCAAAAGTCAATCGGTACTACTTGAATACTCCTGAGGTGAGGAGATTTACTTATTGTCTGAACCAGATTGATGGAAGGATTTTAAGTAAATTTTCAATATTTTAAGCATATCGAAATTAATTTAAACTAAATTTAGAATGATTTATTGGGTATAGAGTCAATATTAGGGTTGTCATAATATATTTAAATGATCCAACGACGGAGCCTCTGCGAGCAAGTCAATTGGTACTACTTGAATACTCATGAGGTGAGGGGATTTACTTATTGTCTGAACCAGATTGATGGAAGGATTTTAAGTACGTTTCCAATATATTAAGCATATTGAAATTAATTCAAACTAAGATAAATTTAGAATGACCTAGAATAGCTGGTACCATTTTAGGATGGGCGTTATAGGGGTGCTAATCCTTCCCCATATGTAACCGTACTCCCGAACCCTAGATTCTTTGAACGTAGACCAAGCCTTATCTCTAGACAAGAATAGGTAACCAATCACACCTTAGGTTTGAATGGTTGGTGGCGACTCCTTGATATTAAAGTCTAGTGGGTTAGGTTCAGGGACTTAGACGTTATGACAGTTTGGCGACTTCGCTGGGGACATTAGAGAGTCAGGCCAACATATTTTAGGTCATTAGAAATTTGCTTAGAAATAATGTTGATTTCATAATGCTTAATAATCATTTAATACACATACACTTCACATGCATACATGCATAAGCCCTCAACTCGGGCTCTATCCTTGTTAGGAGGGAGAAAAGTACCTACGCCTTCGTGAGGTGATAACCTCCGCATGGGCTGGCGAAAAACTCCCACTCAAATTGAACCTTTCTTCTTGTAGCCTATAATGGGTGAGGATTGGGTGCCTTACTAGTCTAGTGTGGATGACAGTGAGGAGCAATTTGGGAACCTTTAAAACTTTAAATGATCCAGGCCCCGCATATAAGGAAACCTAAGGAGCCCAAACTTTAGATAGAGCCTTACAAAACCCTTGAAGTATTAGACTCAAATCCAAAGTAGGACACAAAAAAGAGGTGAATTTGCTATCATTAAGTCATGCATAATTGTGTTTGATTTTGCATTGCATAACATATCATGCACCTAAGTTTGCATTTGTCTTATCATGAGAATGAACATAATTTTGATTGTTAGGAGAGGTTGTTAAACTTAAGTGCATTCCATATGCATTCATTTTTGTGCATAAACATATCATCACATGAAATATAATTTCAACTTAATTGTGGCACTCAAGGTATCAAAATTGCATCCGCTAGACGATCCACCCTCCACAGATATCATACAAGGTATCAAGCATGCATAATGGAAGAGGATCAAAATAGTAAGATAGAGAAGTTGGAAAGGGATAATGCACAGATAAAGGGGCAATTGAGCGAAATGCCTTATTGTCCCTGTTTATGTAGAGCCCTTGAAGTCTCCCTACCCAAAGTAGTATGATCCTAATGCAAAGCGTGCTTATCATAATGATAATGTTGGTCACACTATTGAGAATTGTATGGGCTTGCAGAGGGCACTTGTCAACGCTGAAATTTGAGTTTTGGGGCAAAGAATGATCTAAATGTGAATGATAATCCTCTACCAGATCACACAAAGGGTAGAAGTTGATGCTATGGAAGAAAGTGGATGATATTGATTGATTCACTGAATTTGAAGATAATGGTTGTTTCTTTGTGTCTAATTTCATTCATCTTAGGACATTTCTTAGGTAATATAAGAGTGCCTAAGCCCAAAAGGCATTAAGAGTTCTTTTATGTATTGGGCCAGTTTTCATTCATTTTCATTTCAATAAAGGATTAGTACAATTCATTTTTCTCAATTCCTCATTCCAATCTTGTTCTTTTATGTAAAACACCAATACCCATATTCTTTACATTGTTACCAAGCTTGAAAGTATCCAAATAATGAACATGATAATGATAATGGCAATGAGTGTAAAATTCAATTCTGAAAGAACCACTTTGTTTGGTTGGATGGATTTCCAGTTTGCCAAGATTGTTCAAGCAAGAAGAGAATAGAAGATATTTGTTTGAAATCTTCACCTATAGAATGTTACGAGTAAAGGTGAATCTCTACATGAAGTTCTAATAAGTTTGTCTCTGTTCAATAGATGACCTTTAATGAGAGTACTTGTATTAAGATGAGAAATGGCCTTCTTTCACTACCTTTCAAGCGTGAGTAAAATTATCCATTGATCACCCCTTTTGAGCCTATTATATTCTTTTTGCTGTAACCCACCAAGAATCACCCTCCACACTGGGGGGCAAAGAAAATAGAAGATGAAAGATTTGTGGGGTAAAGTAAAAATATAAAAGGGGCAAAGAAAAAAAACCTTTTGTGAAAAAAAAGAGAACAAAAAAGAAAAAGAGAATGAAAAAGGAAAGAGGGTTTGAATCAAGAAAGTGAAAACCCTAGTCACATTTGAATAAAAAAGGAGAGAGAAAGCAAATTAGAATGGGGCAAAACTCAAAATGCCTAATTGATTCTTGGTTTGATGAACCCTGAAACACTTATTTTGGGTCTATATTATCCTTTCTTTCTTGAACCCTCACCTGAGCCTACATTACGTGCCTTAAAAGTCCATTTTGATCAAATATGAGTACTCCTATTGAAGAATCATGTGTTGAATAAAGGCATACTTACACTATGAGATGATGATCTTTTGGATGAATTAGGACAAGCAGATTAAGATAAGCAAAAAGATTTCGTCTAGATAGAAGAAGTGGGATTCCAAAGACTCTTTTGGATCCATGTGAGCATTAAATTGGGTGAAGAAATTCGATGTTGGGGCATGAATCAGAATGGAGAACAGACAAGAGGAGTTTCATCAAGGACAATGAAGTTGAAAATGAAGAGAAATGAATAAAAAAATAAAAAAAAAAGAAATGAAAATGAAAAAGAAGAAAAGAAAAAAAAGAAAAAAAAAGAGAAAAAATGAAAGGAGGATTCAAATCGAAAACCCAAAAAGGGCGGTTTGGATCAATGGAGTGCATCTAAGTTGAAAACCTGAAAAGGCGGCTTGGATACGAGAAAAGCTAGATGTCAAAGATACTGGGGTAAGAGGATGTTTTGATAAACTCAACATGATCAGATAAAGTAGACATTTGGAAGGGAATTTTGTATTCGTTGACCAAAATCATTTGAATTTTTGTTATTTGGATACTGTTATCTAAAACTTAACATGATAATTCTAGCTTTTCCTTTCTAGCCTTTTTCCTTCAAGCTTGGTTACCCCTTATAATACTTTCAGATATTGAATAACACCGCTCTTTTCTTTTCACCTATCATTCCTTTGCTATTTCTTTACCTTGAGGGATTGAGAAATTGTATTGCATTGATTTTGAAATTAGAATGATAATGAATGTTTGCTTGGCAAAATATGTGAAAGACTCCTATATTATTTAGGAAAATGAAAGAAAAGGAAACTTATGGATGAATGGAAATTGGAAATCAAGAAAAACCAATGAATAAGAAAGAATGAATGATGAGGTCTTAGTAAAGATTTTAATGAGCAACTGAATGACCAGATAGAGAGGAAAGTAAAAAGAAGAAACAAGGGATCAAATAAGATAAAGAGGGCACGAATACAAGAGCTTCATTGGGAAAGAAAATGGAAAAAGGAAAATGAGAAGAGAAATAGGAAATATAAGGACAGGATGACAAATGAAAAGAGAAGAATGCATGAGATGGACTGATACAGAAAAACTTTGTTATTGCCACAGTTAAAGTTGAAATGCTTTTCAAAGAAAACATTGCATGAATAGAATAGATTGTGTGAATAATATTGCATGAATGGCATTACACAAATGACATTGCATAGATAGGATAGAATGCATGCGTAGTTGCATACAGATGCATTGCATGAGAAAAATTACAGACAAGGTTCCTTGAGTACAATCTATAAGACCTTTGGGCATGATTCCTCCAAATTTTTGGACAAGATTTTAAAGTTTGACTGCCTGCCTGTTTAGGAGGAGCTTTTAGACAAGATTTTTAAAGTTTGACTGCCTGCCTGTTTAGGGGGAGCTTTTTGGACAAGATTTTAAAGTTTGACTGCCTGCCTGTTTAGGAGGAGCTTTTAGACAAGATTTTTAAAGTTTGACTGCCTGCCTGTTTAGGAGGAGCTATTAGACAAGATTTTTAAAGTTTAACTGCCTGCCTGTTTAGGAGGAGCTTTTGGACAAGATTTTAAAGTTTGACTGCCTGCCTGTTTAGGAGGAGCTTTTAGACAAGATTTTAAAGTTTGACTGCCTGCCTGTTTAGGGGGAGCTTTTTAGACAAGATTTTAAAGTTTGACTGTCTTTCTGTTTAGAGGGAGCTTTTTGAAAAAATTGAAAAAATTAAAAAAAAGAGAAGTCAGACAAAATAGGTGTCTATGTCTTTGTGCAATTACTGTTTCACAGCAAATGCATAAAGAGGGGCGGCTGTAGACACCCTATTTTGTCCGGGGTCTTAATTTGTATAAATAATTAATTGGGTTGGGTGACATTTGTATTTTAATTTAACAATTTAGAATTAGGCTAAAATTAAATTAGAATTTTTAGATTTAGAATTAACATTAATTAGGAAATTAAAATTAAAATAGGATTTAGGAATAAAAAAAAGGAAGAAGAAGAAGAAAAGAGAGAGAAAAGATAAAAAGAAATAAAAATAAAATTAATTTTAGGATTAGATAATTAGGATAATTAGATTTTTTAGGATAATTATATGGATTAATATTAAATTTGGTAGAGTTAGATTAGGATTAACATAAGAATTAAATAGATAAAAGATAAAAATATGAGATAATTATTAGAATAAGTATAGTTGTATTAGGACTCTAATAAGTTTTTGCCTATAAAAAGAGACTCTTTTGATCGAGAGAGGGGAAGGAGGATCGACTGTTAGCCACCTTGCATCATTCAAGCTTTCATTATCAAGCCCCTGTTTCTGCAAATATTTTCACGTCATCGATACCGCTGCTCGTCTCGTCATCAGTCCGCTCCTTGTCCTGCCGCACTGCTGCACCGATTGCTTCCCTGATTTCTTGCTGCTGCTGTACCATTTTACTCTTCTGACCGTCTGCCTCTTGCTGTTGTTCATTGCCCAGCCGCTTGTGTTGCAACCCAAACACCACCGTTGCTGTCTTGTCACTCCTCCCTGTTGTGTCTTCATCGTATAATTCTACCAACATCTGTAGTACAATCGTTTGCTGCTTGGAATTTGTGGACAGAACCAAAGACGGCTATTAGTGGAAGTGGCAAAAACAAGAGACAAGAAGAGAAAGAAGAGACGTTGGTAAATAAGGGTAAGTAAAAAGGTATTTTTAATTTGTATTATAATTAGATATTAACTACTTAGGTGATATTTGATTAAATAAATTGAAACTTAAATAATCCAAATTAGCATGATTTTAAAGCATAATTTGTATGATTGGACTTAATTTGTAGTAGATATTTTGTTTAAATATATTTTTTAGGATTAATTAATTTAATTAACATGATTTAATAATCAATATAATTAATATAACATGACTTGGCTTAATTTAATATGAACTAATTTATAAAGATTTATTTGCATGACTTGTATGATCGGATTGATTTTGCATGATTTAACTATTTTGATAATATTTGATTAATATATATATTGAATAGATAATTTGTACGTTGACATGATTTGATATTTGTATGATATATTCTATATTTTGTATGTTTAATATGATAGATGTTAAATAAATAAAACAATATAAAAATAAAATAAATTAAAGGAAAAATGCAAATAAGAATAAAATAGAATAAAGATTGAATAAGGAAATAATAAAATTATATTAAAAAGATGAATGCAAATTATCCGATGATGAAATTCCAAGAAAGTCAAATGGTACTCCTTGGAAGTTTCTAGGTGAGGAGTTTGCTCTAAACTGAACCAGATTGATGGAAGGTTTAGAGTAAATTTTCAATATAATAATATGTGTTCATTTTCTAAAATAGAAATAAAATATAATAATAAAGACAATTAAAATAAAATAGAAATAGGATATTGAAATAGATACAGTTAAAAATAAAATAGAAAATTAGTAAAGAATTGGGCATAGAGCCAAAATTAAGATTTTCATAATATATTCCGACGACGGAGCCTCTTCAAGCAAGCCAATCGGTACTACTTGAATACTCCTGAGGTGAGGATATTTACTTATTGTCTGAACCAGATTGATAGAAGGATTTTAAGTAAATTTTCAATATTTTAAGCATATCGAAATTAATTTAAATTAAATTTAGAATGATTTATTGGGTATAGAGTCAATATTAGGGTTGTCATAATATATTTAAATGATCCAACGACGGAGCCTCTGCGAGCAAGTCAATTGGTACTACTTGAATACTCCTGAGGTGAGGGGATTTACTTATTGTCTGAACCAGATTGATGGAAGGATTTTAAGTACGTTTCCAATATATTAAGCATATTGAAATTAATTCAAACTAAGATAAATTTAGAATGACCTAAAATAGTTGGTACCATTTTAGGATGGGCGTTATGGGGGTGCTAATCTTTCCTCATACGTAACCGTACTCCCGAACCTTAGATTCTTTGAACGTAGACCAAGCCTTATCTCTAGACAAGAATAGGTGACCAATCACACCTTAGGTTTGAATGGTTGGTGGCGACTCCTTGATATTAAAGTCTAGCAGGTTAGGTTCAGGGACTTAGACGTTATGACAACTATGTAATCTCGATTTGGGAGATAGGCTATAGGGATGTGAAGAAGAGTTGAAAAAAAGATCGTTTTGTTTTGAGGCTTGGGCATAGTATTTATTTTAGGGTGTTTTGTTCTCTTTATAATCTCAATGATATATAGTGGATTTTTCTCTCTTGTCCATGGATGTAGGAACTTAGGCCATACCACATCAAATCTTGTGTCTTGTGTGCTTGATTTACTTTAGTTTTGATCTCATTCGTTTTGAAATACATTTCTACTTGAAAAATCCCAACAAGTGGTATCAAAAATATGGTTTGAGAATTATCATAAAGTATGATTCATAGGTTATGATTCGATTCAAGGATTTATTGTTACATGTTGTGTTCATGAGATCAGGGACATGCAAAAAAAGATTTACTACAAGAAGGTGTCAATTGCAAGTTAAGTTATCCTCATTTTGATCCAATGGTACTTCAACGAATTTCTAGATCTAAGTGAGAATTAGTGTTGTTGAAAATCTGAAGTCAGTTGCAGATCTTGGATAATAGGAATGGAATACATTGAATACCTCAGAGGTTGTCTCACTACTCTAAAAGGTATTGACATTTTTCTTGTGATATTATACTCTTGTGTAAGGTGAATGATACGTACACAACTTTTTGGTGGTATAACATGTAAGGCCCCGGTTCATTAAGCAAGATCACCTTACTCACCCGTACTATTCGCTTTGGGCCCAAATCACTAAGCAAGACTCTCATAGTTTTCTTTTGTGTCCAGATCGACTTGAACCCTTGACTTCCTCAAGTTTCAAGTCACTCCTAACCAAATTGACAACTATGGGATACAAGTATTCTACTCTATAAAAAAAAAGGTGGGATTTTGATGTCATATATAGACCATAAGATACTAGATATCTTTGCTATAAGATTTTTTTCCTGACTTGATGCGAGAACTCCTCAACTATACATGGAGGGTAGACTTGCAACATTGCCATAGAGAAAGTAATTTGTGCAGATAAGCTAGCAAAAATGGCATGTGAGCTGGATGTCTTCCACATCTCCATGTTAAGGAAATACCATCTAAATCCCTCTCATGTGATAGCATACAAACCACTTGAGCTTAGGGAGGACTTAAGTTATGTAGAGAGGCCAATCAGAATTGTAGATAAAAAGGAGAAAGTGTTGATATCAAAGTTTATTCCTCTAGTAAAGGTCCTCTGGCAGCATCACTCATCTGGAAAAGCTACATGAGAACTTGATAGCTTAATGAAGGAGAAGTACCCCCCATCTTTTCCAACTGGACATGGAAAATTTAAAGGGCCAAATTTCTTAAGGTGGGTAGAATGTGATAATCGAAAAAATTTTAGAACCTTAAATTAATTGTTTACTAGTTAATATAAATTTTATAACTGATAAAAAACAAATTTAAATAATTATATAGGGACATGTAGACACGTGGATCTCTCAGCACAACATATTAGTCCTAGGGAAAAAGAGATTTCATTTACTTCGAGCTCGGGCCAGACAAGCTACAACAAGCCTATGAATTTTCTTAAATTTAGATCGTGTTTAAATCAACTAAGTTCATAAGGTTGCTTGTAATGTATTTTAATTAATTAAAAATTGAATTTAATGGAATTATTAAATCTAAAGTAAGTGAGTTCTTGTGTATATTTATATGCTATATATCATATATATATAAATAAATATTTTAAACACATATATATAATAATATTAATATAAATAAATAAATAAAAATGTTACAAAGAGTATGTATAATAGATATTAGATACTAAATATATATAATATAATATATACCTAGAGAGGTGCTAGCGGTAGTCACAATAGCACTCGCTTTTGAACACTCGAACCCGTAGAAAGCCACATCATCTCATCTTTTTGAGTTTGAAACCGACAACTTACAACAGAGGTTACTTCATTTCTGTTTGAGTTTTTCAATTGACAAAGATAAAAAAGTTATTCTCCGTGACTTTTGTCGTTTTACACCATTAAAAAAAAAGACAAAATTTATATCCTCTTTCTATGATAATTGAAAATTCCTTTATATTTCTATGGAAACATGTTTTATGAGCATTTAATTAAATAGAAGTAATAAATTTTTATCATAATTTTTAGGGGAAAAATAATTAATTGATATATATATTTTGGTTGGGATCTGTTTTAAATACCATAATCTTTTTGTTTCAATCCCTTGTTACAAAATTTAATTACAAAAATTAAAATTTTTTTAAAGTTGTATAAAATAGTAACTGGCTAATAATCTTTTAACGAGTAATTAAAGAAAAGTTACGACAATTGTAAAATTTGACTTCAAATCCAAATAATTCTATCCCACGTTTAATTATTAAATACTTTTCTTGTGATTAAAAAAAATTGATAACTCAATTTTCTTTTGATCGAAAACTTTTATATTTTTAATTGAATGAGAATACCTGTTGCTGGAAACATTCACCCATTAGGATTTAGAGAAAGGATTGTATAAAATAGTTCTTCCACATTAATATATATCCATTCTATTTAAATCATACTACATAATCACATTATTGAAAAAAAAAATCATTCATTTAACACACATCACATGTAGTAATTAAATTGTGAATATTTATTTCAAAAAATTCATTAATGAATTTGGTAATAAATTATTGATTTTCTTTTTTGTTATAAGGAAAATATTTAATAAACAGGGGATGTGAGAGAAATTATTTAGATTCAAACTCAAGCTTTACAACATACCACAATTGATTCTTAACTACTAAACCAATTATTGGCAAATTATTAATTTTTAATGACATGATTTAAATAGAAACATATATGCTAATATCAAATAATTGTTTCATGCAATCCTTTCTATTAATATTTAGTAAAATACATTAAAGAAATTGAATCATCTACTTATTGAAGCTCAGAACTTGTCACTAAATGTTTAAAAAATTGGTTTATTTTGGTGCTTTACTCCTCAAAAAGGTTTGTATAAAGATTAAAATGCCTTTATTATGCTACTTGACTTCAATTATCCTTTGATCCACAAATTTTTTAAGCAAAATTTTTAACTTATTCATGCTCAGTTTTTTTTTTTATATTTCTTAATAAAAACAGTAATTCAATCATTCTTTTTTATTTTTTATTACACATAAAATTAAATATAGTGTTACTACTTATTTTCTAACTTAAAATATTTTCTTAATCACTCAAATTTTTTTTTAATCCAACATTCAAGATTTTTTATAAATAGAAGATAAGAAATTTAGCAAATTCCATCAAAGTCTAAGCTTAGAAAAGATAATAATTAACATTCTATCATATATTTCAAACTAAAATTTAAATTTTGATTTTTTGTCAATTTATTAAACAACAATTCACTTAAAATATAATAACATAAATCAACCAGTAGAAAATATTTCTACAATATTAAAGCACACTTATTTTTAAAATTATAGAAAGAAAAATAGACGATGATTTTACTTTTAAAATATTTTCTTCAAAATAACTTATGATAAATAATTTTTTTAATTTAATTTTGTAAAAGGGAATGAAAGAAAAAGCGTAAGGTATTTAAAACCATATCCCAACCAAAATATGTGCCTATTAAATATTTTTGCTCTATTTGATCAGTCGCCCATAAAACACCTTTCCATTAAAATTATAATGCAATTTTGAATTATCCTAAAAAAGTGTATAACTTTAACTTTTAAATCGTTTAAAACAATAAAAGTAACGATAACAACTTTTTCTTTTTAACCAAAAAACTAAAACGTTTAAAAGATTAACAGAAGTATAAAGGAATGACCAAAATTTTGTAATTGAATTTTGTAACAGGGGATTGAAACAAAAAGATTATGGTATTTAAAACAGATCTCAACCAAAATATATATATATCAATTAATTATTTTTCCCCTAAAAATTATGATAAAAATTTATTACTTCTATTTAATTAAATGCCCATAAAACATGTTTCCATAGAAGTATAAAGGAATTTTCAATTATCTTAGAAAGAGCATATAAATTTTGTCCTTTTATTTAAATGATATAAAACGACAAAAGCCATGGAGAATAGCTTTTTTATCTTTGTCAATTGAAAAACTCAAACAGAAGTGAAGTAACCTCTGTTGCAAGTTACCGGTTTCCAACCCAAAAAGATGAGATGATGTGGCTTTATACGGGTTCGAATGTCCAAAAGCGAGTGCTGGTGTGACTGCCGCTAGCACCTCTCATATACCTATATACACATAATAATATAATTAATAATATAAAAAACGAAAATGAAAACCGATTGGCTTCCAACTTTTTCCCACCATCGTGGGATTCAAATAAGACAAAAAAAAAAGAAACAGAACAAAAAAGAAACGAAGGAGAAAGGGGCGACGAAGGAGAAATTCTATTTAAATCTCACTTTTTTACTCTTTCTATCCACCTTATTATTATACAGTAATTTAACTTATAAAATGATGATTTTAACCTTATAACTACAAGCTGCAACGACTATTGCGCAAGAAAATTTGCGCAAATATTCATGCTGCACGCAAATTCGCTTGTGCGAACTTCGCACGTTTGCGCAAACAAATTTGTGCGAACGTCGGATGTTCGCGCAAGCGAACTTGCGCAATCTATGCAGCTTCACACAAGTAAACTTGCACTATTCCAAGTGCATAGTATGAAGATTTAGACGTAGATTTGTAGATACATAGTATCAAATGATAATCTAGATTTCACACAAGAACACTTGCGTTATTGCAAAAAATATTGCACGCGTTAAAATTTTACTGCATAAAATAATTGATGTGATTTATTGATACTATAAAAAATATTTTTTATTTTATGAGTTTTATTTATACTATAAAAAAATAACTTTTATTACAGTAACATTTATGAATATAAAGTTACTTTTTTCCCCTTTTTCCTGTCGCTTTCTTCTCTTTTTACTTTTCTTCTTCTTATTTTGCTCTTGCTTTTTCTTCTATCAATTTTTTTTCATCACTCCACACCTTAAATTTCATTTTCTTTCAAAAAAAATGAAAAATCTTAACAAGGACCCATAAAATAAAAATTATTTTTTTGTAGTATAAATAAATCACAACAATTATTTTAAGTAGTAAAATTTTAACGCGTGCAATATTTTTTACAATAGTACAAGTGTTCTTGTGTGAAGCTACGTAGATTGCACAAGTTTGCTTGCGCAAACATCCGACGTTCGCGCAAATTTGCTTGTGCAAATGTGCGAAGTTCGCACAAGCGAACTTGCGCGTAGCATGAAGTTTTGCGCAAGTTTTCTTGCGCAATAGTCATTGCAACTTGTAGTTATAAGGTTAAAATCGTCATTTTATAAGTTAAATTTACTGTATAATAATGGGGTGGGATAGGAAGAGTAAAAAGTGGGGTTTAAATAGAACTTCTCGCAACGAAGGGAGGAGATCGGTGAGATTGAAGGCGGGGCTCACGACGAAAACAGTAGGGGAAGAGCTTCAGTATCGTTCAGGTTGCCTAGGAGGGGCTGTTCGGCATCAGAGAAAGGAGGAAAAGAGTGGGTTTTGTAGTCGGAGAAAAGGAAGAAAAGAGTAGGTCGGCACCAAAGAAGGGAAGAAAAGAAGGAAAATGTGGAGAGGAGGTGAAGCAAAATCGGGCTGAAGGAGAACGACCTGCATCGAGAAAGAAAGAAAGAAAAAGAGGAAAGAAAGAAAAGAAAGAAGGGAAATGAAGGAAACAGCTGGAGCAGAGGAGGTTGGACTGAGGCACTGAAAAAGGCTGTAAGTGATGGCATTTGGGGTGGCCTGAAGCTATTGTTGGGAGACTGAATCGGGACCAGAAGTGGCTGAGTTTGGTGTTGATTAAGGGAGCAAAAACAAAGAATAGGAAAGGAAGGGTGTTCGGCTACACTTAAAGGCTGCCAAGGCTGAGGTTGGGTGCCGGCATTGAGTGGCTAGGAGATGAGTTCGGCATTAGGATTGGGTGCTAAACTAGAAACGGTGGCTTGGGCATATAGTGGGGCTAGTGTTGGCAGTACACAAAGCGGCTGTTGGAAGGACCAAGACACCTGAACAGTGGCTGTATTTAAGTGAAACAACAGCCACAAAGAGAAGGAAGAAACAGGGGCCTCTAGCGGTTTGAATCCGCAAACAGTAGGTAAGACTCATGGCAATAGAGTTTTGATTCTTATGGCTTGCTACTGTAAGATCGATTTTAGTAGATTTGTTTTAGTGAAATAATATGAATATTAATGTTAGGATATTGTAGGTGTTTGTTGGTTGAAGAAGCTTGAGGAATCGTTATTGGAACTATAACAATAGCCAATAAGTTACGAAAACAAGGATAGTAGTTTTGGAATGAAAATTTTAATTAAGGTAAATGATTTAACTGCTGAGTATAATCAATATATATATATATATATATATATATATACATACATACATATGCGAATAAAGAATAATGGTGAGAAGACTATGGGTGTAGGAGTGGAGAGGAAACATTAAGCTTTGGTAAGGGTGGCTAAAACGCGAAGTGGGTACTGCAAAGATAAGGGAATATATGTTAAATGCTTGTTAGTTCTCTATGTTTATTGTATGTATAAATTTATGTTATTTAATATTTATAAATTCAAATGCATTTTTGGTTAAATTTCAAAATATGTTAGATTGAGCTTAAGTGCAAAATGTTTGAGATTTGGATTTGTGTTGGATTGGTGAATAAAATATACTGCTTGTCGGAGTTTTCTGCAGGTTATTTGGTTGTGGTTCTGACACTAGGTAGTGTCCTACCTATGTTGTCGTAATACCAAAATTTCGTTAGAAATTATTAAGTGGATTTTGTGATATTAGTTTAGATTTCTATAACGCATTTAAAACCTCATATACATTAAGCACCGTTACTTGTCATCGAGATAAGATTTTTTTAAACATGTTTTCGTACAATGAGGTTACCAAAACTAAAGTGTTTAAAACGATTCATGCCTTCAATACTCAAGTCATGTTGGAAAAGTTATCCTTGTATGAATTTTGACGTATGAGACATAGGGCGCTACGAAATGCCTATGTGGCACCTTATGCTTGTGTGGCAATCTATGCTTATGTGGCAATTACCATGCCTGTGTGACACTTACTTAGCCTGTGTGGCAATTGGGAATGCCTGTGGCACTTAACTTGACTGTGTGGCACTTTATGCCTATATGGCATTTGTCAGGCCTATGTGGCATATGTTATGCCTTTGTGGCATTGAGGTGCCTACCTATATATATACACATTTCAGATTCCTCCTGTGTGTTGATGGATATCTGTGTATATATATGAATTGTGAAATATTCTAGATGCTTTGTGATCTTCCAGCTTCCAACAACTAGTCGTGACTTATACCTCAGCTACTAGATTATCACTGGTGCTAAAATGATTCATGATCATGGATAGAGCCTTGGTATGAGACTGTGACCACTACTAGCTACAGTGGATGCTTTCGTAGAAAGCTTATCAATTATTTCCAAAGATCCTGGTTATATTACCAAATCTTACCAATGGATGCCTGTCTCTTGAAAATACCTTGAATGTATATTTCGATTTTATAAATGCATGAGCATCAATATGTTTGGAAACTATTCAGTATAAATGTTTTATATCTTATAAATAAAAGTATGCTGCTTTGCACTACTTTTGATTAACCGTATGGAAACATGAGTTTTTGTTCACACATAAACATGCATTAAGCATAGTAGGAGCCTAGCATCACCTAGCGTATATTTGCTTACTGGGCATTAGCTCACCCCCTTCTTCCACCTCATAGATTACTTCAGCTAGACTCGGCGCGAGTGTGGTGCACCGAGAGTTGTTTTATACGAGCTGCAGAAAGTTATATTTTGGATAAAGGTATAATCCTTTTGTTCTTTTGTTTATATCCCAGACTAAATTCTTTTTGTGTACACAGTGTATGAGATTTGGGATGTAAGTACTAGGAGAATATCGAGTCTCTAAACAAATTGTGTTATGCGATTGAGTTGTAATCTCTATATATATTAAATCATTGGATATTAAATGTTTCAGATGTTATGTTGAGATTGGAATTTCCATATATAGGTTGAAATGAGGATGTATTGTGTATGGGGATGGATAATAGCTCAAAGTAGGGGTGGAATTTTTCAGTTTCGTTTTTTGCACACATTACAAGGAGACTTTAATAGGACCTCAGACAACTAGTTTTAAACAATTAAATGAGTATAATTCTACTTGTTAGATGTTAGCTACAATGAGCGAGTGACAAACATAGTAAGTAAAGGAAAAAGTTAGCCCAAAAATCCCAGCTTCTGAGGGCGTTACATAACATGTCCTAAAAATATGTGGAGTATAGTATTGGTTTGCCAAGAAATCATACATGACAATGTTCCTGACATGAAGAAAATTGTGGTTATTTTGTTTGTGGGAGATTGGTAGGGAAGAAAAAAACTCGATGGTGTCGACTTTACAATCTTTAGATGAGGACAATAGTGAGAGACAACTACTAAGAGAGGTTATATCGAGCTTCTTCTTTGAAGTCAACTAGGTGGAGTTGACTTGGCTAGTTATGAGATTTCTTGAAGGCCAATATTTTAGAAGAATTTGTGTTGGAGATTGCTAGATTTTGACTCAAATTTTATTGAGAATTAGTTTGGATTCTGGTGAAATTCTATTGATTGAATAATTACTTAGTGGTTAAGTTTATTTAGAGATAAATGTTTTTAATAAATATAATTCTTTAGTAAATAGGAATTCTTGGTGAGCAAGTAACTTGACTCTATAAATATAAAATGGGCTTTAGCCTTTAGAATGAGCCTTAAGTGACACAAAGAGACGTATTTACTATGTGATCTCCATGTAGGAGATAGGTTTATAAAGATGTGAGAAAGAGTTTAGAAAAACATTAGGTTGACACTATAAAGCTTGTTTCAAAACTTGGGCTTAGTGTTTGTTGTAGGATGTGTATGGAAAATCCCAACAGGTCTTGGCATAGCTGCTTTACTAGATGTTCAGGTAGGTAATTTCAATTAGTTGGTTCATCGTTTTCCTGAAAGATATACAAAGATAGAAGCAGTTCTAATGCATCTTTATAGGTAGAGCATGACTTCCTTTTAAATTTTACCTTGCTTTAGGACGATCCTTGCTGTCATGCATATAATCTGCTCCTTCGTTAAAGGTAGTTCACTTGCATGCTATCATTATAACCAATCTACTTTCTTTCTTATTATGGAAGAAAATCTGCTTAGATCTAACTAAATTTCAAATATTTTGCAGTTGAAACAAAATGGCTGGATCGAAAATTTTGCTCTTGGAGCAAGTTATTTCAATTTGCCCTGGTGTGATATCATCTATTTTGCAGCTTTTTCGAGGATAACTCAAGATATGCTTTGTAAGTACTGTGCTCATTTTATTCCTTTTCTCTTTTGTCACTCTCCAAATAATAAATTACCTTTTAGGTTTTTTTTTTTTGGAACAGAACCTTCGAGCATTGATTTTTGTATTGCTTTGTTGATTATTCCTTCATGCTTATTTTGGTTTTACGTTTCCAATGCTCTGGGATAGTTCTGACGAGGTATAGAAATGATAAGATATCGATAATTGACTTCGGTAGGGTTGGGGACAGGAAGACGCTCAGTACAAAGGCGTTTCGGGAAGTTATATACCGGATTCAGCATTTGAGACGCGGTTCGCTGCTTTATGTGCCTCCTGGGGTGTATCTAATTGACAGTTTTAATCTTAATAGCCATATGAGACTGTATTTCACTAGAGGTGCTCTTATCAAAGGCAATCAAGTAACTAAATTCTTTTCATTTCTTAGTTCTTACTAATCAGTTCTCTTTGTAATTCTTAGTCATCATTGGCAGTATAATTTGGTAACTGAATATACAATGAAAAGTCACATTTTTTTTTCTTCTACAATGGAAAACCCTGCGGTCTCAAACTTTCCCACCCTTTTATGGCCAAAAGTTTTTTCTTTTACTCAAAACGTATGTTTTCCTCCTGATAGAAAATGTAGTGAGTTGAAAAAAGTAATAGAATAGACAAAAGTACCACTGATCTTCTAAAATGGCAATGAAAGCTGGAATTTGGGTTTTGATTGCCTATAATACATGATATAATTGCAAGGGTGATTCCTTTTTTCCTAGAATGTTGTTTCTGTTATTCTTTGTTTTATTTTTTTCTTTTTGCTCGAAGATTTGGATTTTGGTTGCATGTGGTGCTATAGAAAGTCTGGGGTGAAGATCTCTCTGTGTATGACACATGGGTCCAACAAGCATTGTAAAGAAGAGAGACATTTTTTTTATGTAGATTACAGGTATCTTCATTCGTTTTAACGATTTAAGATTAATTTTGTTTAGGGTTTAATAATAGTTAAGACTCTCATTCCTCCTCAAAGATGTGTTTAGTGAGAGTCGAACCCGAAAGCTCTTCTCACAAACTCAGCCTGTATTGCCAACTGAGTCACAATCTTTATGTAAAGAAGAGAAACACATTATGGTTTATGGGGTTTTTCAATTGAACAATTGGACAGATAGCTAGCTGGCAAGCATTTTGTCCAATTTGTTGCTATATTTATAGTACATTTATGTAATGCTGTCTTTCTACATTTTAGTGTTATTAATTAAATAATAAAACCTTACTCTTCATATATGCAATAATGGTCACATTATGAAATTACAGGATAAAGAGCTAAGGTTTGGCCAATGCAATGGATTCAATGCATGCTGCTGTTATTTTTCTTGGGATCCAAAATACCTCATTTATGCAACCTATTGTGGTCGTTGAAAGGACAGTCTTTTATAGGAAAAAGGCTGCTGGCATGTATTTTGTACGCATTGCCCCGGCTAGGTTTTTTCACATTTTGAAGACGTCAAATGTAAAGAAAGTTGTACAAAATTTTAGCACATTATAAATTTAAACAAATCATTAGTTGTTTAATTATTCATTTTATTTTGGTTCTATATTGTTTTATCTTTAACTCAAATGTTTCCATTACTAATAAAAATGTAACCAGAGCAAAGCCGGGTAAAATTTTTTAATTGCATTAAAAAAGTAAGTCAACTCTAAGATAAAAAATAAAAAAATATCTTTACCATCGAAAACAAATCAATAATTTGTTCTTATTCTTCCTTTTTGGCGAAAGGTATCGTTTTTAAAAGCCTTTTAATTCTCTTTCATCTCGAGAATTTTTAACACATCCCAAATATTAATTTCTACACTTAATTACACTACAATGTTTAATACACTTTAGAAAATACTAATTTACCCTCTAAAAGTACAAATATATCCTTAATGTAAAACTCATCCGTTCTTTGACTTTATTTTCTTCATCTTGTTAAAATTCTTTCAACCATTGGTTTGTGATATTGTTGATTTGTGGATGAAATTTGAGTTTAGAGTTCAGTTGTTTTTGGATTTTTCTTTTAAATTTTTGTTTTTGTTACTGTGTCTCGTTTACGGAAAAAATTTTGAAGAAAAAAAATCAATGCAATGGGCAGTAAAAACAAAGTCTGCACCCTGAATACATAATTGAAAGCAGTAAAGAAAGATGAAAGAACTCTCTAAAAATACTCTGCACTTTAAAAGAATTGTGGATCTGTGTAATTTTCACTTGTAAATTTGCACCTGATCATTATGAGCTGCTGAAGGAAGGGAAAGATAAGATTCATACAAATTTTTTAAGACAGAGTTGTACACTTGTATGATTTATATCCTAAACATCTTCACATTGGCTTCTAAGTGCAAATCTTTGGCTTATGGTTTATTTCTTTGTAAGAACAAGGGAAATTATGCAGAATAGCTGCCTTTAACTCTAAGGTGGCATGAAACTCCTAACTGTACTCTCCAAGAGTAAAAAGTATCAAAGTCCTTTTGCTGAAGTAGGTGAAAGATTTTGTAGATTTTTGGTTTTTCTCTTTAACCTAAAGTTATAAGATTATTAGAGCAAATGTCAACAATAACTTATAAGCAGTAATTAGGTGCGGATTATAGGTACCAGTCACTAGGTTTCCCTCCTAATTATGCATTGGTTCTTGCAAAATTAGAATTAAATTTTTGGACAAGCAGTCAGAATAGTTGGATTTTGTGCTTCTTTGCATGCAGTTTGCTGATTTCCAATAACCATGCTTTTAAATGGCGGAGACAAAACATAATTTACCATTGGGAGCCCATAAAAACAATTCATCTTCTCTATTTGATGGAGCATGCTTTGCTTGGACTATATATGTGTCATAGCTTGATTAGAATTTTTTCAGGGCTACCTTATAATCTATTTTACATTTTTGATAACTGAAAACCATGGCTGCCTCTAAGTCTAAGGTGAGCTTGAAGCTTCTTATTGACTCCAAGAGTAAGAAAGTTCTATTCGCTGAAGCAGGGAAGGATTTTGTAGATTTTCTCTTTAATCTCCTTTCTTTGCCTGTTGGCACAGTCATTAGGCTTCTCACAACAAACAGAAAGGTGGGTTCCCTTGGAACCCTTTATGAGAGTATAGAAAACCTCAGTGAAACTTACATGCAAACAAACCAAACCAAAACAAAGACTCACTGCTGAAGCCTAGAGCCACAACTTCTGCTTCTGATGTCTCACTCTTGCTTGACTATGATGAATCAGAGACTAGAAAAGTCTACACGTGTCCAAAGTATCATCACAATGTGGCTGATGATCCACGCTTGGTTTGTACTCACTGTAATCAAAGGATGTCTACCGAAGTGCCCATTGTAGCTCCAGATACAGCAACAGGGAAATCAAATGGTAAAGGAGGGTTTGTCAAAGGGTTAGTGACTTACATGGTGATGGATGATCTGGCTGTTAAACCGATGTCTACAATATCCAGCATTACTCTGCTTAACAAGTTCAATGTTAAGGACGTTGGAGCACTTGAGGAGAGGGTAGTTGATCTGGGAATGGATGAGGTATGCAAACTGTTAAAACTCTCTCCACTATAAATTTTTTTTCTATTTTTTTGGCATAGATTCTTAGTTTTTATTATTTGTTTTGTTCTTCATGTTAGGGTTTGAAGCTGCTTAAGTCTTCCTTACAGTCCAAGTCAGTCTTGACAAATGTCTTTCTGGGCAATATGAGCGCCTAAAGATGCAATTGCTGCAAGAAGCTGATGGAGTTTCCTCCGTAATGGTAGATCTATAGGTTTTGTTTGCAAAGAATGTGTTTAACATTTCTGGCAGAATTTGAGTTGTTATCCTGTAATGCTTTTGATGCATCAGTTTAATACTTATGGAGTTTGATTTGAAGGGTTGTTCTCTGGTGACTCTAGTACTCATGGGCATAACCCTTGTCCCAAGTTGAACATTTATTAAAAGCCGTTTGTTTTTCTTCTTCAAGAAACCATATGCTTGGACACCAACTCTTTTTGCTCTTAGACAACAGGTAGGATACCACTTGAATGAACTCAAATTCAATTTGATTTGTGTAAGCACACGCATGTGATAATTCCGCTTCACAAATTCAATATGGAAAACGAGTTTATGGTGTGACAAAATGCTGAGCACATCTTTGTGGGCAAAAGAAACTATCTAGCAGTTAGGAAGTCACCTCTATTGGGTTGCATACCCAATTTCAGTGGGTACTTCTTTATTATCATGTTAGATAGCTCAGATTTAGTATTTATTTACCAACTTTAATGCTATATAAGGTTTAGCTAAAGGTAGACAAAGCAAGTGAAAGAAATTCAATTTTGGTATATAGTATAACACATATAAGTCGTTTGGAAGGTGAGCAAATTAAATTCAGAAAACTCATGAACTAGAACTTTGTTATAGTCATCTTGCTGTTACGCCGAATTAATTGTGTTTATTCCCTTCTTTTTATCTTACTATAAACCAAATTTTAGTTCGTGGTAATTTTATGCATTAGAGATTATTATATTTGGTGATTTTGATATTTTGAACGTACTGAAAAATAATAAAGACATCTTCATCTATAATCATCAATTGACTCCATTCTAAAAATTGGATGATTATATAAACATAGTCAAAACTGTTATTGATTTTCAAAAAAACATTTTATATATAATTTATTTGGTTGATTTCAATTTACCACTCTTCTCCTCTCCTCTCAGTCACTCGTAAAAAAATGGACAAAACACTAAAATAGAAAAGGAATCATTAGAGGAGTGATTAAAGCAAATGAAAACCTAAGGAAGAAATTGTGGCCAAGAAATCAAACTTTGCATAACAAGATATTTCTCTTTCTGAATTCGTAGTAAGGATCAATGCCCACCTTGAACTTGAGATTGCTGCTTTCTTTTCGATTAGTTGGAAAAGGGTTTCCTAGTTGGCTTATCAGTTCTAACATTTGTACTCACGAAAAAAAGAAAATTGGCAATAAACAAATGAAAGTTGTCGAATAAGGAAAAAGAGGTAAACGGCTAATTAAAAGCATATTTGTTTGTTTGGTGCAAGTCTGCAAGAGATTATTTGATGTATTCTCAATTTTTTTTCTTTATTTATTTTTGTTAAGCCCAACAAAAAATTTCGGGCTACAACGATATTAAAAAGGACATGGTTAACATTCATACATTGACATTAGGGAATTTTTTTTGCTATGCCCAAATAATTATATAAAAGCCCAAAAGGCAATGGAAGTAGCAGTAATACTGGCAGAAAAACAGAGTTCCTTCGAACAAAAATGAAACCAAACAACAAGCCATATGAAGAACCCCTAAAACAATATGGAATGTTATAACAACTCTTGTAGTATAGACAAAAAAAAAAGGTATAAATTTTGATGAGGAAAACACGCAATATTATTGTTAACTTCTTCAACAAGCACCTAACTACTGTCTTTCTCAAGCTTCTCTTGCTTTCTCTCCTCTTTGAGCGAAGTCTCTTCCTCCTTCGTCTTGCTTTTTTCTTTCTTCAAATTCAAATTTTAGTGTAAAAGTGTGTCTCAAAAACCTAACTCCGAAATTTCCCGACCAGCATAGCTATGAATTTGTGTCAACGGGGTCAGTGTTGTATTGTTGTTGGTAGAAAATATTTTATAATATAAGACAATTTTCAAATAAATAAATATTTTCTTACAATTTATTCATAATAGAAATTTATCTCAATGGTTACATTAGTGGTGCTACACTAATTTTTTTTTTCATTTTTCTCACATGCCAATAAAAAATGTTAGAAAATAATGCAATTAACTAGATGATACAAAATATTTTTTTCTTTTATAATGAGATTACATTTTTACTGTTGAATAATATAAAATAATTATTGCACCAAGTACAACAAACCAATTATTTATGAATCATATTCATATATAATATGTATTATAAAAGTAATTAGGGGAAAAGCTATAGCCGCAAAGTTTTATCACAACAAAGCGAAAAGAGAGTTTTAATAGAAAAAAAATCTAAATCAAAGTTAAAACAAGACTAAAACTATGTTTAGCAATAGAAGTACATGCTAAAATTTTTTTTCAAACTCAGGAGTTAAACTTTTGCTCGTGATAAAAAAATCAATAGAAATTTCAAATTAAAATGAATGTAAAAGTGAAAATGAAATTTATGTTTTAACCCCTTTCTTAACTAATGGGTTGTTCTTATTTTTGAAAATTTTGTTTTTATTTTGTTTTGTTTTCAAATTCTAAAATTAAAAAAACATGTTTGGTTAATATTGTTACATATTGAAAACAAATATCTAAATTGATTCAGATATAAAAATTTAATTCACAAAATAAAATATTAAAAATTAAATAAAAATAATAATATATTTACTAAATAATATTATGTACATAATAATAAATAATATTATTCTGTACTATTTAATACTAATATTAAATATCTTTATTTAATCATATTAAAATCTTATGTAATTTAAATAAAATTATAATTAAATATAATATTAAAAGAAATTATTACTTCAAAATAATATTAAATAAATCATTTAATATTAATTTTTATTAGATAATAATTGAGATTAATAAAATTATAAATTTCATATATATTAAATAATAATATGAATTAATAAATTATAAATTATAAATAGTTTTATTTCATTTAATTGTAATAATATTAAATTATTAAATAATATATATTCAACTAATTAAGTTATAATAAATTATATAACTATTAAAATATATTATATATTATTTAAGGTTAAATAATCACTTATTTAATAATATTAAATTATTTAATAGTAGTAGTGATATAATTTAATTGAAAATTATAATATGAAATAATAATGTTTTGGTAAAATAATAATTAATCATATTAGATAATAGTACCTAGCAATAATATTAATTACTAACATATCAAAAATTAAGAAATGATATTATTTAAAAATATATAATATATTCAATAACTTATTACACTAATCTAAATTAAATAAAATTATAGTTTAATATAATTTATATTTAATTTTTTTACAATTTTCAATTTTTAAATATTAAAATAATTTTTTAATTTTAAACTATTTATTTTTAATTAAATAATATTTTACATCAAAACTTAATATTATTTTAAAAACTAATTAATATATTTTATTTTTATTATAAAATGTATTAATATTATATTAATATATAAATACTATTCACTTAGTTATGAATATTACCAAAAATTAAAATATGTTTACGAAAACAATAAAAATAAAAAATTTTTATTTTCAATAATTTTAAAAATTTTTATTTTTTGTTTCGTTTTTTTTTTTTAAATACATTATCAAACATGTTTTCTATTATTATTTAAAAAACGAAAAAAAAAGCCAAGTGATCTTTAATTTTAACAAATTTTAATGATAGCAATATAAAAATAAACCCACTACTTTTATATTAAATACAGATATATTATTTATGTTTCAAAAGTTGGATAAGGTCAATTGGCCTTTGTTCAACATAAGGTGACTATTCCACCCTGTTTTCTTTTCTTACACGCCAAACCAGTTCAAAAGTCCAACTCTCATTGAATTCTATTTCAACCAGATCTAAAAAGACATTAATATTTATAGTTATAAAATTTGTCAAGTTACTTTCACAATCAATTAAGCAACTGAATTTGAAAAAAAAAAAATCATTAAAGTAGTCGAAAACAAGTGTTCATTGCATGTTAGATCCAACAGAAAAAGGACTTAATTACTGTAGCTAATTTAGTGAGGTAGAAAGAGAGAAGCAATAATTAGCATAAAGAAAGCCATCATGAGAAGTCGTCTTTAAGAGCGAATCTCAAGTACTTCGATGGGGCAAAAAAGTCAGAAAGTGGGGTTGGGAAATGGTACATTTCATTGAATAGAGGCTTGAAAAGTTGGCGGAGATATCAATGTGAGTGGGCTGTGGCCGAAGACAGTGAGCTGGGAACAAGTAATATTGATAATAGTAACCAAACACGTGTGAAAATTAATTTCATGTTTAATATAAAAAGAAAATATTTTGTAATTTACATTAAAGAAAATATCAAAAACAGAATCTCAGTATTCAATTGCGACACCGTCTAGAACAACCCTACCATTGTCAATGTGTACTAAAGAAAGTCCAATTCAAAAACGACTGTTACACACAGCCATGCCGCAAGCCTTAAGCAGAAAACGAATTTTTCATTTGCTTTTTTTTTTTTATAAAAAATCATGTACTTACATCCAAACATTTAATTCAACAATAATGTAAAATCTTCTACTCAAAAAATAAAATCCGAATTCTCCTTTCTCTAATAATAATAATAATAATAATAATGAAGACATATGGTTATTGCTAGGGGTGTAAACGATACAGTGGTACTCGCAAGCTACTCGGGCTCGACTCGAAAAAAACTCGAATTCGACTCGATTCTTGTCGAGCCGAGCTCGAGCTCGAGCTACTCGAGCTGTCGATCGAGCCGAGTTCGAGTAATAATATACCCGGCTCGAGTAGCTCGCGAGCCTTATCGAGCTTTTAATATTTTATTATTTTATTATTAAATTACATATATACCCTCATATAAACCCTAATATATTTTGCTTTTTTGAGTTTCTGAATTAAATTTCATCCACTTTCTTCTTCAGTAGCCGCACTATTATTTCTCCCATCCCATTCAACTACCGCCGACAGCCCACACTCCACACCGGCGTCAGCCGTGAGACATTGACGCCCTCACCTCAACTCCGGCAGCACCTTCACCTTCAGATCTTGCCTCTTTTCCTCACCAGACAAGCTGATCTAAAGCCATACCCAGATCTGAAGACGACAAGCCCCTCTGCCCTTAGAGACAGATCCGGCGTTGACGAGCCCTTTAACTGTTAGATCCGACGCCGGCGAACCCTGAGCCCTCGGATCTGGCACTCCTCCCTCAGATCTGGTTCTCCTCCGTCAGATCTGGTTCTCCTCGCTCAGATCCGTCTCTCCTCCCTCAGATCTAGTTCTCCTCCCTCAGATCTGGTTCTCCTCGCTCAGATCTGGCTCTCCTCGCTCAGATCTGGTTCTCCTCCCTCAAGTCCGACGACATAGTCACGCATGGTCGCCTCTCCTCCCTCACGCACGCACACACACAGCAAGTACTCCACTCCCTAGCCACTCTCTTCAGTCACGCACGCACCCTCATGAGCCTCGCTGCTGCTTGTAAGATTTTTTTTTTAGTAACACAGTGAGTTAGTGAGACATACACGCTTGACTTTTTTTTTGTTGGGATTTGTCAACTGTAATTTTTTTATAATGACATTTCTTTGCTGATAAAAAAAATCCAGTGGTGATATGTTTGATGTGTTTGAGTTGAGCGATTTTGTTGTTATTCATTGTTGGTTGTAGAAAGTTTTGTTGGTTTTTTATTATTTGTATTCTGGGCTTTGAGTGTAAGGGGTTCTTTTGTAGGAAGCTTATTTTGGACTTTCATGTCTCCTAGCAATGGCTTTCTCTGATGAGTCTGTTTGATGGGTTGTGATCTGGGCACGCATCTTTGAATGTTGATGGATTATTGGAGGTTTTTTAGTGCTATGGAGGTTGGTTCTATAAGTTAGCAATCGTTGCGCACCAAGTGTTCCTGAATTTTTCTCATCAGGTGGTGGTGGCTTTTGGCTTGGTTAACAGATTTGAGTAATAAGCCTGCCGTTTCATTGAAATTTGATGATTTCAATTGGCCCATGGATTGTAGTGTTTATAAGTTATCCTTGTAATATGTTATGTCAAAGCAAGTTGGGTCAGTTGTTTGTATTTCTATTCTATTATCCTGTTGGTTTAATATCACGTTATGCAGTCATTAGTTTGTTTTATAGTTTTATTTATTTACTAGACATGAAAAAAATTTTGTATTTTTATTATATTTAATTGATAATATTATTATATATAAATAAATTCGAGCTCGAGCTCAATTTCGAGCATAAAAACGAGCGTATAAACAAACCTAAACGAGCTTAATCGAGCGAGCTCGAGTAACTCGACTTTAATCTCGAGTCGAGCTCGAGCTCAAAATTTAATGTTCGATCGAGCTCGAGCCGAGTATCGAGCTCCGAGTTTTCAAGTCGAGCTCGAGCTCGAGCACTTCATTGTATCGGCTC
The DNA here is from genome assembly GCA_031772115.1 of Heritiera littoralis. NCBI lineage: Eukaryota > Viridiplantae > Streptophyta > Magnoliopsida > Malvales > Malvaceae > Heritiera > Heritiera littoralis. Next base: position 3,464,708 of record JAPDPK010000066.1, on the reverse strand, counting down.
GGCTCGGCTCGACTCGATTACACCCCTAGTTATTGCTTCAAGTGGCATATGACAATTGCTTTCATTAGTTCTAGTGCAAATATTTTTTTTTCATTTTTTATAATGTTAATTTATTTATTCATTGTTAAAGTCAAACATCAATCATAATAAATTGTTTATAAAAAAGATAATGTTCCTTCAAACTAAGAAACTTAATAATTATAAAGAGAAGTAGGAAGAGATCACACTCAAACTTTCTAGGCAACCAAGGAGAAAATTCATATCTTAAACAAGACCTTTCTCTTTGTATTTATTTATTGGATAATTATTACAAACATTATCGGTGAAAATTTTTTATTCCACGAGCTTGATAGGATCATGATACATATTATATTTTATTTATTTTTATTTTTTAATATTTTTATAAGATATGTGACACGATTTTAATATCGCTTATAAAGTAAAACTTTCACCGACTATGCATAAAATAATTATTTTTATCTATTTATGTTTTTTTATGTATTTTAATAAATTAGATATAGGAATCAATCCTTTAAGAACCCACCAAGTGACTTGACAACCTTGGGACGATATATACCTAAATCAAATTTAATAAGGTACCTAAATGATGCATTGATACCTAAAAAAAGTGGAAAGTGGTTGTATGCATGACATTTCCTTCATATATCCCAACTTTTCCAGCTCTATTTGATTTTTATGAAATTTAAGAAAAAGACTTTCATTTAATTGTACTTTTATATCAAAATTATAAATGCTTTTCATAGATCTTTAAAAAAGGAAAAAAATAAATAAATCACGAAAAAATATAATTTTAAATCTTAAAAAAAAGGTATAATTTTGGGAGATTAAGAAAAACAGAGAGAGAATATAATCGGAGAGTAACATATTTTATTTATGCTTTAATAAAGTCCTTAATTACTAAAAACTTACTAATACTCTTCCATAGAAAAAGATAAGAACGAAAATGATTATATGACAAACCCATTGGATCATGCTATCTTTTTAGTTAGAGAGACTTTAATTAGATTTGAAATTTAAATTTCAACGCTTATATCTTCTTTTCTTATTATTAAGCCGCATCCATCTTGATTTAGTTGAATGTCGCTATTATAACAATGGACTAAATAGCCTTTAGTAATTGCATGATTTTTAGTTAAATGTCATTATAATAACTCAGTATCTCTTGGTTCATATAATAATTAAACTTGGACCAAAATAAGAAACATCGATGGGGGCAGGGGGCAAGCTATTGTCTCTAGTTATGCATGGGACAAAATAATGGATAGAATAAGAGATTTTGTCTTAGGATTTTGTATGTACGTAATGGTTTTGCAAACACAAATTTTGTGTTTAAAATTAATCAAACGATGATAAATTCATTTTTGTTAAATTGACGTGCTTGTGTGGTGCTCATTACTCCCATTTTTTTTTTGTTCGTATTTGACTTTTGGCATGCATCGAAAGTATAAAGGAAAAATATTGAATGGTATGATAATTGTAGAACTCATATACTTGAGAGTTCTTGAGTTTGAATGTGAAAAGACGCATTTTAGTGGAAAATAAAGCCATGAGGGTGGCGAGTGTCCAAAGCAAATAATACGTTGAGTAAGTGTTGACGATTGTCGCCTCACGATTGTAAAGTGACACTGCTGCGTGGACTAAGACCTTACAAAATTGGATTACTTAAATTTGAAGTCAAGTCTTATAATATGCTACAATACATTTTTAATCACTCGATCAAGATGTAGTTGGTAGTTTAATTTAATAATTAATTGCACGTTAGGCTATCATTTTATTAAACTTTGTATTTTTACTTTTAATTAATTCTAGCTGGCCTTTCAAAATAACAAATATTAGGTGCAAAATAAGAAGCAAGAATCAAACCCAATTAGACTATAAATATACATATCTGCATATATCAAACCTTTGCATACAGAGAACTTCCTCTCAATTTCTATATAGGAAGCAGAGAAAAGTTCCGCAAGTATTCTTGATTTTATATATAAACTCCCCATCCCAACACACTGTTTCTTTAGTCTTTCAATGGAGTTTTTAATGAAGATCTGTCTCCTATTTCTTTGTAGCCTCGTTTCCTACATTTTTAATATGGTTTTTCAGAAAAGAAACCAATGTTGCTATATGTTGGGTTATGAGTGTTACAAGGCCGCTGATGACAGAAAGCTCGACACTGAAGCCTGTGTAAGAATTGTGATGAGGAACCAGAAACTTGGTCTAGAAGAGTACAGGTTTCTTTTAAAGACCATTGTTAGTTCTGGTCTTGGTGAAGAAACTTATGGTCCAAGAAATGTCCTCGATGGTAAAGAAGAGTGTCCTACTGACAAGGACGCACTTTCGGAGATGGACGAGACTATGTTTGGTACTCTTGACAATCTCTTCGCTAAAACAGGAGTGTCTCCATCCGACATAGATATACTCGTCATCGATGTATCGTTGTTTTCTCCAGCACCTTCCTTAACAGCTCGGATCATAAACAGATACAAGATGAGGGATAACATTAAATCCTTCAACCTCTCTGGAATGGGATGTAGTGCTAGTATGGCAGCCGTCGATCTGGTGCAGCACTTGTTCAAGACCTACAAGAATCAATTTGCAATTGTTGTGAGCACAGAATCGATAAGTTCACATTGGTACTGTGGCAAAGAAAAATCCATGATGTTATCTAATTGCCTGTTTCGTTCCGGAGGGTGTTCCATTCTCTTGACAAACAGAAGAGATTTCAAGGATCGAGCCAAGTTCAAGTTGAATTGTGCTGTACGAACCAACATTGGCTATGATGATGAAGCATACGGATGTTGCATACAACTTGAAGATGAGCAAGGGTATCAAGGTTTTCTCCTTACTAAAAGCTTGACAAAAGCCGCTGCTAAAGCTTTTAAGGGGAATCTCAAAATCCTAGTACCCAAAATATTACCAGTGACAGAACTACTTCGATATGCAATATCAACTCTTGGAAGAAAACGGGCCAAAGCCCAAACTCCTTCTGCAGCTATGGCTTCGAGTTCAACTATCAATCTCAAGTCTGAGATTGAGCATTTCTGTCTCCATCCTGGTGGAAGGGCAGTCATAGATGGACTTGGAAAGAGTTTGGGGCTTAGTGAATATGACCTCGAGCCTACTAGAATGGCACTTTATCGATTCGGGAATACATCAGCTGGTGGCCTATGGTATGTTTTGAGTTACATGGAAGCAAAGAAGAGGCTAAAGAAAGGTGACAGGATTCTGATGATTAGCCTTGGGGCAGGTTTTATGTGCAACAATTGTGTGTGGGAGGTAATGAAGGATGATTTGAAGGACACCGGAGTCTGGGAAGATTGCATAGATCGTTACCCCAGAAAAAGCCTGCACAATCCTTTCACAGAGAAGTATAGCTGGATCAATGATGACTGCCTAAACTTTGTCAGGCCTGACCAGCTGAAATTAGGTTTCTGAAACTCTGCATATTTTGATTTTCAAATGTGTTTTCTATCCTTTCCCCCATAGCCATAAGCTGCATGCATTTCATCTTTTCTTCAAGGAATTAAGAAGTTACCATTAGTTGTTGCAAGTACATTTCACCGGGCAAATCTGAAAGATAATCTGGTGCTCATAAATGCATGTTAGATTTTCTACCCAGTACTATTCTATTGTTGATCAGTTATCTACCAAATCATGTCAGAACGTTTAAATACCTAGCAGCTAGATAGTCGCTGTACTCTCCAAAAAATGAAATGTTTTCTCCTGATAATTTTTAAATAAAAAATAATATTGAGCTACAGGAGTGAACAAAAAGATTGTGTAATTTGAATTTCTTCTCACATGTATCTTCAATTTATAATTTAATTCGATATGAAATGAATTTGATTTATTTATGAATTATGATATTTATCTCGAAACTGTTATAGAAAATAAAAGAATAGCTGAAATTTGTTTATGTATTCTTTTTCAGATTTATAACAGATGAAAAATGGAAGGATGGGATAATTTTTAGGGTAAACTTGTGAATGAATTGGTGGATTTAAGTTGAATTAATTTTTTTTTATGTTGAACTGACTATAGATTACAAGTTTCATAAACTTTTCTTTAGTACGAAACTGGAGACAAATAAGCATTGTTTTCTTTTTCCCTTGGATTTCCCTTTCTTGCTTCTTTTCTCTCTCTTGTAGCACACAGTGGCAGTGTAAAATTTACAGTAAAAACAGGATGTAAAAAAGATTTGTTCCAATCAGACATAATTACTGAATTAGCATATAATAGAATTAATAACCATAACAAATATGTGGCATTGCTGTAGGAAAGAACAGAAGAATGGGAAATAGAAAATTCTTGATTCATACAATAAAGAGCAGTGCATTAATTGATTATCTAAAAACCATCACGTTAAGTCCATAATAAATGTCCTCTAATTCTATCTATGGACAAGGCAACATCAACCAACTTTTTATTGGCAGTGCTATTTGAACCAAACTTAATTTAGCTGTGCTGTTAGCTAAAGATTAGTGGTTAAAGTTATTTATGCATCTGTTTATTTGGTTGCCAATCTTGAACACTGTGGCCTATATATGTTCCATGCCATTTCAACTTTTTTTTTTTTGTGTTATTTCATATAATTAAGGCTACTTTTTCTTTTTCTTTTTTAACACCTTATTTTTTCTTATCTTTTATATTGATGTTTCACTATTGTTTTTTTAAATTTTTTTGACATTCAAAATCATTGAAAATAAAGATTAAAAAGAAAGTTAAAATTGTAATACACCATTGAAATCAAATTTGAAAAAATAAAATAAGGAGAAAGAATTGAATTTCAAGTAAGATTTTTTCTATTATTTGTCTATTAGAGGGTTGCTATTGTTTGGAATCAAACACAAATCTTGTAAAATATCATAAAATTTTTTAACCAGTTGATGGAAAGGTTGTTGTGGAATTTAGCAAAAATTAATCAACAGAATTATCTGAGTGATAAGTAAATGGGAAGCTGGCTTGGATAAATGAACTTGATCAACCCTAGAGAAACAACTAGGAATCTGGCTTTGAATTGTCACCATTCTAGTTTTGTTGAAACATCACTTGTCAGTGTCACCATCCTAATATAACAAGAAACAAAATCCCAGGACCATGTTCAAGCATTCAATATTTTATCAATCATGCTGTCATACAGATTCATAGTAATCAATAAACTGAGCACTCTAAGCGGTTGACTCAATTTTATATATCTAATTTCAATTTTTTTCTTAGTTTTGAATTATAATATTTTATTTTTTAATTTGAAAATCCAATTAAATCTCCAATTATTTAAGTCTTTCATATTCAGGTAAAATTTTAATTAATATAATTTATTTTTTTATTGATGTAAAAAAGGAAAACTATTAGATTTGGTTAACAGAAAATGGGATAGCTTTCTCTTATCCGGCGACCTCAACGTTTAAATTAAAATCTCAAATGTTAACCAATATTATTACAGTATTTCATCAGGAATAAAGATTAATTCAAGTGAAATTTTAAAGTGCTGAAAAATTGTAATATACATAAAATTGTAAGTTAATAATTTGAATGTGATGGAGAAGACTATTTTTTTTTTAAATACAAAGATTTTTACGTGCACTTCGTTGCGGTGTTGTTATTGTTAAATGCAAAAAAAAAAATGTTAGTTGATTAATATTATGAAGGTTTAGAATTACCATTGTAACCATACCCAAGCGGATCATTATCATCATATCTAAAGTCTTTAGTCCAATATTGAAGTGGCTACAAGAATCAATATATGAACTCAAGTTAAGTAATATAAATTAAAAACATATAAAAAGGTTTAACCTTTAAAAACTAAAAGTTAAAAAGAAATTAAAGGGCATAGCTAGAAAAAATTAAACAAAAACGGATTAAATGACCTAACGAAAAAAGTTGAAGAGTTAAAAATAAATTAGAGGAAAAAAGCAATTACGTGTCATGTTCAGATTTTTTTTAATTAACTCGATCAAATATGGATTAAAAATTATTAAAAAAACCAAATTAGGGAGTTTAACTAAAAAAATTGAAGAGTTAAAAATAAATTAGAGGATATAATTAGAAAAAATTAAATAAAAACAAAATAAAAGTTTTAATGAAGAAAAGTTAAAAATAAATTAAAGGACGTAACCAAAGAAAAAGATTAAAAATAAAAGTTTAACCAAAAAAAATTTAAAGAACTAAAAAGTTGATTAGAAAGCATGACTAAAAAAAAGAGACAGTTAAAAAGAGTTGAAAAACTAAAAATAAATTTGGGGGATTAATTGAAAAAAAGGTTAAAATGAAAATCAAATGCTATGTTGAAAAAATGAAAATTAAAGAAAAAAAGAACCTAAAAAGCTGAACTAAAAGAAGGACTAATAAGTAATCAACAGATGGCTCAAAAATTAAGAGTCAAAATTGCACAATAATACTTAAAGACTACTTTAAATATATAGTATATATAGAGTAGATGTATAGCGGTTTGAAACTTTTATCTATGTCAACAAAATAGCAAGATATCTTCAAAATTAAACTAATTTGAAGTTTACCATGAATGACTTTATATGTATATATAATATATAAATTTGATGATTAAATTATTAAATATAAAAATATGTAAAATTTAATTATTTTTATACTACATTAGTGTAAATACATCGCTTCACCTACATCAATCTCACTCGAACCCTCCAAAAGCCTATTCGCTCTATTCGCTTTTCACAAAAAAGATGCAAAATAGAAAAAAATATTGATATGAAAAAGAATAAAAGGAGCAGAGTTAACACTGTTAATGGCAGATACATGACTAATGGGCCTAAATAAACCCAATTCCGCCCAACTATCGGGTTAAATAGTCAGAAAGTAGTCCCTTTCTAGGCCCAAAAGAATCCTAGTTTAATCGGCAATTTTCCACTTATGTATAAGGCCGCTACAGTCAATAGGAATGTAAACGGGTCAAGTATCCGCTAATTTTGAAATACCCTAATCCGAATCCGATTAGAATATATAAAACCCGAACCCGATTAACTACCCGTTTATTTTGATTTGTGTTACCCTAACCCTATAAAATAAAAAATACCCATTTAACTACCTGAACCCGTTAAATACCCGTTTATTAAGTCAAAGTATGACTTTCAAATTTAAATTTAAAATCAATTTTGGAATAATTTATTTAAAAAAATTAAGTTAATAAATTTAATTTAACTAATAAATATAAATTAAACTTAAAAGTCATAATTATGATATTTGATGAATTAATTTAATTAAATACAATATTAATAATAAATAATTTATACATAAAAAATATAAATATCATATTAATTAATTATTATTTCTAATCGGGTTTGGGTAGCGGGTACTCTAAGGTAACTACCCGAACCCTACCCTAACCCGTGACGGGTAGTAATTTTACTATCCGAACCCTACCCGAACCCGATTATATACTACCATAATCCTACTTAATCGGGGCGGGTAATGCCGGGTACCCGTTTATAGGGTACCCATTGCCATCCCTAACAGCCAACATCATCTTCCTCTTCCTCACTCAGGGAAAGAAACCCTAAGTTCTCCAACAGCAACAGCTAGTCTTTAAATTAATAAAATTGTTCGTCTTTTAATTCATTAATTTGGGTATCTAAAATTATTTTTAAATCTTTTGCATTTTAATTTTTCTTCCCAGGTTACTGAAGTAAGAATCTTAGCAATGTCTCCAGCAATAGGTAAGGCTTTTTTTTTTTATATAATTTTGAGATTTTGGGTTATTTTATTTTACTTTATTTTATTGTTAAAGATTGTGATTTTTTTTATATGATGGCAATGTTTGTTCTTTGCCAGAAAAATTATATATAGAAATGCAAAAAGCAATTTCCTTTATACATGTAACTATTTAAAATAGATTTTTAAGTAAAGATTTGCATTTTGAGGAATCAATGTAGGTTGGTTTGGAAATGCTATGTATAAATTCTTTTGGAGATGGTAGATAAAGAAAGATGGTTGTTTGAAACCTGTTGTGGATGCAAAAATTTTTTCCTCTTTTTATTCTTAGGTTGGTATTTTGCGGTCAGTTGGGGTATGGCATAGGATTGAGAATGTTGATTCAAGTTAATTTCTGAAATTGGAATGTGGTTGATTTAGTTGGATGAAATAAATTAAGATGAAATAAAGGGTACAGTCATTCATATAGGGTGAAATTCTTAAAGTTAAGCTGTAGTGGATTGAACTGTATCGAAGCTGTCTCATGTAATTAGGTGGCCACTGATTTGCTGTCTAAGTTGTCGTAATATAACTTTTATATAAACGTCAACTGTAGTCAGAGAGTTTCGTTGTTCAAGCAATTGCGTTGGGTTACATTGTCACTATTGTGTTGCTTTCTAGGTTTAATATTCTTTTTTTACCTTTTGCAGTTGACAGCAAGAAAAAAGCTACCGATCCAAAGGCAAAGCAGTGAAGGCTGCTAAGGCTGTAAAATCTGGTACAACATTTAAGAAGAAGGCTAAGAAGATCAGGACAAAAGTTGCATTTCATAGGCCAAAGACTTCGAAGAAAAAACAAAACCCTAAATTTCCTCGCATTAGTGCACCACCAAGAAATAGGTTGAGGATAACAACACATTGGTTTTCATAGTTGACATCCGTGCTGATAAGAAGAAGATTAAGGATGCAGTGAAGAAGATGCATGACATTCAGATGAAGAAAGTGAATACAGTGGTCAGGTAAATTCCGTTATGTTAGTCATGTGAGTTTGTTGGTTTACCTATAAAATCATCAATTGGGATATAACTATGAAGAGAGCTCATTCTAGATGTTGTTAAGATTGGTTGGTCACCTGTAAATTTTTCAGTTCTATGTTCTAACTCTACGAAATGGAGAAGAGCGCATTCTTAAGTGTGTTTCTAGTTGGAATAGAAGTATAATATTTATATAGTATTAAAGAAAAGAATTGAGGTCTGCTACAATCTAGTGCCGCATTTAGAACTTACCAACCTAGAACCTGGATGGAAATCTGATGCATCAAGTTAACAGAAAGCTATTCGAATTCAGTCATTTTAATGGTTTGTTGTAGTGACCTGACTACTTGTGCATGTTTGTCATGTCCTCTTGGTGATTCAAGCTCTTCTGCTTTAGTCAATAGTTCCATGAAAGTGAATATTTACAGAATTCTTATCAAATTATCTAAGCTGTTAGATATTTAGTCAGTCAACCTCATCTTCCATACTTTGAACTGTTTTGTTTGGAATGATTCACTATGTTAGGTCTTTGTTTTCATTTTGGCATTCATTGTGTGTGTGTGTGTGAATATTTAGTCAGTCAACCTCGTCTTCCATACTTTGAACTGTTTTGTTTGGAGTGATTCACTATGTTAGGTCTTTGTTTTCATTTTGGCATTCATTGTGTGTGTGTGTTATCAAATTATCTAAGCTGTTAGATATTTAGTCAGTCAACCTCGTCTTCTATACTTTGAACTGTTTTGTTTGGGGTGATTCACTATGTTAGGTCTTTGTTTTCATTTTGGCATTCATTGCGCGCGTGTGCGTCCATGCACGTATGTGTGCGCGCGCTGCGTGTGCATGTGAGTGCGCGTGTGCGTGTGTGCGCGGGTGGGTGCGGGTGCGGGTGCCCGCGTGTGCGTGTGCGTGTGCGGGTGTGGACGTGGGTGTGGGCGTGTGTGGGTGCACGCGCGCGTGTGAGTGTGTGGGCACGCGCTGCGTGCGTGTGTGTGATCAATTATATTTCCTAATTAAATTCTGCATGGGATTTAAATTACGATTCACACACTCAATGCCCTGTTATCCTGGGTTTTGCATTTTATTAATATCATTTGTTTAGCTGCTCAGCTCCTTAATCTTCTAAATTTATGTAGTTTTCTTAGTTTGTGTGCAAGATTGAGTAACAGTTTTAGTGTAGATATAATATCTGCCTAGCATTTAATCCTTATTATGTTAGGTATTTGTTTCCTTAGACGTGACAAGTTATTATTGGTCGATAAAACCATTTAAGATTTTTTTAAAAGAAATTAATTTATTGAGTTAAATTGCTTAATGAAATATAAATCCATATATTTAATTATAAATTTTTATTTTTTAATGTTAATATAATAGAAATGCTATGATTCAAGAGGCTAATTATATATTATCCCTAATAAAAATTATCAATCTATTTTCTTAAATATACAACCATCAAGTAATAATTATCAACTGAAAAATTCCAATGAGAGGTTTATACTTTGCAAGGTTAAAACCAATTCTGTGGTCCAAGGACCAAACTTCATCCAAATCCATAAGGTTTTTCTTGCTTCTGTCGTAGTGGCAACCCTGACAAAACAAATTCTTCTCCATCTGTTGCTTCTCTTTTGATGAATGAAAGCATCTAAAATCTTCCCAAATCATCCAGCTATTTCCAATATGTTTTTTATTTATAATTTTTGGTGATGAGAGTGTAATCACTCAATCTGGCCTTTAGGAGGATTGTGGCTTTTAGCATCTTAATAGGAAAAAATTAGTGGTCATGTCGACCTCATAAAAAGAATTAAGTTTTTGTTTGGTTGGAACAGTGGAAAGAGATAAAAAATGATAAATTTATTGATCCCCTAATTAAATTTTATAATTACTTTTTTACTTTGTAATTTAACCATTAAGTTAATAATATTTTTTTTTGTATCATTACTCTTTTTCATCTTTCAAATCAAGTAATGCAGGGTTATGTTACTTTTTGGTTATGTTACTATGAATTGTGTTAATTATAGATAATTTTCTAAGATCTTCTCTTTTACGTTCATCCCAAGTCCATTTGTGAACGAAGTAGAAATATCATCCTAAAATCAATTGATCCAAAATATTGAGTGTAGCTGCCGGGTCATGATTAATAGAGCTATTTCGCTGTTGCATGAGAGAGTTGTTGGAGCAACATTACTTTTGAGCCCTAATGGATCTCTTCGTAGATGTAACACGCTTCTTAACACAAGTCTCATGGCTGAAGCAATGGGTCTCAATGCAGGACTCCAATTAACAAGCCTATTGAGTTCAGTCCAAGTCAATATTCTGACGGACTCAACCATCTTGCTTTCTGTTACTACGCTAAATGCAAGATGGCTTGTTTTTCTCCCAATCAAAGAGAAAATAGTTGAGGCATTGATGCTTGTAGAATAAGATGTTGTTATATTAATAGGAAATGTATTAAGATGGCAGATAATTTGGCTAGATGGACGGTCAGATGTTATATGCCTGGGAATTGGGATTGTCCTCCTGTCTTTGCATGTCGGGATTGGTTATGCGTTGGGTAGTAGTTGTTTGCTATTATATATGTGTTTTTGTGATAATCCAATTAATTGCATTTAAAAAATAATCAAATGTTTTCTTCTTTCTGCTTCCTAAATCATACTTTCTATTTATTTTTACGTACACATGCTAACAATTGATTTTATAAAGTAGTATTTATACATCTACACAAATAATAAGTAAAATTAACTCATTTGAAAAGATAACAAACAAGAAGAAAAGGTAATACATTAAAATACTACAAACGTACTACTAGAGAACAACATATAAATAAGAAACAATTGCCATCCATCCATCACTTGGGCTACTCCAGTGTTACAGAGCAATGGATAGAAATCCAACATTTAACTCTTCACGCCCTACAACGTTGACGCCACCACTTTGTGCAGAGTCGACATAGACTAAGGAATAACCAGCATCCTAAGACTAAAATGGACTGTGAACAGTCTTCATAATTCCTAACAAACACCACTAAAGTATATCCTACAACAAAAATGGTTCCTTTCCAGAATTTATTATATAGAAAAAGGAATAACAAGCATCCTAGACTTACATTTATTAGAATATATTCCGCTGGATCCTCGACGTTATACATAATCAAACAATCTGGGAATAACCAGCATCCTAGAACTAGAACGCTAACTTTTGAAACCCGGTGAGCAGCGGACATCAGCACCATTAAAAGAAAAAGGAAAACTGAAAAGATATTGAGAACTATAGGTGTTATATCAGTTGGAGCTATGAGAGACAGTGATTTGTCAAAGCAGACTGCAAGAAATGCAAGTAGTATTTGAAGAGCAGTCCTAAAACCACTGGGAAAAGGTTTAAGAAGGCCTAATGTTAGGAAAAGTGTTACTAGGAAGACAGTATAGATTAGACCATAGAAAATAAGAAAATCATTTTGATCCAAGACTGATTTCCCTATTTTTGTATCATTTCCTTCAGCGATTTTGTTGGAGTTTGAGGAACTATCACCTTGCCTAAAACTACCAGGCGGACTAAAACTGGTTTGGTAGGTTGTTGTTAAAAGCAATCCTAGAATTACTAGTAAGGCATTGCGATCCTCACTTGATATACTATCCATGCCATGAAAAATTATTGCTGATGCATTTGTCACATACTTGAGAGTTCGCTTCTGCAACTTATGTTTAAAGGTTGAAGCTCCTCGACCAAAGGAACCACGCAGAATACTATGTTGCTGCGCAACATCTAGTGCCATTGAACCAGCCAGATTGGTCGCATACTTGTCAGCCTTGCATTTCAGTAACAGTTTTATCATCTGTTTAATTGAAAGTTTGAGATATGAAAGCTACAATTGGTTGACCATGAAATACAATCTAAAAAGAATTAATCTTCAATTCAAAATAAAACTAAATAAAACGGATGAGTCAAACCTTGTGATTATTATTGCGCCCAGCTATATGCAAAGCAGTGTCGCCATTCTTGTCTTTTTGATTCACCACATCTTGACAGTATTTAGTCTTCCTAAGCATTTTGCATAGGACTTTAAGAGCTTCTTCTTTATTGTTTTTCACTGCAATGTGCAAAGCAGTCTGGTTTTCAGTTGTCAGATCTCGAATACATTCTGGGGAATCCTCTAAAATTCTGGGCAAGAGTACTAGAGGATTTTCTTCTCTTGTTATCACATAATGCAAAGGAGTCTCACCCTTCTTTCCTTTGACACGGACAAGATCTTTATTATTTTCCATGAGAAGTAGCACCAGCTCTTTATGCCTCTTTTCTAATGCAAGGTGAAAGGGGCTTAAGCCTTGCTGGTTTAGCTTCCTAGCAAATGATGGCTTTAAGCTCATTATCTCCATTGCAAAATCAATGCACCCTTCAGCTGCAGCTATGTGTAATGGAGTGTCGATAAACTCCACCTCATCAATTCGCTTCAGAACGTTTCCATTTTCTTGAATTAATCTGTACAATTCACTAACATTTCCTTCTCGAGCAGCCCTTCTCAAACTTTCATCCATTTAAGGAGGACCAAATGACAATGGGAGGGGAAAATGAAAGGGTTTAAAGCCAATTATAGCAATTGATAGATTAAAGAGAGGGCGCTGGAAAGCAGCAGCACCCCGACAACTTAAACACAAACCTCGGAACTGTTCTTTTTTTTTTTTTTTGAAATATCGTTTGCTCGGTCACCAGATAAGGCAGATTTAAAGTATTTTACGTGACTGGTAAAAAAGATAAAAGAGTATGGTTTCGGAAAGTAACTTTTTTCTCCGTGGTTGGTGGGACGGTAGAGGATTCTTGTGAGGATATTAATTATTAACATATCAAAATTAAGAAATGATATTATTTAAAAAATGTACGATATATTTAATAAATTATTATATTAATTTAAATTAAATAATATTATGATATTATAATTTAATATAATTTATATTTAATTGTTTTTTACATTTTTCAATTTTTCTATATTGAAATAAATATTTTAATTTAAAAATATTATTTTTAATTAAATAATATTTTATATTAAAGTTTAATATTATTTTATTTTAAAAATTAATTAATTATATTTTTATTTTTATTATAAAAATATTAATATTATATTAATATATAGATACTGATTACTTGCTTATAAACATTACCAGAAATTAAAATATGTTTACTAAAAAATAATTTTTTTTGCTTCCAACAATTCTAAAAATTTTTATTCTCACTTTTGTTTTTCTGAAAAAATTACCAAATATGTTTTCTATTATTATTTAAAAAATAAAAAATAACAATGATGTTAAATGACTCTTAATTTTAACAAATTTTAATGGTATCAATATAAAAAAACAATAATTTTTATGCCAAATACTTATATGATGCATTGACAGTGTATAGTTTCTATACACTGTCAATGCATTAAAAGTTGACACTTCATCAATTGTTAAATTAAAAAATATGCCAAGCCCTTAAAAGCAAATATAAATAAATTTTTTTAATTTGCTCATAATGGCTCATTAATGAGGTGTCAACCAGTGGCGTAGCCACTATAACATCCCAAATCCACTATATAACATAATATTTACTTATAAACTCCACTTACTTATCGGTTGGGCTGTTTGTGATGCTTAACAACTCTTAACATTTTAAATAAGAATTAGAACTCTTATTACTTATACTAATATGACTTGTTACATTAATACTCTAAGGTGTATATACATTCCCTTCTATTTAAAGTAGTACTGTAAAATTTTTCTGAATATATAAAGGAAATAATATACCTTCGATATCGAATACCTGCTAGCAGTCGATAATCTCTGGAAGGTAATTCTCTTAACCCAAGATCAACAATCCGTGGAGTGAAAAATAAGGGGTGAGCGATAACGTGCTCAGTAAGGAAGTGTATTTTCCATTTTACCAGTAAAATCATATTCTTTATTTAATTTATTTCTCCCAACAATAAACCCAATAGAAAAAATAATGGATATTGTAATACCATTTGTGATAGCCAAATCATTTGCTAAACAGTTACAATATCATATAATAAACAATGAAAAAAGATTCAACAAATCCTCTCACAAATCATCAAGTCGAGACTAGGCATCACACTATAAATAAATCATGCTATCATCGTTCCCCCTCCCCCTTGCGAGAACGGAATAATTATCCCAACAGGGATACAGTAGATCTATGGCCACAATCTATGGGTGGTCCTCGGGTCCACTTGCCAAGTGACATCGAGACCGCTGATGACTTGGCGGGTCCATCAGCCTCATAACTAATAAAAATGCATGAAACTAGGGGCCTAAAGTCTCAAAATCATATTTATAACTCAAAATACCTTTAAGGAAACACATTATTGAGTTTAATCATTTGAATAAATAATAATTCCAAAAAGGTATTATTCTCATTTGCGTAGAAAATATAAATTGAAATCTGCTCGCCCATGGTCAGCTCGCTCAATAGTCAACTCGCCCAAAAGGTTTCATATTTTCTATTTTCAAAATATTAATCTGCCTCATTTTTTTGTTTGAGAAAATGTACTTTAAACCTCTTCGCCATGGTCAGCTCGCCCATCACGACTCACCCATGGTGAACTCCAAGGTGGGTGAATATTTTTTAGGATTATTGGTATTTAATATTGAGAATATCTCCTAAATCTTCCATCATTCTGGATAAACTTAAGAGAACCCTCTCACCTAGGAATTCCTCAAGTGTTACTCATTCGCAATCGCCTTGAGGATTCCATCATCGGAATTATTATTTTATTATTTATTAATTAATTTTTATCTTAATATTTATTTTGAGATCTAGCTTAAATTTTATGTTACTTTTTTATTCTATGTTTAAAATTTTCTTATTTGTTAAATCTAAATCCATATTAACTTTTATTATTTACGTTTTTTCTTTACTATTCTTATTATTTTTATTATTCTTATTATTTTTATTATTTGATTTTCCTAATAAAATAATAAAACATGACACTAACTAACAAAGAACACGTGTGGGTATATATACATGCATAATACAAGCAACATGTGCAAGATGATTTCATGTAAATCCATAAAGTAATGCTTATTATAAATTTACGTTTGAGGGAATGTAAAGGTACACGTGCAAATACATGATTCCATAGTCAATTAGTCAAAGAGATATATTAAATGTAAGCATAAAGGCAAAGAATGGGGTACCTACGGTTTTGCTCCAATATTCTAGTTTCTTTTCTTTGTTAAACACGTGCAGCAAGCAACGAAATCGGCAGCAAATGGTGGCGTGACAGACTTGGATCAGTGGAGTAATGGACAGTGATCTTGGCAGGAATGAACTAGCAACAACGAGCGACGCCGGCAACAAGGGCTGGGACAACGCAGAATTATGCAAGGCAGGGGCGATTCAACAGCGGAAATCTCGATCCAAACAGCAGCAAAAGCAACATGCAAGCTTGCAGCGGCAAAAAAAATTGTAGTACACAACAGCTTGGAACAAAGCCAATGAAGCTAGCACAGGAAGCAATGGCGAGGAATGGCAGCCAAAGGGAGATCCTCATGGTCATGAAGGCTCTCCTTTTTATAATAAAAAATTTATTTGAGTCCTAATACAACTCTACCTATTTTATTAATTATCTCCTATTTTTAATATTTTATCTATTTAATTCTTATGCTAATCCTAATCTAACTCTATTAGCTTTAATATTAATCTAAATAATTATCTTAAAAAATCTAATTATCCTATCCTAAAATTAATTTTATTTTCTCTTCTTATCTCTTCTTCTTTTTTTTTTATTATTCCTAAATCCTATTTTAATTTTAATTTCATAATTAATGTTAATTCTAAATCTAAAAAATTCTAATTTAATTCTAATCTAATTCTAAATTGTCAAATTAAAATACAATGTCACCCAATCCAATTAATTATTTTTATAAATTAAGACTCCGGACAAAATAAGGTGTCTACACCATGGTCAAAAGAAGCAAGTGGCGAGAAGTCCACTATTAGCTCATTTCCTTGACTTTTCCCTTTTCTTTTCTTCCCTTCTCCACGCCAACTTACTTCCAGCCAATGTTGATTGGCTATCTTCACATTCTTTTCTTCCTTTTGTCCTCTAGCCATTAATCTCTTTTATACCTTCATTTAATGCTTTCATACCTTTTATCAAAATTAAATCCCAACAATTAAATTTCCATTCTTAAAATTTTAGATGTTCATTCTACCTCACATACACCATAAAATAAATCATCACTTAAATTAAAAAGTGGAAATTCAAATTCGGTTATTCTTTACGTTCACTAAAAGAATTTATTTTCCACTATCAATAATGTACACACATGGTATACAGTATAACAAAATTCGGATTTTACAGCCACGTACAAAATATGGGGTCAATTGACCCCACTAAATTTTAGTCAAGTTATATTTATACATGTAGAAAATATTAAAATTTTTATTTTTTATATTGAAGCTAATAAATTTCATAAAAATATAAAGTAAATGATCAAAAATAAAATTTTTATTTATTTTTATAATGATAATATTAATATTTAGGTTGCAAAGAAAATTTTAAAAAAATTTTATATTTTGGTAAAATTATAAAGGTTAGTTTTTGATACATTGACAATGAAAATTTTTAATTTCACAATCATGGTTAAAAAACTGTTATGCATCCTACATTATTTTCTAATTAGTTTTTTTTTTATTTTTTTACTATTCCTTAAGGGATATGTATCATCTTATTAACTACGTTTATGAAGTTTAAAAACTCTATTAATAGTATATTTGGTAATTTCTCTAAATATAATCATATGTTAATAAGTATTAAAAAATAAAATGTGATGTATATAATTTCTCATAAAGATATATTTATGTATAAATGTTCTATATAAAAGTAAAATCATACATTTTATTTTATATAAATATAATGTTAATTTTTATTTCTTTTTTATTAAAAAAAATTCTATATGTCTAAGAATATCTTTTGCAAATTAAAATATAAATAATAAAATCACTAATCAAGCAATTTGCAACTTAATTTATATATTTAAAAATGATTACTTCATATAATAATTGGATAATTATTATATATACTGTCAGTAAAGTTTTTTTGACTTCACAAGTGAAGTTAGGATGATGACACGTGTATTATTTTGTTTTTAATATTTTTAAAAGACATGTGTCTCGTCCTAACCCCGTATGTGGAGTCAAAAACTATTTTTGATACAATATAAAAATATTTATATAATATGGATTAGCACACATATGTGATCTCACTAAATTTTGTTTCTGGCTACGCCTCTGGTGTCAACTTCTGATGCTTTGACAGTGTATAGAAACTATACACTGTCAGTGTATCATATATAAATCTATATATTATTTATTTTTTAAAAGTTGCATGCAGTCAATTCAACTTTGCTCAACATAAGGTGACCATTCCACCTTGTTTTCTTTTCTTACACGCCAAACCAGTTCAAAATCCAACTTTCATTTTTTTTTGGTGAATAAATTCCAACTTTCATTGAATTCTATCTCAATCACACCAAAAAAGACATTAATATTTATAGATATAAAATTTATCAAGTTACTTTCATAATCAATATCAGGTAATGTTTATAAGCAAGTAATCAGTATCTAATATTAATATTAATATTTTTATAATAAAAATAAAAATATAATTAATTAATTTTTAAAATAAAATAATATTAAACTTTAATATAAAATATTATTTAATTAAAAATAATAGTTTTAAATTAAAATATTTATTTTAATATAAAAAAATTGAAAAATGTAAAAAATAATTAAATATAAATTATATTAAACTATAATATCATAATATTATTTAATTTAAATTAATATAATAATTTGTTGAATATATTGTATATTTTTTAAATAATATCATTTCTTAATTTTGATATGTTAATAATTAATATCCTAATAATAATCCTCTGCCGTCCCACCGACCATCGAGAAAGAAGTTAATTTCCGAAACCATACTCTTTTGTCTTTTTGACCAATCACGTAAAATACTTTAAATCTGCCTTATCTGGTTGGACAAAAAACAATTTTCTGCCCTATCTGGTGACAGACTAAACGATATTTAAAAAAAAAAGAACAGTTTCGAGGTTTGTATTTAAAGTTGTCGGGGTGCTCCTGATTTCCAGCGCCCTCTCTTTAGTCTATCAATTGCTATAATTGGCTTTAAACTCTTTCATTTTCCCCTCCCATTGTCATTTGGTCCTCCTTAAATGGATGAAAGTTTGAGAAGGGCTGCTCGAGAAGGAAATGTTAGTGAATTGTACAGATTAATTCAAGAAAATGGAAACGTTCTGAAGCGAATTGATGAGGTGGAGTTTATCGACACTCCATTACACATAGCTGCAGCTGAAGGGTGCATTGATTTTGCAATGGAGATAATGAGCTTAAAGCCATCATTTGCTAGGAAGCTAAACCAGCAAGGCTTGAGCCCGATTCACCTTGCATTGGAAAAGGGGCATAAAGAGCTCGTGCTACTTCTGATGGAAAATACTAAAGATCTTGTCCGTGTCAAAGGAAAGAAGGGTGAGACTCCTTTGCATTATGTGATAACAAGTGAAGAAAATCCTCTAGGACTCTTGCCCAGAATTTTAGAGGATTGTCCTGAATGTATTCGAGATCTGACAACTGAAAACCAGACTGCTTTGCACATTGCAGTCAAAAACAATAAAGAAGAAGCTCTTAGGCTTTGCTTGGTAAGGTGGAAAGAAAACTAGAAAGATAAAAAATTGAAGAAAAGGAAAATTGGAAAGATGGAAAACTTTAATCTTTTTCCTTAGGTGTGCTTGGTATAAAAGATGAAAAAATGGATGGAAAGTATATTTTTTTCTTCTTATTGCTTGGTAGAGTGAAAAAGTGAGAGGAAAGAAAATTAAAAATAAAATGATTTTACCATTCTACCCTTATACAAATATTTATTAAGTGTAATTGTTTTTGGATATATTTTTTTGGCATTTATTGAGTTTTCATTTTCAATGAGATTTTTTCAAAAAAAATTTAGTCCAAATAATTAATTATAATTAATAAATAATTTATGATAAGTAATTAATTTATTAATTATTAATTAATTATGTAATGACTAATAATTGTTAAATGATCAACTCAACCATGAATAATGTAAAAAAAAAAGAAGAATAATGTCTAAAATACTAATAAAATTATTTTTATACAAAAAACTTGATATGTCATATGTCAACGCCCAAGAAAATAAAAGAAAACAAAGATTTTGATATATATTAATGCATCAAGTACTATAAACGAGTCTATATTCAAAGTATTTCCATCCAAAAGTATTTCCTATTTTTTCATTAGTAGCAAAAATCAACCTATGTTCCAAGCAATAAAAGTACTATAAAAAAAATTCCTAATGAGAATGTATTCTAGCCTCTGGAATGCTGATGACTGGGCCGCTAGAGGAGGCCTTGTGAAGACAGATTGGAGCCAAGCACCTTTCACAGCTTCTTTCAGGAACTTCAGTGCCAATGCTTGTGTTTAGTCTAATGGAGTCTCTTCTTGCAGCTCAAATTCATCTTCTAACAATGCTTGGTTTTCACAAGAGCTGGATTCTTCTGGTTAGAAAGTGCTGAAATGGGTGCAAAAGAATTACATGGTTTATGATTACTGCAAAGATGCAAAATGATTCCCTCAGGGAATCCCCATTGAATGCACTGTCACAAACAGAAAACAGAAGAAGACCTGAAGTAATTTATTATATCCCCATTGAATTCTTTAACCAGTGTCAATATAATAAATATTTTGAGTTTTTGTATGATCA
Source organism: Heritiera littoralis (assembly GCA_031772115.1). Taxonomy (NCBI): domain Eukaryota; kingdom Viridiplantae; phylum Streptophyta; class Magnoliopsida; order Malvales; family Malvaceae; genus Heritiera; species Heritiera littoralis. The sequence continues at coordinate 3,444,213 of JAPDPK010000066.1, read as the reverse complement.
TATAACATAAATAAAATTAAACCTTAGCTTTTTTTTTGAAAATTTTTTAATAATTGGAGGTGGGATGAATTGTTTGAATTCATGGCTACAAACAATTCAGCAAGTTATAAGCCACTTTGGAACTTTCAAAGATAAGATAATTCAGCAGTAGCAGCAATGTTCATAGGAGCTCCATTCTCATTAACATTTCCTATAACTAGAACATCAGCAAGGTATATCATGTAGTCAATTTTGTTGGAAGAAATACAAATTTCATGGCATGACCTTCTAGCATGTTTACCTATTTGTGGGAACCTTCTCACTTAGGCCGTCTCTACCAGAACCAACTATATCATCAAGCATCAAAAAGCATCAATGGATCCTTAACAGATGCATATACGTCCCCATTTCCTGTAAACATTCAACTTTAGCTTGCTTGATGAATATTTGGATCTAAGAGTTCTAACCAATCATTTGAACTGCTTATTTTTGTTCTGCAAGAAAGTACTTTATCAGCTGAATCGCATACAAAATGTGCTACTAGAGAATAAAGACTTGACTATGAATAATGAAGAGAGGAAAATTTATTTTCTTTTCAGGAAGAAGAAAACTGCTATGTTTTAATCATTATTCATCCAACAAATAAACGACTTTTAATTGTTGTTAACACATTGCAACTGTCTCACAAGTCAATACGCACACGCTTGCACTAGTCCCCAAACATGGAAACACAAACATTAAACAGGTTGATAGATACGGGTAGGTGGCTTTAGTTGAAAAATTGAGGATCCAAAGAGTCAACCAAAAGCCAAAGGATTCAAAGGATTCAGAACAAAAATGTAAGTTTTTTAGTTAATGGCAACAAGCAACATCTTTCTTTTGTAATTTTAAGATCAATCACCAAAGAGTTTTGTCTTCTTTAACACAAGTTTAAGATTAGACTTTATTCAGGATGTCTGATCAAAGATTAGAGATTTTCCATAAAATTTCAATCATAATCCATAAAGCTCACCATCCAAATCTGCCATTAGCTGAAGTTAAGTAAACAAGAAGAAACACGCAAAGTGTAATAACCGGAAAAAATTCTTACTATATTAAATTAATTGTTTATTATTTAGCACAATTTTATAACTAATAAAAATAAATTTAAATAATTACATAGGGGCATGTAGAAACGTGGACCTCTCGGCACAACTTAATTAGTCCCGGAGATAAGAGATCTTGTCTACTTTGAGCTTGGGTGAGACAAGCTACAGCAAGCCTATGAATTTTGGTTAGACCTTGTGTAAGTCAACTAAATTCATAAAGTTGATTGTAATGTATTTAATTAGTTAAATTTGGAAATTAATGGAATTATTAAATCTAAAGTGAGTCTTGGGTATAGTTACATATTATACATCATATATATATGTATATATATAATAATAATTATGGCATACACATAGATAATGAAACAAAGTAAATAAAAATAAAATACTACAATAAGGTTACCATAAAGTACTTACTTAATATAAAATATACATATATATAATATAATAATGATATTATATTAATAAAATTGATGAAACCGATTGGCTTCTTGAAGAAGCCAATCGGCTTCCTTTGTTTTACCCCACTCACGTGGGATTTAAAGTCAAACAAATTAATGGAACAAAGAAAGAGTGAACAGGAAAGGAATAGAAGCGGGAAAAAGAGAATGGGAAAGAAACAGAGGGGGCGACGAGAGTGAAAGAAAAATTGGAGAGATTGGAGCTTTGGCTCTCGACGGAAACAGAAACAAGGAAAGGAAAGGGCTGTTCAACAATTTGGGAAAGGAAAAGGAAAGGTTGTTCAGGCGGCCTGGGAAGAGCAATTCGGCGCCGGAAAAAGGGAGGCAAAAAGGGGGGGAACAGTAGAGCAGAGGAGGTTGAACAGAGAGGCTTTTCGTAAGGGTGAAAAGTGTGGCGTTGGAGATGGTCTGAAGCTGCCATTGGAGGGCTAAATCTGGACCAAAGTTTTTGATTTTGGTGGCTATTTGGGTGGCAGATTGGAAGGGTTCAAAACAAACAAGTTTAGGCGTGAAGAAGGAGAGACACTGAAAACAGAAAACGCAGCAGCAGGGGAGTTATGCTTGCTGCTGGATTCTCTCTTTTCCAAGTCCAAACGAAGTGGAATTTGGGAGAGCGAAGGCATTGAACCAAAACGGGGGTAGGCACTAACGGTTTTCCTATTAGTTGAAGCACTAAACAGGAAGTAAGGCTTACGGTAAAGAAGTTTTATTTCTTTTGTGGCTTGTTGGTGTGAAAATCTATTTTTTTTGTAGATTGAGCTTGGTCTTAATAATATAAATATTCATCTTAAAAATTTATGTAGGGTGTTGTTGGTGAAAGAAACTTAAGGACTTATTATTGTTAGAGCTACAATGGCCAGCGAATTTCAAAAACAAGTATAGTAATAGTTTGGATCGACAATCGCATTTAAGGTAAATGGGCTAACTGTGGAATATAATCCATATACGTTTATATATATATATATATATATATATATATATATATATATATGTGTGTGTGTGTGTGTATACACACAAGTATACAAATAAAGAATAATGATGAGAAGATTATAAATGTAGGGGTGAAGAGGAAACATAAGATTGTTGATAAGGGTTGTCAAAACGCGAAATTTGGTATCTCAAAAGTAAGGGAATATACGGTAAATGTTTATTAGTATGCTATGTTGTGTATGTCCAAATTTCTATATTTAATACTTATTGATTCTAAATGCATTCTTGGTTGAATTTCATACGTGTTGAACTGAGTTGAAGTACAAATGGTTTTGAATTTGAACTGTGTTGGACTTGTGGATGAGCATACTGTTGGTTGGTGTTTTATGCAGGTTGTTTGGTTGTGGATTATGACGCTGGGTAACATTCTACCTATGCCGTCATAATGCCGAAATTTCGTTAGAAAATATTAAATAGATTTTTAGCATTGATTTAAATTCTATAATGTATTTAAAACCTCATATACCTCAAGCACCATTACGAGTCATCGAGATACTGTCATTTTAAAATATGTTTGTGCGATGAGATTATCAAAACGTGAGGGTTTAATACGAATTATGTCTCCCATACTCAAGATACACTGTAAAAGTATTCTTGCATGAATTTTGGCATAAGAGACAAGGGATGCTTGGGATTTGCCTGTGTGGCACTTAACTCGCCTGTGTGGCGTTTAAATTATGCCTATGTGGCATTTAGTGAGCCTATGTGGCCACTATCGAGAAATATCCTGGATGCTTTGTGGTCTTCCAGGTCTTGGATGCTTTGTGGTCTTCCAGGCGTCCGACAAATAGTCGTGACTTGTACCTCAGCTACTAGATGATCACTAGTGCTGGGATGATTCATGATCATGGATAGAATCTTGGTTCGGGACTGTAACCACTGCTAGCTACAGTGGATGCTTTCATAGAGGCTTGTCGGTTATTTCCAAAGATCTCGGTTATATTACCTGATCTTATCAATGAATGCTTGTCTCTTAAAAATAATTGGATTGTGTATTTCGATTTTATAAATACGTGAGTGCAAATGTTTTATAGCTTAGAGAACAATGATTTGTCAACTTGCATTTTTCCGTAAGACACATTTAAGCATGAGTTTTGACGCACTTATTCACGCATACACATATACGAACATAGTAGAACATCTAATATCACTTAGTGTATGTTTTCTTACTGGGCTTTCCCCAAAGCTCACCCCCTTCCACCTCAAATTATTTCAGGTAGACTCGGCACGAGCGTGGTGCATCGAGAGTCTTTTTGTTGAGCTGCAGAAAGATATATTTTGAGCCAAGGTATAATCTTTTGTTCTTTTGTTTATATCCTAGACTAAATTCTTCTGTGTACACAGTGTATAGGATTCGGGATGTAAGTACTAGGTGATATCGAGTCTGTAAACATACTGTGGTTCGTAGTTAAGTTGCAATCTCGATATGTTTATATATTGAATCACATGGATGTCTAGTATTTTAGAAGTTACATGAAGAATTGAAATTTCTACAGGTTGAAACGATGATGTATTTAGTATGGGGATGGATACTAGACTAAAATAAGGGTGGAGTTTTTCAGTGTCGTTTTTCGACACGTCTTTCTAGAAGACTATATTGAGACCTTAGACAACTAGTCTTAAACAAATATGAGAGTAAGACTACTCATTAGATTTTTAGCTACATTGAACGAGAGACAAACATAGGAAGTAAAGGAAAAAGTTAGCCCAAAAAATCTGGCTTCCGAGGGCGTTACACAAAGTGAACAAAAAAGCAACGCAATGTAACAAACAGTTGAGAGCAGAGATGTTGAATAATTGGATCTATTTTCTATATGCCTGCTACATAACAAGGAAGACATGCAGTTCCACATACACAAAACAGTCAAAGCCTCAATGCACCACTGATAACAGAGATTGAAATGCAGAAGTTGAAATATATTTAGAAGAAAAAGAGTAAGTAGAATACCTAATGTAATTAGAATGAAATGACAAGAATTAAAAAGACGAAGGAGTTCCAAAGTCCAAGCTCAAGCTCGAATCACCCACCCACTGCTAACGGTGGCTCAATCAGCGACGGGAAAGAGGATATCGGCGACAGAGAATGAGAGATTGGGAGAGAGTGTGGTGAGAGTTACGGGAGTTATGGAAGAATGATAAAAGCAAAGTTGATAATATAAAATTCTAGTAAGGGTAATTTTGTATTTTCATTTAATTTATGCACTCACCAACATTTTCTCTCTTCCTTTCCGTCCGATTTGGACAGATGGGTTTTCTTTGTTGGAATAGAAATCATTTTTCCTTCACCTTTTCTTTCCTTCCTATTTTCTGTTCTACCAAGCAAGCCTAAAATCCATTTTCCTTTCACTTTTCCTTCCACTACTTTCCATCCTTCCACTTTTCCATGATACCAAGCATAGCCTTAAAGTCCTATGCAAAATGCTTAGGAAGACTAAATACTGTCAAGATGTGGTGAATCAAAAAGACAGGAATGGCGACACTGCTTTGCATATAACTGGGCGCAATAATAATCACAAGGTTTGACTTATCCGCTTTATTTAATTTTATTTTGAATTGAAGATTAATTCTTTTTAGATTGTATTTCATGATCAACCAATTGTAACTTTCATATCTCAAACCTTCAATTAAACAGATGATAAAACTGTTACTGAAATGCAAGGCTGACAAATATGCAACCAATCGGGCTGGTTCAATGGCACTGGATGTTGCCCAGAAACATAGTATTCTGCGTGGTTCCTTTGGTCGAGGAGTTTCAACCTTTAAACATAAGTTGCAGAAGCGAACTCTCAAGTATGTGACAAATGCATCAGCAATAATTTTTCATGGCATGGATAGTATATCAAGTGAGGATCGCAATGCCTTACTAGTAATTCTAAGATTGCTTTTAACAACAACCTATCAAACCAGTTATAGTCCGCCTCGTAGTATTTGGCCGGCTGACAATTCCTCAACCTCCACCTATGAAGAAAATGATGATAAAATAGGGACATCAGTCTTGGAACAAAATGATTTTCTTATTTTCTACGGTCTAACCTATACTGTCTTCCTAGTAACTCTTTTCCTAACCTTAGGCCTTCTTAAACCTTTTCCGAGTGGTTTTAGGGCTGCTCTTCAAATGCTACTTGCATTGCTTGCAACCTGCTTTGACAAATCACTATCTCTCATAGCTCCAATTGAGGTATCACCTATAATTCTTAATATCTTTTCACTATTCCTTTTTTATTTAATGGTGCTCATGTCCGCTGCTTACCGGGTTTCAAAAGTTAGCGTTCTAGTTCTAGGATGCTGGTTATTCCCAGATTATTTGATTGAGCATAACGTCGACGTTCTAGCAGAATATATTCTAATAAATGTAACTCTAGGATGCTTGTTATTCCTTTTTCTATATAATGAATTCTGGAAAGGAACCATTTTTATTGTAGGATATACTCTAGTGGCGTTTGTTAGGAATTATGAAGACTGGTCACAGCCCATTTTAGTCTTAGGATGCTGGTTATTCCTTAGTCTATGTCGATTCTGCATAAAGTGGTGGCGTCGACGTTGCGGGGCGTGAAGGGTTAAATGTTAGATTTCTATCCATTGCCCTGTAACACTGGAGTAGCCCAAGTGATGGATGGAAATTGTTTCTTATTTATATGTTGTTCTCTAGTAGCACGTACGTAGTATTTTAGTGTATTACCTTTTCTTCTTGTTTGTTATCTTTTCAAATGAGTTAATTTTACTTATTATTTGTGTAGATGTATAAAAACTACTTTATAAAATCAATTGTTAGCATGTGTACGTAAAAAAAATAGAAAGTATGATTTAGGAAGCAGAAAGAAGAAAACATTTGATTATTTTTTAAATGCAATTAATTGGATTATCACAAAAACACATATATAATAGCAAACAACTACTACCCAACGCATAACCAATCCCGACATGCAAAGACAGGAGGACAATCCCAATTCCCAGGCATATAACATCTGACCGTCCATCTAGCCAAATTATCTGCCATCTTAATACATTTCCTATTAATATAACAACATCTTATTCTACAAGCATCAATGCCTCAACTATTTTCTCTTTGATTGGGAGAAAAACAAGCCATCTTGCATTTAGCGCAGTAACAGAAAGCAAGATGGTTTAGTCCGTCAGAATATTGACTTGGACTGAACTCAATAGGCTTGTTAATTGGAGTCCTGCATTGAGACCCATTGCTTCAGCCATGAGACTTGTGTTAAGAAGCGTGTTACATCTACGAAGAGATCCATTAGGGCTCAAAAGTAATGTTGCTTCAACAACTCTCTCATGCAACAGCGAAATAGCTCTATTAATCATGACCCTAAGGCTACACTCAATATTTTGGATCAATTGATTTTAGGATGATATTTCTACTTCGTTCACAAATGGACTTGGGGATGAACGTAAAAGAGAAGATCTTAGAAAATTATTTAGCAACACATAATTAACGCAATTTATAGTGCCGACAAATTCAAGATCTGAGATTGAAAAATGACACTGTTTTTTTCTAACCAAACAGTCACATAACACTGCATTACTTGATTTGAAAAATGAAAAAGAGTAAAGATAAAAAAAAATTTATTAACTTAATGATTAAATTACAAAATAAAAAAGTAATCATAAAATTTAATTATTGGATCAATAAATTTATCATTTTTTATCTGTTTCCATTGTTCCAACCAAACAAAACCTTAATTCTTTTTACGAGGTCAACATGACCACTAACTTTTTCTTATTAAGATATTAAAAGCCACAGTCCTCCTAAAGGCCAGATTGAGTGATTACACTATCATCCCCAAAAATTATAAATAAAAAACATATTGGAAATAGCTGGAGAGGTGATTTGACTGATTTGGGAAGATTTTAGATGCTTTCATTCATCAAAAGAGAAGCAACAGATGGAGAAGAAGTTGTTTTGTCAGGGTTGCCACTACGACAGAAGCAAGAAAAACCTTATGGATTTGGATGAAGTTTGGTCCCAGGACCACAGAATTGTTTTTAACCTTGCAAAGTATAAACCTCTCATTGGAAATTTGCGTATCAATCTATTTTCTTAAACATACAACCATCAAGTAATAATTATCAACTGAAAATTTCCAATGAGAGGTTTATACTTTGCAAGGTTAAAAACAATTCTGTGGTCCTGGGACCAAACTTCATCCAAATCCATAAGGTTTTTCTTGCTTCTGTCGTAGTGGCTACCCTGACAAAACAAATTCTTCTCCATCTGTTGCTTAGCATCTAAAATCTTCCCAAATCACTCAAATCTATATCCAGCTATTTCCAATATGTTTTTTATTTATAATTTTTGGTGATGATATTGTAATCACTCAATCTGGCCTTTGGGAGGATTGTGGCTTGTAATATCTTAATAAGAAAAAATTAGTGGTCATGTCGACTTCGTTAAAAGAATTAAGGTTTTGTTTGGTTGGAACAATGAAAAGAGATAAAAAAAAATGTTCGATTCTTTACTCTTCCATTTACCTCTTATGAATCAAAAAAAAAAAAAAAGAAAACCAAAAATTGAATAAATGAAATTTATCAATGATTCAAAAAAAAATACTAATAAGGTTAACATCACTGTGGTTCAAGAGAATAAATTATACACTGACATTATATCATTTTTGTTATGCTGATATTGTTTAAATGGTTGTCTTTTTCTTGATAAATTTATTATGTTTTCCCGTGATGTCACACGATGGGTCATTTTGATATTATCCGATTGAGTACATATTATTAGTTAACTTTCATTAAGAGGAACTGCATTATTGTTTTATTGCAAGTAAAATCAGTCAAAGTTCTTTCCCTTCTCATCCCAATATCTAATCAAGGTTTGATGTTGCTTCTATCTGGTGACAAGCTGGTTCCGACATGAGAGCATGTCGCCCCAATTTAACTCCTTTTTTTTTATAATTAATTTACATATCCATTCCTTTCATAATTGTTTAATTTTTTTTTGTTCATATACAAGAGGAGAATAGAGAAGCAAAAATCAAAACTTTAAACCTAAACCTTCTTAAGAAAGAATAAACAACTACTAAGCCAAATCTTAGTTGTTAATTTCTTCGAAGCAACATAGACCCTCAAATTGTCTTTATTCAATTTGGCCTTTTTTGCTCCATTTTTCTTCGGAGAAAAACTGTCTGTCCCTGAACATTCGCATCTTTAAATGCATTCAGGGCTTACCAGAATGAATATAAAATACTAGCTAGTTTAGCCAACGTTCAGCATTTCCTAGTTCAATTATGTAATGTAAAGGAGACAAACCATGATTTTCCTTGGCATGAACGAAAGGTTAATCAACTTTTAGGTTCCGTGTTTTGTAAAGCAGAGGTGCCACGGGATTATCCAGGACTTTACATTTTGTTCGATAGGAAAGATGAAAAGTGTAAGACCCGATTCTACACTACTGTAGACTCTAATTACATAAAAAAAATGGAAAATGGAAATTAACTAAATAATGAATTTTAATTTCCAAAAGGGTGAAAAGCTCCTTAACTTAGGATGAAAAGGGAGCAATTTCTGTGAAATACTTGACGGGCGAGTACCATGAAGAACCGGCTCGCCAATGGGCGAGCAAGGTAATGGTGTGGTCGCCAATGGATTATGGCGAGGGCGAATGGTAAGTTCGCCAAGTTAATTAGTAGAATTGATCGCCCAATGAGTGTGAGGGCGAGTAGGATTCAATGGCCTCATTGGCGAATAGGTGAGTTCGCCAAGGCTGTGATTAGATGATGGCCTGTGTGTGGCGAGGACTGTGATCGCCCAAAGAATGTTTTTGGCGAGTAATGTGGTCGCCCATATAGAAGCACAAATGATAGCCTAGCAAAGGAAATCATTTTGTAAATTCCAGATATTGAGTTGGCGAACTGAAATCGAGTTGGTGAGCTGAAGGTCTCCAGAATGAGGAGGCGAACTGAAATCAGTATGGACAAAATGAAAATAGATTCAAACCATTTTGCAGCCAAAATTGACTTTGTAAGTCATACGGTTGAAGACAATAAATTGAGAAAGAATAAAGTCAATAAAGGAAATAACCTCATTGGTTGAGGAATAAGACAAAAGGTGTAATAAGTCAAGAAAAGAGGCTGTGAACTTCACGCCATTGGCTTCTCGGTTTAGACAATTAATGGTAAGTGAAGTAAGTCAAAATGTGCAGAGAATAGCTTCTCATAGCCGTTCCTTCTGCTGCAGTTTTTCTTCTGTTTTTAATACATGAAAGACGTGAAATTAATGAAAGAAGAATGGGATAAGACCAAGTGATGGGTTTTGATTGGATAGCATGGCTATATAAGAAGAAACATTTGAGGAAAATTGATTTAGCCAAATTCATCTTTTTCACGAGAGAGCTACACAACTGCAAGTTTATGTTATTCCTTCCATTCCTGTCATGCTTGATTTACTGAACTTCACCCTTAAGTTGGCTAAACAAGTAAACCAGCTTGCAAAACCTTTACTCCATAGTTGATGAGCTAAAGGAATAAGCAAAGTAAGGCCAACATGAGACAGAAAGTGATCTGTGCTGGAAGTGCAGTTGGTTAAGGTGAGTTTCCATATTCTGCGGTTATGTTGGTATTTGAGGATATAGTTTGATGTTTTACAAAGTAATGAACATAGAAATAGCCTTGTTTTAGTTAAATCTTGCTAGAGTATACCAGAAACTAGAACAGGGTAAAGTCTGGAAAATAATTGAGCATGAACAAGGAAAGAAATAGAAATAGTGTAGAAATGAAGATAAATGGGCGAGCTCAGCCATCATTGGCGAGCTAAATAATGTGAAGTGTGATTGTGGGCGAGATTGTGTTAAGTCATTGGCGAGCCCACCTTAGAATATAAAGCCATGTAGGGCGAACTACATACAAAGGCACGACGAGTGGAAAAGTTGGGCGAACTCCAATTGTAAGGGAATTGGGCAATGGCGAACTGACTTGTGGGCGAGCTCCCACATATAAGCCAATATGAATGGCGAGTTGAGTTGTGGGCGGACTCCCACATTTAAGATAATATATAAGGGCGAGATGATTTGTGTGAGCCATTTGATGAATGGCGAGCTCTGTTGGGTGAGCTAGTTAATTTATTTTGAATCTCGCCAAAGTGCTGAAAATATTTGGGAAAGAAAAGATTAATAGAATTTATAAATTGTTTTGCAGCCGAGAAATATGGACTCGGTAAATTCGATTGGGAAGGCGATCGAGAAGTGAGGCTTCGTTGAACCAGGTAAGGGAGATGTGTGTAAAGTGAATGCATGTCCTGTGGAGTAAATTTCATAGAAATTATTGAGAAATTGTTTTGTTTTATGACATGCATTGTTTTGATAATTGTTTGATTTGGGCAAGCTAAAGGTCGACCCTTATGATAAGATTGGGCGAACTGGTACAGGGCGGGCGAGCCCTTGTTTTTCTCATGTTAAGCGAACTATTATGGCGGGCGAGCCAAATCTTTTATCATTTTGGGCGAAGAACCCTTTGATATTCTTTTGGGCGAGCAACCATGTTTTATTGAAATCCGGGCGAGCTAATGGATGGCGAACCCTTTTATTTCACCTTGGGCGAGTGACCCTCTTACAATGTTTGGGGCAGACGATCCCTTTTGGTAAGAAAATTATGGGCAAGCCGAGATGGGCGAGCTAGTGTTTTTGTTTTTAACGCAGAACAGAAGGTGGCGGGCGAACACTAGTTCACCGCACTGACGAGTTGACATGGGCGAGCCGAATGGGCGAACTGACCATGGCGAACAGATTTCTATTTTCTAAATATTTTCAACGAAAAATGAACTATTTTTAATAGCTTAGAAAATAGAAAATATGAAACCATTTTCGGGCGAGTTGACTAATGGGCGAGTTGACCATAGGCGAACTAGCCATGGCGAGCCAATTTAACCTGTGCCTTTCTCACACGGAATTCAGTGAGATTGCGGGATGTTTTTAAAACCTTTTTGGAAAGCAGATCATTTTGAGAAAATGATGAAATTATGAAATAATTCCTTAAAGGTTTTCATGAGATGTAATTTGATTTTGAGACTTTAGGCCCCTAGTTTCATGCATTATGAGATATGAGGCTGATGGACCCGCCAAGTCATCAGCGGTCTTGAGGTCACTTAGCAAGTGGACCTGAAGACCACCTATAGATTATGGCCATAGATCTAGCAGATATAGCCGTGAGGGGCGATGGCCTACGGGTGCACTCCAATAGCGGTAGATTCCGTTCTCGCAAGGGGGAGGGGGAACGATGATAGCATGATTTACTCGTAGGGTGATGCCTAGTCTCAACTTGTGATTTATGTTTACTAAAAGGATTTGCTAAATCCTATTTACTGTTTAATTCATTTTATGGTAAACGGTTGAGCAAATGATTTGAATGATTTATTGAGAGTGTTGTTTACTATATCCACTGTTTTCCTATCGAAATGATTTTAGGAAAACGAAATAGTTTGTGGTATATAGTTTTGGTTTTATAAAGCGACATATGTTTCCTTTACTGAGCGTATGAATCGCTCACTCCTTTGTTTTAACTCCATAGATAAAAGACACGGAGTTAGAAAATTAGCTCCAAGATGGATGTAGCTACATATAAAGCGCTGGGGCAAAATATGTTAAACATGACAGGTACAGTCTCTTTTCTTTTACATTCCAGACATATGCATACAGTACTACTTTATTGAAATAAAGACAATAGGAGATGTCAAATGTAAGGAATAATGAAAAGAATTTCATATTCCGTATTTGATAAAGAAATGTTATTATTTATCACTATTATTGTAGAATGTTATTGGCATCGCAGATAGCCCAATCAGTAACGTTGTATGAAAATACGTGAAAAATGTGGTAACGAGCTGTTACAAAAGATAAAAAATTAAACTAATAATTAAGATACAAAAAAACACATATTGTTATGAATAATAACATATTAACAAATTCGTGATTTAGCTTTCTCATCCTCCATGCCAAACATATTAAAATGCAGCTCTCATTGACATGTAACCGAAAAAAATGAACAACAAACGATAAACAAGTGCTTTAATAGACATTAGAACAAATTAAATTCTCCCTGACAGGGATCTATATTTCTCTGGTTTAACTGAAAGTTTGAACACCACAAAGACAGATATGGCAATCCATGATGCTACAAGTAAATACATCGGGAACCAATCAGTGTTTGGTGATAAGACATTCACGGAAAGTGTGTAGCAGAATCCCAAGGTAGAAAGTGGTACGAGAAGCAGATAACTGGGAAAACCACTTGGGAGGAGATATGTTATCAGCAAAAGTGTAGACCAAAGGGCAACTGTGTTGTATGTCATGAACAAACGAAAAGTGTATGACTTCATTACTGTTGTCCCTGGAAACGGACTTTCTGAATTGAGGTTGTTATTACCGTCACCTTGCCAAACCCCACCAGGTGGACTCAAAGATGCTTGGTAAGTAGCTGTTATAATAAGCACAGCAACTACCAGCAATGCGTTGCGCATGTAACTTGACATGTTCTTGCTTTCACGACCTAGATTTGTGGCTAATTTTTCACCATATGTGATTGTCGATCGGAAGTAATGAGCATTGGTTCGAAATTTGCAAAGCGAAGAATGTAAAGAACCTGTCAAACCTCCTGCTTTGGCTAGCATTCTCGTAATCTCTCTGTTGTCGACTAGTCTTTGATTTCCAAGTTGTAAGATATCCAGACCTGTCAAACCTTCTAAATTCTTGGCATTCTTGTCTATTGGACATTTTAGCAGCAGTTCTAACACCTTCATAATTGATAGAAGCACCAATTACTAATTGGAACTCTAATTCAAATATTGCAACAATTTTTTTATGAGTGAAATGTGGCCAAAGTAGTGTGGTCCGTTGGTAGAGTGTTGGACATTTTAGTTCTATGATTATAGTTCAATCTTGGAAGTCTCAAGTATCAAACAAAGAATATACATACACAAGTGAACTATAGAGAATTGTTGACGTGACATACCTTGGTAAATTTCTAGCTGCTGCAATGTGCAAGATTGTGTTGCCTTTATTGTCCTCCCAATTCAAGACTTCATTTTCCCAATATTTGGCCTTTTCATGATGGCTCTTTTGAAGCCATCCCAACAAAAACTTCAAGCGCTTCGAACATGTTATTTTGCACAGCTATATGCAGAGCAGTCTCACCTCGAACATTGACATCTTCGATGCAGTCAGGACAAGCTTTAAGGAAATTGACCAGAAGATCGAGGTTCCCTTGTCTAGTTGCAAAATGCAAAGGAGTAATACCCTTTTTCCCTTTGACACGAACAAGGTCTTTATCGATATTTACGAGTCGAAGCACCAGCTCGATTTGTTCATTTTGCAAAGCTAGATGCAAAGGACTAAGCCCAAACGGGTTCAATTTCCTTGCAAAGGATGGCTTTAAGTTCATAATCTCTACAGCAAAATCAAGTTTCCCTGCAGATGCAGCAATGTGCAATGGAGTATCAATAAAAGGCACCTGATTCCATATGCTGTAAAAGATATGGATCTTCCTGAATTAATGCGTACAAGGCGTCAATATTTCCTGCTTGAGAAGCCTCCCTCACCCTTGGATCCATGTTGTTGGATAATTATTAAATAAGAATAAGGAAACTAAGAAGAATTAAAATCAATCAAGAAACGATCTAGCAGTTGAGAGTTTAGAGCACAACGAAGGAACTGAGAATTAAATCGTGGCCGTTATATTTCGAGTATTAAACTTGTAGTAAGATACCAAATCATAACAGCCACGGAGAGAAAAATAATTAAGGGAACTAGTAATTCTCGCCCAGCGATGATAACCAAATGGGTTAATCTATAATTTAACCCTTAAACTATATTACTTTTATAACTTTGGTATTTAATAAAATTTCGTTATCATTTTGATACGTGAATTGTTCTTTTGTCAGACATTTTAATACTTAAAACTAATGCAGTTTGATAAATGCTGACATGGCTTGAACTATCTAATTAGAAGTTTGACATGTCGCAATATATGTCATGTTATTTGCGTGCCACATTAATATTATTTCTTTTTTAAAAAATATTTTAAAAATATTTAAAGTATTTAAAAAAATAAGTAAAAATACTTTGGAAATTTTTAAAAACAAGAAAAACTATTCAAAAAATATTTGAAAATATGTAAAAATATTTACAAGTATTTAAAAACATAGAAAATATATAAAATATTTACATATATTTATAAAATATTTAAAAATTACTTAAAATAATTAAAATATGTAAAAATATTCAGAAAAATATTTAGAAATTGTTAAAAAAATTAAAAATATAATTAAAATATAATAATTTAAAAAAATATATATTTAAAAATATGTAAAAAAATCCAAAATATATTTAAAAATAGTTTGAGTATAAAGCCGTTTGTAGATGCTCTCTTCACTCTTCAAAACCCGTGTTTCAACTTTCACTTTCTACCTGTGCTTACATCAAAAAAAAAAAAACTTTCACTTTCACAATTGCACTGTCTGACACAAACTCAAATTCATGGAAAACTAAAAGAAAAAACATCAAAATTTATATTTTATTGTCCAAGAATAAAGAAATCACCCGTCCTTTGGTTTCTTTTTTGGGTTAAATCTGTTGCCTGGTGACTAATCTCGTCGGATTGTTGCGTTAAATCTGTTGCTCCGGTGATTGATCTCGCCGGATTGTTACCGTGAAGACCAGCGGGAGAGGATAAGACAACATGGTACAACGATGTTGTGTTGGGAACCTTTTGCAGTAGTGGTGCCCATTCCCCCATTTGCTTGTAAACTTGGCTGCGTTGCCGGGAGCCCGGGTCTTTGCTTAACTTCATCTCAGGTTTGCCTTCGGTGCTTCTATGTTTAGTATTTGAAATGCCCAAAGGTGCTTTTTTTCCTTTAATTAAAAAAATTGGTTTTTCTCTTGTTAATTTTTTGCTGAGTTTAGGGATGTACGAAAACTGGGTTTTCATTTTTATATCCATTCTGAATCTGGGGTTGGGTTTATTTATGATTTTTTGTTTAGTGTAGTTGATCTTAAATTATTTTGATATTAGCTTTTTTTATTATTTTTTCAATCCGAAAGTTCATCGGAATGTCTACAAATGTTTAAAACTATTGTTTCAATCCGGATGTATTTTTAATTATTTTTTTAATTTTTTAAAAATATTTTTATATTTTTTTGATGTTTTTAAATATTTTAAATATTATTTTAAAAATATTTTACTTATTTTTATAAAGTTTTATACATTTTTTATAAAAATAAAATAAAATTGACGTGACGCACAAATCACATGACATATATTGAAGGTAACTACAAAAAAAATAAAAAATTATTGTTTTTTTTAACTTAGGTAACTATAAAAAATAATTATAAAAAATTATAGTCATCCCTTTACTTGACACGTGGTCAAATTTTGTAATTGGTTGGATCATAGTTATTAAATGATATATATATAGTGAATCAAAATTTTATTTTTAAGCATCGAGTATTGTAGCGTATCATAAGAGATGACAAATAATTATAAAATTAATAATAAATAATACATATAAATAAAAAATAAAAAATGTTATATATTAATAGGATTAAATGAATATATGACCAAAATAAGAAATGTAATTACTTGTAAATTTTTAACATGTTCATTAATAGTATATATTTTTAAATAATATTTTTGTATTTTTAATTTACTAAATAAAAGTTGAATTTTAATTCAATTTCTTCAACACTAAATTATGTAAAGAATATGTTTTTTAAGTTTTTTTAGGTTAAAAAAATATTATATGTATTAATAAGATTAAGTGAGTATATGATAAGAATAATAAATATGATTGTCAGCAAACTCAAAACCTGCTTATTAATAGTATATATTTTAAATAATATTTTTTATTTTAATTTATTGACTAAAAGTTTAATTTTTTTCAATTTTTTAATATTAAATTTATGTAGAGAATATGTTTTTAAGTTATATTTTTAATTAAAAAAACTCTTGAAATTATATTTTTAGTTAATTAGATCAAATCAAATTTTAATTAGGTGTGACCTAATTTTACTACGAAGTGTATTGAAGTGTATCGATATATTATACGATACGTATCAATTTGTTTGTGTATCAATAAATACGTTACCGATTCATAATAAATCTAATTTTTTGTGTTGATACATAATAATTTTATAATAAATCAAATCGTATCGTATAATATGTATTACGATTAGTATAATTTTGATAACTATAAAATGAATAGGAATTTTGATATCAATTCTGACCAATTTTTAATGTTTTTGTAAGCATTCTTTATACTATTAAAAGGAGTTTTTATCTTTGCAACACACGTGTACACGTCGCTCTACTGAAAAAATGTGATTACTTGACAGGTGTAATCAATTCTTTGCTCATTGTTTCAGCAATTTTTCCTCTCCTTCTTTGCTTCATCGCCTCTTTCTAGTTTTATATTGTTCTTTTCTTCGATTATTATTTAAATAATTTTTTCTAGCTCTTTGAAAAAAAATATTTTCCTTCTTTAGTTGGACATGGAATAATTGTGGATTTTATTGCAATTAAGTATGAAATATGAAGATATTTCTCTTTTTTTAATTTTTCATATATTTAATTTATGTCTTTTTTTAAATTTATTTATACACATGTTTTATGAGTGCAAAAAAATCTTCTTGTACAAATACATTTTCAAATTAATATTTTTTTACATATTGATTCCGTAGCAACATGCGAGTTTTCAATTAATTTAGTTAAGATTTAAAATTCAAGGGTTTACTAAGGATGACCCAAGGAGGCATCTGGCTGGTTGTTTGGGTTCACCGGGATCAGTTTCGGGCTCCATAAATATAGCTGAAATTTTTGTAGACATAGAGTTAGTGGCTTGTGGATAGACCTGCTCATGGGTTGTGCTATCCATCTAAATCGAAGGCTTATTCGAAATTTAATCGGGTTTAAACAAAAATATTAGACTCATTTATCGAGTTTAGACAAAATTTTTAGGTCCTATAAAAATAGGCCCGGGCTTGATTATCCAAAGCCAGTGTCCGATCCGAACATAATGTTAATTAAGTTTTTTTTTAAATATATACTAAGTATAATATAATTTATTAATCAATAATATTTTATATACATATTTTTATGTATATAAAATATTATTGATTAATAAACATGATTATATATATTTAATATGAAAATTAATATGAAAAATTTGACAAATCAAATTAAATTTTAAAGGAAATAAAAGCATAAAAAATAAAAAAAAAAATACAAGCGGATCGGACCGAGCTTATATAGTAAAATAAAAAACAGACCTGGATGCCTGGACTGGACTAAAATCCAGGTCTAAATTTACGAGCCAGGCTTGGGTTTGGGTTTAGACAAAATATATTATTATGTGTCTTGGCCTGGCCCGAACCTGGTACCCCCAATGAACAGGTCAACTTGTGGGATATTAAATTGGTTGGTAATTGTTAAGAAATTCTTGTAACTACCAAATGATAAAGATTGGCATTTTTTTTTGGTTACAACAAAGATTGGCTTTGTGAAGGGATCAATGAGTGCTATAAAGTTTGATGAAGAAAAGATCAGACGTGTTATACTAAACGCGTATAAAAAACAAAAATTTGCGTAAACCTTCTAGCTAATATTGTTTAAATATCGAATTTGGAGTATAAAATTTTACCAGACCTTTTAGCTAATATGGTTCAATTCCCTATAATAAATTTACTTAAGCCTTTATGAATGACATCATAAAAATGTGCAGATTATGTGCTTGTATAATTAAATATTGTGATAATCTGCTCTCTAATACCAAAAAGAAAACTTAAATTTAACAGTAAATTTCATCTCATTAATCGTGTTAGGCTGTTAGCGAAGGTCTTCCTAAATCTTTCATTAAACTCTCCAGCCTTTTCCAATATGTTTTTTATGTATAATTTTTTTTTTTGAGTAATGACCTCTGTAAATGCTCCATCCTTTAGGAGGTTTTGACTTTTATTAACTTAACAGGCAAAAATCAGTGAAAGTCATGAAGCTTTCCTCTTGTTTGTTCCACCCTTTAATTGTGATCCTAAATCACATTTTCTATTGAATTTGAATTAGGTTACCTTGTAAGTTGAAATCTTATTTTAATGCACACAGGTTAACAATTGATTTTATAACTTTAATGTTTTTACGTAACCAATAACAATAATATTTTTACATCTACACAATTTATAAGTGAAATTAACTCATTACTTAAAAAAAAAGGTCATACATTGAAATACTTCTACTAGAAAACAAGATAGAAATAAGAAACAATTTCAACCTAGTGACAGGGTGGAGTGAGTAATGGATGAAGATCTTACATTGGAGCAGCAGTACTCAGCCATGCACCAAAATCATCGAAACGCTATCGTCCATTTGGAGCGGACACCGGACCTGGTATGTTGACAGTTAACTCTTCAGGCCCTACAACGTTTACGCCTCCACTTTGTGCAGAATCGGCAGAGATTAAGCAACGACCAGCCTCCGAAGGCTGTAAAGGTCTCTTTCAAGAGTCGGCCATCGATTCCAAACACTAACCAATATCCTACAACTAAAATGGTTCCTTTCCTGAATTCGTCATATAGAAAAAGGAATTACAAGCATCCTAGAATTACATTTCCTAGAATAATTCCTGCTAAACCCCGGAAATCCTCAAACAAATTCACAGGGAATAACCAGCAGCCTAGAATTAAAACGCTAGTTTTTGAAACCCGGTAAGCAATACACATGAAGACCATTAAAATAAATACGAATAATGAAAACATATTGAGAATTATAATTGCTAAATGAGTTGGAGCTATGAGAGATACTGATTCATCAAAGCAGATTGCAAGAAATGCAAGTAGTATTTGAAGAGTAGTCCTAAAGCCACGGTGAAATGGTTTAAGAAGGCCCAATGTTAGGAAAAAAGCTACTATAAAGACAGCATAGGTTAGACTATAGAAAACAAGAAAATCCTTTTGATCCAAGACTGATCTCCCCCGTCTGTTTGTATCATCTCCTTCCGTATTGATGCCGGCGGTTAAGGAATTGTCGCCCTGCCAAACAATACCAGGCGGGCTAAGACTGGTTTAGTAGGTTGTTGTTAGAAGCAATCCTAGAATTTCTGATAAGGCCTTGCGATCCTCACTCGATATACTATCCATGTCATGGAAAATTATTGTTGATGCATTTGTCACATGCTGGAGAATTTGTTTCTGCAACTTATATTTAAAGGCTGAAGCTCTTGAATCAAATGAACCACACAGAATACTAATAATGCTTTCTCTGTTATTAAGTTTGCTGCGCAACATCCATTACCGTTGAACCTGCCTGATTGGTAGCATACTTGTCAGCCTTGCATTTCAGTAGCAGTTTGATTATCTGTTTAATTGAAAGTTTGAGATAAGAAAGCTAGAATTGGTTGGTCATGAAATACAATCTAAAAAGAATTAATCTTCTATTAAAAGCAAAATTAAATAAAGCGGATGAGTCAAACCTTGTGATTATTATTGCGCCCAGCTATGTGCAAACACTACAAAAAAACGTAGTTTCAAGGGCTCTATATTTTCGGCAGTTTAGAAAACCGCCGATATTTCTAAAATTTATTTGTCATTTACCGACTAAAATAAAACCACCGATAATAGCTAATGTTTCAAAGGCATTTTGTCCTCAATAAAAAACAACTCTTTCTTTGTCTTATTATTTTCTCTCCTTTTTTTGCAGACTCAGCTTTTACTTCATCATCTCTTTGCTCTCTCTTTTTACCGAAAACTAGACAATCAAATCCCTAACTTCTGAAATCAAGTAAAAATCTCTCTCACATCACTCCTATTATTAGATTTCAAGCTAACTTCCCTGATACTTGAAAATTATATTCTAACTTTTGAATCTCAGACAAGTTTTTCATTTAGCTTGATCAAAGATTTTACACTATCTTCAACAATGCGGATCAGATTTGGTGTAGCCGTGTGTCAGGACTGGGAGCCCTTGGTACTTCACAAGTCTAAGCCCAAGGCTCAGGAGCTACGCGATCAGAAGGCCGTGAACTAGGCTCTGTGAATGGGTGCACCAGTCCAAACAATCAAGAAGTTTGATGCCGGGCGAAAAAGAAAACAGTGGGGTCGGTGGTAAACTGTACTAATTGCTCTTATGAAAATTTCAGCTTTGATTTTTAGTTTGATTTGTATATGGTTTGTCTAATGATTTCTTTCGAAAAAAAGCTTTTTAATCTCAGATCTCACCATCGTTATCGTCATCTTCGCCGCCATCGACTAATGATCTTGTCACCGTGACCAGCCTCTCATGAGCAAGGTAATTTATTGAATATTTGTTTTTTGATATTTTCTGAATCTCCCTCTTCCTGCTCCTTATAACTTTGAAGAGGTTGCATTTATTTCTTGCTTGTATATTTTATTTGGGATTGCATATAAAATTAGGGTTTTTTTCCTGAATGGTCAGAAATTGGAAGGCTGTTTGGTCAAATTAAATGTCATATCTTACATATATGTATGGACTGTATATCATTTTATCATGTTTAAATTAAGATTTGTATATGATGAAATTAAGGATTATTAATTTCTCAAAGTCCATGGGCTAAAGAACTTAAACTGGTAAATGATACACGTTTCATAGGAATTCTTGGGTCTCTTTCTTTTAAATTGTTGAAAGCAAGAGGAATATCTATTTTATTTTTATATGTTAGGGATAGAGTTCATTTTCAATTATGCAGGTTGTTGGTGTAAAAGCATTTTTTCTATTATGTAGGTTGCTGGTGTAAAGTGTCTCCTTTTCTGTGGTGTGGGCTGCCAAGAGCAGGGTATGCTTGATGCTATATCCTAACAGTTTATATTTATGCTTATTTCTATATTATGACTTCTACTATTGTAATGCAGAGTTATTTCTTAAACTGCAGCATTAAGATCTGTGGAGAACCATTTGAATTTGTACAAGCTTTATGCATTAGGCACCAATCAAACCTCCTGTAAAATGCCACCCCTTTCCCCCTTGTCATTTCTTTCATTCCTGCCAAGGCTATTAGTTCAACTTAGTGCTAACTGCTGTGCATATATATCACAGGTTAATCTCTAGTTTTATGAATTTAGGTGGATTACTCCGCTCTTGACAGAGATGTGAGGCAGGTATATTTTTTCACGACATTGAGATTCAGGAAGATATCAGATTATTTTACTTGTGATTGAATCAAAGAGAAAAGCATAGATAGTTAATAACTATTTAATGAAGAAAAATATTATTCTGAACTATTCTATTTGTAGAGACCTTTTATATAACAACTTCAATAGCACAAGTGTATCAAGTTGTGAATTAAATGGCCTATACGAACTTTACCATCTAAGTTTGTTATTTGGGTTTTTGTTTTTTTGTGTATCTTTAATATAATAGCTATCCTTTTTTATAATTTGTCCTTATTGTCTGTAGGAACTTGTTTGCAAGCATTCCAAGGATCAATAACTTGTAAGTGTTACAACAACTATCACTAAACTTTCATAGTCCATAATGGACTTCAATTTTGTGGAAATTGCTCTGGCCTTAGGGTGGAAAATTTTTAATATGCAGTTGCTGCAGATTCATGTGTGTTAATGTCATTCGCTTTGTGTGTATGTATTTGTTGGCTTGTGGATGTGTCTCTTCTAATTTTAGATTAAGCTTTTTCTGGAAATGCTTGTCAAGAAATGTGGTATCAATGTTGTACAGGCTATGATGCTGGAAATGATTATTAAATTACTATCCTCAAAGATCGAAGAATAGGAAGATCCCTCCTTAAGGGGGCTAGTTGCTAGAATCATCATCAGCATGCAAGTCTTATTTAATCAATCATCATGACTTTCCAATATGAACCTCTAGCTTAATAGTATGGTTGGTATTATCCAATGAATGCCTTGGAAATCTGATCTTTTTCTTTTGTATGAGGAGTTTTGTATGCATTCTCAACTTATATAGTTCAACTCTTCTTGAAAGTATTGGTTTTCAAATTAGGCTTGATATAAACAGTTGTATAGTTCAAAATAAGTAATATAAAATTTATTTTATATATTATAAGCATTTGGAACCGTGACTCTAAACAAGCTATATAGTTAGATGTAATAACTGAAAATTTTCTCTAATTTTACATCAGTTGTGTACTATTTAATATTCATGATAAATAAAAATATACATATATAAATAAAATAAAATAAAATAAATATTTTTGGAGTAGCATTATGTTATAACTTCACTATGCTATGAACACTTAATTATATATATATAAAGGGAGAAAGTTGGAAAAAAAAAAGTCAACATAAGAATAAAAAGATTTGTAGAATTGATAGAAGAAACGTGCAGCAAAGCTCGTAAAATATATATATACACAAAAAAGACAAAAATGAGGCTAAACATAAAATGATAACCTGACGAAACCTTCCAGCCCTACCCCACTTCACGTGGGATTTAAAGTAAAACAAAACAAAGACTAAAGAAATGAAAGAGGAGCAAACAGATCTAGAAAGGAAAGGAGAGGGGCGACGAGGGTGAGAGACACGGCGAGACAAGGATTAAAACTGGAGCTATCGACGAAACAAAAACAAAGGAAAAGAAAAGGCTGTTCAGGCTACCTGGGAAGAGCAGATCGGTATCGAAAATAGGAAAGGAAAGGGAACACAAGTCACGGCAACAAGCAGGACAAGCGAAAATCAAAAGAGCTAAAGCAGATCTCGGCAGTAGCATCAACGGCTAGTGTAGGCTTTTCTTAGTCTTAAAAAGGGTGATGGTTGTATGCTCATTTTGCTAGAGAAAAGGTACAAAATGTGGGTCTGACATTCGGGAAGAGCTGAAGCAAAACAGGGGTTTTCGGCCAGTCCAAAGCTTGAAAGGGTAAAGGCATGACTATCTTATTAGTCTTTAAATTGTTGGTTATAAGAGATAGTAAGAGGCTAAAAATGTTGTTGATGTAGGTTTGAGTGAAGATAAAATTCAAGGAGGTTAATGAAAATATTTTGACAGCCAAAGAAGAAGTTTTAAGGTAATGATCTTATGAAAGAAGTTAGACTATAAAATTTCCTAAGTGAATAAATAATATAAATTTTTATATTTTGTGTGCTTTAATGTAGGAGGAAATTTTATGAGATAGATGATGTTCAATACCCTAAACTAAAGGCTAAAGTAAAAAAAAAAAAATCAAAGAAGTATTAGAAAGTTCAAGGTGTACAAGGGTGCGACACCAACATTTGTGTGGTACACATTAGGTAAGGGAATATACGGTAAATACCTGTCAGTCTACTATGCTTATGCATGTTCAAATTAATGTTATTAAATATTTATGGATTTAAATGCATTTTTGGTTAAATGTCCAAATACGTTGGATTGAATTTTAAATACATAATGTTTTGGATTTGGATTTGGGTTTGGATTTGGATTGGTATTGGAAATTGGTGTATTGAAGATATATTGCTAGATTGAGTTTTCTATAGGTATTTGATTGAGGATTATGACGCTGGGTAGTGTTCTACCTATGCCGTTATAATGCCGAAATTTCGTTAGAAATTGTCTAAATAAGTTTCTTGATATTAAAATAGATTTATTAAATGCCTTTGAAAACCTCATGCATAGTAATCACTGCTACTTGTTATCGAGACTTCGTACGATTAGATTTTTAAAACTATAAGTATGTACGATTTATGCTTTTGGTACTCAACCTATTTTGTAAGATATATTTCTAAACGATTTTTGACTCATGAGACACGTGATGATGTATAATGCCTGTGTGGCATTTGGAAATGCTTGTGTGGCATTTGGAAATGCCTGTGTGGCACTTGGAAAAGCATGTGTGGCACTCGCCTGTGTGGCGTTTTATTATGCCTGTTTGGCATTCAATAAGCCTGTGTGGCATTGAGGCGCCGTATACATAATTGCGTCATGGATCCCGCCTGTGTGGCAAATGGGTAGCGGTAATTACGTATGATTG
Source organism: Heritiera littoralis (assembly GCA_031772115.1). Classification (NCBI taxonomy): domain Eukaryota; kingdom Viridiplantae; phylum Streptophyta; class Magnoliopsida; order Malvales; family Malvaceae; genus Heritiera; species Heritiera littoralis. The sequence goes on along the minus strand of JAPDPK010000066.1, from coordinate 3,419,771 downwards.
TCCGACAACTAGTCGTGACTTGTACCTCAGCTACTAGATGATCACTAGTGTTGGGATGATTCATGATCATGGATAGAGCCCTGGTATGGGACATCGACCACTGCTAGCTACAGTGGATGCTTTCATAGAAAGCTTCTTGGTTATATTTCCAAAGATCCCTGTTGCGTTACCGAATCCCATAATGCTCGTCTCATGGAAATGTTTTTAAATGTATATTACGATACTGTTACAAAGACGAGCGAATGTGTTATTTCTACAGCTACTATATCTTGATTTGGTGAATGCTTGAGTACTAAACTGTTTGAAATTACTCGGCATAATATTTTATAGCTTATAAACTATGGTTTATCAATTTGGTATTCTTTCCGATAAAACATCTTTGAGCATGAGTTTTGGCACGTTCATTCACGCATGCACATGCATTTAACATAGTAGAAACCTAACATCATTTAGCGTATGTTTTCTTACTGGGCTTTCCCCAAAGCTCACCCCCTTCCACCCCAGATTATTTCAGGTAAACTCGGCACGAGTGTGGTGCACTGAGAGTCTTTTTGTCGAGCTGCAAAAAGTTGAGCCAAGGTATAATCTTTTGTTCTTTTGTTTATATCCCAGACTAAATTCTTTTGTGCACGCAATGTATAGGATTTGGGATGTAAGTACTAGGAGATATCGAATCTGTAAACACACTGTGATTCGTAGTTAAGTTGTAATCTCGATATGTTTATATATTGAATCACATGGATGCTAAGTATTTTAGAAATTATATTGAGATGTGGAATTGCTATAGGTTAAAATGATGATGTACTTAGTATGAGAATGGATAATAGAATGAAATAGGGACGGAAGTTTTTCAGTGTCGTTTTCGACACGTCTTACGAGAAGACTATAATGGGACCTTAGACAACTAGTCTTAAATAACTATAGGAGTGGGACTCTACTCATTAGGTTTTAGCTACACTGAGCGAGAGACAAACATAGGAAGTGAAAGAAAAAGTTAGCCCGAAAATCCGGCTTCCGAGGGCGTTACATTAGATGAGTTCCAATAAACCAACCTCATGTTTTTTTATGCTGAAGAAATATGGTCGTTCCAACCAGGTCTATTTTGATTATATACACACACATTTATGGTTATGCATACTTGTTTCTTTATGCATTTTCTTGAATGCTGTCCTTTTCTTTTAAAATGTAAACCTATTTACATTTTCTTGGGGGGGTTTGTTTTTGATCGGTATCAAGATATTAATTTTTACTATTTTATTAGCTAAGAAAATTTTGATAATATAATTAGCAAATATGTTTTTTCTTGAAGGAAGGAGAATTTCTAATCTATTTCATTAAATCATTGGTTGTTCAAATTACCTAATTTATATTAAATTTATTTAGTTTGTTTGAGTGTTTAAGTGTTAATCTAGCTAAAGGTCCTATTTCTCTTTTTAAGTATTTTTATTTGTTTATTCCTTAGCTGACTTGCAATAAAAAGGAAGAAACTTTGTCTTTTATGTGAAAGCATAAATATATATAAATATATATATATATGAGGAGGGATCCACTTACACATGTGTAAAACAAATTTAGTTTTACATACTTTCATATCTTTTTATATGATTTATAATTTTTTAATCTGACCGTTGAATTTTATGTTCTATTCATATAGATCATGCATGCCAAATTTCAAATTAGTCGAATACGTCTAACTATATATTTCGTAAAATAAAATTTCAACTGATATATATTGAAAAAAATACTATTCTCGATTAAAACGATAGAAATAGCAGATTGATTCAAAAATTTACATACATAATAAAGATAAGTAGGTTGTTAAATCCAACGGTTGCTTTACAAAAATATTAATCCTATATAAAGATATAAAACTGTGTAAAACAAATTTGTTTCGCACATATGTAAGTGGATCCCTACTCTATATATATATATATATATATATATATATATATATATATATATATATATATATATATATCATGCATCTTGGAGTACTTATATATGGTATGAGAACACCTCATGGTTTATACAAAAAAAAAAGTAGATTGCACTCTTTTAGTTTCCTTATTTATGTATCTTTTTTGTTTATCCCTTTTTTGTTTTTCAGTTTTCTGTTTGTTATTCATCGAGTGTTCGAGTTTTCAGTTTAGACATGTATGGCTATCATTCATCTGAATCCATCTGGAATTGTTCACTATTGCCCTTTTACTTCAGGAAGCCTTGCTCAGGTAACAAAACGAAAGAGATAACTGGCAGCGGCATTTTGGCTTTCAACAGTGCTAATGGTGCATCTCAACCTATTGCTAGTAACCCTCTTCGGAATTAATTAGTTTGAAAACTTGTTAAATGTTGTTTATAGAAATAAAATTAGTTTGAAAACTTGTATTTTGTTTGGCAATTCTTGTAACAGTATCTACTTTTATTTTTATGGAAATAAAATTTTGTTCAATTTGGTGCCTTGATTGTCAATTTTTAATTTTTTTGTTAAATTAGAACATTGTATTTAAGCAGTCAAAAGCAAATATCACCATGTATCTTATTTTTTAATTTTAAAATAATTTTAAGGCTTTATTTGATTAAAAAAATGAGGAAGAAAATTTTATTAATTTAATAATTAAATTATACTAGAAAAAAATTTTAAATTTAAAATAAAATTCAATAAATATAAAAATTTAAATTTAAAACAAGACATTTACCGGCACTTTAAAGTGCTGGTAAAATGCCAGTAAGAGCATTTAAATTTAAATTAAAATTTAATAAATGTAAAAATTTTAAATTTCAAATGAGTCTTTTACCGGCACTTTAAAGTGCCGGTAAAAGCCTTTTATTTTTAAAGGCATTTAAAAGTACTGGAAAAAGATATGCCGAAATTTATTGGACTTTTACCGGCCTTGAAGTACCTGACCGCCGGCAAACTTTCACTAGCATTCACCTAGCCGGCAGTTAACGAACTACCGGTAAGGTTTTTACCGACAGTTCATTGGTCTTTTACCGGCGCTTATAAATGCCTGTAAAAGCCAGTTTTTTTTAGTGAAAACAGTGTCGACATTCCTGTCTTTTTGATTCACCACATCTTGACGGTATTTAGTCTTTCAAAGCATTTTGCATAGGATTTTAAGAGCTTCTTCTTTATTGTTTCTGACTGCAATATACAAAGCAGTCTGATTTTCAGTTGTTAGATCTCGAATACATTCAGGACAATCCTCTAAAAATCTAGGCAAAAGTACTTGAAGATTTTCTTCTCTTGTTAACACATAGTGCAAAGGAGTCTCACCTTTCTTTCCTTTGACTCGAACAAGATCTTTAGTATTTTCCATGAGAAGTAGCACCAGCACTTTATGCCCTTTTTCCACTGCAAGGTGAATGGGGCTCAAGCCTCCTTGGTTTAGCTTCCTGGCAAATGATGGCTTTAAGCTCATTATCTCCAATGCAAAATCAATGCACCCTTCAGCTGCAGCTATGTGTAATGGTGTGTCAATAAACTCCACCTCATCAATTCGCTTCAGAACGTTTCCATCTTCCTGAATTAGTCTGTACAAATCACTAACATTTCCTTCCCGAGCAGCCCTTCTCAAACTTTCATCCATGTCAGGAGGACCAAATGACAATAGGAGCAAAAATAAAAGGGTTTAAAGCCAATATAACATTTGAAAGAGTAAAGAAAGGGCAGAGGAACTCAGAGGCACCCCGACGAACATAAATACAAAACTCGAAACTCTTTTTTTTGGAAATACTGTTTAGTCTGTCAACAGATAAGGCAACTCTGTACCTTCCTTTTTGTCAATGAAACTTTGTTGCTTAGCAAAAAATAAAAAAACAGATAAGGCTACCTTTTTTTTTGGCCAACCATATAAGGCAGACTTGAAAATTTTTTACCCGATTGGTCGAAAAGAAAAAAGAGTATTGTTTCGGGAGCTAACAGCTTTCTCGATGTTTCGTGGGACGGTGGAGGATTATTATAAGGATATCTTTTTCATAAAAAGATGAGTGACCAGCGATTAAATTAGTAAATAATTTGATTATAAAATAAAATTCAAATTAAAAAAATAAAATTTGAAATTGAAACGTCGAAATTTCTTCTTTTTTTATTTATCATTGAATCAAAATTTCATTGACATTATTATAAAAATAATTATTATCATTGATGATAAAATTTAACAATTTTATTAATAAATTTATTTATGCATCATGTATCATTTTATAAGTGTTAAAAATGTAAAATATTTTAAATCATGAAATCATATATATATATATATATATATATATATATATAATAACATATAAGCAAACTTGATGTTGACGCATATTTGAATTACTATCTTTAAATAACCCATAAACATTTACTTTATCATTTACTTTATTATAGGGTAAAAGCCTGCTTAAAGTGAACAGTGTAAAAAGCTTTTTTGAGAAAGCCATGATTGAATGGTTAAATAAGAATTTGAAAATGAATAAAGTCGCATCGGGAGTGAGCTGGGTTTGTCTCTTCATAACAGCTGTATGGCGTACGTCTTTGTGTAGAAGACGCTCATTTGTCTGTGATGCAGGAATCGATGACTTTTTTTAATTACCAATATTTTATTTATTTTATGATTTTAAAAAATTTTATTTAAATTAAAAAAAAATAAATAATAAAATTTTTTCAACAATAATAATTTTAAAATTTAAATCATATTCGTACACTTGAAAAAAAATTATCTTCAACCTTTTTTCAACCATTTGTCGGTGAATCATGGCCCTTTGAAAACATGCGCCGCTGGGATGCAACGTTCTTTATGTTTTGAAACACGTGGGGTTAAACAACCATTGGCTAAAGCCAACTAGCCAATTTGGAAAGAATCAAGGTTAACACTTTGAGCTAGACGACAAAGTGCTAGTTGACTAAGTAAATTGAGATTTAATTATTCAAATTGCTATAATTTTAAGAAATAATTTGTATAAGTGGATTCAGCTTGTATTATATAGTTAAATAATTTGCTTAAAGTGTTTATTAGGATTAATTAAATTGATTAACATGATCTCACAACATAATTGACATAATAAATGGCTTAATTTAATTTAATAGCTTAATATGAATTAATTAATGGTGGATTTATTTGCATGAGTTGCATAATATGATTTGTTTGGTTTTGTATGATTTAATTAATTTGATAATATTTGATTAATACATGTTTATTGAATGAATAATCATTATGTTAATGTGATTTGTTTAGTTTAATCAATATGTTGCATTAAATATAGCTTATAGGTTTTAGAATGTAATTAATTAATTTAGTTTATGATATGTGATAAATAAATTGCAACTTAGCATGACAGTCATTAGATAAATAAATTAAGATAAAAATAAGAATAAAAATTAGATAAGAGTACAAATAAGGATAAATTAGATAATAATAAAATTAAGAAGATGAATGTAAATTTTCTGATGATAAAATTCAAAGAAAGTCGAATTGTACTCTTTGAAAATTTCTATATGAGGAGTTTGCTCTGGACTAAACCAAATCGATGGAAGGTTTAGAGTAAATCTTCAACACAAACATTTTGTATTCATTTTCAAAATAATTAAATATAAAATAATTAAAACAAAGATTTTCAAAAATAAAAATGCATAAAATATAGTAATAAAAATAGCTAAAATAAAAAATAGAAATAAGATATGGAAATAATTGGAATTAAATATGATAGGAATAAAAATAAAAAATAGAAAATAACAAAAATAAAGATAAATTTGATAGAAAAGAAATAAGAATTGGGTATAGAGTCAATATTAGGGTTTTTCATAATGAAATTAAATGATGCGATGATATAGCCTTTTCAAGCAAATCAAATAGTACTATTTTAATACTCTTGAGGTGAGATGAATTACTTATCGTCTGAACCAAATCGATGAAAAGATTTTAAGTAAATTTTAATAAATTAAGCATATTAAAATTAACTTAAACTAAGGTAAATTTAGAATAACATAAAATAATTGGTACCATTTTAATATGAACGTTGTAGGAGTGTTAATCCTTTCTCACATGTAACCATACTCTCGAGTTTCAGAATATGTGAATGTAGACTACGCCTTATTTTTAGATAAGAATATGTGACTAATCATATATTAGATTAGAATGATTGATAATGACTTTTAAATTTAAGTCTAATGTGTTAAGATCTAGATCTTGACACGTTAGCACAGCTTAGCATCAAAACATTTTTACTGGCATTTAAAACGTCATTGGAGGTAAAGAGCTATGCTCTCTCCATAGAGTCACTTTATCAATAAAGTCCTAACTCTGATTCTTTTTCCATTTTTATTGTCCCTACTATTTACGTGCTGTTTGGTTCAATTTAAAAGTGACTCCTTTCCTCCCCAATTCCGGTGTCCCCATAAATTCTCAGTTTTGGTTCAGTTTTGTTGTCAGAAATGTTTTTCTTCATGATTATTCATTCCGCGCGTTTAAAGAGTAGCAATTCTTTATGCTACGCGCTAGTTTTGTTTTCAACGACACAAGTAGAGGTGGTAAAAGTTGACTCGATCCGAAAAATTCGTCTAATTAACCCGAATCCAAACTCAACCGATTCGATTTGACTAAAAAAGTCAACAACCCAAATCCAACCCGATCCGAATCCGAATTGATCCGAAACCCAATTTATCCGAATTTACATTGATCCGAACCCGACTGAATTCGAACCCGAAATGATCTGAACCCGAATTCATCCGAATTTAGATTAATCCGAACCCGAATTGATCCGAATCCGAATTGATCCAAACCAAATTGACCCGAATTCAAATTGATCCGAATCCAAATTTATCACCTAAAAAGATTCAAATTTAAATTTAATATTATCAATAAATATTTAAATGTTAAAATTAAATATCAAAGTATTTTAATATAGTAAAAATATAATTTTTTCAATAATATGAGTGTTATATATTTTTTTAATCTAGTTAAATTTAAATATTTACTTTTATATTGCATTCATTTGAACCTAATGTATAATTATTTAATGGCTAATTTATAATAGAGTACAGAAGCTGTATCATCTACACTAATGTCTTCAATTATTCTATAAAAAATCAAAATAAATTAAAGAAATATATAGTATTGTTTTATGATTTTAGTAGAGATTATTAAATCACTTTGATTCAAAAGTTATTAATTATTGTAGATAATAAAAATAAAATGAAAAAAATGTAATTAATTTATGAATATTGGTAAATATATTATAAAGAAAACTATCATACAGATTATTAAATATTTTTATTATTTCAATCCCAATTATACTATAGGCCATGTAAGAAGAAAATTTTATTTTCATGAGTTTTGTAATTCTTAGAAATATGGTTTCAAGTGATTTTCATATAAGATAAATCCCATCAAGATGACCAAAACTTAAAATTTGTCAAATCGACCCGAATCTAAATCCGACCGATCCGAATCCAAATCCGACCGACCCGAATCCAAATCCGACCAATCCGAATTGACTAAAAAAGTCAACGACCCAAACCTGACCTTATCTGAACCCGAAATGATCCAAACCCAAAATAGACCGATTTTTCCTTGACCCGAACCCGACCTTATCCGAACCCGAAATGATCCAAACCCAAAATAGATCGATTTTTCCTTGACCCAAACCCGACCTTATCCGAACCTGAAATGACCCGAATCCGAAATGATCCGATTTTTCCTTAATCCAAAATGATCCGATCCAAAATGATCCAACCCAAACCCGACCCGACCCGCCCATTTGCCACCTATAAACACAAGGAAATGTTAAACATCTTCTTTTTCCAAGCGTGTCCCTGAAAAAATTGTGAAATTACAAACCAATCAAGTCTGATTTCTTCTTCCTCTTCTTTAATCTGTTTTCATTTCTTCTACCTTTTTTCTCCATTCAAATCTATTGTTGATTCAGTTAGCTCAAAAACTTTGCCTCTGTTAAATTAGCAAAAAGAGTAGACAAGATTCATATTTTAGTAAATGAGTTGTGACGGTGCTGCTGCGTCCATGTTGGAACAGATGACGCGAACATGGTGGGAGAAAAAATAAAGATGTTGAGAGAGTGTGTTATACGGAAGAAGAAGTAAAACAATTCGCGTGTGTTTTGGGTTTTTAATAAAAAGGTAAAAAAAAAAAGTGAAAATAGAGTTAGATTAGTAAAGGAATTATATACATACATATTAGTTTATTATTTTTTATTAATTTATTATTTAATTTATTAATGATTATTAATTATTAATAATTAGTGTTGACACCTAATTTTGTCCCATTATTATTATTGTTATTATTATATTTATTTTTATTTTTATATATATTTTGTATTTATTTTTATTTTATTTTTTTATTTATATTATTTTTATTTTTATTTTTATCTTTTATTTTATTTTATTTTTATTATTATTATTATTTTATTTTATTTTTTTATTTTTTTATTTTTTTTATTTTTTCTTTCTTGTTTTTTTTTTGGGTCTAATCTGTCAATCATCCTGTCTATCAGCCACTGCCACCACCGGCCACCCTCAGCTACTGCCACCACCAGCTACTCTACCCCATCCCATCACACCAAACCCCAGGCAGATCCCTCAAAAAGCCAAACTCATCTTCGGTAACGGGCAGAGAAGAGAACCGAAACCCTCCACACTCACCACCCTCCACACTCACCACCCTCCCCACTCACCACGGAACCCCCAAACACCCTCACCATCACCACGGCCACCCAAACACAAGACCAACACCCTAAACACAACCAAAAACCAAACCCCTTAGCCCAGATCCGAAAACCTTAGAATCCGAGGACCTCGGGGCCCCAGATCTGAGATCCAAACCCTACCACCTGCAAAAAATGAAAACAAGCAAAGCACAGCAACCTCAATAGCCAAAACCATCAACCAAAAAACAGAGATAAGAAAAAACGAAAAAAAGAGAGGGAAAGGCTTTCGAGAAAGCCAGATCTGGGGGCTAGGGCGATTTTTTTGGAGAAACGGAGCTTGGAATCGAAAAGAGGAGGCAGTGAGGACTCGGAAAAGAGGAAGCTTTTTTCATTTTGGCCACCGGCGACGGCGGCCGGCGGCGGTGGACGGCGGCCGGAAATCGCCCGGCCGGGAATCGGGGGAAGGAGAGAGGATTGAGGAATTTTTTTTTGGGAAGAAAACAAGAAAATGAAGAATAAAAAAAAAGTTAACCTTTTATAGCGTGTAAAAAAAAAAAGGGAAAGACCCGCGCCTGGACCCGACCCGGGTCCAGGATCCGCGCGCCCGCCCGGCCAGCTGAGAGGGAAGATCCGCGCGTCGCCCCATCGCCCGACCCGGATCCGCGCGTCCGACCCGGCTCCAACCCTCACGCGACCCGCGCTCCAGCCCGACCCGTTTTCTGACCCGCGACCCGCTCCGTGGACAGATCCGGGCCCCTGCTGCTTGGGCTCGTTTTTGGGCCCCCTATTTGGGCTATTTTGGGTATAATTTCTTTCTTTATTTCAACTTTTTGTTTATTATTATTATTATTATTATTATTATTATTATTATTATTATTATTATTATTATTATTATTGTTGTTGTTGTTGTGTTTTTATTATCTTTTTTATTATTATTATTATTATTATTATTATTATTATTATTATTATTATTATTATTATTATTATTATTATTATTAATTAATTAATGTTGTAAAATAAGAAATTGAAAAATTTTCTTTTACTTGTATTTTCATTAATTATTATTATTGATTAGAAAATGTATCAAAAAAAATTAAAAATTAAAAAAAATCATAAAATAAATAATTTTTTTAAAAAAAAGAAAAAAGAAATAAATAATAAAATTTAAATTAAATTAAATGAAGTCCGATGATGGGATGCTACGGAAGTCACAAGTAGTGATTCCTAGCTGATCCCTAGGTGAGAAGAATTGTACTAAATGTTGCCAAAAGTATTGGAATATTTAGTATGATTTTTCAATAATTTAGTTTTTTATTAAAAATAAAAATAAATGAGTTTTTAAAAGAAAATAGAAAAAGAAAATTAATAATAAATTTTAAATTTAATTAAATAAAATTCCGATGATGGGATGTCATGAAACTCACAAGTAGTGATTTCTAGACTGATCCCTAGGTGAGAAGAGTTGTACTAAATATTATCAAAAGTAGTGAGGTATTTAGTATGATTTTTCAATAATTTATATTTTTGAAAATAAAATTGAATTTTTAAAAATTAATAATAAAATTAAAATTAACTGAATAAAATTCCGATGATGGGATGTTATGGAAGTCACAAGTAGTGATTCCTTAACTGATCCCTAGGTGAGAAATCCTACTAAATGTTGCCAAAAGTATTGGAATATTTAGTACGGTTTTTCGATAATTTAAATTTTTACTAAAAATGAAAATGAACAAGTTTTGTTAAAAATAAAGAAATATAAAAAATCAACAAATAAATAAGAAAATTTGAAATTAAAAATTCATTTGCATCATATATTATTTGTTTGCATCATATGCATCCATTTAATTTCGAAGCAAGTGTGAATTTTCCGAGGATGAGATTCTGTAGAAGTCACAAGTAGTGATTCTTAAGAAATCTCTAGGTGAGGAAAATTATTTCAAATGCTGCCAAAAGTATTGGAGTATTTGATTTAATTATTCAATACAAAAAGGTTCACATTTACTTTCGAAAAATAAAGTAAACCAAAATAAAGTTACAAAAAAAAATGATTTTTAATAAAAAGATTGAATAAAAAGGAATTATTTTTAAATATTAAGATAAGACCATTTTATTAAAACCAAAGGATAACACATGATTATTACGGTACCGTTTTTTAACGGGCGTCGTGGGGGTGCTAATCCTTCCCCACGCGTAACCGTACCCCCGAACCCGATTTTTGTTTTCGCAGACCAAAAAGATTATCTTTTTAATAAAACTTAATTAATTTTGAGACTTTGTTGAAAAGATAAACGTTTTCAGGTGGCCAATCACACCTAGTCAAAAAAGATTGGTGGCGACTCCCATTTTTGTTTTTAAACGCCTTTTTCGAAAATCGTCGAGCGCGAAGCCGTTACGACAGCTTGGCGACTCCACTGGGGAGGCTTTTTGAGGGTCAAGCCATTCATTAATCATGTGTTATCCAAAGTTTTAATTTAATAGTCTTGATTGATATTTAAACATAATTCACTTGGATTTTGAACATAATTTTGTTTGCATTTGCATTTTATGTTATTTATTTTATGTTTCATATTTGTATATATTTGTTGTTAATGAATTGTTGAGGCATTTAGGATAGGGGTAATAATTTAATTTGAGTCTAACGTGTTCCTTCATACACACACTTGCACTTGCATCTGCATAACATGAGCTCTATACCCGGGTTCGTCCTCCTTAGGAGGGAGTAAGTACCTTTGCTCTCGTGAGGTAATCACCTCCGCAATGGCAATCGAAATACTCCCACTCAAATTAAATCTTACTAGTCCAGTGTGGATGACAGTAAGGTATAATTTGGGAACCTTTTGACCTTTTAAGACCCAAATCAGCATGTAAAAGGCCCTAAGAAGCCGATCCTAGCTAGAGCCATGTTCGATTTTTGTAGAAATTATCCCGAAATTAGGACACAAGAGGGAACATTTTACTACTTTTTTCGTATCATAACTCTGATAATTTTCAAATTCATGTTTTTTTTAAAAAATAATAATAAAATAAAAATCAAGAGATTTTTTTTCTTCTTTTTGTCATTTTCAAAATAAAATTTTACAAGTTTACAATAAAAAAAAAGAAAAAAAGAAAACAAAGTTTTTTTTTTTTAACATGGAAATATTCTTTGTTCTCTGGTGCTATTTGAAAGAAGGTAATAATAATGTGTGTATATATATTTTTGAAATTTATGCATAGATAAAAAATAAAAAAAAAGGGGAAAAGAAATTTTTGGATAAAAATAAAAGGTAAATTCATTGTCACATTCCTTTAAAAATAGATTAAATAAAAAGGGAAATTAAAGAAAATAAATTGTGGTGTGAAAATAAGAATAAAAAAAATTTATTTTAAAAAAAAAAAGGAGGAGAAATAATCAAATTCTAAAATAAAAAGGAAAGAAAAGAAGAATTCATTGAATTTAAATGAGAAAAATTTTGATTCTTTTATTCTTAATTTTAGCATAACATATCTCATTACATTAATGCATTCACATAACATAATAAGGAGAGTATTTGTCTTTTTGGAATAAAAGAAGTTAAAGATATGGGAGATCAATTAGAAAGTAGACTATTTTGGAGAATAATCGAGGGGAGTTCGGACAGGATATACAGGAGATGAAAGAGAAGCTAGTTAAGATTATGAAGTTGCTTGAAAGTTTTGGAGGGACTAAAATGGTTCATTTTCAAGGATCGCTATCGTTTCCAGAACAACTACATGTTGAATCATCAACAAGTGGAGACTAATCGAATTTTCTTTTGAAAGACTTTGAATGTCGAGGACACTAGAGTAGTAGAGAGTTTAGTTAGGAACTTTTGAATCTTGTTACAAGGTTATATAAGTTCGCATTCACTTCATTCATATGTGAATAACATGATTTTGACAAGAAATAATAAGGCTAACAATAACTGTTTCCTTAAAGAAAAAAAAGAAAGAAAAACAGTTGATCAAAACAAAGGAATGGTCAAATGACAATTTTCAGTTTATAATTTCCCTTTTTGTTTTTTAGTATACAGCTTGTGATACTCTGAAATAATAACAAGATTGAATTTTCTTTTTATTTCACAATTTCCATACAATAAAAGCTTCATATTAGCATGGCAAGCATGACATCTAACTCGGGGTTATGACAGATTAGGTGCCAAGTGGCTAGAACATTGGGAAATTTTGGAAATAGTTTTGGACCATGGAAGAGACAGAAATGAGTCGAATGGAAAGAATGGAAAAAGCTCAACAAGAGATGGGAGAGCAATTATCACAGATGGCAGGTTTGTTGGAGAAGCTGAACAATGGAAAAATGAGAGAAATAGCTACTCTAGAGGGGCATCAGTTACGAAACGCTGAAGATTCTTTTTATCCACTCAACACTGGCTCACGAGAAACCCAATCATCTCAAGAGCCACAAGTAATTCCTACCATGAATCCCCTCGAACCAATTCATGTTGCCAATCTGGATAGTCACAAAGAGCAAAGGATGCCACAAGTGGAAGGAGGCTCAAGTTCCCGACAAAAGATAGAGCTTATAGAAGAAAGGCTTCTGATTGTTGAAGGAATGGATTTTCACGGATCTTTAGATGCTGCCGGATTATGCTTAGTACCTGGTGTGGTCATTCCTTTAAAGTTTAAAGCTCCAGAATTTGAGAAATATGATGGGACCACTTGTCCGAAGGCCCATATCACTATGTACTGTAGAAAGATGGCAGCGCATGTGCATGATGACAAACTGTTGATCCATGTCTTCCAAGACAGCCTTAAAGGATCTGCTGCTAGGTGGTATACACAATTGGGCAGGGGCGATGTTCACTCATGGGAAGATTTGGCAAGGGCTTTTGTCGCCCAATATAAGCATATTGTGGATATAGCCCCAGATCGTTTATCTTTGCAAACATGGAGAAGAAAGCTACTGAAGGCTTTAGAGAATATGCCCAGAGATGGAAGAATGTTGCCACCAGGTCCAGCCTCCCCTCACGGAAAAAGAGACTGCAACTTGTTTCTTAATACCCTTCATGCACCATACTATGATAGGATGATTGGGAATGTTACTAAGAATTTTGCAGACATGGTGGCCTCTGGAGAGATGATTGAGAATGCAATCAAGAGAGGCAAGATCAAGATAGGTGACATGGCTGATAACAGACTTGAAGAAGAATGGAAGAAGAAGTGCAAGCTGTGACATTTGGGGGGCAATTTCCCAGAAATCCGACTCCACATAATCCCTATTTGGCTCACCCATCATACCGTCCAATCTTGAACGGTGTCTCCTATGATCCTTATCTCTATTCATCAGTCCATCAACCAGGATGCCAAGCAAGCTCTTACCCTCCAACGGTTGCTCATACGCCCATCTTTATGCCCAGGCCAGTAACTCAACCTCCTCAGCAATCAATAAACAACAGAAAAAGATCGAGAAGCAATCAAGGAAAAATCCCAATTCCAACATCCGATCTTTTGCCCTTTTTGGTGAAAAACCAATATTTGGCCCCTATACCTTTGAGAACAGCACCAAACCCGTTGGCCAAGAGCTATGACCCGAACAGCAAATGTGACTATCACATGGGGGCAGTTGGGCATTCAACAGAAAAATGCAGACAGTTGAAGGAAAGGGTTGAAGAGCTCATAAATGGTGGAATCTTGACTCAAGAAATTATGGAACAGTGGAAGTCCACTTTGGTGTAGAGTCATGGCATTTTGGCAAATCAATCTGGAGGGAAACGAAGATTTTGAGATTTTGAAGCCTGTATTTCGTTGAAAAAAATGCTTGTCATCTTCGTTGGCCTAGGTGACAATTGTATGAGCACAACTTTTTGCATGAGTTATTTTCCAGTGGCATATGTCAAGAATGTCTCTTTTCTTCACATTAACGATAAAAATGATTCCAAGAAAATTGGTGATTACTGTCAAAGATGAATGTATTGAATCATTCTTAGATCACATCTCAACAGAATCTAAATCAGTCGAGAGTCAAAAAGCTAAATTGGGGCATAAATTTTTGAAAGTTCGATTTTGTTTTCACTTTGACCATGATAGGGTTTCATTGTAAATAATTCTCAAAGAAATAATCGATTTGCAAAACCTTTTGAGAATAATTTGGAAATCAATGACAATCTCTAAATATTCTTAATATTGGTAATTTTACACTTGACAAGATCATTTTGAAATACCTTTCCACCTAAATTCATGTACAAATCCCAAACTCTTCAATCTTGTACTCCTAAGATGCCTTTTGCCCATGTTTTGGGGCAAGATAAAGAAAAAGAGAGAGAGAAAAAAAAAGAACCAAAGTCGAGGATTTTCCCATCAATGTCCATCTGCATAATACCTCGAGCTGGCATCACCTTGTCCTTAAATGACGATGTGGTGTGCGAGGTCAAGCTCTGTCTTATTAAAGTGTTGTATTTCAAAAAAAAAAAACAAAACAAAAAAATAAAAGGAAGGAAAAAAAAAAAGAAAAAGAGAAAAATGAAATTGATTGTGACATCATGCAAACATGATATTCAGAGGATTTCAAATGCCAAGGGTAAAACTTATCCTAAAGAATTGCTTTTCAATAGAAGTATCTTAATTTGAGATGACGAATGGCCGTCTTTCATATTCCATTCTCAAATATAAACGTTATCCTGTTGCTACCCTTTTTGAGCCTGATAGTTTCTTTCAAAATAAACCTCCTCCAAGGATCACCCTCCACATTGGGGGGCATGTGCAGAAAGTATCTTTTCAAAGAAAATAAACGATTAAGCTTTTGTTTTTGATCAAATAAGATTTACTATGTTTTTGAAATCTTGGATATGAATCAATGAAAAAAGAAAAGAAAAAAGAAAGAGAAAGGAGGAAGGATACATGTGAAAGTACACAAAGAAAGATGTTTCAAAGGATGAATAATGTTAAAAAAAGGAAGAAAAAAAAAAGAAGAAGAGAAAAGAAAGAAAGAAAAGGAGAAGAAGAAGGAGAAGAGATACATGGAAAATTGTAAAAAGAAAGGTGTTTCGAAGAGTGAAAATGATGGACAACCATAGGAGAAGAAATGGTCCTTGGATTGATCACCTTCAAACACATTTTGGGCCTATTTATCCATTCTTTCAAAACCCTGAACCATGGCCTACATTACGTACTTAAAAGTCCATTTTGATCAAATGTGGATGCTTGTATTGAAGAGCTCTTCTTTGGAAGATTCTCGCCATTATTTGTTTTGAATGAAATTTGAATTCTTGAATGCATGGTGGAACAATCAATCAAACAAAAAATGAAGAAAAAAGAGAAAAGAAAAGAAAATAAAAGAAAGAATGAAGCTCTAGGGTGAAAACCCGAAAAGGGGCAGTCTAGAGCAAGCAATGAACTTTTCGTGCAACCAAGTCAAGCAGTGACATGAATTGAAAATATGGAAAAAGAGTCAACAAGCCTTAAGAAACTCTTGGGGTATCCAAAGTTTTGATGTCATTTGATTGCTAACATTTCTTGAAAAAGTTTGAACCATCCTTCTTGTACATACTCTTCCTAAACAAAAAAAAACCTCAGTTATTCATGCCTGATCTTGGCATTTGAAGAACGCCAGTATTTGGGAATTTGAGAGATTGTCAAACCAAATTGAAAATATTTTGTTTCTTTTCTCATTCAAAATTTTGTTCAAAAAAAAAAAAAGGGAAGAAAAGCGATGGTATTTTAAGAAAACCATTTTGAGCCAAGAAAGGAACCATTGTTTTTAGATAAGTGGCAAACTACCCCCCAAACAAAACATCTGGATGCATCAAACTTTCAATTGTCCAGTTGAAAAGATCCGAATAGGATTTATGTCACTCATCTTGAAAAGTAATCACTAATATTTTGAAAGAATCAAATATCACTTGTGAAATTTAGATTCAATTCTCTCCTGGAAAATAGCTATGAGAAATTTTTCATGCTTTTCGTCAAAAGGCCATGATGTGAGAACAAGAAATTTGCAGAAATAAGAAACAGAAAGGAGCTTTCATGATCATGTTAGGGGCAAAGGAGACAAAAAAGGCAAATGATGTGCCTCGTTGGCAAGATAGGAAAGAGTTTTGAAGTCAGAAAATGTACAGGATTGAGTGTCATGCATACATGCATACATACACAATATCATACAGCATCAACATTGAAAGTTTTTGTACAAAATTTTGATATTAAAACATGTTTCTCAAGCTGAAAACTCAACACCATTCAATCAGGATTTCCAAGGTTATGCAACCTTTTCCAAAGAAAAGAAGAGAAAAGAGAAGAAAAAGAAAGAAGAAAAAAAAGAGAGAGAAGAGACGAGAAAAGAAGAGAAAAAGAGAGAAAGGAAAAAAGGAGAGAAGAAGAAAAGAAAAGAAAAAGAGAAAAAGAACGAAGAGAAGAGAAAGAAAAGAGAAGAGAAAAACAGAGGAAAAAAGAAGAAAAAAAAAACAAAGAAGAGAAAGAAAAAAAAAAGAGGAGCACTTTTCAGAAAAAGGAATTTAAGTCCTCCGGGCACCATTTCTAAGTCCTCCGGGCAAATTTTAAAGTTTCATTGCCTCTACTGCAAGAGGAGCACTTTTCAGAAAAAGGAATTTAAGTCCTCCGGGCACCATTTCTAAGTCCTCCGGGCAAATTTTAAAGTTTCATTGCCTCTGCTGCAAGAGGAGCACTTTTCAGAAAAAAGAATTTAAGTCCTCCGGGCACCATTTCTAAGTCCTCCGGGCATGAATCATAAGACCTCCGGGCATGAATCATAAGACCTCCGGGCACAAAATATAAGTCCTCCGGGCACAAATCATAAGTCCTCCGGGCACCAAATCTCAAGTCCTCCGGGCACAAAATCTAAGTCCTCCGGGCATGAATCATAAGACCTCCGGGCACAAAATATAAGTCCTCCAAAAAAAAAAATTTAAAGTTTCAATGCCTCTGTTATAAGAGGAGCACTTTCCAGAAAAAAAAAGAAAAAGAATCTAAGTCCTCCGGGCACAAATCATAAGACCTCCGGGCACCATTTCTAAGTCCTCCGGGCAAAATTTTTAAAGTTTCATTGCCTCTGCTGCAAGAGGAGCACATTTTCAGAAAGGAATTTAAAGTTTCATCGCCTCTGCTGCAAGAGGAGCTTTCTCGAAAAAAAATTTTTTTTTTAAAGTTTCATCGCCTCTGCTGCAAGAGGAGCACATTTCCAGAAAGAATTTTAAGTTTCATTGCCTCTGCTGCAAGAGGAGCTTTCTCGAAAAAGGGAAAAGACAAACAAAACAAAAAAATTTAAAGTTTCATCGCCTCTGCTGCAAGAGGAGCACAGTTAAACCAAAAAAAAAAAAAACAAAACAAAAACAAAAACAAAAAAAAAACAACAACAAAACAAACAAAAAACAAACAAAAAAAACAAAAAAACAAAAATGGATGATTTGAATTTAAAGTTTCATCGCCTCAGCTACAAGAGGAGCGCATACAAAAAAAAAAGAGAAGAAAAAAGGAAAAAAAGAGAGAAAGAGAAAGAAAAAGAAGAAAAAAGAAGAAAGAAAGGAAAAAGAAGAAAAAGAGATTAGGTCATAAGCCGGACAAAATTAGTGTCTATTGTCTTTGCTCTAATCCTGATCCTCAGCAATGAGCAAAGAGGGGCAGCTGTTGACACCTAATTTTGTCCCATTATTATTATTGTTATTATTATATTTATTTTTATTTTTATATATATTTTGTATTTATTTTTATTTTATTTTTTTATTTATATTATTTTTATTTTTATTTTTATTTTTATCTTTTATTTTATTTTATTTTTATTATTATTATTTTTATTTTATTATTATTATTTTATTTTTTTTATTTTTTCTTTCTTGTTTTTTTTTTGGGTCTAATCTGTCAATCATCCTGTCTATCAGCCACTGCCACCACCGGCCACCCTCAGCTACTGCCACCACCAGCTACTCTACCCCATCCCATCACACCAAACCCCAGGCAGATCCCTCAAAAAGCCAAACTCATCTTCGGTAACGGGCAGAGAAGAGAACCGAAACCCTCCACACTCACCACCCTCCACACTCACCACCCTCCCCACTCACCACGGAACCCCCCAAACACCCTCACCATCACCACGGCCACCCAAACACAAGACCAACACCCTAAACACAACCAAAAACCAAACCCCTTAGCCTAGATCCAAAAACCTTAGAATCCGAGGACCTCGGGGCCCCAGATCTGAGATCCAAACCCTACCACCTGCAAAAAATGAAAACAAGCAAAGCACAGCAACCTCAATAGCCAAAACCATCAACCAAAAAACAGAGATAAGAAAAAACGAAAAAAAGAGAGGGAAAGGCTTTCGAGAAAGCCAGATCTGGGGGCTAGGGCGATTTTTTTGGAGAAACGGAGCTTGGAATCGAAAAGAGGAGGCAGTGAGGACTCGGAAAAGAGGAAGCTTTTTTCATTTTGGCCACCGGCGACGGCGGCCGGCGGCGGTGGACGGCGGCCGGAAATCGCCCGGCCGGGAATCGGGGGAAGGAGAGAGGATTGAGGAATTTTTTTTTGGGAAGAAAACAAGAAAATGAAGAATAAAAAAAAAGTTAACCTTTTATAGCGTGTAAAAAAAAAAAAGGGAAAGACCCGCGCCTGGACCCGACCC
The DNA here is from genome assembly GCA_031772115.1 of Heritiera littoralis. Classification (NCBI taxonomy): domain Eukaryota; kingdom Viridiplantae; phylum Streptophyta; class Magnoliopsida; order Malvales; family Malvaceae; genus Heritiera; species Heritiera littoralis. Next base: position 3,400,552 of record JAPDPK010000066.1, on the reverse strand, counting down.
GGGTCCAGGATCCGCGCGCCGCCCGGCCAGCTGAGAGGGAAGATCCGCGCGTCGCCCCATCGCCCGACCCTGATCCGCGCGTCCGACCCGGCTCCAACCCTCACGCGACCCGCGCTCCAGCCCGACCCGTTTTCTGACCCGCGACCCGCTCCGTGGACAGATCCGGGCCCCTGCTGCTTGGGCTCGTTTTTGGGCCCCCTATTTGGGCTATTTTGGGTATAATTTCTTTCTTTATTTCAACTTTTTGTTTTTTATTATTATTATTATTATTATTATTATTATTATTGTTGTTGTTGTTGTTGTGTTTTTATTATCTTTTTTATTATTATTATTATTATTATTATTATTATTATTATTATTAATTAATTAATGTTGTAAAATAAGAAATTGAAAAATTTTCTTTTACTTGTATTTTCATTAATTATTATTATTGATTAGAAAATGTATCAAAAAAAATTAAAAATTAAAAAAAATCATAAAAATAAATAATTTTTTTAAAAAAAAGAAAAAAAGAAAAAAGAAATAAATAATAAAATTTAAATTAAATTAAATGAAGTCCGATGATGGGATGCTACGGAAGTCACAAGTAGTGATTCCTAGCTGATCCTTAGGTGAGAAGAATTGTACTAAATGTTGCCAAAAGTATTGGAATATTTAGTATGATTTTTCAATAATTTAGTTTTTTATTAAAAATAAAAATAAATGAGTTTTTAAAAGAAAATAGAAAAAGAAAATTAATAATAAATTTTAAATTTAATTAAATAAAATTCCGATGATGGGATGTCATGAAACTCACAAGTAGTGATTTCTAGACTGATCCCTAGGTGAGAAGAGTTGTACTAAATATTATCAAAAGTAGTGAGGTATTTAGTATGATTTTTCAATAATTTATATTTTTGAAAATAAAATTGAATTTTTAAAAATTAATAATAAAATTAAAATTAACTGAATAAAATTCCGATGATGGGATGTTATAGAAGTCACAAGTAGTGATTCCTTAACTGATCCCTAGGTGAGAGAAATCCTACTAAATGTTGCCAAAAGTATTGGAATATTTAGTACGGTTTTTCGATAATTTAAATTTTTACTAAAAATGAAAATGAACAAGTTTTGTTAAAAATAAAGAAATATAAAAAATCAACAAATAAATAAGAAAATTTGAAATTAAAAATTCATTTTGCATCATATATTATTTGTTTGCATCATATGCATCCATTTAATTTCGAAGCAAGTGTGAATTTTCCGAGGATGAGATTCTGTAGAAGTCACAAGTAGTGATTCTTAAGAAATCTCTAGGTGAGGAAAATTATTTCAAATGCTGCCAAAAGTATTGGAGTATTTGATTTAATTATTCAATACAAAAAGGTTCACATTTACTTTCGAAAAATAAAGTAAACCAAAATAAAGTTACAAAAAAAAATGATTTTTAATAAAAAGATTGAAATAAAAAGGAATTATTTTTAAATATTAAGATAAGACCATTTTATTAAAACCAAAGGATAACACATGATTATTACGGTACCGTTTTTTAACGGGCGTCGTGGGGGTGCTAATCCTTCCCCACGCGTAACCGCACCCCCGAACCCGATTTTTGTTTTCGCAGACCAAAAAGATTATCTTTTTAATAAAACTTAATTAATTTTGAGACTTTGTTGAAAAGATAAACGTTTTCAGGTGGCCAATCACACCTAGTCAAAAAAGATTGGTGGCGACTCCCATTTTTGTTTTTAAACGCCTTTTTCGAAAATCGTCGAGCGCGAAGCCGTTACGACAATTAGAATACTCAATTAAAAATTATAAGCATATTAATAATTATAAATTAATAATAAAAATTATTAATTAATAATTAAGTACTAATTAATATTTAATTATGATAATTAATCATAATTATTAATATTTAATAATAGTTTTTATTAATATCCAATTTTTATTAATTAATGATAATTAGTATTGTTTTTTTAATAAATTATAAGTATTTTAATAAAAGGGTAATATAGTCTTTTACTCTTATTCCAATAATATTCCTTACTTAAACTAACATACCAATACCATTTCCTACTATTTTTCAGTCCAGTGAATCAAACTTTATAATTCATATTCTATTTTATTTTTCCTCTTTTTTATTCCTACATAATGCTTTTTTCATTCTATGAATCTAACAGTAGCTTAAGGTTTTTTTTTTTAATTCTTTTTATTTTAAAATTTTATTTTAAATAAGAATAATTATCATTTTGATATAAAATTATTATTATCTTCTAAATAATACATAAATTATCATATAATATTAAAATATAAATAAAAACAATTTTTTAATACACTTAGATTAAAAAATTATTAGTTATTTTTTATACGAGTAAATTTAGTATTTTCTTGTAACAAATAATTATAATTTTGATATAAAAATGATCATATAAATAAATAAGTACGAAAAATATTGAATACTACTTTGTTAAGTTTCTATTTGTATAATTACATTATTTCCTTTTTTTTTAAATTGATATATCACTACCAATTTATTAAGATTCAATTATTTGTTAACAAAACTATTATTTGACATAAAAATAAACAATTTTAAATAGTTTCTTAATTTTTATAAATGTCCAATAATTTAAAAATTTTAATCTAATTTTCAGAGTAGTCCGTTTCTCTGCACTAAACTTTTACCTCATCACCATTATTGCATTTACATCTAAATAATTAATCTCACCAGTGTTTTCATTGTCATCGCAACCAAATATTTGACCATCGATTAAAATAAGATCTTAACAATGATAATGAGGATATCAGACTAAGGAGGAACCCCTTCGACTGGGAACAAGAATCATGGAACAACCTTCAGAATCTTCTCACGTCTGTCATCATCACACCAGAAACGCCTGACAGATTGGTTTGGGTTCATTCTTCAAATGGAAATTTTAGCTCTAAATCTTTTAGGAAGGAAGTTGAGAACTCTATGGAGCCCGAGCCTCCCATTGAAAGTTTGATTTGGAAAGGATTAGCTCCCCCAAAGTGGAGCTATTTTGTTGGAATGCTATTCAAGGTTCAATTCCAGTTACTGATGTTCTTCAAAACAGGAGATGTCTCACCAACCAGGAAAATAAATGTGCATTTTGCAAAGAAAGGGAAACTGTTGATCATCTTTTACTTCTCTGTAATTTTGCTTGGAAGATTTGGTGTTGGATCATTAGAAGATGGAATCTGCAGTGGGTTACCCCGAGTAGTTTTAAATCTTTGTTTTTAGGTTGGAATAACCTTATTTCTAACAGAAGTCAGCAAAGTATTTGGAGTACTATCTTCTATGCAGTCACGTGGTCAATATGGCTATCGAGGAATGAATTGATCTTCAACAAACAAGAGAGTAGCTTTGATCAAGTTTGCAATTTAATATCTGTTAGAATTTGCTAGTGGCTAAAGGCAAAGTACCCCAATCTTGACATGTTGTCTCTCACTACCAACATCCAAGATATTTTCATCACACCACCAACAAAGAAAACGAGATCTGGCATTGAATGGACCCCTCCTCACCAAGGTGCTTGGAAGATTAACATTGATGGTTCTGCTTTTGGGAAACCGGGACCTGCTGGTATTGGTGGAGTTATTCGTAATAATAAAGGGCATGTTCTTCTGATCTTTTCAAAAAATATTGGGATAGCGGACTCAAATATGGCTGAATTATGTGCTGTCATTGAAGCTATGTCCATCATCATTGAAACAAAGATTTCACCACTTCCTCAATTGATTTTTGAAAGTGATTCAAAAGTGGTTATCTCTTGGATTAAGAAGATCTCGGACAGTCCATGGAGATATAACAACTTATTCAACAGATTTAGGAACCTCTCGCTTCAATTGGGAAATATTTTGTTTGTTCATACTCTTAGAGAGACAAACTTTTTTGCTGATTCTCTAGCTAAAGCTGGGGCTTTTAGAAACTCTGACTTGATTGCTTGGATGTAATCTTATTTATTAATAAATCTTAAATTTTCAAAAAAAAAAAAAAACAATGATAATGAGGAGAACCTTTATCTCAGTTTTAAAACTTTTCTTTTTAGACATTAAGAGTCAAAACATTTTTTCTAATTTTCCACGATAAACAAGAGGAGTGCTTAATTTAGCATAAAAATTTAAATGCTATGGCAATTGATGAGAATAAATCAATTCTGTGAAAATTCATTGACTATTGCATACATATTAAAGATCACAACCCCATTCATAAAAAAAAAAAATACATGTACATCAATTTAATATATTTATTTAATTTGATAATATCCTGAACATCCATAGATTGAAAAGAAAACTCGTATTAATATTAATTAAACATAGACAAATTGAATACAAACTCACAATCTTAACATAGACATCTAAAGACACTCACAGTAAACAATCTTCTTCTTCAAACTAAAATGCAATTCTTGTGAAATTTATTCTAAAATTGATGACAGAAGATGAGTATGTAGTCTAGAAAATATAAACACTGACACTGACAACACAACTCTTCTCATCGGCCGAAGAAGTATTTGGCATTTGGAAATTGAAAAACATCTTTGACTTGCAATCTTATTTAAAATATTTCCTTATTTTGGGAATTAAAACTGGTGCAATGGCAAGGATGGTGAGATAGACGAGGCTATAGACACAAGTAAAAAGAATTTTGCTGGACTGATTATTTGGTGAAACGATAAGCACTGCAGAATCCAGAAGGCAAAAGAGTAACGTTGACAGGGATAGCATGAGAACAAACGAGAAGAAACCACTAACGACAGTCAGAAGTACGAAACAGGTTAGAACGAAAGAGGAAGAGAAAGCCACCATGTTTGGAATAAAGAACCAAAGAAAAGATTGTGTCGGTAGTACTGATGATCCCGGAGTGTTATTATCTTTGAATTCGATTTTTTCCACCACGTGACTGGTGTTTTTGGAGCCAAAGTAGATTTCCAAACCGGAAAATTTGCTGTTGTGAGGCACAGAATTAGCCTGAAGAACTCCACCAGGGGGACTTAGAGTGGATTGGTAAGTGGCTGTAAGAATCAGAACTGTTACTACCAGCAAATTATTGCCCTTCTCGGTTGACATATATTTAATTTCATATCCCCATTGACTAAGCAGCTCAACAAAAAACCAAGGTATTATGCGAGCAAGACTCAGACCCCGAGCACGGCGTAAAATGTCCAGACACTTCTTGATTTTGCTATCGTCTTCCTGAACATTTCGGCAACATAAGATATCCAGAGCTGTTAAACTTTCGAATTTGTAAGTTTTCTCTTGATCCTAAGATCTAGTAATAGCCTGACAATCTGCAGTAAAAGAGAAAGAAAACAAATAAAATGCATTTCAGAAAAGGATATTAAAATGATTCTGTTTTACGTAATTAGAAGTAGGTAATAAAGAACCTACCTCTGGATCTGGTTGGGCGTTCGACTCCGACACTGCTACGTGCAACACAGTGTCGCCATCCTTGTTCTGGGAGTTAAGGATTCTTTCTTTCTGAATCATGCTACAGTGGGGCGTCTTCGTAAGCCAGCGCAGAAGAACTTTAAGAGCTGTTGGGTTGTTTTTGGCTGCAACATGGAGGGCTGTTTCATCTCGACTTGTCACATCACCAATACAGTCATGATGTTCATCGAGAAACCGAATCAAAAGACCACGATCCCTTTCTTTCATGACAAGGTAATGCAAAGGGGTATAACCCATCTTCCCTTTGAAACTAAGAAGACTTTTGTCAACTTTCAGCAGTGAAAGCACCAATTCTGTGTGCCCCTCTTGCAAGGCGAGGTGTAAAGGGCTCAAGCCATCTGTGTTCAGCTTCTTAGCAAATGCTGGCATTAAGTACATCATTTCCATCGCGAAATCAGTTTTCCCTGCAGCGGAAGCGACGTGCAGTGGAGTATCCACAAACGCAATCTCATTGATCCGCCTTAAAACATCTACGTCCTCCCTAATCAGTTGATACAACGTATCAATTTCACCCAATCGAGCAGCGTTCATCACATTGTCTTCCATTGAGGAAGGATGGAATTGTATGGCAACAGTACTCTCTGGCTGTCTCATTGCGGACGATTGAAAGGGTTTAGATTGAGTTTGAAGTGATCAACAACAGTGAGAAAGAAAGTGGGGACTTGCTTCCTTTATTTAAGAATTGGCCTGAGAATGGTTGATATATGTTCATGACTCGCGTTTTAAGGTGCTTGTATTCATTCTTGGTTAAGACCCTCAAGAATTTTCACGTACATGTAAAACGTGAGGGAGATTCCCCCCCACCTTTTTTTTTATTTTTTGAGAACCGACTTTTTTAAGAAAAATATTATTAGTATTAAAAAACCAATTAAAGCAAATCACTAAATTTGAATTTCCTTGAAGGTCTTAGCAAATAAGATAAACTATTAAATCTTAGACCTAATCTTTCGTGATACAAGATAACATTATAATAACAGCTAAATTAAACTTTGATTGTTGATATTTTCCGATTTGCATATAAATTATACAACCTATTAAAAAGATCATTGTATTTTCTTTACTTTTTAGATCTGAACTTTGATGAACCCTATCTTAACAAGAGAATTAGCAAAAAAATGGACTTCCATATATATATATATATATATATATATATATATATATATATATATATATATATATATATATATATATATATATATATATGCACGAAGAAAAATAATATTCTCTACTTTTACAATAAATTATATATATGTAATTTAAAAAACTTGTAGAAGATATAGATTGAGTTTATTACTAAAAGTAAATTTACTAATCACAACAAAGATTTGAAAGGAAGCAAGCAAAGTAACTCAAATAATTAAGAACTGGTAATATCGGTGACGCCTAGTATTATTCTCTTGATCTTAAATTTGTTGGTTGTTGCCATGACCTTCTCTTCAAGTTTTCTTAAATTCAACATTTAATTTAATTTTCTTGTTCAGTACCACTCTCTACATTTCAATTCTTTAATTTGTTAAGAAACCCTTTTTATCCTTATAATTAAGAATCGCTTACTGTATATTAATTGTCGCCTGAAGTTTATTGAAATGGAAATTATGACTACCTATATAACACGGAATACAGTAAAATAGAAGTAAAGAATGATTCAAAGTGATGAAAATGAAACAAAGTAAGTAGAAGACAATCCTCATGAAACTCCTAAAATTCTCTTCTTCTTTTTTCTGATCATACAACAATCACAGAACCCAAACCTTAAGAAAAGAACTCAATAATTTACGCGCGTTATCCGTGAGACCTAGCTATGCTACTAAAAAGTTTATAGTTGTTGTTGCACAAAACAACAATGAGTAATCGCTGACTTAAGTTGTTTGTCTTTCTTTCCACATGTCTCCAAAAGCTTTTGCAAAACAGGAAAAGTCAAAGGAACGTAGGAGTTGGTTCCCTGCGTAAACACTTTGATGCTTAAGTCAGCCAAGTATTCTTGAGTGTATGGAACGTAAAAGCCAAAAGTCAAAAATTAGGGGATAAAATAATACATGTGACCTATTTATAAGCGAGTAAATTACCGTTACTGCAGAGTAATTACCTAGAGGGCAATTTCATCCTTTAGAAGAGTTTGTTTTTGGTACGTCACTAAAATGTTGTATGTCGTCCAATTTGTGGCGGCAGTCGTGAGGTGGAAGGCTCATAGACAGGAGGCTATACTCGATTGGTGGTAAGCTACTACATGGTGGACATTCTATCGCTGGCAGGAGGGCCTTCCGCACATGCTCCCATGCACCATGCAGTGTCCTCCTGTTGCTTGCCACATGGCCCAATGACTTTACACCATGTGGCAATCTGGTCGTCTTTTGGGGCTCGGTCTGATGGACATGGGCTTTCCCATATCAATTGCTCCCTACTCTCTTATTGAATTTTCTCCAATAAAGAGAGTATATATATATTTGAATCTGGGATATTTTGGTCTTTTTATGAATTTTTTTAGTTTTTTGGTATTTTTTGCAGGTCAAGAAGCACAATTTTACGGGAGGTGTTTTCTAGCACGCGACGTTTTGTATTTTCTGTCGCCGTTATATAAGGTTGAATCAAGTAAAAAATCCTCTGTACCAGCACTTTACCACATGTCCTAACCCTCCCGTGAGCTTTAGTCTGCCGCACACCAAAGTCTCTCGCACATTACCTTGTCACCGAGAGTAAGTCTCCTGCTAACTTACAACTATTGCAACAGTTTCTGTCTCCCGCGACACTCGTAATCTCCCGCAAGACTTAGGTCTCCCGCAGGGCTTAGGTTTGGCACCCGTGTCACCTATTTCTCATACTCCTTTGGTCTTGAGTCATGTCTTCTTTTCGTGTAGGTAAAACATTAAGGAAGGGTAGTGTTGAGTGCAAGTTGTCAAACATAGATTTAGAAGAAATCAAAAGCCGCTTCCCCCTTCTTGCAAGCTACCAATATAGACTCCTAACTAATAAGGAACATTCCCCCGATTTAGTTACTAGCGGCATAGTTGTACATAAAGCGTTCATAGTTTTTGGTTTTCGTTTTCCACTTCTCGAGTTTGGTCTAGCTTTCCTTAGGTATAAGGATATAGTCCCACGCCAACTCCATCCCCATGGATGGGCCCAGTTAGTGGGATTCTCCGTTGTGTGTCACAACTTAGGCATCGTTCCTTTTATTTCCTTTCTAAGTGCGTTTTCTAAAGTCCAAAGGTTACCCGGGTTGGTCATGTACTCCCTCCAAAGAATAATGGCCGAGGGGTTTCCTAATAAAATTTTTTTGAACCTTCCCAATAAGTTGCACAAATTCAAGAGTGAGTGGGTTGTTATTGAGATTCCGAGAGATTTGAGAATCCTTGCTAGATGGAACCGTAATACTAGCAACCACTCAAGATGCTCAGAAAAATTTAGTTTAGCATCATTGAGGGACCACCTAGGCGAGTCTATACAACCTATCTGCTCTACTAAGGAGCGAGACTTGTTTTCCCTTTTAACCCCTAAGAACATGGTAGTAGCTGGTTGGGGAGTAGGTAGAGTTATTTCCGAAACTTTCGCCATTCCTTCAAACCTTCCTTCAGCCTCACACACATCCAGTCCCGACTTTAGTCATCCGCCCATGGTTCCCGTAGCCGAATCAACAAACCCCGTAGGTCGTCTAATAGATGAATCTTCTTCTGACTGGGGAGATGAAACACTTGGGACCACGAGCACTACTAATTAGACCTAGCAATTCGTGTTCATAATTCGTTTTCGTATCATGTAAAACCGTGTTTGTGTCGTGTAAAACACGAAAATTTCGTGTTGACACGGAAAACTCAAAATGTTATTTTTAGCTTTTACCATCTTCATATATTAATTTTACTTAATTTTAACCCTGTGTCATTTCGTGTCATTTATTCGTATCATGTTCGTGTCGTGTTGAGATTGCCAGGTTTACTAGTGATTCATCTGAGGAAGATCTCGAGTGGGACCAAGGCGACGCCTTCGAGAGTCCTTTCTACGACTTCTTATCGGATGAGAATTTAGCTAATTTGGAAAATTTTGGTGATTTTTTAAGTTTTGAACGATAATTCCTTTTACCCTCACACACGTGTTTAACGTCTTTTGACCTGGTACGCTAACTCTTTCTTCTTGTATTGTGCAGACATGAGCTTTCAAGATGCCATCCGTAGGAAGAAAGCCTCACCCTCCTCTTTCAGAGCTCCTCTAGAGGCTCCCTTACCACAAAAACAGCCTCGAGTTAAAGCTTTTGCTTCAAAGCGTCTCCACACTCTGACTCCTTTTCCTCCAACCATTGGTGAGCCAAGTCGCCCCACGCAAGAGACGAAAAAGAGCAAAAAGAGGAGGTATATTATTTGCAACAGCCCAAGTTCGGAGAGTCGTGAGAGCTCGGGGTCACAAAGAAGTGAGCCTGCTCCTCAAAAGGTTGACCCCGACATTATAGAGGACAAGCGTGCCCCTCACAAGCCTCGCCGTAAGTATCGAAAAAGATTATTTATCGAAGATGCGATGCTTATGAGGCCAAGTTTGCCCAAGATGGCGCCTCCCACGCTCATGCGCTATTAAGTAGATGGAAGGAAGATCGTTGATGGGGATGACTTCCAGACCTACTCCGGTGTCAATGATAACAGTCGTATCAAGGAGCCCGAGGTAGCTTCTCATTTGGCTTGGAGTACCATTTTTTCGCACGATGAGAAGGAAATTTTCAAAAATCTTTTCACAGGCGAGGACAGCTCGGATTTTTTGGTGATAAGGGTGAGAGTCTCATCTTTCTTTTAGAACGTATATGTTTTATCTTCCTTAGTCCAGGTTTTTAATTATCTTATTTTTTGTTTTGCCAGGTTACACAACAAGTGGTGGCTACTAATGCCCAGCATCGGACCTTCAGAGAGCGAGTTGAGAAAGAGCTGCACGAGCTTCGGAAAAGGCACATGGCACTTCAAAATGAGGTCAACTAACTCCGTTCACTCCCTGTCAGAGTGGATGAGTTGAAGAGGGATGACGAGGATTTGCGGTCTCAGGTAGCGGACCTCAAACTGAAGCTAAGGGACTAACGAGCAAAAACTAAGTCCCTTCAAGGGTATCGAGAGGCCTATGAGAAAGCATAAACGATCTGCAGACCATGAAGTTGCAACGAGATGAGGCCATCGACAAAATGCATAACATGCTGGAGCGATAAAAGGAGGTCGGAGCCGAAGCTGTCTGGGAATACTGCCTTTCCCAAAATTGCTTTGAGAAAAAGCAAATTTACTCTGCGGGATTCGTCAAGTATGGCTTCTATCTTGCCCGTGCTTGGCTAGAGAAGCAAAGGCTTAATGAGACCTTTCAAGAGCTCCTATTCACTAAAGAAGTCGAGTTCTATAATCCTCCTCCTTGGACCGAATATGAGCTTGACTCGGTAAATCCCGAAGACTACTTGGAGGAAGGGGCTGTGGATGACTTTGCAAATCTCGAAGGTCCGTAGCCCCCTCGTCGCGCACGCTACCAACTCAAGCCCATCAAAGCCTTACAGGGTTTAGACAGCGAGGATCTTCAATTCTTTAACTTTACTGCTATCGAACTCACATTAGATTCTGCAGCTATAGAGGCTACGGGGCCTTCACATGACACTCTTTCTTTCTGAGGCTGCTCTTCCCACAAGTCCAGCTTCTGTGGATTCGACTGCTGGCACAACACCTCTGTAACATCCCAAATCCACAATATAACATAATATTTACTTTTAAATTCCACTTACTTACCGGTTGGGCTATCTGTGATGCTTAATAACTCGCAACCCTTTAATTAATTCCTAATGCTTCCATTTGTATTACTATACACAATTATAAATATTACCTTTGATTTATTTGAGATTATTTACATTCCCTCTTACTTAAAGTAGTACTGTACAATTTTACTGAATATATAAAAGAATATAATGTACCTTCAATATCGAATATCTACTGACTCTAGCAGTCAATAATCTTTGGAAGGTAACTCTTTTAGTCCAAAATCAACAATCTGTGGAGTAGAAAATAAGGGATGAGTGACAACGTGCTCAGTAAGGAAGGTGTATGCTGCTTTATAAATAAAAAACTATATACCACAAAATATTTATCTTCCTTAACAGAGGAAAACAATGGATATATTAAACAGTCTTTGATAGTCAAATCATTTGCTAAACAGTTTACCATATAATGTAGTAAACAATAAATAGGATTCATTAAATCCTCTCAGTAAACAAAAATCAATAAGTTAAGACTAGGCATCACCCTACAAATAAATCATGCTATCGTCGTTCCCCTAGGAACGTAGTACTCATCCCCACAAGGATACAGTAGATCTATGGCCATAATCTATAAGTGGTCTTCGGGTACACTTGCCAGGTGACCTCTGATGACTTGGCGGGTCCATCAGCCTCATGAATAGTAATGCATGAAACTCGGGGCCTAAAGTCTCAAAATCAATTTATATCTCATAAAGAATCTTTAAGGAATATTTCACATATTTTATCATTTCTTTAAAATGATTATTTTTCAAAAAGGTATTATGTTTTCTGTTTACAAAACATAGTAAAAACAACCCGTTATTTTCTCAAATTTTCGTGTGAGAAAAACACAATTAACACCTGCTCGCCCATGGTCAGCTCACCCATTACGACTCGCCCATGGTCGGCTTGCCCATTATGGTGAACAAGTGTTTGCCCGCCAACATTCGCATTTGAGCTTGACTAGTGCTCGCCTGCAAACCGCCCGTAATCTCACCATTTAAAAACAATTTAAACTGGCTCGCCCCATTGTCAACTCGCCCATTACAGTTCGCCCATCACGTGGATTGAGCTCGCTTGTTTTCATTCACCCACTGTGGCGACCTAATATCGCCCACTGTGGTGAACACTCCGAGTTGACTGGGAATCGCCCACGAATATTTCTCAAAAACTACAAAGACTCGCCCACGGTTGGCTCGCCCAGAATTTTGTTAAAATAGGGGTCGCCTATCTTTGGCTCGCCTAAAACATCACAAAGGGGTCGACTTTGTAGCTCGCCCAAGTCGAAACAATTTATCAAACTAATGCATGTCATAAACCAAAACATTTTCTCAATATTTTCATAATATTTTACTCCACAAGACATGCATTTTACTTCAGATACTACTCCCTTATCTAGTCTTACGAAGCCTTGCTTCCCGATCACCTTCCCGATCGCTTTTACCGAGTCCTTAATTCTTGGCTGCAAAATAATTTATTAATACTATTAATATTTTCTTTTCAAATATTTTCAACATTTTGGCGAGATTTGAGACTAATCTATAGCTCGCCCAACAGAGCTCGCCATTCGCCCAACATAGCTCGCCATTTGTTAATGGGCCACGTGGGAGCTCGCCCAACATTCTCGCCATTCATATATTGGCTTATTCGTGGGAGCTCGCCCAACATGGGAGCTCGCCCACAATTCAACTCGCCATGCCTATGCATTTGAGTTTGCCATATGTGGCTTTTTATTTAGAGGTGGGCTCGCCCATGAATTGAACTAACATGTGGCGACCTCGCCCACTACCACACTCTATATTATTTAGCTCGCCCATGATAGCTGAGCTCACCTATTTCTCATCATTTTTTACACCATTTCCAGTACTACAGGGTCGCCTTCTCGATTATTTTCTAGACTACATCTTGTTCTAGTTTCTTACATAATCTAACAAGATTTAACTAAAACAAGGCTATATCTATGTTCATTATGTTGTAAAACATAGAAATCTACCATTGAATATCAAGAGAACTATAGAAATATTGAACTCACCTTAATTGAGTTGCACTTTCAGAAACAAAGTGCTTTTCTGCCTCACTTAGCTTTACTTTGCTTGTTCCTTAGCTCTTCAACGATGGAGAAAAGGTTTAGCTAACTAAAGGATGAAATTTCATGGCTCACGTATGGAAGGAACAGAAGAAACGAGATTGAGCTTGCAGTAACATAGAATGGGCGAGAAGCAGTAGAGTAGTTTTCTTGAAGAAGATGAAGGTTGCTTCAATCAGTTTCTTCCTCATGTATTCTTCTTATATAGCCATTTAAATCCACTCAGAACCTACCACCTGTTCTTATCCCGTTTTCTTTCATCATTTCACGTCTTTCATGCATTAAAAACTTGTAGAAAACTGTAGCAAGTGGAACGGCTATGGGAAGCAAATTTCTGTACGTTTGACTAAGTTTTTCTCTTTTCTTTTTATCACTTCCTCTCCACGCCACTTCCAGCCAACTATTATTGACTTTTTTTCTCAATTTTTTTTCTTCATTTGTCCAACAGCCATTTATTCCCTTTCACACCTTCCATTCGGTTCCAACTTTGATTCTTCACATTTGTTCATGCTTTATTTAATGCTTTCACACCATCAATACTATCTTCAACTTTTTTATCACGATTAAATGCCATCTATTTCCTGCTACACTTTGATATTTGTTTTTCTTTCTTTTATACACCATACTATAATTCATAATTTCTAATAGTTAAAATGAAGAGTGGAAATTCACATTTAATGTTTTTTTAATTTCACTAAAAAAATTTATTTCCATTATCAATCACGTACAAATATGGTGTACAGTGTAATAAAATCGGGTTTCACAGCCTCCTCTTCCAGTCGACTCCATTCTCACGATCGACTGACTAGGACATTTTTTCCTTTTTTTTTGCTGTTTTGTTCTTTTTTTATTTGCAATTCATACAAACATTGTACATTTGTAAATAATTCATTTACTTTTAATGAAAATTAAAATTTCTTTTGCAATTTTTTCCTTTCTTTGCATGCTTGTGATATTGTGATAGAGTATAAACTATTTACATGCATGGTATGTTATCAAAATGCGGTTATAATTGACACGTTATCTTATTCATTGAAATTTTAGCATTTTTATAGCCACAATACTACATAATATGCTAAAATGTTACAAAACTAAGATGCTTTATCGATAAGGTCGTAACACGCTTTTTGACGTGCTCTAAAAAAGTTATAACATAACTTACAACGTACCTTTCAACATACCTTTTGTCATACCTTTCGACATGCTCCCCAGGTTGCTCCCCAATTCTTCTTATGAGACAGTGTTACCTTCTTTTCAAAAAAGAACTTTGCTCATGTATTGTGTCTGTCCGTGCATTATTCGCTTAAGTACTTATTCATTTTGCCCATTTTGCACATTTTTTGCTTATGGACTTAATCTGTTTGCCCGTCTCGCACATTTTTCGCTTAGGGACTTAATCTGTTTGCCCGTCTCACGCATTTTTCGCTTAGGGACTTATTCAGTTTGCCCGTTTCGCACCTTTTTGTGCTTAAAGACTTTTTAAATTTGGCCAACTTTTGCCTCTGTTACTCTTATTCCTGTAATACATTTATCAGCTAAATCGTCACTATAGAAAACATAAAATATGAATAACTGGCCTTTTATTCATAAGTCAATCAATAACATCACATGATATTTGCCATTTACACAAAGTAATGCATAAATAACGACAGGAAAACAATAAAATAAAGAATACAATATTCTTATTGCCAGTACAACTTTAGGTGGTTAACATTCCAAGTCTTCGAGATCTTTTTTCCCTGTAAAGTCTCCAAGGTGCACGTGCTGGGTCCAATCATTCTCTTAATTTTGTAAGGTCCTTCTTAGTTGGCCTGGAACTTACCATCTTCCCTGTGGGCATTTGTAATGGTTAATTTTCTCAGCACTAGGTCTCTTTCTCGTAACTCCCTACTCTTAACTCGAGCATTATAGTATGTGGCTATCCGCTGTTGGTAGGCAACCAACTTTATTTTTGTCGTATCCCTTAGCTTATCAATTAGATCAAGGTTCTCTCTAAGCCCCTAAGAGTTGACTTCTTGCACATAAGGGGTCATTCTAGGCGACACTGCCCTAATCTCGACTGGAATGAGTGCTTCAGTCCCATACACCAAATTAAATGAAGTTTCTCTTGTCGACACCCAACTCGCTGTCCTATAAGCCCATAGGACACTAAGGAGCTCATCTACCCATGCTCCCTTTACTTTGTCCGATCTAGTTTTCAATCAATGCAGTATAGTTTGGTTACTCACTTTGGCCTGCCCATTGGCTTGTGGGTAGGATACAAACGATATCCTTATTTGGATACTCAAGCCTCTACAAAACTCTCGAAACGTGTCACAATCGAACTGTTTTCCATAATCAGCATTCAACACTCGAGGGATTCCAAATTGGCAGATAATATCTCTCCATACCATCGCCTCCATCTTCTTTTCAGAAATTGTAGCCAAGGGTTCTACCTCTATCCACTTTGTAAAGTAATAAGTAGCTACTAGTAGGTATTTCCTTTGCCCAATGCCCAAGGGAAAGCATCCCAAAATGTCGAGCCCCTATTTTGTGAATCGCGTTGGTTGAAAGGTACTCCGGAAGGCCTCGATCGGTGCCAATGCTATGGGAGCAAATTTTTGGCATTTTTCACATCTTCGCACTTTCTCAACGGCATCTATTTTCAATATTGGCCAATAAAACCCCGCTCGAAGTATCTTTAAGGCTAGCGCTCGAGCCCCCAAATGTTCACCACATATACCCTCGTGGACTTTTGCTAAAGCATATTCGGCTTGCTCAGGCCCTAAATATTTCAACAAGGGTGTGGTAAATCCATGCTTGTAGAGCTCCCCATTTACCACCGTAAATCTAGAACTTTGTAATTTTAGCCTCCGAGCTTTACCTCTGTCATGGGGGAGTTTTTCCTCCAAAATGTAATCTTTGATCGAGTTTCTCCAATCACTCCCAATCCCAACATTGCAGACTTCCTCTTCTTTAGTGCTCAGCTTGGCTAATCACTCCACCTTTCATTCCCCTAGAGGATGCTAACTTTGAAAGGGCGTCTGTGTGACTATTCTCAAATCGGTTTATCTGGGTTAACCGAAAGTTCTTAAATGACTGCACCAATAGCTGAACTTTTTGCATATAGGGTCCTAAAGTTGGCTTCTGTGCTTCATATTTGCCATAGAACTGATTCACCACCAATTGTGAGTCACTATGAGCTACAAGATTGCTAACTTCCAATTTCTTAGCTAGCTTCATTCCGATTATTAAGGCTTCATACTCAGCTATATTATTGGAGCTTGGAAAGTTAAAGCATAGGGAATACTCATAGGTTTCCCCCTCAAGTGAAATCAATACAATTCTGGCTCCACTAGCATCCACGCTACAAGCTCCATCTATAAACAATTTTCGCCAAACTAATTTTGGTTCTTCTTGGACCTCTCGAGCAGTGCATTCTACAATAAAGTCTATCAATACTTGCCCTTTTATTGCCTAACGAGGTTGGAAGTGTATGTCATATTCATTAAGCTCAATCGCTCATTTAGTTAAGCGCATTGAGTGTTCTGGCTTTTGTATTATCTGTCTCTAAGGCTGGTCGATTAAGACAATTACTGAATGAGCCTGGAAGTAAGGTCCTAGCTTTTGAGTTGCCATCACCCGCAATAAGGCTACCTTTTCCAGTTGGAGATATCTCTTCTTAGCATCTAGCAAAACTTTGCTCATATAGGAGATCGGGCAGTCCTTGTCTCCATCTTTTCTCAATAGGACCGTGCTCATCGCCTTCTCGCCTGCACCCAGATATATAAAGAGTCTGTCTTCAGGTTGAGGTTAAGACAACAGTGGCAACTCTTTCAGGGAATCCTTGGTAGCTCTTTCAAGTAATCCTTCAAATTCTCAAAAGCATCTGACACTCTTCAGTCCATTTGAAATTCCTTCTCGCCTTTATCGCCTTAAAGAATGGCAGACTCCTTTCTACTGATTTGGACAAGAAGCGATTCAAGGCTGCTATCCTCCCAGTTAGCCTTTGAACTTCTCTGACAGTGTTGGGCGGCTTCAGGTCCAAGATGGCGTGAACTTTTTTGGGGTTAGCTTCAATTCCCCGATTAGTGATCATGAACCCTAAGAACTTTCCCCGACTTTACTCCAAACGAACATTTTTTTGGAGTTCAACTTCATGTTATATTGCCATAACACTTTGAACACCTTAGTCATTTTTTCGGCATGCGGTTCTCTCCTATGACTTTTTATGATCATGTCGTCCATATAAGCTTCCATCGTATTGCCCAACAAGCTTTTAAACACCTTATTCACCATTCGCTACTATGTAGTGCCTACGTTCTTCAATCCAAAGGGCATTACCCGATAGCAATATGTTCCGCTATTGTTAATGAAAGAGGTTTTCTCTTCATCCTCTAAGTGCATCATGATTTGGTAGTACCCCGAAAAGGCGTCCAGAAAGCTAAGCAGTTCGTATCCACAGGACTCGTCTACCAATTTATCAATACAAGGTAATGGATATGAATCCTTGGGGCAAGCCTTGTTCAAGTTAGTGAAGTCCACGCACATCCTCCATTTTCTGTTGGCTTTCTTCACCATGACTACATTATCCAACCATTCGAGGTAGTCGACTTCTCTGATAAACCCTGCTTGTAGTAGCTTCGAGATCTCTTCGTCTATAACATTTTGTCTCTCCAAGGCAAAATTTCTTTTATTTTGCTTGATCAGTTTTGCTCTTGGAATTACATTCAATTGATGACAAGCAACCTCAGGGTCAATTCCGAGCATGTCGTTGGGAATCCAAGCAAAAACATCAGCGTTCTCCTTTAGACACTGAATTATCTCCTCTTTCGTTTTGCTAGGCAATTGTCTCTTGACATAGACTACCTTTTCTCTATCATCCTTAATTAATTGGATTGCCTCCATCTCTTCATTCAGCTTTGGCTTAGGCGGCTCTTCAATCGAGAGAGTTTCCTTTCTTTGGATTCATTTGCATGTAGTTGACGCGGTATAACATGTCCTCACCTTCCTTTAGTCCCCCTTCACTTGGCCTACACTGCAAGGAGTCCCAAACTTCATCAGCAAATAACAGGGGTGTACCATTGCCCTCATGTCGTTCAATAACGATCACCCAAAGATCATAATGTAAGCCACTGAAGTTGATTTCACCACCATAAACAACGCTTGCCTGATGACACTCCTTGGGCTCTTTCCTAACGTGACAGGTAGCTGAATTGCCCTTGCTACCTTAACCTTTTCACCAAAAAATCCATATAAGGGTGCAGGTACTGGCTTCAGCCTATCCTCCAAGATGTTCATCTTTTCAAAATAATTCTAGTAAATCAGATTCACCGAACTCCCATGCTTTGCCATGACTGCTGAGATCACCATCAGGTCATCATGGGAAATCCTAATATCCCCCGTCAGCTGGAGTATAGGTAATGGGCTCCTCATCCTACTTCTCTTCCATCACCGAGTTTACTTGGTAAGCTTGCTCGGCATAAGACTTTCTAGATAAGGAGGAAGTGCCAATTAACGATTCCCCTCTAGATATAATGTTGATTGCTGGACCCGTGGCTCGTTATCTTCTTCTTGATTTCTCTTATCTCCCCTCCTGTTCTCATTTCTCCTTGTATTATCATTTCTCCTCCCATTCCTCTTTTTTTCATCTCTTTTATCCCTAAGGTAATTCCCCCTATTACGCGTGGGATAATTGTTTCTTTCACTCCTTCACACAAATCGGTTTATCTTACCTTCCCGCGCTAGCTTCTCAAGGTGATTCATCAACTCCCTACATTTCTCTGTGGAATGTCCATATACAGAATGGTAGTTACAGTATGAATATAAGTTACGACCCCGATTCTCCGAAGTCTTTTTCGAAAGCTGTATAAGAGTTGACCCTTTAATAGTTGTCAACACCGAAGCTCGAGATTCAGTGAGTGGGGTGTAAGTGGTAAATTTCAACCAAGAAGCCTTCTCAGGTTTGCTTGATTGGCTAGAGGACTCTTCGGAGGCTTCTCTCCCTTATTTCCTTCCTTCCTTTTGCTCCCCAGCTGATACCATCTTCTTCACTTCCTCTTGGTTAATGTACTTATTCACTTAGGAGAATAAGTATAAGATTGTAGTCGGTTGGTCTAACGATAGGGACTCCTGTAATTTATCAGACCTGGTCCCTTGTAACATTGCTATCACAGCTACTCCCACTTGTAAATCATGCACCTCCAAAGTGACATCCCTAAACTGATCTAAATAACTCTTCAAGGACTCCTTACTTCCTTACTTCCTTACTTAAGGGTGAGCAAATAAGTCAGCTCCTTCTTCCTCTGGCTATTCACCACAAACGCCTTGAGAAACTCATTCCGTAACTGATCAAAAGAGGCAATAGATCCCTTAGGCAAACTGTTAAGCCACTTCATCGCATGCCCCGTTAGTGTGAGCAAAAAGGCCCTACACATTATCTCATCCTCCCATCCATGTAGTAACATCAAGGCCTCGTAGTTTTGCATATGATAATAGGGATCCGATTTCCCTATATAGGCGGTAATCTATGGCATCTTAAACTTCGGGGGTAGTGGTTTCTACATGATGGCCGTGCTAAATGGTATCCTTCTCCTCTGGCTCTCCTCCGTTGAAACCAATTTTTTCTCTTCCAACACCTGTTCTATCATCTTCTTCATATCCACAACGAGAGCAAATTGATCTCTATCCCTTTCAACATGGGGCAAGCCTGGCTGGTCTTTAACAATTATCTCCTTCCCTTTACTTCGAGATGCATCACCTCATGTCATCTACATGTTCCAGGTGGAGTCAAACTCCGACCTGACCCTCTATGTGCCCTCCTCATCAACACTGATCTTTCCAGCACCTCCAACACCGCCCCTGGTCGATCCCGACAAAATTTGACAGACTCCGATGCAGGGTGGAAAACCCTGCCATAGCCTTAGCACCTTGTCGCCAGGTACCCTATTGCATAGCTTCAGGATCCTGTTGCCTAAGCCCTACCGCAGGTTCCAACTCTACTGCAACCTCATTCTCCTGTTGTGACCCTGCGGCAGGCAGTCTACTTCCATGCCCTGCCCCATCCTGATGATTCTGAATCTTTCCCGCACGATGCACCTCCTATCTCAATGAGGGTTTATCACCACTTGAATACCCTGTCGCCCAGTCGTCTGCGACGATACCCCTTGGCTCGTCTCTCCCACGAGGTTCTGTACAGCTTGTGGCAGGTTCAATTGCAGAAGGACTCCCTTAAATAGATCTACCGTGGCCCTTAGCACCTAGGTTGTTTCCTCGCTCTGCCGCTTCAGAACTTCAAATTCTGCCATAAAAACTGTCATTCTCTCTTTTTCCTTGTTCACCTGTGTCCTGTGGTGGATCGGTTGTTCAGGAGAACTTACGGAGTTCTCATCGCTTCCATCTCTGACAGTAGTCGATCTTGTTCTCACCATCTTCAAAGTTTCAACTGGCTTTAATTTCGGTTCCCACAAAAGGCGCCAATTGTTGTTGCACAAAACAACAGTGAGTGATTGCTAACATAAGTTGTTTGTCTTTCTTTCCACATGTCTCCAAAAGCCTTTGCAAAATAGGAAAAGTCAAAGGAACGCAGGGGTGGTTCCTTGCATAGGCACTCTGATGCTTAAGTCAGCCAAGTATTCTTGAGTGTATGGAACATAAAAGCTAGAAGTCAAAAATTAGGGGATAAAATAATAATTGTGGCTTATTTATAGGCAAGTAAATTACCGTTACTGCAGAGTAATTACCTAGAGGGCAATTTCATCTTTTTAGAAGAGTTTATTTCCGATACAATACTACAATGTCGTATGTCGTCCAATTTGTGGCGGCAGGGATCTGCCGCAAGGCGGGAGGCTCATAGACAGGAGGCTATACTCGAGTGGTGGCAAGCTACTACGTGGTGAACATTCTATCGTTGGCGGGAGGGCCTTCCGCACATATACATTGATCGCCTCTCCACTGCAACATGTACATTGATCTTCTAAATGGCTTAATTAGTTTATCTTTAAGAGGAAGTATCAGATTTATTTGTTAGAGATTGAAACTTTAACTTGTATGTTCTAGAAATGAAAAATGTGAGATTTTTTTTTATTTACTTAGTAATTCTAAGAACTTGAACACTAATGCTAATCATACTATAGCAATTTGTATAAATCATGCAAGTCATTAAATCATACCATACAAATTATTCGTGCGAAACATACCATACAATTATATCATACAAATTAAATTATTCAAATTAAATATTATCGAGCAAATTATCAAGTTAAATATTATCATGCAATTGTTTCACATAAAATCAAATTAAATTTATCTAATAAAATTATTTCATATGAATTAAATTATTATATCATGCAAGATACAATTAATCAAATTAAATTATCATGCAATTTACAAAATTAACTCATTAAATTATATTCATACAAATTAATTTATTATATTTTATATCATGCAAATTAATTTATTATCAAATCATTAAAACAAGTCACAGTACCTTAATCGTGTTAATTAATTCAACGGAATATATTAAGTGTATAATACAAATTAAAATTAGTAGATCATGCCAATTTAAACTATTAAACCTCAATTTTATAACTATATATTATTTTAAATCTGTTGTTGCCAAAAACAACAATAAATATTTGCTGACGTCAAATCCTCGATCTTCGCGTTAGTCTGTCTCCAACGAATCTGCGAAATAGGAAAAGTCAGAGGGGCGCAGGGGTTTTCCCCTGCGCACGCACTCCGATGCTTAAGTCAAACAGGGTTTTGGCAGGGTTTCAGTAGGCAAATTGAGCTTAGGGTTTAAGAATGATACTTGTGACCTATTTATAGGAGTTATTTCGCGCGTAATTACCTTTAAGCCCCATAGCTTAAATAATAACCTAGTGGATCATTTATGGGCCTTCTGAGTCCTCTTTCCTCTTGGGCTTATATTATCATTTGGCTCAATGGTCTTCAACTTGATTTATAGAAAAGCCCAGTAATAATTGACCTAGTCCACATCAATTGCTCTCCACTCTTTTACAAGGTTTACCTTGTGAAAGGGTATATAAAGAATGGGCTTTTCAAATTCTCTTGCTGCCATCTTCCAAGAATCTTTTCATCTTCACTTGAGGGCTTAACTAGTGAACTTCATTATTATTTGTAGCAGAAACGATTTCGTGGCATCATTTCTTTTGTCAAGTGTCTTTTTAGAACACTACCGGGATACGTTTTTCTTCTTTGAGCTAAATGCTTCTCCAGTGGAATATACCACCCTTCTTTTCAAATTCAAGGTCTTAGCTGACCGAAACCAAGAGCTATAAGGAGAAATTATAAGATTGCGGAGCCACCAAAGCCTTTTGGTTTCATCAGATGTGATTTGTGCTTGGCATGCTCCGGATTGGTTGAAGCTTGATCCTGATGCTGAGGATTCAGAACATTTTCTGAGAATAGGCATTTATAAAGATCTATCTGATCTTACCAGCCCTTAAGAGCCTTTTCGTTGACTCGAGATGGTCGGGGTTCTCACAGGCTTGGACGAAGATGATTTAGATAATTATAGCACCTCGGAGCGTAGATGCTTGGGTGCCTATTAGTATCGATGCTCCTTTTGAGGCAGAAGTTAATCTAGAGCGCTCCCCAGTTTTTTGTGAAATAGCTTAGTCTTTTACAAACTGATCAGCCCATTTTTAAACTCATCTACCGAAGCAACTATACATTTATCTTGTATTAGTCTCACGTAATAATCCGGCTTTCCTCGTGCACTTTTTTGCTTCAAGTTCTTTTATATATGGGGCTTATGTCGCTCAATTATTGCTTCAAGCTCAAGCACGTCATGCATGACATACATCGCACACTTTTTTGCTTCAAGTAAATGCGTAGCCCATATCGCACATTTTTCGCTTTAGGCTTTTGGTTTGCCCATCTCGCACGCTTTTGTGCTTAGGGACTTTTCATTTGCCCATCTCGCATACTGTTCGCTTAGGGATTTTCAAATTTGCCCGTCTCGCACCATTTTGTGCTTAGGGACTTTATAGAATTGATAAGGATATAACATTGCTTTTATATCAAGAATGCCAATATAAAACGTTTGCATGCACTTTGTCAATCAATTTCGGGGACATCCAATAAAATTGTAACGTACCTCGTACCATACCTCACAGCCTGCATACTTTGTGCTCCCCAAGTTTTTCTTTGCAACTTTTTGTGTCAAAAGAAGAACTTTTACTGAAGTATTGGTCCTATCTTGCGTACTATCCGCTTAAGGACTTGTTAGAATATAATATTGTTTATATCCGAGATGCCAACATAATGCGTTAAATGTAATATGATAAAATTGTAACGTACCTCGTTTAGAGATAATTTTGCCCGTCTCGTACCCTTTTGTGCTTAGGGACTTTTTGTTTTGCTCGTCTTGTATCTTCTCGCTTAGGGTCTTATTTTTTCCCGTCTTGCGCATTTTTCGCTTAGGGACTTATTTGTGCCCGTCTCGCGTCTTCTTCACGCTTAAGGTCTTATTTGTGCCCGTCTCGTGCATTTTTCGCTTAGGGACTTATTTGTGCCCGTCTCGCGTCTTCTTCACGCTTAAGGTCTTATTTGTGCCCATCTAGCGCATTTTTCGCTTAGGGACTTATTTGTGCCCGTCTCGCGTCTTCTTCACGCTTAAGGTCTTATTTGTGCCCATCTCGCGCATTTTTCGCTTAGGGACTTATTTGTGCCCGTCTCGCGTCTTCTTCACGCTTAAGGTCTTATTTGTGCCCATCTCGCGCATTTTTCGCTTAGGGACTTATTTATGCCCGTCTCGCGTCTTCTTCACGCTTAAGGTCTTATTTGTGCCCATCTCGCGCATTTTTCGCTTAGGGACTTATTTATGCCCGTCTCGCGTGTTCTTCTATTCCTGCAACATGTCTATCAAACATGGAGGGTTATCATAGTACAGATAAAGATAACTGGCCTTTCGTTTCATAATGTAGTATTTCCAATCAAATGGAACAAGTAAGAACATAATTGCAGCAAATGTTAAAATAATAACAATAAGTTTCTACTGCTTGTACAGTTCCAAGTCTGTAAAGTGCAATTGCTTGGACATTCAGCTGTTAATCATGGATCATGCGTTAAGTCGCACCTTGGTTCTTTACTCATAAGGACCATCAATCTACCTTCGCGAGCTTACCACAAGTTGTTTCTGATCCAACTATGTCGAACTAAGATCTCCCTGGCTTGTTGCCTTATAGGACAGTGGCTAGTGCCTTTCTTTGGACACCTGCCTAATATGATCACAACTGTTAGAATGGACAAGAAAATTGCAAGCATAATATATGAGGGCACCCATACGTCCTTGCTTGGTCGATGAGCACTATAACAATGTGCAAGGGACTTCGATGACCTTGCATCCAAGCAATTGGCTGCGCTCATATGTCTCCCACGTGCTTTTTCTAACTCATTAGTAACTAATTCTCATTTCTTGTTATCAATATCAATGCTAATGAGGCATCCTCCTGGCTCCAAGGATGAGTCCGACTTACAAGGTCTGGAGACTTGGATAATCTCGAAGGTCTATGGCTTCCTTAACAGCCGCGCAATCAGCCTGGGGTTACTGAGGTTCGTGACCAACCTAGGCTTATCGAAGTGCATAATGAGCCTGAACATGTCGAGGCAGGTAATCAGTCCGAGCCTATTGAGTCACTGCAAGGGTTAGATGGTGACGAGCTCCAATTTTTCGATCTACTACCATTGATCCCTAAGCAGACTCTACGGCTGTGGCTGGGCCCTCAAACGATGCTCCTACTTCTGATATTGCTCCTCCGGCTCCCCAAGATCCTAGTGCTGATCCTGCAGGTTTGGTTCTCACAGCTTTGATCTCGACGCCATAGGCTGGCACATCCTTGTCTCGTTTAAAGGACTCACGAAGCCGACACACCCTTTATATAGACAAACCCTCTTTCACATGTGTGGTTGTCTTAAGCCACTTCTAGATGGTTGCTAGAGCAGTTCTTGAAAGCTTATGTGTCAGACGATTAACAGATGGGCCGAAGGAAGCTTTTGGACATTCTGTCGGATTAGTGCACACATCAGATCTAAAAGATTCTAGATCATTCCGCTCAGATCCCGCGCTTGGGCGTGCGTTTGGATCGTCAAATTTAAATGTGCACGCCAAAGTTTTTTCTAAAGGGTGAACCAGTAATTTGGATTCCGTGCTCGCTAGCATTGATAGCCATTGCCGAAAGGCATGACTCGGGTGTTCTTTGCTTGCTTGCATTGTTCTAACGGGGGAATTTTTCCCATGGGTGCTGTGTTCACCTAATCTTCTTCGCTGTCTTTTTATCAGAATGGGGAGCTTATCACATGCGAGAGCTCCTATCTCAATCAAGGCCTTTCGCGCGTGGGGGCTCCCCTGTAGCCCAAGGTCTGTTGCATGCGGGAGCCCTTGTCTCGTCCAAGGCCTGTCGCATTCTTTGGCTTTGAAGTTCAATTTGATGACGAAGAAGATAAAGTTGCCCGTGTTCTTGTCGTGTCGCATGCCTATAATGGTGCAAACTGCTCTGTCGCGTGACCTTGAGCTAGCTTGGGACAGAGTGCCTGTTGCATGCTTGTAGTCGCCCAAATTTGCAGTGTAGCAAGCACCTTTTCGAGCGACAGATTGTTCTGTCACATAACGTCTTGCATGCAACTGAATATTCAAAAGAGTGGCATCTTTGTGAGATCTTCAATAGTGGTCCCCCTTTCTAGCCATTTTGGCTATCACACGCGTGAGCCACCTCTCGCAGAAAGAGTCTGCCACGTGGAACCTTGTCGCCAAAATTTGTCATGTGCGTGCCTATGCTCGCCGAATTGAAAACACTGCTGTCGCCCATTCCTTATACTCTATCGCCAGAGATCTTTCAGGCAACAGGTTGGGCTCTGCCCATTCCGCGTAATCACTAGGGAACTTTTGGGCGATAGGCAGGGTTGTAGCCCACTTCTTGTATTCTGCCGCCAGAGATTATTGCCTTTACACTATATAGCTCCCCGAGTTCTTCTTTGAAACAGTGTTGTCATTCTTGTTCAGAGATGAACTTTTTCTCGAGCGTTGTGTTTGATGGTGTGCAGAGTTGCCTAATCTTTTCTCGCTTCGGTCACTCTGAATGGCTCGCCCATAGAGTTCTCTCTCCTAGGCGAGTTCCTATGTCGGTTGATAAGTGCTTGCTTGCATGGGTCTTAGGATGGCTGTATTCTTACTCATTATTCACAACCGTACTCTCGTGGTGGCCACTAACTCGTCTGACCTTTTGTGTCCTGCCCGGTTTTCGCCGCTCATCTATGCTCTTACACATTTGGGTGAACACGAGGGGGCATCTTAAGTTCTAACGTGTTACCTGAGGTCTTTGGTTAGGGATCGCCCAATACAGCTCTCCTGGACTTATTCTCGCTTGTTCTTAGTTCTTCGTCTAGCTCTTTCCTTTCCTGGGTGAGCTCATCTAGCGTTGTGTGCACACTTCTGCCATAGTGCGTGCTTTACCAGTCAAGCCTTGCTGTGAAGGCTGGGCTATGGCGTTGGTCATGTAATCGCCATATGCCACTCAATCGTCAAAAGTGCCAGTGGTCTTGTGCTCGCCACATGATACTATACTCGTAAGCATTGCTTTGTCGCAGGCGGGAGGCTTCCTCGCCAGCACCTATCGCACGAGAGATCCACACCTCTCGCCCAAGTCTGTTCGCTTGTGGTAGCAGAAAGAGGTCTCTCGCCAAGGTCTGTCTCGCGGGCGGGAGGCTTCCTCGCCAGCACCTATCGCACGTGAGATCCACACCTCTCGCCTAAGCCTGTTCGCCCGTGGTAGCAGAAAGAGGTCTCTCGCCAAGGTCTGTCTCGCGGGTCGGAGGCTTCCTCGCCAGCACCTATAGCACGCGAGATCCATACCTCTCACCCAAGCCTGTTCGCCAGTGGTAGTAGAAAGTGGTCTCTCGCCAAGACCTTTCTCCGGGCTTCTCGCCCAGGTTAACATTGGAGGTGTCTCTCGCCCGGACCTTTCTTCGGGCTTCTCGCCCAGGTGACAGGAGGTGTCTCTCGCCTCTCGCCCATGCAGGTCTCTCGCCAAGGTGTTATGTGCGAAATCCTAGCTCTCGCCATGCTTGTCGGGTGTGATAGATACCCTCTCGCCAAATGGTCTATCAACTTTGCTTCGAATTTCCTATATTTATAGAATATTTGAATTAGTGGCAGGAGGCTCCACGCATTTGCTCTTGATTTAGGAATTATTAGGCAAAATGAACCGATGCCTGTCGCCAGAGATGGGCTCTTTCGCTCAACGCCTGTCTAGTGTGAGAGATATCTATCGCCCAGTGTTAACAGGAGGAGGTCTCTCGCCAAGGGCTTACCTGGCGCGATAGCTAACCTATCGCCCAGTGCTGTCTCTCGCCAATGCTGTCGCCCATTCTTTGTACTCTGTCATCAAAAAGTTATTTCTAGCGACAAGCAAGGCTGTCGCCAGTAATATGTACTATATCGCCAAAAATATCTGTCGCGGGCGAGAGCCACTCTATCGCCTACAACAAGGTTTTTCGCACGCGAGACCACTCTCTTGCCAAGCCTATCGGGAGCGAGAGCCATTCTCTAATTAATGGTGTCAATTCCAATTCGTAAAAAATGTCCAGAGCCTTAATTATCAAACTAATATTAATATTATAAAAACTCTCACCATTAAAAACAATATTAATATTAAAAACTAATATTAATATTACAAAAGCTCTCATCATTAATTATCAAATTAATGGCGTGTGGTTTGAGAAAAAGCTCTCTTCACGTGGAGAGTACTTGGGGCCTTCTTTAATTGAAATAGTGGGACCCTTATTTAATTGATGTGTCTTTTTTAAGTTGCAGGCAATTTACATGTGAGTTAAGAAGGCGCCAAGCAATTGTTTCCAAACATTTCGGGCGCGAGCGAGAGCCTCTCTCTCGCCCGAGACAGCGCGAGAGCTAGCCTATCGCCCGGTGCATTCTCTCACTTAATGCTATCAAGTGCGAGAGCTAGTCTCTTGCCCATGTAATCTTTCGCCCATTCTGTCAGGTGCGAGAGCTAGTCTCTCGCTCATGCTGTCAGGTGCGAGTCAGTCTCTCACCCCAGACTTTATCACGTAATCTGTGCATCCTGCCGCAGCCTACGTACCCTATCTTCCGCAGATCGTCTATTCACCATCTTTTGTTATGGCTTTTTTGTTTGTTTCCCACAGACGGCGCCAATTGTTGTTGCCAAAAACAACAATAAATATTTGCTGACGTCAAATCCTCGATCTTCGCGTTAGTCTGTCTCCAACGAATCTGCGAAATAGGAAAAGTCAGAGACCCCTGCGCGTGCACTCCGATGCTTAAGTCAGATAGGGTTTTGGCAGGGTTTCAGTAGGCAAATTGAGCTTAGGGTTTAAGAATGATACCTGTGACCTATTTATAGGAGTTATTTCGCGCGTAATTACCTTTAAGCCCCATAGCTTAAATAATAACCCAGTGGATCATTTATGGGCCTTCTGAGTCCTCTTTCCTCTTGGGCTTATATTATCATTTGGCTCAATGATCTTCAACTTGATTTATATAAAAGCCCAGTAATAATTGACCTAGTCCACATCAAAATCTATTAATTATAACTTTATTAATTATCACACAACTAGGAAAATACCTTTTTCTTTTCTTAATTATCCTGATCTTTTTCGTTATTCTTTCTTTTTCCTTGTTCCTCTCTTTTCCACGTTACTCAGCTAGCAGGGTGATGGCGCTGCAACTGAGTACGGATGTGGGAGGCTGCTTGGGCTGACTTAGCAGGCTTGAAGGCCTGGAACGGTGAGAAGCGGTGAAGGAAGCAGTAGGCAGCAGCTGTGATGCAAACCGCGGTACAGGGGTAGCTGGAAACCGAAGCAAGAGATGAGGAAAGTGGTAACGACGGAAGCCAGATGATGAACATGCAAGATAGGTAGCTAGGCTGAGGGCAAAGTTGTAGCAAACAGAGGATGATGAGGAGAATAACAACAAAGATGCAGGTATGGTTTTCGGGTAAGTAAGCAATCGATGCAAAAATAGAGGATAAGCATGGTGTCAGTTTAAGTGAAGATGAAACTAGGTGACAGAGCAGCAATATGGGAGATGAAGGTGAGCAGCGATGAAACTATTGCAGGTGAATGGTGCGGTGAATGGCGAAGATGATGATGATGGTATGGGCTGGGCGACGATGGTGATGGAGCAAGATGATGATGATGATATTCCGATGGTTTCCCCCTTTAATACTACGACTAAACCCCTTTTTTATTAAAAAAAATTGTGTCCTACTCAAATTAAATCAATATTAATCTTTCTCATTTTTTATATTAGTTATTAAGTTCTTATTCTAACACTACTCCTATCCTAATATAAATTAAATTATCCTAATAAATCCTTAATTAGATAATTCTAATTATCCTATTCTAAAAGATTTATTTTATTTTATTTTTTATTTTTTTATTTCTAAATTTTAATGTTAATTAAAAAAATCTTAATTTAATTCTAACTTAATTCTAAATTAATTTTAATATTTATCATAATTAAAGTATCTAACTAAATAATTCTCTTAACCTAACGTTAATTTACAAGATCACTTAATAAATAATAATTTACAAGATCACTTAATAAATAAGTTATTTTTATTTGGACAAAATAGAATGTCTACCCAATGCTTACTTGCTAGCACCGAAACTAGTCTTTAAAACCACCAAAGTAAGCATAAGAATGAAAACACAACATCAACAAAATAAACAACAGAGGATATCCACTACTAGGTAAATCCGAAAACCTAAAAAATGTAACATCTAAGACACTCAACAATATAAAATATCAAGAAACTTAGACGTTTATCACCAACCCGAAGAGAAACCTGCAATCAACCTCCAAAATACAACTCAATGGAAAGTACTATACAAACTTCCAAAGTCCTCATCCCTCATTAGTCATTACAGTCTTCAAATTTTTCCATACCCACGTTTAGCACATAGGCAATCATACAACAACAACCTGCACAAAAGAAGCAAAAGAGATGCAGACCACAATCCAAGCCTTGAAAGCCAATGAAGAAGAAAATTACCCCATGGAATTCAAACAAACTACTAAAACCCATCCATATATAAATCACTTCTATCACTATTAGCCCTCTTCTTTTGTTCTATTTCCATAAACTCTTTGATAATGTTCTCCTCGCCTTCAACGGATAATACAATACGTTTATCCCAAGATCCTATATTTTGATCGCCTCATCTGCAAGTGAAAAATTTATTCGTTGAGTATTATTATCAAAAATATAATTATCATTATCAGAGATTACAAAAACAATCACAGGACAAACACATTTATTCTGTTTGAATTCTTTTTTTTTTAGATGAACGATGCATTTTACTTATCCAAATATAGAAGAAGAATATCCTCTTACTAATGCAAATAAATCAAACTATATACTAACAAATATAAATGCAAATATGAGTGCAGAGAATAGTAGTTAAAATCTCATATTCCACACGTTATTTCACTAATTTGAGTGAGAAAATGCTTTATGAATTTTTATAATTTATAATTGCACCAAAATTTATATTTTTAAATAGATTTATTTTTACGAGTTGAATCCAATAAAATTCACCCAAACCAATCATACATTGCATTTGAATTCATTATAAATAAAAAATGTTGTTAACATTAAAATTCTTTAGAATTGGTTGATATTAGATTTTAGTTCAATAGTTTTTCTTTATTAAGATTTAATATAAACATTTTTTGTATAGCTTTTAATCAAATTACATCATTCTACGTAAATACAAAAATACATAGGCACAAAATGAATAACGGGTTCTTAAGTTTCAATAATTATTGTGAATAATATCCTGCCAAAACATCCATTGGAGATGGCTTAAACAAATTTTTCAACACCATGGAAATGTCATGGATGTTTTTATTCCACAGAAGAGAAGCAGATCAGGAAGGAAATATGGATTTGTAAGATTCACAAGATTGAATGATGCCAAAAATGCAGTAGAAAAGCTCAACGGCGCTTGGTTCCTAGATCATCGGCTGGACGTTAACTTAGCCAGATTCAACGAAAGCTTAGCTTTTTGGAGAAGAGTAGACCCTTCCTCCAAAGATGCTTCCCAGGTGAGGAATGATGATCGACCTCCCTCAAGAGAAGCAGTTTTCAAAAGAAATGCAGAGAACGACTTTAAGAATAGTTTCTTCACTAAGAATGACACAAGAATGCACGTTGATATGACAAAAACCGGCAACATTCAGCCTGTTTTAGATGGTGAACAAGATGTGGTAGAAATCTCTGTTCAGGATCTGAAATGGCTAGAAGCTTCGGTGGTGGTTTCAGTTCGATCTCCCCTTGAGATCCAAGCTCTACATCAACGACTATACATGGAAGAATATTCATCTTTTACAATATCTTCGATGGGAGGCAGCTGGTTTTTGATTAATTTCGATAGAAAAGAATCAATGTTGAACCTGCTAGCTGATGGAAATCCATGGATTGAAGAATGGTTTTATTGGATTAAACCATGGTCCAAGGATCTCATTAGCGATGAAAAGTTCACCTAGATCAAAATTAGCAAAATTCCCTTGCATGCCTGGAAAGAAGAAGTCTTCAAACAATTCCGTAATCACTGGGGTAAGTTCATTCTAGCCGATGAATACTCCTGTAATAAACAATTTTTTGACTTTGTAAGAATTCTCATCATTTTAAACAAAAATTTATCAGTTAGGAACATAATGGAACTCAGGGTGAATGGGGCAAAGTTTGTTATAAAATTAGAGGTAGAAGATAATTCTGAACTCAGGTGGAACCAGCTTCCACCCACTGTTCAAGGAAGAAACTCAAATCTTCCCTCTACTGCTTCTGATTCAAACCCTGTTGTGGCAACTGTTCAAACAAAAGATTGTGTTGAAAAGGAAGATCAAGTTCTGCAGACTGAAATCGATCATGAGCCTCCCTTGGAAAATGTTAAGGCTGCTGTTTTCGAGGAGATTTGTCAACAAATGTACGATGAAATGACTTCTACCTTGAAAAGAGATAAAGAAAATGGAGGGAATTTTGAACCAAAATATGTTGATGAAATATTGAGAGCTGAAGTAACGATGATTACTGATTTGGAGTTGGCTTTTCCATTGGTCGACCCAAAACTGATGACAAGCAATAATCCAGTCTCTGATTTTGACATTCCAAATGAAGGAAATGAAGACTTGTGTTTGGTCCAATATTACAAAACAGCCACTGACCAAACTAAAGACTAGATGGCTCAAAAAATTGAAGAAATCCAAGAAACCAGTCGAGCCGCAGTAGTGAACACCAAAAAGAGTAAAAGATTCATCTCTGTTTCAGCTCTCCAATCCGTTGAAGCCAAACCCGGGAAGAAAAATTCTATCTTAGTAAAGAGGAAGGGTTCTAAGAATAGACAAAAAGACCAATTTCTCTAGGAAAAAAGAGAACAAATTGCTGGGATATCGTTCAGACACACCTAGCTACATTGAAGAAGAGATCTAAGATAAGGATATTAGAAACAGAAATAGGATGTTAAGAAAAGAAGCACAAGCTACTTTGGAGGTGGCGAAATTATTGGGCCTTTCACCGGCAGCAAATGAAGAAGACATCATAAGAAGTTTGATGGAAGCAGAAATTGAAGATATGGCGAGAAGCATTTGTTGAGAATAGTAAATGATAGAAGGGAGTGGTATTTTGTTTTTGAGGAGATGTTTTATTGGCTAATTTATTTGAAAAATGGTTCTGCATTCGGGAGTCAGCAATTGGCGGGGACGGTTCCATCTTTTGACTGTTTATTAACTAAATAGATGATTGGCTTTGTAGCTGGGAGATATTGTATAACCAATCTCTTCTTTGGGATGTTTTTGTAACTAATCTTCTAGGCTTGTCCTTATAATAGCTCTTCTGGTGCATCAACTTTAAGATGATGACTCCTACAAATGGTTCAAATGTATGAACAATCTCTTTAAGATACTGAACATCCAGTGGGAGAGGAGGTCGGATTCGAATGAACATCTGATGCATATTTTATTAGTTTTAGCTAATATCTGCACCACTGATGGCACCTGTTCAGATTGTTGGGCATTACAGTTGTATAGATATAACTAAGGACGATGGTTGAACGTTAGGGAAGCAGAATGCGTGATTGATAAGTTGGGGTTAAGATAGCAAGTGACAAGCTGGGTTTCTCTTCTCTGCTTTGGGTTTTGCTGGTGGTGGAAACTAATTAAAATGCTAGTATCTGTTTTACATTTTCTTGTTGGTCCTCAAATGCTGGTTATTCCGAATGTTGCTGTTTCTATCATTTACCGTGGTTCTTCGATATCCAAGCTTAGATCACACAGACAATGCAGTTTGTGCCGCCCCTTTTAACGTCTTCCTAGCACCGTTTTTGTTCTTCAAATCCCGGGTTACTTTTGCTGCTTAGTTAGCGGTTAGCTGTATAATTTGGATGTACAAGTTGGCTATTAGGATGTATTGTACAATTTAGATGTACAAGGTAGCTGTTAGGATGTATTGTTAGCCGTACAAATTTGGACACTACTGCTAGTCCATTAAATAAAATGTTTAACTTTCAAAAAAAAAAGTTTCAATAATTATTAATCAGATTATTTATATTATTGGATTTTTTGGCCCTTAATTTGCACCTTTAGCTTTTTATCTTAAAAATACCGATATATATACATACACACATAAATATGTATGTAAAAACACACATTTTATAATATAAATTTAGTACTTAAAATTTTCAATTTAAACAAAATTTGAATTAATTTTTCATTGTAAAACTTTTGAATTGATCAAACAGCATTTTCTAAAATCATAAAAGAAAAATATAAAGGTATTACAATTAAACACATAGGAGATGAGTCGATCAGGTGGTTATCAGTATGGTGTTGTTCAGAATCAGAGTTTTGTTTCAAGGAGATCTCATTCATCGAAAGTCTATTCGGTGTTTGTAAACAACATTCCTCAACGTGTTAACTGGAGCTGGCTTCGTAAAATCTTTCTTCATCATGGCAATTTAGTGCACGTCTTTATACCTAACAAAAGAAGCCTTCGTGGTTTAAAATACGGTTTTGTTCGTTTCGCAAGATTCAGGGATGCTAGAGCTGCGATGGAGATATTGAATGGTGCTTGGCTTCTGGATAGGTGTAGTGGGGTCAATGTGGCTAAATTCAACTCTAGTCTTCTTATTGGAGGCGTATTGTTCCTAATGCTAATCCAAATGAAAGGTCTGACTTGAACCATCCTAAGTTGTCACAGGGGATTTCTTCTAATCCTGCCCCTTTACCCGATGTTTTGATGGAAAAATCCTATAAAGAAGCTCCGTTGAATGAAATGGTTATTACAGAGAATATTACCATATCTTCGCCTACTGTTTCATGCAGGGATCCAAAGGATGGTCTGAGGTCCTGTCATGGGACTGTGGAAGAAGGTCATTATCATCATCATCAGAGCCTTTATCCTAATAGATTGGAATAGATTATATGAACCAATATTTAAAATCACGTTAAATCGTCCATATAGATTTTTTCCCCTCCACACATTTCTATTCAAGGCAATGCCTTTATCCAATTCTAATACTTCTATATTTTTCCAAATTACTTCATTCTAAGTCCTTTCATTAAAAAAATAGAATTTTTAAAGGCACTTTTAATCTGGCAGTTTTGAAAACCGCCTTTATTTCTCTTTTTTTATTGATTTTTCCTAGCGTAACACTAACCGTCGTTAATATCAAAGTTTTCAAAGACACAATCACTCAGCTCCGCTTCTTACTCCTTATATCACCATGTTGATTTTAGATTGTCATCAATCTCTAAAGAAAAAAAAATTTTCCCTTTGTTTTCTACAAATTTTCCTTTCTCTCCATATCAAATCATTTCCCCTTAATTTGAAAACCAAACCTTATCTTTTCTTCTCACCACCATTTTTTTTTGTTACATCTCACCACCGTGACTGTTAGCTCTCCTCTCACCACTTTCATCGTTAGCCACTATCGTGACTCATGACTCAACGTTATTATTAAACCAGATTGTTTCACCAAAATCATCCTCTTTGCGCATTAATCGGGTATTTAATCGCTCAAGTTTCCCAAAGATTTAAAATAGATGATTCAAGAAAGTTGAAGTTGACAAATTTATTTTTCTTCTCTATTCACTATAGTTTGATCATCTCTAGGTCTCTTCATTTTCCCCTTAATATGGGTTTCACATGCTTTGGTTAAATGCCTATTATTAACATCAATTAGGTCCGTTGATGCTTTAAGTTTTAATAATTTTATTAATTCTTATACTTTTTTTTTTCATTTCAGGATTTTTTGTGCTCCTTCATTAAGTTTTGAAGATGGATTTCGTGTCTCCTTATAAGGTAAATTTTCTCTGTTTAATTTTTGTAATTTTTATGTTTTTCTGATGTTTGATTGGAGCTAACTTTATTGTAGTAAAGCTTTTAATTAAAAAAATAAAATTAAAAGCAGACATTCAGACTTCCAACAATGGAGAAGAATGATGATGCTAAGATAACAGGTTTAATACATTTGCGTTCCTTAAAGAATTGGCTGTGAGTCTTCTCCTCACTCCTCCTTTTTCTTCCTCTTCTTGTTACATACAAATTCATTAGAGAACTCATGAGACCGAACTCATTTTTTATTTTTCCTTCATGTTAGGAACTTTTTGTTGCACATTGCCCATCTTCTGAGTTCATGAGTTGTGGCACATTGCAATCACCTCAGCAAGCACAAACTTTTCTTTCCTTGCCATTAATATTTATGCAAAACTGGTGCTGTAAATCCTTAAGGTCTCATTATATTCTTTGTTCGTTATATCAAATATGATATCCTTCTCATTCTAAATCTAGTCGTGCAAATGCTTAAACTTTTTCTTCTTTTTTTTTCTAGCAATTTCTTTAGTATTGCCCAGTGGAATAGGGATCAAGTAAACTTTTTCTTATGTCCAAGTTGAATATTATTTACATTTCATTTTGCATATTTCAATTTTGTTTTCCAAGAATATTTAATAATATTTATGGTTCTTAACATATTTTGACATTGATTGTGAGATTTATTCAAAAAGATGAAGAGTTTAGGAATTGAGATCTATTGACTAATAGATATGTAGATCATGGTTTTGGATATTGTTGTGTACAGAATTATGACTTGAGTAGAATAGTCTTGTTTTATGATTATGTTCATAGAATTAAACTTTAGTTTCATTTAATAGCTTATTGGGAATCATATATTACTAAATGGAGCTTAAACTTGCAATGCTAAATGGAAAAGACTCAAACAATAGACATTTGCTTTGTGAATTTGCCATTATGAAAACTTCCTAGTGCTAAGCATTTAAATATAGTTGGATTTTTGTCCAGAGTGTTAGCTGCTGCTCTAGTGATTGGACAAGAGCTGCTTTAAGAATATTAAATGGTTCTTGAGTTATGTTTATACAAGACAATCTTTAAGAATTGATAAAACATAACTATGATCATTATCAGCATAAGAGTACTGGTAATTCTTCTCCAAAGTTGCCAGCATTTTACACCTTATCAGCATAGGAGTACTGGTAATTCTTCATGCATCTAACAAGCTTAAAATATAACTACATTTTTGTAATTTCTCTATATGATCTTAACTGAACTCATCTCCCTACACCCTTTAGTTTGTGGCAGCTACACAGCCAATCAACTCATTAGATTTCGTTCTTGATGGCGTCAACTTTGGAGCATCTGACTTTGCATTCACAGCTTACTCCATGGTAAGTATGCAGCCCCAACTTTCCATACAATCTCCTGACTTTCTTCTAATGAATGAATGTTTCCTCTCTGATATCTTCTTTGTTCGGGTACTGAATGTTTTCTGTCTGATATCTTCTTTTTTTAGGTACTGGTAGCTGGAGCAAGCATTGCATGATTATTCCTTCTCTTAAAAAAGCAACGATTTTATAGGAATCTGGGTTGCATTAACCATTTACATGGCTCTACGCGCCATTGCTGGTCTTTGGAGGTAAAAACTTGCTTACTTCTTAATCCATGTTTACATATCTATAATCATTTCATGTTCTTAAAGAAATATACATTGGCATCAAACAATGACTCGGAAGTAAGTAACTAGAAAGAATAAAAATGGCAAACTCAGTGCACAAATTTCTTACATTATAAGGTCCAGAAAAAATCATATCTATGCAACTTTATTCCATATTATCGTCACAAAGGAAAACTTTTACCTTATCACCGAAGCTTACCTTTTAAAAAGAATGTAACTAGAAAGATGTAGAAATTAAATAGTTGAACTTTTTGTTGCGGTACTAATATTTGTAACTGTCAAGTTGATTGAAAATGCTGCTTCTATACTTGCAGGATGGGCAGTGGTACAGGACCTTGGCACTTCCTAAGGGGTCGCCCGATGCCATAGGATTTGTAACTTGAAGAATTTTACGATCCAGGCAAAAAGAAAAGTCATTGTTGTTTTCTTCAAAATTCTGCTTTGTGCAAGTATATTAATGCTTTCTTCTTGTTAGAAGAGAATAAGTTCGATTTTATCAACCCCTCAACCTGTGGAGAGAAAAATGTAAACGAAGTAAGTGGCCAACAATAGTCGGAATGGTGCCATACCAAGCACTTGCACAAGAATTCCTTTTATTCAATTGTCAAATACTTAAATTCAATAAAAGAGAAACCTGAAATGTTATACGTGTTCAGGGAATCAAGGAAATGGCGGATGGGGAAGCTGACTACTGCTTTGAGTGCATTGGATTGGCATCAGTGATGGAAGATGCTTTCAAGATTAACAGAGAGGTACTCATGAATCTTAGTATTTCTTTTTGCTCTTTTTGATCATTTTTAGAAAGCTAATTTCCATGGTTGGTTTGGTGAAATAAGGGCTAGGGGAAGACAGTGATATTGGGAGTGGAGATGCATGGGACACCATTAGCTGTCAACACATATTTTCTTCTAAGAAGTAGAACAGTTACTGCCTCTTTATTTGGAGGATTTAAACCCAAATCTGACATTCCTGTTCTTGCTGAAAAATATCTAGACAAGGTTAGAATTCATACTTGGGCCTCTGAATGTCATGCTGTGTTTATAAATAAGTTGACAAAATGTTGTTGATTGTGTTTCTAATTCACAGGAGCTTAATCTGGATGGATTCATAATGCATGAAGTGAGTTTCCAGGATATTAACAAAGCTTTTGAATTATTGGTTGAAGGAAAAAGCCTCCATTGTATCATATGGATGGATTACTAATTTCGGTTTCCTAAACTGTTCTCTACCAGTTATAAATGAATAAAATGTTTTTCCTCAAAGAAAAAGAAATGGTGCCTAATCTAGGAGTAATAGTACTTTTGTTTACAGTAAATTTCTTATTAGCTGCTTTGGTAATGTAGCCTATATCTGTTATCAATGTGTCTATAGAGCATGTACATGTGGTTGATGAGATGGAAAGTGGAGGTGAGAAGTTTTGGTTTTAGTTCTTTAAAGGCCATGTTCATATTTTTTTGGTATATCAAGGCCATGTTCATATTATTTTGAGGGTTCTTTGTTCTATTTAAAATTGCATTAACAATTTTTTAACTTGCATTAAAAAAAATTGAATTAATAATTAAAATCATTTTATCATACTATTAGTGAACAATGGCATTAACACAAAGAAGTAATCAAACTTTTAAATTTAAAATAAAATTTAATAAATATAAGAATTTTAAATTTTAAATAAGACTTTTACTGGCACTTAAAAGTGCTGGTAAAAACTTATAAATTTAAAATAAAGCTCAATAAATGTAAAAAATTTAAATTTCAAATAGGACTTTTCCCAACACTTTAAAGTGCCAGTAAAAGTCTTTTATTTTTAAAGGCATTTAAAAGTGTCGGGAAAAGTCATACCGTAATTTATTAAGTATTTGTCGGCACTGGAGCACATCACCACCGGTAGACCTTCACTAGCATTCACCTAACCGGTGGTGATTTGGGAAAGAGTTGGAGAAAACATCATGTTGCATGAGAATTTCATGGGTTAAACACTATGGAGCAAAAACTAGGTTTGTTTCGGGGCTTGGGCTTAGTGTTTGTTTTAACGTGTTTTGTACTCTTTGTAATCTCTATGTTTTATAGTGGATTTTTCTCTCTTGTCCATGGATGTAGGCACTTGGACCGAACCACGTTAAATCTTGTCTCTTGTGTGTTTGATTTAATTCTGCGTTGGTCTCATTCGTTCATGGAATGTGATTCTGCTTAAAAAATCCCAACAAGTGGTATCAGAGCTATGGTTCAAGAATTATTATGAAGCGTGATGTAGAGATGATGATTTGATTTAGGGGATTTGTTGTTGCAGATTGTGCTCGTGAGATCGAAAACATGCAAGAGAAGATTGCTGCAACAAAGTGTTAGTTGCAGGTAGAGTAATTCTCAGTTTGATCCAACAGTGCTCCGATGAATTTCTGGATCTAGGTGAGAATTAGGATTGTTGAAGGTCTGAAGTTAGCAAGTGCAGATCTTGGGTAATAGGAATGGAGCACATTGAATACCTTAAAGGTTGTCTCACTACTCTAAGAGGTATTGACACTTTCTTGCGATATTATACTCCTGTGTAAGGTGAATTGTACACACACAATTTTTAGGTGGTGTGACATGTCCTAAAAATATGTGGAGTGTGTATAATATTAGTTTGCCAAAGAAATCACACATGGCAAGATTCCTGACATGAAGAAAAGTGATTATTTTGTTTGTGGGAGATTGGTAAAGAAAAAAAAACTCGATGGTGCCAGCTTTACAATCTCTGGATGAAGACGATAGTGAGAGACAATTCCTGCTAAGAGAGGTTATATCGAGGTTCCTCTCTGAAGTAAACTAGGTGGAGTTGATTTGGCTACGCATGGATATTGGTCGTGTTGTGTGAATCAAGAATAGTCAGTATTGATTCAATTATGTGTAAGCTGGGATTTCTTGAAGACCAATATTTTGATAGAATTTATGTCAAGGTGGAGATTCTTAGATGTTGACTCAAATTCTATTGAGAATCAATTTGGATTCTAATAAAATTTTATTGGTTAGAGAATTACTTGGTGGTTAAGTTTATTTAGAAATAAATATTCTTAATAGATTAGATTCCTTTGTTAATAGGAATTCTTAGTAATCAAGTAACTTGGCTCTATAAATATGGAGTTGGTCTTAACCTTTAGTATGGGATTGAGAGAGAGATGTAATCACTATGTAATCTTTGTGTGAGAGATGGGTTTGTAGGGATTTGGAAAAGAGTAGGAGAAAACATCATGTTGCATGAGAATTTCATAGGTTAAATATTATATAGCAGAAACTAGGTATGTTTGGGGGCTTAGGCTTAGTGTTTGTTTTAAGATGTTTTGTACTCTTTGTAATCTCTATGTTTTATAGTGAATTCTTCTCTCTTATCCGTGAATGTAGGCACTTGGGCCGAACCACATTAAATCTTGTTTCTTGTGTGTTTGATTTAATTTTGTGTTGGTCTCATTCATTTGTGGAATGTGATTCTGCTTAAGAAATCCTAACAGTAATAGGATAGACAAAAGTACCACTGATCTTCTAAAATGGTAATGACAGCTGCAATATGGGTTTTGATTGCCTATAATACATGATATAATTGCAAGGGTGATTCTTTGTCTAGAATTTTGTTTCTATTAGTCTTTGTTTTATTTATTTTTTTTCTTTTTGCTAGAAGATTTAGGAGTCATTTGAGATTATTTCTTGTTTTCTATTTCCTGTTTATGAAAATTTTGTTTTTGTTTTGTTTTCAAATTTTGAAGATAGA
The DNA here is from genome assembly GCA_031772115.1 of Heritiera littoralis. Taxonomy (NCBI): domain Eukaryota; kingdom Viridiplantae; phylum Streptophyta; class Magnoliopsida; order Malvales; family Malvaceae; genus Heritiera; species Heritiera littoralis. The sequence goes on along the minus strand of JAPDPK010000066.1, from coordinate 3,359,527 downwards.
AAACATGTTTGGTTAATATTATTATGTTCTGAAAACAAATATTTAATCTGATTCAAATAAAATAATTCAATTCACGAAATAAAATTTTATAAATTAAATAAAAATAATATATTTATTAAATAATAATATGTACATAATATTAAATAATATTATTTTACACTATTTGATACTAATATTAAATATTTTCATTTAACCATATAATAATTTAATATAATTTAAATAATATTATAAATGATAAAATATTAAATAAAATAATTCAATTAAAATAATATTACATAATTTTTTTAATATTACTTTTTATTAGATAATAATTGAGATTAGTAAAATTCTAAATTTATATACTAAATAATAATATAAATTAATAATTATAAATTATATTAATAATATCATTTGATTTTATTAAATTATTAAATAAAATATTCAACTAATTAATTTATAATAAATTATGTAATTATTTAAATATATTATATTTAATATAAATAATATTATTTAATGTTAGGTATTCGCTTATTTAATAATATTAAATTATTTAATAGTAGTAGTGATATATTTTAAATTTAATTGAAAGAATATAATATTATTTAATAATATTGTTTAGTAAAATAATAATTAATTCTATCATATAATAGTAGTTAGCAATAATTTATTTATTCACATATCAAAATTATAATAAATGATATTATTTGAAATATATAATATACTAAATAAATTATTATATAAATTTAAATTAAATAATATTATAATATTATATTTCAATATAATTTTATATTTAATTTCTTTTTTACATTTTCAACTTTTCTATATTAAAATAAATATATTAAATTTAAAATATTTATTTTATAATTAAATAATATTTTATATTAAAATTTAATTTTATTTTAAAATTAATTAATTAATTTTATTTTATATTTTTATTATGAAAAATATTAATATTATATTCATATAAACTCTGTTCACTTACTTATGAACAGTACTAGAAATGAAAACATGTTTCCGAAAACAATGGAAACATAAAATTTTTGTTTCCAGTAATTTTGAAAATTTTTATTTTCGTTTTCGTTTTTTTGAAAACAGAAACATACTGTCAAACATGTTTTCTCTTATTTTTTTCAAAAAAATAAAAACAAAAACAAAAAACAAAAAATGAAATCGATCTCAAACAATCCCTTAAAAACAAAAACAAAAAACAAAAAATAAAATCGATCTCAAACAATCCCTTAAATTTTGGTTGCATGTGGCGCTGTAGAAAGTCTCGAGTGACGATGTCTCTATGTATGTCCCATGGGGTCCGACTAGCATTATAAAGAAGAGAGACACGTTGTGGTTTATGGGGTTTTTCGGTTGAACATGTACCATTGGACAGATATATAGATGGCAAGCATTTTGTCCAACTTGTCGCTATATTTATAGTACATTTATGTAATGCTGGCTTGCTACATTTTAGTGTTATTAATTAAATAAAAAAACCTTACTCTTCATATATGCAATAATGGTCACATTATGAAATTACAGGATAAAGGGGTAAGGTTTGGCCAATGCAATGGACTCAGTGTATGCTGCTGTTCTTTTTCTTGGTATCCGAGATGCCTCATCTATGCAACCTATTGCGGTCGTTGGAAGGACAGTCTTTTATAGGAAAAAGTTGCTGGCATGTATTTTGTATGTCATTGCCCCGGCAAGATTTTTCGTTGAAGACTTCAAATGTAAAGAAAGTTGTACAAAGTTTTAGCACATTATAATTTTAAACAAATCGTTAGTTGTTTAATTATTCATTTTATTTTGGTTCTATATTGTTTATCTTTAACTCAAATGTTTTCATTACTATTAAAAATGTAACCCAGGCCGAGCAAAGCCGGGCAAAATTTTCTAATTGCGCCAAAATGTAAGTCAACTCTAAGATAAAAAATAAAAAAACACCTTTACCATCGAAAACAAATTCAATAAATTGTTCTTATTCTTCCTTTGCGGCGGACGGTATCGTTTTTAAAAGCCTTTTAATTCTATTTCATCTTGAGAATTTCTAAATACATCCCAAATTTTAATCCCTACACTTAATTACACTACAATGTTTAATACACTTTAGAAAATATTAAATTTACCCTCTAAACTTACAAATATATCCCTAATGTAAAACTCATCCATTCTTTGACTTTATTTTCTTCATCTTGTTAAAATTCTCTCTACTATTGATTTGTGATATTGTTGATTTGTGGTTGAAATTTGAATTTAGAGTTCACTTGTTTTTGGATTTTTCTTTTAAATTTTTTATTCTTGTTACTGTGTCTCGTTCACGAAAAAAATTTTGAAGAAAAAAAAATCAATGCAATGGGCATTGTAAACAAAGTGTGCGCCCTGAAAACATAACTGAAAGCAGTAAAGAAAGATAAAGAAGAACTCTCTCAAAACACTGCATTTTAAAAGAATTTAGATTGTGGAATCTGTTTATTTTTCACCAGTAACTTTGCATCTGATCATTATGTTCTGCTGAAGGAAGGGAAATATAAGATTCATACAAGTTTTTTAAGACAAAGAGTTGTACACTTATATGATTTATATCCTAAACATCTTCACATTGGCTTCTAAGTGCAATATCTTTGGCTTATGGTTTATTTCTTTGTAAGAACAAGGGAAATTATGCAGAATAGCTGCCACTAGTCTAACCCTAAGGTGGCATGAAATTCCTTATTGTCTCCAAGAGTAAAAAGTATCAAAGTCCTCTTTGCTGAAGTAGGTGAAAGATTTTGTAGATATTTTGTTTTTCTCTTTAGCCTAAAGTTATAAGATTATTAGAGCAAATGACAACAATAACTTATAAGCAGTAATTAGGTGCGGATTATAGGTATCAGTCACTAGGTTTCCCTCCTAATTATGCATCGGTTCTTGCAAAATTAGAATTAAATTTTTGGACAAAAGCCAGAATAGTTGGATTTTGTGCTTCTCCGCATGCAGCTTTTGCTGATTTCCAATAACCAGGTTTTTAAATGGCAGAGACAAAACATAATTTACCATTGGGAACCGATAGAAACGATTCATCTTCTCTATTTGATGGAGCATGCTCCGCTTGGACTATTTATATATATCTCATAGCTTCATTAGAATTTGTTCAGGGCTACCTTATAATCTATTTCACATTTTTAATAACTGAAAACCATGGCTGCCTCTAAGTCTAAGGTGAGCTTGAAGCTTCTTATTGACTCCAAGAGTAAGAAAGTTCTATTCGCTGAAGCAGGGAAGGATTTTGTAGATTTTCTCTTTAATCTCGTTTCTTTGCCTGTTGGCACAGTCATTAGGCTTCCTCACAAAAAACAGAATGGTGGGTTCCCTTGGAACCCTTTATGAGAGTATAGAAAACCTCAGTGAAACTTACATACAACCAAACCAAAACAAAGACTCACTGCTGAAGCCTAGAGCCCCAACTTCTGCTTCTGATGTCTCACTCTTGCTTGACTATGATGAATCAGCGACTAGAAAAATCTACATGTGTCCAAAGTATCATCACAATGTGGCTGATGATCCACGCTCGGTTTGTCCTCATTGTAATCAAAGGATGTCTACTGAGGTGCCCATTTTAGCTCCAGATACCGCAATAGGGAAATCAAATGGTGAAGGAGGGTTTGTCAAAGGGTTAGTGACCTATATGGTGATGGATGAATTGGCTGTTAAACCGATGTCTACAATATCCAGCATTACACTGCTTAACAAGTTCAATGTTAAGGACATTGGAGCACTTGAGGAGAGGGTAGTTGATTTGGGAATGTGTCATGCCCCGAACTCGGGACATAACAGACGCCGCACACTTGTAAGAAATAATCTCACAGACATGCAAGGCATTTATCATACTAAAATTTAAAAAATCCTTTTAGATATCTAAACTGAAATATACCATGAATGATTAAAAGAAGTTTACGAAACTTCAACTTATTACTTAAAGTCAACAAAGAAATTAAAAGGTTTTTAAGTCTCAATCTAATCATAAGTTTAAAAGTCTTGAAACATATCCTAAGCTTCAAAGCGTCACTCCCCAACATTCCCGTAGACATTATCAACATCAAAACCTGTAAGATGTTAAGAAAAGGGAGGTGAGTATAACCACTCAGTAAGCAACCGATATCCCAACAGTTGGATTAAGCATGCCATAAAAACATTAAGCCAAAATATCAATGTAAAAATTCAAAGTCAATGTTGGTTAATCTTATATTTAATCACATAATTTATTCAAATTCATATATTCAGATTTCATATTTAAACAGAATTTCATAGATGCCAGAACTGAGCAAAAGCTTCACAAATCAAAATTTTCAAGTCTCCTGTAACATGCCATGGCCACGCTTAACCCTTGTGACACAGGTCAGAATAAGAACAAAACCACAATTAACCCCGGTGGCTCGGGTCAGAGATATCAGAAGCAACTAATAGTTGCACAGAAACAGAACAGAGGGCCACTATTCTCAACCGGTGGTTCGGTTAGAAACTAGTTTCATTTAACAAAATACATGTCTACATGGCCAACATTTAACCCCCATTGGCAGGGTCAGAGCACAGCCATACTAGGAGACAAAACAAAACATTTTCAGATTATCCCAAATATACAGAACAATACTATTATTTCTTGTAACATATTTCATACAAAGCAAATTTCGTCCATCATTCCAAAGCAGATTTCATATTTTCAAAATAAAAATATATGTAAGTACATTATAACAAACTTCAAAGATCAAAGCGACTAAATCATGTATCATCCAAAACGTATCTTATGCAAAGCATATTTCACATATCTTCTCGAAATATCTTGTACGAAAAATTATATTCTCAAATATAATTATATACATATACTTGAATGAAATCATATCCGAAAAGTCAATACAGAACTACTTTCGCAATTCATAATAAAGAAATCACATATACATACATTTGCATGTTTAACCCATTTTTTTTAAAAAAAAATCATAGGACAAAACCATATTTGTACATAACATACGAAACATATCTCATATTAAGGTTAATTTTAAGGGTGTCAAAACACCGAAGGGATATCAAGTCACTTACCTGAACTCGCTAAATTGAAACCAAATCAAAGCTTTAAGATCGCTCGAAGCCTATTATTCAAAAATATTTAATATTAGAAAACACGCTATCAATTAGTCATAAGCTACACTATTTGACAGAAGCTGACAACTTATACTATATTCGCTAAATGATCATACTCGATAACTATGAACTAGCGCGACTGACGTTATTTGACGAAAGCTAAAAAAAATCTATATCTCTTTAAAATACAGATTTTTCACAAATTTTAAATCTCCTATATTTTTTTTCCTCAAAACTAAATCCCTAACTACACAAAGCAACCATAAAAATTAAAGAAAATCTTTACTTACCTTGATCTTCTTGCACTAACAAAACAACCAAGCTTAATCCTTTTCCTTCTTGCTTTTGGTGTCTGCTTAACTACAGCTCTACTCTACTTTTCTTTTCTGTTCATCAACACTTCCCATATAAAATTTTAAATCTTCAATTTGGCGGCTACAAAACTCTTCACGCCACACTTTTGCATCATTTTCTATTCTTTTCCTTTATTCTGTTTCAACACGACTCAAAACCTTTCTTTTCGGCGTCAACCATTTCTCGCTGCTCACAATACTCTGGCCGCTCACACTACTCTCGTTGCTCATAAAATTGTCTGTTTCTTATACATATATATATTATATATATTTTAACCTAACTAAACTACAGCCCATGCCCTTTATTCTTATTGGGCTTCTCTTCATTTGTTTATGTTCTCATTTTGTTTTACTATATTGGGCCCAGGTATCACATTCTCCCCACCTTAAAAGAATTTGGTCCCCAAATTCAATGCTTATGGACTCAAAGTCTAAATTTCTATGAAAATTTCTTACTTATCAAAATCACATCCAATGCATTTCATTCCTAGGCTTACCATCTCATGACAACTCTGTTAGTTTATACTTTGATACTAAGAAGCATGTAATAAGATATTTATTAAAGATCATAAGCAATACTCAGAACAAAATCCTTAAGAATAGGAAATCAAACGTCAATTCTATAATTTCTCCATGATTAGGATCATTTTCTATAATAGACATGTACTTCAAGCCACCCTCATATCAAAACTCACATCAAAATATCAATCACTTGTAGTTAACACTTAAGATGAATTAACATACTATATTTTCAAAGTATAAGAATTACAGCATTTTTTTTTTGAAAGAGGTATACATCCTCCCCACCTTAATAGGAGTTTAGTCATTTAAATTCTTACCTTTATTTTCAAAAAGATGAGGATATTTCTCTTTCATGCTTTCCTCTAGTTCCCAAGTAGCTTCCCGTTCAATATGATTACTCCATTGAACGTTAACATACGAAATGGTACGCCTTCTAAGCACTTGCTCCTTCCTATCCACAATACGTATAGGATGTTCTTCGTAAGACAAATCTTCTTTAAGTCTCATAGGAGCTAACTCCACCACATGATTTGAATCTGCCACATACTTCCGCAACATTGAGACATGGAATACGTTATGCACTCCAAACAATGCAGGTGGAAGTGCTAATCTATAAGCCACATCTCCTATCCTTTCTAGAATTTCAAAAGGACCTATATAGCGAGGACTAAGTTTCCCCCGAATTCCAAATCTCATGACTCCTCTAGTTGGAGAAACTCGTAAAAATACATGATCTCCAACCTCAAACTCCAACTAACGTCTTCTATTATCTGCATAACTTTTCTGTCTGCTTTGAGCCACACGAAGACATTCTCTAATTAACTGAATTTTCTCAACTGTTTGTTGAATTAGATCTGGACCCAATAATTTCCTTTCACCAACATCATCCCAATAAAGAGGAGACCTACAGTTTCTACCATATAAAGCTTCAAATGGAGCCATCTGGATGCTAGCCTGGTAACTATTGTTATAAGCAAACTCCGCCAATGGTAAATGATGATCCCACGAACCTCCAAAATCCATAACACAAGCCCTCAACATATCTTCCAAGATTTGATTAGTCCTCTCTGACTGACCATCTGTTTGGGGGTGAAAGCAGTACTAAAACTAAGTTGGGTGCCCATAGCTTTATGCAAGCTCTTCTAAAATTTCGCCACAAATCGAGAATCTCTATCAGATACTATGGACATCGGAACACCATGAAGCCTCACAATCTGCTCAACATACAACTCTGCTAGCTTTTTTAGGGACATTCCCGTACGGATAGCCAAAAAGTGAGCAGACTTTGTCAATCTATCAACAATCACCCAAATGCCATCATTACCCTTTTGGGTTCTAGGTAAACCAGATACGAAGTCCATAGTGATGTGCTCCCACTTCCATTCTGGAATAGGAAGAGGTTTCAACAATCCTGCTGGCCTCTGATGTTCAACCTTAACTTGCTGACATGTCAAACACTTAGCCACAGATTGTGCAATCTCTATCTTCATATTACTCCACCAAAAAGTGTCCTTTAAATCTTTATACATCTTTGTGCTGCCAGGATGGATCGTATAGTTATTGAAATGAGCTTCTTCCATAATCTCTCTTTTCAATTCTGAGTCATCCAGAACACAAACTCTATCACCAAACCTCAAGGAGCCATCTTCATGAATTCTAAAATTCGATTTTAAACCACAATCTACCTCAAGTCTAATGGTTTGGAGTCGAGGATCATTAACTTGAGCATCTTTAATCCTTTGCACCAGGGTAGGCTGCACCTTCAAGTTGGCCAAATAAGCTCCTGAACCTCGTACCCGCACATTAATATCCATTTTTCGAAGGTCCTCAAAAATCTGTCTCTGAGAAGTAATTATTGAAGCCAAATTTCCTACAGATTTTCTACTTAAAGCATCAGCTACCTTATTCGCTTTTCCCGGATGGTAACTAATGGTCAAGTCATAGTCCTTCAATAATTCTAACCATCTCCTCTACCTCATATTCAACTCCTTTTGTGTGAAAAGATATTTTAAACTCTTGTGGTCAGTAAAAATCTCACAAGACTCACCATACAAATAGTGTCTCCAAATTTTCAATGCAAAGACTACCGCAGCCAACTCCAAATCATGAGTAGGGTAATTTTCCTCATAAGATTTCAACTGTCTAGAAGCATAGGCAAGCACCTTGTCATTCTACATAAGAACACAACCTAACCCTTTCTTCGAAGCATCACTATAAATAATAAACCCTTTACCAGTAACAGGTAAGGTAAGGATTGGGGCAGATACCAATCTTCTCTTTAATTCTTCAAAACTTTTCTCACAATCATCTGACCACTCAAATCGAACTCCTTTCCAGACCAACCGGGTCAAAGGCATAGCTATACGAGAAAAGTCCTCTACAAAATGCCTATAGTATCCAGCTAGACCTAGAAAACTTCGAATCTCAGACACATTATTCGGCCTCTTCCATTCCACTACCGCTTCAACTTTCTTAGGATCAACAGAAATCCCATCCTTAGATACAACATGCCCAAGAAATGCCACACTAGTGAGCCAAAATTCACACTTGCTTAGTTTGGCAAACAAGCGTTTTTGCCTCAAAGTCTCTAAAACAATTCTCAAATGTTCTTCATGTTCTTTTACACTAGCAGAGTATACTAATATATCATATATGAAAACGACCACAAATTTATCCAAATAAGGTCTAAAAACCCTATTCATTAGATCCATAAAAGCAGCTGGAGCATTTGTCAACCCAAATGACATCACAAGAAACTCATAATGCCCATATCGGGTTCGAAAAGCAGTTTTGGGCACATCCTCAGTTCTAATCTTTAGTTGGTGATACCCAGATCGAAGGTCTATTTTGGAAAATACCTGAGCACCATTTAATTGATCGAATAGGTCATCAATTCTAGGCAATGGATACCTATTCTTCACAGTCACCTTATTCAATTCATGATAGTCAATGCACAACCTCATACTACCATGAAAACTAAAAAGTGGTTCCCTAGGAATTTCAAAATCCACCCTTTTGTCCCGACAATCAACTTTAGCATAATGAGAAGACAACCAATCCATTCCTAAAATCACATCAAAATCATGCATGTCCAAAACATGTAGATTGGCAAACAAGTCTCTATCCTCAATTCTTAATACACACATTTTGCAAATACGATCAGACACAAGTTGACCTCTAATAGGAGTGTTTACACATAAATCATATTCCAGAGGCATACTAGACAAACCAGACTTTCGTACAAAAGCAGATGAAACAAAAGAATGAGAAGCACCGGTATCAAATAAGACATGAGCATAAATAGAGGCAACTGGTAAAATACCTGTAACCACTGTGTTTGATGCTTGTACATCCTGTTGAGTTAAAGCATATACACGACCTTGAGTCTGAGGTTTCTTCCCTTTTTGCGATCCAGCAAAAGGTGTCGGTGTACTCTGAAGAGGCTGACTGGGTTGTGTCCTTTGAACCATAGAAGGTTCAACTGTTCGAAAGTTCTGAGGCCTCTGTACTGATTCAGATGCTTGAGAGTTCATAGGGCACTCAGCAATTCTATGTCCCTGCTTTCCACATCTAAAACAAGCACCGGTAACATGTCTACATTCAGCAACTGGATGTTTTCCCCCACAAACTGAACATTTAGGCCCACGTTGAAATGTGTTGCCCTGATATGACTGAGTTCCCCGTGGAAGGAACTTACCTCTGGGGGTAAAAAAAGCTTGAGGCCCTTCAATGGCTTGAAACTTAGATGGACCACTAAAAGTCTTCATACCTCGAAATTCTAAGTCCCTACTCCTCTTCTTCGAAAGGTCCTTCCTTGCCTCTTGAGTCTCTCTCCAAACATAATCAAGGGACTTTGCCCTACCAACTACTTCCGCATAGCTGGTCAAATGCAGTGGGGCAAGTCCTCTACGTATATGAGCATTCAAGCCATTCTCGAACCTCCTAGCTTTGCTCTCATCATCAGAAACAAGAGGAGAGGCAAACTTCGATAAACGATCAAACTCAGCCTCATATTCATCCACAGTTATTCTGCCTTGAACCAAGTTAAGAAACTCTCTCTCCAACTGCAACAACTTGCTCCGAGGAAAATACTTGGCATAGAAAGCAGTACGAACGTTACTCCAGGTGAAAAATTCAAGATCATTCTCATGAGTTCGTGCTACTCCTTTCCACCAGTTATGAGCACTTCCTTGTAGTAAATAAGCAGCAAATCTGATCTTATCCTGCTCAGGTAAGTGCATAGCATCAAAAGCCTTCTCCATCTCTTCAATCCATAACTCAGCATCATCAGGGTTTGTAGAGCCCTTGAAAGCAGGTGGTGCTATCTTCTTAAACTCACCCACTGCTTTCCAATCTACAAAATTATCAGCCTGTTGCACTGGGGGCTGTTGTTGTCGTTGGTGCCTAACCAAACTCACCACCTCACTAATCAGCTCCATTACCCTATCATTAGTCCTAGCCTCAGCACCTTGAGTGCCCACAGTCTCATCCACATGGGGTTGGTTAATCCCAGCTCTTCCTTGAGTATTTGGTGTAACGGAAACATTCTCGTCTTGGTCTTGATTTTCAGGACTCTGTCGTTGGGGTTTTCTAGGACCATTCCTCCTAAGATTGACTGCCATCTCAGCTAAACTAAGCTCTGGATTACGACAAGGAGGCATACTGATTTAATCAAGTACAATACAGTATTAGAAAATTCTTTCAAGTCTAATCAAATAATTTTATCAAAGAAATAAGATAGAATAGCGTCCCAAACCTTAAGTGTCTACCACACTCTCAATCTTATAATACATCTAACTATTTAAAAATGCTCGTTTATACGAATCTAATACAATAAAACTAAGCTCTGATACCACTTAATCTGTCACGCCCCGAACCCGAGACATAACAGACACCGCACACTTGTAAGAAATAATCTCACAGACATGCAAGGCATTTATCATACTAAAATTTAATCCTTTTAGATATCTAAACTGAAATATACCATGAATGATCAAAAAAAGTTTACGAAACTTCAACTTATTGCTTAAAGTCAACAAAGAAATTAAAAGGTTCTTAAGTCTCAATCTAATCATAAGCTTAAAAGTATTGAAACATATCCTAAGCTTCAAAGCGTCACTCCCTAACATTCCCGTAGACATTATCAACATCAAAACCTGTAAGATGTTAAGAAAAGGGGGGTAAGTACAACCACTCAGTAAGCAACCGATATCCCAACAGTTGGATTAAGCATGCCATAAAAACACTAAGCCAAAATATCAATGTAAAGATTCAAAATCAATGTTGGTTAATCTTATATTTAATCACATAATTTATTCAAATTCATATATTCAGATTTCATATTTAAACAAAATTTCATAGATGCCAGAATTGAGCAAAAGCTTCACAAATCAAATTTTTCAAGTCTCCTGTAACATGCCATGGCCACGCTTAACCCTTGTGGCACAGGTCAGAATCAGAACAAAACTACAATTAACCCCGGTGGCTCAGGTCAGAGATATCAAAAGCAACTAATAGTTGCACAGAAACAGAACAGAGGGCCACTATTCTCAATCGATGGTTCGGTTAGAAACTAGTTTCATTTAACAGAATACATGTCGACATGGCCAACATTTAACCCCCATTGGCAGGGTCAGAGCACAGCCATACTAGGAGACAAAACAAAACATTTTCAGATTATCCCAAATATACAGAACAATACTATTATTTCTTGTAACATATTTCATACAAAGCAAATTTCGTCCATCATTCCAAAGCAGATTTCATATTTTCAAAATAAAAATATATGTAAGTACATTATAACAAACTTCAAAGATCAAAGCGACTATATCATGTATCATCCAAAACGTATCTTATGCAAAGCATATTTCACATATCTTCTCGAAATATCTTGTACGAAAAATTATATTCTCAAATATAATTATATACATATACTTGAATGAAATCATATCCGAAAAGTCAATACAGAACTACTTTCGCAATTCATAATAAAGAAATCACATATACATACATTTGCATGCTTAACCCATTTTTTAAAAAAAAAATCATAGGACAAAACCATATTTGTACATAACATACGAAACATATCTCATATTAAGGTTAATTTTAAGGATGTCAAAACACCGAAGGGATATCAAGTCACTTACCTGAACTCGCTAAATTGAAACCAAATCAAAGCTTTAAGATCGCTCGAAGCCTATTATTCAAAAATATTTAATATTAGAAAACACGCTATCAATTAGTCATAAGCTACACTATTTGAAAGAAGCTGACAACTTATACTATATTCGCTAAATGATCATACTTGATAACTATGAACTAGCGCGACTGACGTTATTTGACGAAAGCTAAAAAAAAATCTATATCTCTTTAAAATACAGATTTTTCACAAATTTTAAATCTCCTATATTTTTTTTCCTCAAAACTAAATCCCTAACTACACAAAGTAACCATAAAAATTAAAGAAAATCTTTACTTACCTTGATCTTCTTGCACTAACAAAACAGCCAAGCTTAATCCTTTTCCTCAAAACTAAATCCCTAACTACACAAAGTAACCATAAAAATTAAAGAAAATCTTTACTTACCTTGATCTTCTTGCACTAACAAAACAGCCAAGCTTAATCCTTTTCCTTCTTGCTTTTGGCATCCGCTTAACTACAGCTCTACTCTACTTTTCTTTTCTGTTCATCAACACTTCCCATATAAAATTTTAAATCTTCAATTTGGCGGCTACAAAACTCTTCATGCCACACTTTTGCATCATTTTCTATTCTTTTCCTTTATTCTGTTTCAACACCACTCAAAACCTTTCTTTTCGGCGTCAACCATTTCTCGCCGCTCACAATACTCTCGCCGCTCACACTACTCTCGTTGCTCATAAAATTGTCTGTTTCTTATACATATATATATTATATATATTTTAACCTAACTAAACTACAGCCCATGCCCTTTATTCTTATTGGGCTTCTCTTCATTTGTTTATGTTCTCATTTTGTTTTACTATATTGGGCCCGGGTATCACAGAATGGATGAGGTATGCAAACTCTTAAAACTCTCTGTACTTTCTTTTTTTTTTTGGCATTGATTCTTAGTTTTTCTTATTTGTTTTGTTCTTCGTGTTAGGGTTTGAAACTGCTTAAGTCTTCCTTACAGTCCAAGTCAGTCTTGACAAATGTCTTTCTGGGCAATATAAGCGCCTAAAGATGCAATTGCTGCAAGAAGCTCATGGAGTTTCCTCTGTAATGGTACATGTGTAGGTTTTGTTTGGAAAAGAATGTGTGTTGCACATTTCTGGCAGAATTTAAGTTGTCATCCTGTAATGCTTTTGATCCCTCAGTTTAAAACTTATGGAGTTTAATTTGAAGGGTTGTTCTCTGGTGACTCTAGTACCCATGGGCATAACCCTTGTCTCAAGTTGAAAATTTATTAAAAGCCGTTTGCTTTTCTTCTTCAAGAAACCATATGCTTGGATACCAACTCATACCACTTGAATGAACTCAAAATTCAATTTGATTTGTGTGAGCACACGCATGTGATAATTCCGCTTCACAAATTCAATATGGAAAACGAGTTTACGGTATGACAAAATGCTGAGCACATCTTTGTGGGCAAAAGAAACTATCTAGCAGTTAGGAAGTCACCTATATTGGGTTGCATACCCAATTTGAGTGGGTACTTTGTTATTTTTTTTTGTCTTTGACCTTCCGGTATTCGCTTTATGCGACTACTCCGGAGTCGGAGAACTGTCAAGCCACATGGAAGTGGGACGCCTCTCCCAGCACGATTTGCTCAATACGCATGACTCGAACCCGGGTCATGCTTAAAGGGGAATGAGTCCCTTACCAATCAATCTCAACCAATGTTGATGAAGTGGGTACTTTGTTATTATCATGTTAGATAGTTCAGATTTAGTATTTATTTACCAACTTTAATGCTATATAAGGTTTAGCTAAAGGTAGACAAAGCAAGTGAAAGAAATTCAATTTTGGTATATAGTATAAAACATATAAGTCATGTTGAAGGTGAGCAAATTAAATTCAGAAAATTCATGAACTAGAACTTTGTTATAGTCACCTTGCTGTTAGGCTGAATTAATCGTGTTTATTCTCTCCTTTTTATCTTACTATAAACCAAATTTTAGTTCATGGTACAGATTATTATAATTGGTGATTTTGATATTTTGAACGTACTGAAAAATAATAAAGACATCTTCATCTATAATCGTCAATTGACTCTATTCTAAAAATTGGATGATTATATAAACATAGTCAAAACAGTTATTGATTTTCAAAAAAACATTTTATATATAATTTATTTGGTTGATTTCAATTTACCACTCTTCTCTCCCCTCAGTCACTCGTAAAAAAAATGGACAAAACACTAAAATAGAAAAGGAATCATTAGAGTAGTGATTAAAGCAAATGAAAACCTAAGGAAGAAATTGTGGCCAAGAAATCAAACTTTGCATAACAAGATAATTTCTCTTTCTCAATTCCTAGTAAGGATCAATGCCCACCTTGAACTTGAGATTGCTGCTTTCTTTTCGATTAGTTGGAAAAGGGTTTCCTAGTTGGCTTATCAGTTCTAACATTTGTACTCACGAAAAAAAGAAAATTGGCAATAAACAAATGAAAGCTGTCGAATAAGGAAAAAGAGGTAAACGGCTAATTAAAAGCATATTTGTTTGTTTGGTGCAAGTCTGCAAGAGATTATTTGATGTATTCTCAATTTTTTTTTCTTTATTTATTTTTGTTAAGCCCAACAAAAAGATTTGGGCTACAAAGATATTAAAAAGGACATGGTTAACACTTAACACTCATGCATTGACAATGTGGAATTATTTGCAAAGAACAAAAGGCAAAAAAACAGAGTTCCTTCGAACAAAAATGAAACCAACCAAAATGCCATATGAAGAACCCCTAAAACAATATGGAATGTTATAACAACTCTTATAGTATAGACAAAAAAGGTATAAATTTTGATGAGGAAAACACGCAATATTATTGTTAACTTCTTCAACAAGCACCTAACTACTATCTTTCTCAAGCTTCTCTTGCTTTATCTCCTCTTTGAGCGAAGTCTCTTCCTCTTTCGTCTTGCTTTTTTCTTTCTTCAAATTCTAATTTCAGTGTAAAAGTGTCTCAAATACCTAACTCCGAAATTCCCGACCAGCATAGCTATGAATTTGTGTCAACGGGGTCAATGTTGTATTATCGTTGGTAGAAAATATTCTATAACATAAGACAATTTTCAAATAAATAAATGTTTTCTTACAATTTATTCATAATAGAAATTTATCTCAATGGTTACATTAGTGGTGCTACACTAATTTTTTTTCATTTTTCTCACATGCCAATAAAAATGTTAGAAAATAATGCAATTAAGTAGATGATACAAAATATTTTTTTTTATAATGAGATTACATTTTTATTATTGAATAATACAAAATAATTATTGCACCAAGTACAACAAACCAATTTTTTATGAATCGGATCATATTCATATGTATAATATGTATTATAAAAATAATTAAGGAAAAAAGCGGTAGCGGCAAAGTTTTATCACAACAAAGCGAAAGAGAGTTTTAATTAAAAAAACTAAATCAAAGTTAAAACAAGACTAAAGCTATGTTTAGCAATAGAAGTACATGCTAAAAAATTTTTCAAACTCAGGAGTTAAACTTATGCTCGTGGCAAAAAAATCAATAGAAATTTCAAATTAAAATGAATGTAAAAGTGAAGATGAAATTTATGTTTTAACCCTTTTCTTAACTAATGGTTTGTTCTTATTTTTGAAAATTTTGTTTTTATTTTGATTTGTTTTCAAATTCTAAAAATAAAAAACATGTTTGGTTAATATTGTTACACATTGAAAACAAATATCTAAATTGATTCAGATATAAAAATTCAATTCACAAAAATGAAATATTAAAAATTAAATAAAAAATAATATATATACTAAAAAATATTATGTACATAATAATAAATAATATTATTCTAGACTATTTAATACTAATATTAAATATCTTCATTTAATCATATTAAAATCTTATGTAATTTAAATAAAATTATAATTAAATATAATATTAAATAAAATTATTACTTTAAAATAATATTAAATAAACATTTAATATTAATTTTTATTAGATAATAATTGAGATTAATAAAATTCTAAATTTCATATATATTAAATAATAATATGAATTAATAAATTATAAATTATAAATAATTTTATTTAATTTAATTGTAATAATAGTAAATTATTAAATAATATATATTCAACTAATTAATTTATAATAAATTATATAACTATTAAAATATATTATATATTATTTAAGGTTAAATAATCACTTATTTAATAATATTAAATTATTTAATAGTAGTAGTGATATAATTTAATTGAAAAATATAATATGAAATAATAATATTTTTGGTAAAATAATAATAAATTATATTAGATAATAATACTTTGCAATAATATTAATTATTAACATATCAAAAATTAAGAAATGATATTATTTAAAAATATATAATATATTCAATTAATATACTAATTTAAATTAAATAATATTATAGTTTAATATAATTTATATTTAATTGTTTTTAACATTTGTCAATTTTTAAATATTAAAATATTTTTTTAATTTTAAACTATTTATTTTTAATTAAATAATATTTTACATCAAATTTTCATATTAATTTAAAAATTAATTAATATATTTTATTATAAAACGTATTAATATTATATTAATATATAAATACTATTCACTTAGTTATGAACATTACCAAAAATTAAAATATGTTTACGAAAATAATAAAAATAAAAAATTCTTACTTCCAATAATTTTAAAAATTTTTATTTTTGTTTTCATTTTTCAAAAAATACATTGTCAAATATATTTTTTGTTGTTATTTTAAAAAGGGAAAAAATGCCAAGTGGTCTTTAATTTTAACACAAATTTTAATGATAGCAATATAAAAAACCACTACTTTTATATTAAATACAGATATATTATTTATTTTTCTAAAGTTGGGTAAGGTCAATTGGCCTTTGTTCAACATAAGGTGCCTATTCCACCCTGTTTTCTTTTCTTACACGCCAAACCAGTTCTATACTATTTAATACTAATATTAAATATTTTCATTTAATCATAATAAAATCTTATGTAATTTAAATAAAATTATTACTTAAAAATAATATTAAATAAATCATTTAATATTAATTTTATTAGATAATAATTAAGATTAATATAATTCTAAATTTCATATATATTAAATAATAATATGAATAATAAATTATAAATAATTTTATTTAATTTAATTGTAATAATATTAAATTATTAAATAATATATATTGAACTAATTACTTTATAATAAATTATATAACTATTAAAATATATTATATATTATTTAAGGTTAAATAATCACTTATCTAATAATATTAAATTCTTTAATAGTAGTAATGATATAATTTAATTAAAAAATATAATATGAAATAATAATATTTTGGGTAAAATAATAATTAATTATATTAGATAATAGTATTTCGCAATAATATTAATTATTAACATATCAAAAATTAAGAAATGATACTGTTTAAAAATATATTCAATAAATTATTATACTAATTTAAATTAAATAATATTATAGTTGAATACAATTTATATTTAATTTTTTTTACATTTTTCAATTTTTAAATATTAAAATAGTTTTTTTTAATTTTAAACTATATATTTTTAATTAAATAATATTTTACATCAAAATTTAATATTATTTAAAAATTAATTAACATATTTTATTTTTATTATAAAATGTAGTTTTGAACATTATCAAAAATTAAAATATGTTTACCAAAACATTGAAAATAAAAAATTCAATTTTAAAAATGTTTACTTTCGGTTTCGTTTTTTTAAAAAAATAAATTGTCAAACATAAACATGTTTTCTATTATTATTTAAAAAACGAAAAAAAAGTGCCAAATGATCTTTAATTTTAACCAATTTTAATGATAGCAATATAAAAAAAAACCACTACTTTTATTTTAAATACAGATATATTATTTATGTTTCAAAAGTTAGGTAAGGTCAGTTGGCCTTTGTTCAACATAAGGTGACTCTTCCACCCTGTTTTCTTTTCTTACACGCCAAACCAGCTCAAAAGTCCAACTTTCATTCAATTCTATTTCAACTATATCTAAAAAGACATTAATATTTATAGTTATAAATTTGTCAAGTTTCTTTCATAATCAATTAAGCAACTGAATTTGAACAAATAAAAGTAGTTGAAAACAAATGTTCATTGCATGTTAGAACCAACAGAAAAAAGGACTTAATTACTGTAGCTAATTTAGTGAGGTAGAAAGAGAGAAGCAATAATTAGCACAAAGAAAGCCATGAGAACTCGTCTTTAAGAGCGAATTTCGAGCACTTCAATGGGCAAAAAAGTCAGAAAGTGGCGTTGGGAAATGGTACATTTTATTGAATAGAGGCTGAAAAGTTAGCGGTTGGAGGAGATATCAATGTGAGTGGGCTTCGGCCGAAGAGAGAGTGAGCTGGGAACAAGTAATATTGAAAACATTAACCAAACACGTGTGAAAATTAATTTTATGTTTAATACAATAAGAAAATATTTTGTAATATACATTAAAGAAAATATAAACTCAAAAGTACGTAGATCAATTTGCAGAAGATTGTTTTAGTTTAATTAGAGATCTCAAATACGAATCTCTGAGTATGCAATTGTGTTAAAACTTTTGAAAAAAGTTTTATCGACTTTTAAATTCTGTCCGACTCGAATTCAAATTAGTTTTATACTAAAAATATAAAAATACCAGATGATCTAGAAAAAAAAAAGAAAATATCAAAAACAGAATCTCATTATTCAATTGGGACACCGTCTAGAACAACCCTACCATTTGTCAATGTGTACTAAAGAAAGTCCAATTCAAAAACGACTGTTACACAATCAGAAAACGAATTTTTCGCTTGCTTTTTTTTTTTTATAAAAAATCATGTACTTACATCCAAACATTTAATTCAACAATAATGTAAAATCTTCTACTCAAAAAAAAAAATCGGAATTCTCCTTTCTCTGATAATAATAATAATAATAATAATAATAATAATGACATATGGTTATTGCATCAAGTGGCATATGACAATTGCTTTCATTAGTTCTAGTGCAAATTTTTTTTTTCATTTTTTATAATGTTTATTTATTTATTCATTGTTAAAATCGAACATCAATCATAATAAATTGTTTATAGAAAAGAAAATGTTCATTCAAACTAAGAAACTTAATAATTATAAAGAGAAGTAGGAAGAGATCCCACTCAAACTTTTTAGGCAATCGAGGAGAAAATTCATATATTAAATGAGACCTTTTTCTTTCTATTTATTTTCAATGGATAAGTATTATGTATATTGTTGATGAAATTTTTTTATTCTATAAGCATGATTAAGATTATGATACATGTTTTATTTTATTTATTTTTATTTTTTAATATTTTTATAGGACATGTGACAACACCTAATATTACTTATGAAGTAAAAAATTTTCACCAACAATATATGAAATAATTATCTTTATCTATTTATGTTTTTTTATTTATTTTAATAAATTAGATATAGGAATCAATCCTTTAAGAACCCACCGAGTGACTTGACAACCTTGGGACGATATACACCTAAATCAAATTTAATAAGATACCAAAATGATGCATTGATACCTAAAAAGAGTGGAAAGTGGTTGTATGCTTGATATTTCCTTCATATATCCCAACTTTTCCGGCTCTATCTGATTTTTATGAAATTTAAGAAAAAGACTTTGATGTGATTGTAATTTTATATCAAAATTATAAATTGTTTTCATAGATCTTAAAAAAAATTAAAAAAAAAAATAAATCACAAAAAAATAAAATTTAAAAATTTAAAAAAGGTATAATTTTGGGAGATTAAGAAAAACAGAGCGAGAGAATATAATCGAAGAGTAACATATTTTATTTATGCTTTTTTAGTTAGAGTGACTTTAATTAGACTTAAAATTTAAATTTCAACGCTTATATCTTCTTTTCTTATTATTAAGTCGCATCTATCTTGATTTAGTTGAATGTCGCTATTGTAACAATTGACTAAATAGCCTTTAGTAATTGCATGATTTTTAGTTAAATGTCATTATAATAACTCAGTATCTCTTGGTTCATACAATAATTAAACTTGGACCAAAATAAGAAACATCGATGGGGGCATGGGGCAAGCTATTGTCTCTAGTTATGGATGGGACAAAATAATGGATAGACTAAGAGATTTTGTCTTAGGATTTTGTATGTACGTAGATGGTTTAGCAAACACAAATTTTGCGTTTAAAATTAATCAAACGATGATAAATTCATTTTTATTAAATTGACGTGCTTTTGTGGTATTCAATACTCCCATTTTTGTTTGTTTATATATGACTTTTGGCATGCTTGGAAAGTATATAGAAAAATATTAAAAAATTTTAATCTTTTCATAATATTATCGATGTTTAATGATTTTTAATGTACAAAAATGTTCAAAAATATATAACAAGTATAACTAAGTAAAAATATGGAGTCAACAACCTCTTAGCTTAATGGCAAAAGATGAGTTGTGACATATTGTAAGTCTTAAGTTCGAAGTAAGAATATGGACATTCAAAGTCTTCAAGGAGACACAACTAAAAATAATACAATATAGCTGGACCTAATCTCACCATCCATCTAAAATAATCTTTCATCATGGAAGCAAAAATGTTCGTGGGTTGAGTTAGATTTAGCTAAGATAATCAATCTATTTAACTTTTGGGCATAATTGCCCAAATCTGTTTCTTACATATAATGAATTAACCCAAATCTGTCTGAGCCCTCCAAATACTAATAATTTGTTAACATTATAATAAAATATAAAAATATCAAAACACATAGTAATTAATAAGTATAATGCAATAAGTTCGAATAAATTCTTATACAAAGAATATAAAAAAAAACATAAAAAAATTTAAATTAAAGTCTAAAAAGATAATGTAAGCTCAAATTAAATTCTAAAAAAACCAAAAGTAATTTTAAAAAATACATTAGTATAAAAAAAGTAAAAAAAAAATTATATATAAGGGCTGAGCTGGGCTTGGAATTAAAATGGTGAAACTCAAACCCAACTTGTGTTTCAACATGCATTTATTTTCAAGTTCAACTTTATCGAGCAGACTTAATTTTTTTGTCTATACTCACTCAAAGAAATAGACGGACCTTCGAACTTGGTCCACTAACTCCTCTCTTAAACAGTTCTACCTAAAAGTCATGAGTTTCAATTTTGGATGAATGTGATGAGATTTACGAAGAATAAATATTTAATATATTATTAGTGGAGTTTTTTTATTCTACAAATAAGGTCAGCATGATTACATGTGTTCTTTGCAAATATTTTAAAAAATAAATAAAATAGGACAATTATAATCATAATAATTCTGCATGTGAAATATAAAAAACTCCATTAATAATGTATTGGATAATTATCCATTTATGAAATCGAAAATAAAACTCCCTCGCGTTGGATAATTCAATATCACACATTTTCAAAAAATTATATTAATGAAAAAGAAAATGAAAACTTTAGAATTTCCTAATAGAAAAAAAGATATGAACAGAATAATTGACTATTTCACTCAAAGAGTGTACATGTATACGTAACGAAAAAAAAGTGTATATGTATGGGAAATTCATGGAAACAAATTATAATCAAATAATAATCTTGATGCAATATTATCCATCTTTTGACATTTTTCGATCTCCTGAAACTCTTTTGATTAGGCTAATTAATTGAAAAATCCTTGATAGAATTTTTTTTTACACCATCCGAACCAATCAAATCAACACCATATACGATTTGGGTCAAAAATTAATGGCAAAATAGTGAAATGAGCTCTCGACCTTGAGCTAAAAATAGAATTAAACCTTCAATTTTTTATTTCGTGAAAATCAATCCATAAACTTTTATTTCAGTGAAAATAAACCCTTAACCTTATAAAATTATGCAATTAAGTCTAAATTTGTTAAATGACACTAACTGCCGTTAGTATTACACATGTGACATGCCATGTGGCAGCCAAGTAAGCTATCCACGTCAGCTTTCACTAACAGCAGTTAGTGTCATTTAATAGATTTGGATTTAATTGCATAATTTTAGAAGGTTAAGGGTTTATTTTTACTGAAATAAAAGCTTATGCATTGATTTTCACAAAATAAAATGTTAAGGGCTTTGTTGACACCTAATTTTGTCCCATTTTTATTATTATTATCATTATTATTATTTTCTTTAGTATTATTCTTATTATTACTATTATTATTATTTTTATTTTATTACTTTTATTATTATTATTTATATTTATATTTTTATTTTTGTCTAATCTGTCCTATCCCCGTCGGTCCCCTACTTCCCTAGCCATCCCATCGCCGGCCAGCTAGTCTACCAGCCACCCCTACCATAGCCTCCTTCTCGAGGCTGTTTATCAACCCCATACCCGAGCTCCCTCCAAAAAACCCTCATCCAGACTAGCAGAGGAGACCACTTCCACACAGAGACGTCTCCCCCATCACGAAAAAAACCCAAGCCTCGAAAACCCTAATCCTCTCCCATTCAACCCTCACTCACCCGAGCCACCGTGACCCCAACCATCACCGAACCACCCCGATCACAAACCATCACCCAAGCCCCCCTCACAACCATAGCCACTCACCTCCACCGAGACCGACCGAAACCCTAGGAACAAAAAAACCACAAAAACAAAAAAGGGAAACAGAACACCAGATCTGGAAATCGAGGGTTCCAAATCCTAGATCTGAGATCTGAATCCCCACCCCTGCAAAAAAGGAAAACAAGCCACAAAAACAACAAGCCACAACCAAACATCATCAACCAGATCCTAAAAAAAAAAAAGAGAGAGAGAAAACATCGAAAAAAGATAGCTTGAGTTTCGGTTTGTCAGATCTACTGGGTTAGGGATTCTTTTAGGAGAAACGGAGTTCGGAATCGAAGAGAAGAGGTGGAGGAACCTCGGAAAGTCGAAAGCTTTTGGGCATAAGGCCACCGGCGACGGCGGCCGGCGGCGGCCGGAGGCGACCCCAGCGGCGGCCGGGAATCGCCCCGGCAGAGGGCCTCTAAGGCTCTGAACTTTTTTTGTGGAAATAAAGGGGAAAAGTGAAGAAAAAAAAAGGGAAAGGATTTTATAGAGGCCGACCCGCGCGCGACCCGGATCCGACCCGGGATCCGCGCGCCCGACCCGAGAAGGAAAGATATCCGCGCGCCAACCCAGACGATCCGACCCGACCCGCGCGTCCGACCCGATTCGGAGGAGAAGACCCGCGCGCCCGCCGACCCGACCCGCGCCTCTGCCGACCCGACCCGTGTCCGGCCCAGCAGCCTTGGGCCTGGTCATTTGGGCTCTTTTGAAGGTTTTTTTTTGGGTTTCAAGTCCAAACCCATTTAGGTATTTTTTTCTTTTCTTTTTCTCATTTGTTTATTTATCTATTTATTTAGTATTTATTAATTTTGTTAAATTTTATTATTAATTAGAAAATTAAAAATTAAAAAATAAACAAAATTAAGTTAAAAAGATTATTATTATTATTATTATTATTATTATTAATGCATGTTTTAAAATAAAAGTTTTTTGAAAATTTTCTTTTATTTTTTATTTTCATTGATTATTATTATTGATTAGAAAATGTATTTAAAAATGATGAAATTCAAATTTGAGTAAACAAGAAAATTTAAATTAAATTAAATGAGTTCCGATGATGGGATGTCATGAAACTCACAAGTAGTGATTTCTTGACTGATCCCTAGGTGAGAAGAGTCGTACTAGATGTTACCAGAGTATTGGGATATTTAGTATGATTTTTTCAATAATTTAATTTTCTTTTGTTAAAAATAAAAAATAAGTTTTTTAAGGAGAACTAATAATAAAAATTATAATTAAATAAAGTCCGATGATGGGATGCTACGGAAGTCACAAGTAGTGATTCCTAGCTGATCCCTAGGTGAGAAGAGTCGTACTAGATGTTGCCAAAAGTATTGGAATATTTAGTATGATTTTTCAATAATTTAATTTCTTAATAAAAAATAAATAATTTTTCTAAAAAGAAAATAGAAAAAGAAAATTAATAATAAAATTTAAATTTAATTAAATTCACCCGATGATGGGATGCTACGGAAGTCACAAGTAGTGATTCCTAGCTGATCCCTAGGTGAGAAGAGTCATACTAATTGTTGCCAAAAGTATTGGAATATTTAATATGATTTTTCAATAATTTAATTTTTTGTTAAAAATAAAAACAAGTTTTTAAATAGAAAATTAATAATAAATTTTAAGTTTAATGAAATTCTTCCGATGATGGGATGTTATGAAACTCACAAGTAGTGATTTCTTAACTGATCCCTAGGTGAGAGAAGTTCACTAAGTGTTACCAGAGTATTGGGATACTTAGTGCAATTTTTCAATAATAAAAATTTTTATTTAAAATAAATAAAGAAATATTTATATACAAAATTAAAAAATTCATTTGCATCATTTTTATCTGCTTGCATCATGTGCATTCATAATAGTTTTGAAGCGAGTGTGAATCTTCCGATGATGAGATTCTATAGAACTCACAAGTAGTGATTCTTAAGAAATCTCTAGGTGAGGAAAATTATTCCAAATGTTACCAGAGTATTGGGATATTTGATTTAATTTTTCAATACGAAAAGGTTCACATTCACTTTTGGAAAATAAAATTCAACTTTTTAAAATAAAACGAAATAAATTTACAAATAAAAATGATTTTGAATAAAAAGAATAAAATTGATTGTAATAAAAATAAAAATTATTTTTAAATATTTAATTCAAGACCATTTTATTAAAAACAAAGGATAACACATGATAATTATGGTACCGTTTTTTAACGGGCGTCGTGGGGGTGCTAATCCTTCCCCACGCGTAACCGTACTCCCGAACCCAATTTTGTTTCGCAGACCAAAAGATTATCTTTTTAATAAAACTTAATTAATTTTGAGATTTTGTTAAAAAGATACGTTTTCAGGTGGCCAATCACACCTAATAAAAAAAGATTGGTGGCGACTCCATTTTTGTTTTTAAACGCTTTTTCAAAATTGTCGAGCGCGAAGCCGTTACGACAGCTTGGCGACTCCACTGGGGACGCTTTTTGAGGGTCAAGCCATTTTATTAATCAGGTGTTATCCCAAGTTTTAATTTAAAGGTCTTAATTAATATTTAAATTTAATTTCCTTAATTTTAAATAATTTGTTGCATTTGTGTGAATAAGTTATGTTTATTTTATGGCATTCTTTATCTTGTATATATTATTGTTAATAAATTGTTGGGGCATTGTAGATAAGGGTTATGGCTTAATAAATATTCCCTCATACACACACCTGCACTTGCATTTGCATAACATGAGCTCTATACCCGGGTTCAGTCCTTCTTAGGAGGGAGTAGAGTACCTTTGCTCTCGTGAGGTAATCACCTCCGCAATGGCAATCGAAATACTCCCACTCAAATTAAATCTTACTAGTCCAGTGTGGATGACAGTAAGGTATAATTTGGGAACCTTTAGATTTGAAAACCTAGCTCAGCATATAGAAAAACCTAAGAGGCCAGCCTTAGGTAGAGCCATGTCCAATTTTTGTAGAAATTATCCCGATATTAGGACACATGAGGGAACATTTTACTACCTTTTTCATATCATAACTCTATCGATTTTCCAAATTCATGCTCTCATAAAATCAAAAGATATTTGTTTTCAAATAAAATTTCACATTTTTACAATTTTATAGAATAAAACAAAGATTTATTCGGTTTTTCTTCTTTGTCAGAAATAACATGAAAATATTCCTTCATTCTTTAATACAATTTGAAAAATAACAATAATGTTTTTTATTTCTTTTAAACTAATGCATAGACATTAAAAAGAAAGAGGAATTTTGATGAGAAAATAAAAGGTAAGTGCATTGTTACATTCTTTTAAAATAGATTAAATAAAAAAGGAAATTAAAGAAAATAAATTGTGGTGTGGAAATAAGATAATTTTGAAAGAAAAGATAGGAAAAAAGAAAAATTTTATTCTAAAAAAAAATGGAGAAATCATCAAAATTTAAAATAAAGAAAAAGAAGAGAATTCATTCATTGAATTTAAATAAGAGAAAATTTTGGTTCTTTTATTCTTAAATTTTAGCATGGCATATTTCATTACATTAATGCATTCACATAACATAATAAGGAGAGTATTTGTCTTTTTGGAATAAAAGAAGTTAAAGATATGGGAGATTAATTAGAAAGCTAGACTATTTTGGAGAATAATCGAGAGGAGTTTGGACGTGATATACGAGAGATGAAGGGAAAGCTAGCTAGGATAATGCAGATACCTGAAAGTTTTGGAGAGGCTAAATTGGTTCATTTTCAAGGATCATTGTTGTCCCCAGAACGACTACGTGTTGAATCATTAGCAAATGGAGACCAATTGACTTGTCATATAAGGAGAAAGGACTGATTGATGCAAAGTCCTCGATTTAAGGGAGGTGGCTACAAAACTTTTCATAGGTTTGCATTCACTTCATTCATATGTGCATAACATGATTTTGACAGAAAATAATAAGGCTAACAATAACTGTTTCCTTGAAGAAAAAAGAAAAAAATATAAAAAAAAAAGAGAAAGAAAATAGTGGATCAAAACAAAGGAATGGACAAATGACAATTTTCAGTTTATAATTCCCCTTTTTGCTTTTCTCTTTTAGTTTACAGCTTGTGATACTTTGAGATAACAACAAGGTTGAATTTTCTTTTTATTTCACAATTTCCATACGATAAAAGCATCATACTAGCATGGCAAACATGACATCTAATTTTAGTTTGTGACAGATTTGGTGGAAAGATAGCTTAATCATTGGAAAACTTTGAAGATAGTTTTGGATCATGGAAGAGACAGAAATGACTCGGATGGAAAGGATGGAAAGAGCTCAACAAGAGATGAGAGAGCAATTGTCACAGATGGCAAGTTTGTGGGAGAAGCTGAACAATGAAAAAATGGGACAATTAGCTACTCAAGAGGGGCATCAGTTGCGAAATGCTGAGAATTCTTTTTGTCCAGTTAACATGGGCTCACGAGAAACCCAATCATCTCAAGAGCCACAAGCAAATCCCACCGAGGGTTATGTGTGCCCTAATATGCCGTCTGCAGTCGACCCTAGTCAATTTCAAGGGCACGCAACTCTCACCATGAACCCCCTCGAACCAATTCGTGTTGCCAATCTGCATAGCCACAAAGAGCAAGGGATGCCACAAGTGGAAGGAGGCTCAAGTTCCCAACAAAAGATAGAGCTTATAGAAGAAAGGCTTCGGATCGTTGAAGGAATGGATTTTCATGGATCTTTAAATGCTGCCGGATTATGCTTAGTACCTGGTGTGGTCATTCCGTCAAAGTTTAGAGCTCCAGAATTTGAAAAATATGATGGGACCACTTGTCCAAAGGCCCATATCACTATGTACTGTAGAAAAATGGCAGCGCATGTGCATGATGACAAGCTGTTAATCCATGTTTTCCAAAACAGCCTTAAAGGATCTGCTGCTAGGTGGTATACACAACTGGGCAGGGGCGATATTCACTCATGGGAAGATTTGGCAAGGGCATTTGTCGCCCAATATAAGCATATTGTGGATATAGCCCCAGATCGTTTATCTTTGCAAGCCATGGAGAAGAAAGCTACTGAAGGCTTTAGAGAATATGCCCAGAGATGGAAGAATGTTGCCACTCAGGTCCAGCCTCCCCTCACGGAAAAAGAGACTGCAAATTTGTTTCTTAGTACCCTTCATGCACCATACTATGATAGGATGATTGGGAATGTTACTAAGAATTTTGCCGACATGGTGGCCTCCGGAGAGATGATTGAGAATGCAATCAAGAGAGGCAAGATCAAGATAGGTGACATGGCCGATAACAGACTTGAAGGAATGGAAGAAGAAGTGCAAGCTGTCACATTTGGGGGGCAATTTCCCAGAAATCCGACTCCACATAATCCCTATTTGGCTCACCCATCATACCGTCCAATCTTGAACGGTGTCTCCTATGATCCTTATCTCTATTCACCAGTCCATCAACCAGGATGCCAAGCAAGCTCTTATTCTCCAACGGTTGCTCATGCGCCTATTTTTATACCCAGGCTAGTAGCTCAACCTCCTCAACCATCAATAAACAGCAGAAAAAGATCGAGAAGCAACCAAGGAAAAATCCCGATTCCAATCTCCGACCTTTTACCTTTCCTAGTGAAAAACCAATATTTGGCCCCTATACCTTTGAGAACAGCACCGAACCCACTGGCCAAGAGTTATGACCCGAACAGCAAATGTGACTATCACATGGGGGCAATTGGGCATGCAACAGAAAAATGCAGACAGTTGAAAGAAAGGATTGAAGAGCTCATCAATGGTGGAATCTTGACTCAAGAACTCATGGAACAATGGAAGTCCACTTTGGTGTAAAATCATGGCATTTTGGCAGATCAATCGGGAGGAAAACGGAGATTTTGAGATTTTGAAGTCTGTATTTTGTTGAAAAAATGCTTGTCATTCTCGTTGGCCTAGGTGACAATTGTATGAGCACAACCTTTTGCATAATTTATTTTCCAGTGGCATGTGACAAGAATGTTTCTTTTTTTCACAATAATGATAAAAATGTTTCCAAGAAAATCGGTGATTACGGTCAAAGATGAACGTCTTAAATCATTTTTGGATCATGTCTCTATAAAATCTAAGTCAGTCGAGAGCTAAAAAGCTAAATTGGGGCATAAGATTTTGAAAGTTCTATTTTGTTTTCACTTTGACCATGATAGGACTTTACTGTTAATAATTTTCAAAGAAATGATTGATTTGCAAAAACTTTTCGAGAATTTTTTGGGAATCAATGACAATCTCAAAGATTCTGGACAATGGCGGTCGATCGTGGCAAGATCATTGTGAAATATATTTCCACCTAAATTCTTGTACAAATCCCAGATTCTTCGACCTTGTACTCCCAAGATGCCTTTGCCCATGTTTTGAAAAAAAAAACAAAGAAAAAAGAAAAAAACAGAACCAAAGTTGAGGATTTTTCACTTTGTCCATCTATATAATACCTTGAGTTACGCATCACATTTTTCCTTAAACGACGATGTGGTGTGTGAGGTCGAGCTCTGTCATATTAAAGTGTTGTATTACAAAAACAAAAAACAAAACAAAAAAAAACAAAGAAATAAAAAAAAAAGAAAAAGAAAAAAATGAAATTGATTGTGACATCATGCAAACATGATATTCAGAGGATTTTAAATGCCAAAGGAAAAACTTATCCTAAGAATTGCTTTTCAATAGAAGTATCTTAATTTGAGATGACGAATGGCCGTCTTTCATATTCCATTCTCAAATATAAACATTATCCTGTTGCTACCCTTTTTGAGCCTGATAGTTTCTTTCAAAATAAACCTCCTCCAAGGATCACCCTCCACACTGGGAGGCATGTGCAGAAAATATCTCTTCAAAGAAAATGGATGATTCAACTTTTGTTTTTGATCAAATAAGGTTTATTATGTTTTTGAAATCTTGAATATGAATCAATGAAAAAGAAAAGAATAAAGAAAGAAAAGGGAGGGAGGATACATGTGAAAGTACACAAAGAAAAATGCTTCAAAGGATGAATAGGATGTTGAAAAGAAAAAAGAGAAGAAAAAAAAAAGAAAAAAAAAGAGAAGAAAAAGAAAGAAAAAGGAAGAAGAAGGAAGAGGAAGAGATACATGGAAAATTGGAAAAAGAAAGATGCTTCGAAGAAGGAAATTGATAGACATCCATATCAGAAGAAATGATCCTTGGATTGATCACCTTCAAACACATTTTGGGCCTGTTTATCTATTCTTTCAAAACCCTAAACCATGGCCTACATTACGTACTTAAAAGTCCATTTTGATCAAGTATGGATGCTTGTATCGAAGAGCTCTTCTTTGGAAGATTCTCGCCATTCTTTGGTTTGAATAAAATTTGAATTCTTGAATGCATGGTGGAGCAATCAATCAAAAAAAAAAAACAAAAAAAGAATAAGAAAAATGAAAAGAAAACAAAAGAAAGAATGAGGCTCTAGGGTGAAAACCCGAAAAAGGGCAGTCTAGAGCAAACAATGAACTTTTCGTGCAACCAAGTCAAGCAGTGACATGAATTGAAAATATGGAAAAAGAGTCAACAAGCCTTAAGAAACTCTTGGGATATCCAAAGTTTTGATGTCATTTGATTGCTGACATTTTTTTGAAAAAGTTCGAACCTTGCTTCTTGTACATACCCTTCCTAAAATAGAAAAGCCTTCAGTCATTCATGCCCGATCTTGGCATTTGTAGAACGTCATTATTTGAGAATATGAGAGATTGTCAAATCAAGTTGTGAATATTTTGTTTCTTTTCTCATTCAAAATTTTGTTCAAAAAAGAAGGGAAGAAAAACGATGGTATTTTAGGAAAACCATTTTGGGCCAAGAAAGGAACCATTGTTTTTAGATAAATGGCAAAGTATCCCCCAAACAAAACACCTGGTGCATCAAACTTTCAATTGTCCAGTTGAAAGAGGTCCGAGTAGGATTTATGTCACTCATCTTGAAAAGTAATCACTAATATTTTGAAAGAATCAAATATCACTTGTGAAATTTGGATTCATTCCCTCCTGGAAAATAGTTATGGGAAAATGTTTCGTGCTTTTCGTCAAAAGGCTGTGATGAGAATGCAAGAACCCTGCAGAAATGGGAAACAGAAAGGAGCTTTCATGATCATGTTGGGGGCAAAGGAGACAAAAAAGGCAAATGATGTGCCTCTTTGGCAAGATAGGAAAGAGTTTTGAAGTTAGAAAATGTACAGGATTGAGTGTCATGCATTCATGCATACATACACAATATCATACGGCATCAACATTGAAAGTTTTCGGGTAAAATTTTGAGATTAAAACATGTTTCTCAAGTTGAAAACTCAACACCACTCAATCAAGTTTTCAAAGGTTATGCAACCTTTTCCAAGAAAAAAGAAAAAAAGAAGAGAAAAGAAAGAATGAAGAAGAAGAAAAGAAAAGAAGAAGAGAAAGAAAAAGAGGGGCAAGTTTGCTCATGATAAAGAAAATTTCAAATCTAGTTTTACCAGTGCCATGTTTAATCAAGATTAAAGATTAATTTTCAGAAGATAAGCAAATTTTCAAGTCCTCCGGGCAAAATTTTAAAGTTTCATCGCCTCTGCTGCAAGAGGAGCACTTTCCAGAAAAAAGCATCTAAGTCCTCCGGGCACAAATCTTAAGTCCTCCGGGCACAAATCTCAAGTCCTCCGGGCAAAAGAAATTTAAAGTTTCATCGCCTCTGCTGCAAGAGGAGCACTTTTCAGACAAATCATAAGTCCTCCGGGCACAAATCTTAAGTCCTCCGGGCACAAATCTTAAGTCCTCCGGGCACCAAATCTCAAGTCCTCCGGGCACAAATATCAAGTCCTCCGGGCAAAATTTTAAAGTTTCATCGCCTCTGCTGCAAGAGGAGCGCTTTTCAGAAAAGGCATTTAAGTCCTCCGGGCACAAATCATAAGTCCTCCGGGCACAAATTCCAAGTCCTCCGGGCAAAATTTCAAAGTTTCATCGCCTCTGCTGCAAGAGGAGCACTTTCCAGAAAAAGCATTTAAGTCCTCCGGGCAAAATTTAAAGTTTCATCGCCTCTGCTGCAAGAGGAGCACTTTTCAGAAAAGAAATTTAAGTCCTCCGGGCACAAATCATAAGTCCTCCGGGCACAAATTCCAAGTCCTCCGGGCAAAATTTCAAAGTTTCATCGCCTCTGCTGCAAGAGGAGCACTTTCCAGAAAAAGCATTTAAGTCCTCCGGGCAAAATTTAAAGTTTCATCGCCTCTGCTGCAAGAGGAGCACTTTTCAGAAAAGAAATTTAAGACCTCCGGGCACAAATCATAAGTCCTCCGGGCACAAATTCCAAGTCCTCCGGGCAAAATTTCAAAGTTTCATCGCCTCTGCTGCAAGAGGAGCACTTTTCAGAAAAGAAATTTAAGTCCTCCGGGCACAAATCATAAGTCCTCCGGGCAAAATTTCAAAGTTTCATCGCCTCTGCTGCAAGAGGAGCACTTTTCAGAAAAGAAATTTAAGACCTCCGGGCACAAATCATAAGTCCTCCGGGCACCAAATCTCAAGTCCTCCGGGCACAAATATCAAGTCCTCCGGGCAAAATTTTAAAGTTTCATCGCCTCTGCTGCAAGAGGAGCGCTTTTCAGAAAAGGCATTTAAGTCCTCCGGGCAAAATTTCAAGAAAAATTTTGAAGTTTCATCGCCTCTGCTGCAAGAGGAGCATATTTCAAGAAGA
Source organism: Heritiera littoralis (assembly GCA_031772115.1). Taxonomy (NCBI): domain Eukaryota; kingdom Viridiplantae; phylum Streptophyta; class Magnoliopsida; order Malvales; family Malvaceae; genus Heritiera; species Heritiera littoralis. The sequence goes on along the minus strand of JAPDPK010000066.1, from coordinate 3,327,154 downwards.
AAATTTTAAAGTTTCATTGTCTCTGCTGTAAGAGGAACACATTTTCATAAAGGAATTTAAAGTTTCATCGCCTCTGCTGCAAGAGGAGCGCATACAAAAAAAAAGAAGAAGAAAAAAAAGAAAGAAAGAAAAAAAAAACGAAGAAGGGATTAGATCATATGCCGGACAAAATTAGTGTCTATTGTCTTTGCTCTATTCATGATTTTCAGCAATGAGCAAAGAGGGGCAGCTGTTGACACCTAATTTTGTCCCATTTTTATTATTATTATCATTATTATTTTCATTATTATTATTTTCTTTAGTATTATTCTTATTATTACTATTATTATTATTTTTATTTTATTACTTTTATTATTATTATTTATATTTTTATTTTTATTTTTGTCTAATCTGTCCTATCCCCGTCGGTCCCCTACTTCCCTAGCCATCCCATCGCCGGCCAGCTAGTCTACCAGCCACCCCTACCATAGCCTCCTTCTCGAGGCTGTTTATCAACCCCATACCCGAGCTCCCTCCAAAAAACCCTCATCCAGACTAGCAGAGGAGACCACTTCCACACAGAGACGTCTCCCCCATCACGAAAAAAACCCAAGCCTCGAAAACCCCTAATCCTCTCCCATTCAACCCTCACTCACCCGAGCCACCGTGACCCCAACCATCACCGAACCACCCCGATCACAAACCATCACCCAAGCCCCCCTCACAACCATAGCCACTCACCTCCACCGAGACCGACCGAAACCTTAGGAACAAAAAAACCACAAAAACAAAAAAGGGAAACAGAACACCAGATCTGGAAATCGAGGGTTCCAAATCCTAGATCTGAGATCTGAATCCCCACCCCTGCAAAAAAGGAAAACAAGCCACAAAAACAACAAGCCACAACCAAACATCATCAACCAGATCCTAAAAAAAAAAAAGAGAGAGAGAAAACATCGAAAAAAGATAGCTTGAGTTTCGGTTTGTCAGATCTACTGGGTTAGGGATTCTTTTAGGAGAAACGGAGTTCGGAATCGAAGAGAAGAGGTGGAGGAACCTCGGAAAGTCGAAAGCTTTTGGGCATAAGGCCACCGGCGACGGCGGCCGGCGGCGGCCGGAGGCGACCCCAGCGGCGGCCGGGAATCGCCCCGGCAGAGGGCCTCTAAGGCTCTGAACTTTTTTTGTGGAAATAAAGGGGAAAAGTGAAGAAAAAAAAAAGGGAAAGGATTTTATAGAGGCCGACCCGCGCGCGACCCGGATCCGACCCGGGATCCGCGCGCCCGACCCGAGAAGGAAAGATATCCGCGCGCCAACCCAGACGATCCGACCCGACCCGCGCGTCCGACCCGATTCGGAGGAGAAGACCCGCGCGCCCGCCGACCCGACCCGCGCCTCTGCCGACCCGACCCGTGTCCGGCCCAGCAGCCTTGGGCCTGGTCATTTGGGCTCTTTTGAAGGTTTTTTTTTGGGTTTCAAGTCCAAACCCATTTAGGTATTTTTTTCTTTTTCTTTTCTCATTTGTTTATTTATCTATTTATTTAGTATTTATTAATTTTGTTAAATTTTATTATTAATTAGAAAATTAAAAATTAAAAAATAAACAAAATTAAGTTAAAAAGATTATTATTATTATTATTATTATTATTATTAATGCATGTTTTAAAATAAAAGTTTTTTGAAAATTTTCTTTTATTTTTTATTTTCATTGATTATTATTATTGATTAGAAAATGTATTTAAAAATGATGAAATTCAAATTTGAGTAAACAAGAAAATTTAAATTAAATTAAATGAGTTCCGATGATGGGATGTCATGAAACTCACAAGTAGTGATTTCTTGACTGATCCCTAGGTGAGAAGAGTCGTACTAGATGTTACCAGAGTATTGGGATATTTAGTATGATTTTTTCAATAATTTAATTTTCTTTTGTTAAAAATAAAAAATAAGTTTTTTAAGGAGAACTAATAATAAAAATTATAATTAAATAAAGTCCGATGATGGGATGCTACGGAAGTCACAAGTAGTGATTCCTAGCTGATCCCTAGGTGAGAAGAGTCGTACTAGATGTTGCCAAAAGTATTGGAATATTTAGTATGATTTTTCAATAATTTAATTTCTTAATAAAAAATAAATAATTTTTCTAAAAAGAAAATAGAAAAAGAAAATTAATAATAAAATTTAAATTTAATTAAATTCACCCGATGATGGGATGCTACGGAAGTCACAAGTAGTGATTCCTAGCTGATCCCTAGGTGAGAAGAGTCATACTAATTGTTGCCAAAAGTATTGGAATATTTAATATGATTTTTCAATAATTTAATTTTTTGTTAAAAATAAAAACAAGTTTTTAAATAGAAAATTAATAATAAATTTTAAGTTTAATGAAATTCTTCCGATGATGGGATGTTATGAAACTCACAAGTAGTGATTTCTTAACTGATCCCTAGGTGAGAGAAGTTCACTAAGTGTTACCAGAGTATTGGGATACTTAGTGCAATTTTTCAATAATAAAAATTTTTATTTAAAATAAATAAAGAAATATTTATATACAAAATTAAAAAATTCATTTGCATCATTTTTATCTGCTTGCATCATGTGCATTCATAATAGTTTTGAAGCGAGTGTGAATCTTCCGATGATGAGATTCTATAGAACTCACAAGTAGTGATTCTTAAGAAATCTCTAGGTGAGGAAAATTATTCCAAATGTTACCAGAGTATTGGGATATTTGATTTAATTTTTCAATACGAAAAGGTTCACATTCACTTTTGGAAAATAAAATTCAACTTTTTAAAATAAAACGAAATAAATTTACAAATAAAAATGATTTTGAATAAAAAGAATAAAATTGATTGTAATAAAAATAAAAATTATTTTTAAATATTTAATTCAAGACCATTTTATTAAAAACAAAGGATAACACATGATAATTATGGTACCGTTTTTTAACGGGCGTCGTGGGGGTGCTAATCCTTCCCCACGCGTAACCGTACTCCCGAACCCAATTTTGTTTCGCAGACCAAAAGATTATCTTTTTAATAAAACTTAATTAATTTTGAGATTTTGTTAAAAAGATACGTTTTCAGGTGGCCAATCACACCTAATAAAAAAAGATTGGTGGCGACTCCATTTTTGTTTTTAAACGCTTTTTCAAAATTGTCGAGCGCGAAGCCGTTACGACAGGCTTAATTCTATTTTGGACTCAAAGTCGATGGCTCATTTGACTATTTTACCAAAATTAATCTAGCTAAACGTTTTTGTCTACATAATTATTCTTTTCTAGCTATATAATTGCAAAAACTATTGATGGGACACTTGATGTGAACAATGTGTACATATATATATATATATATATATATATATATATTTATATATATGGTCTTAAGATGTTCCTCTCTTTCCTATGCGTAGGAATAATTAGGATATTAATATTAGGTTCAATTTAATAATTATTTGGTTAAAAAGAAAATATTTACTAATTGGAAATGGAAATTGGATTGTTTAAATTTGAAGTCAAGTCTTACAATATGTTACAATTATTTTTAATCACTTCATCAAAATGTAGTTGGTAGTTGAATTTAATAATTAATTATATGTTAGGCTATCATTTTATTAAACTTTTGTATTTTTACTTTTAATTAATTCTAGCTGGCCTTTCAAAAAACAAATATTGGGTGCAAATTAAGGAGCAAGAATCAAACCCAATTAGCCTATAAATATACATGTCTGCATATATCAAACCTATGCATACAGAGAACTTCCTCTCAATTTCTATGAAGGAAGCAGAGAAAAGTTCCGCAAGTATTCTTGATTTTATAGATAAACTCCCCATACCAACACACCATTTCTTTAGTCTTTCAATGGAGTTTTTAATGAAAATCTGTCTCCTATTTCTTTGTAGCCTCGTTTCCTACATTTTTAATATGGTTTTTCAGAAGAGAAACCAATGTTGCTATATGCTGGGTTATGAGTGTTACAAGGCCGCTGATGACAGAAAGCTCGACACTGAAGCCTGTGTAAGAATAGTGATGAGGAACCAGAAACTTGGTCTAGAAGAGTACAGGTTTCTTTTAAAGACCATTGTTAGTTCTGGTCTTGGTGAAGAAACTTATGGGCCAAGAAATGTCCTTGATGGTAAAGAAGAGTGTCCTACTGACAAGGACGCACTTTCGGAGATGGACGAGATTATGTTTGGTACTCTTGACAATCTCTTCGCTAAAACAGGAGTGTCTCCATCCGACATAGATATACTCGTCGTCGATGTATCATTGTTTTCTCCAGCACCTTCCTTAACAGCTCGGATTATAAACAGATACAAGATGAGGGATAACATTAAATCCTTCAACCTCTCTGGAATGGGATGTAGTGCTAGTATGGCAGCCGTCGATCTGGTGCAGCACTTGTTCAAGACCTACAAGAATCAATTTGCAATTGTTGTGAGCACAGAATCGATAAGTTCACATTGGTACTGTGGCAAAGAAAAGTCCATGATGTTATCTAATTGCCTGTTTCGTTCCGGAGGGTGTTCCATTCTCTTGACAAACAGAAGAGATTTCAAGGATCGAGCCAAGTTCAAGTTGAATTGTGCTGTACGAACCAACATTGGCTATGATGATGAAGCATACGGATGTTGCATACAACTTGAAGATGAGCAAGGGTATCAAGGTTTTCTCCTTACTAAAAGCTTGACAAAAGCCGCTGCTAAAGCTTTTAAGGGGAATCTCAAAATTCTAGTACCCAAAATATTACCAGTGACAGAACTACTTCGATATGCAATATCAACTCTTGGAAGAAAAAGGACCAAAGCCCAAACTCCTTCTGCAGCTATGGCTTCGAGTTCAACTATCAATCTCAAGTCTGAGATTGAGCATTTCTGTCTCCATCCTGGTGGAAGGGCAGTCATAGATGGACTTGGAAAGAGTTTGGGGCTTAGTGAATATGACCTCGAGCCTACTAGAATGGCACTTTATCGATTCGGGAATACATCAGCTGGTGGCCTATGGTATGTTTTGAGTTACATGGAAGCAAAGAAGAGGCTAAAGAAAGGTGACAGGATTCTGATGATTAGCCTTGGGGCAGGTTTTATGTGCAACAATTGTGTGTGGGAGGTAATGAAGGATGATTTGAAGGACACCGGAGTCTGGGAAGATTGCATAGATCGTTACCCCAGAAAAAACCTGCACAATCCTTTCACAGAGAAGTATAGCTGGATCAATGATGACTGCCTAAACTTTGTCAGGCCTGACCAGCTGAAATTAGGTTTCTGAAACTCTGCATATTTTGATTTTCAAATGTGTTTTCTATCCTTTACCCCATAGCCATAAGCTGCATGCATTTCATCTTTTCTTTAAGGAATTAAGAAGTTACCATTAGTTGTTGCAAGTACATTTCACCGGGCAAATCTGAAAGATAATCTGGTGCTCATAAATGCATGTTAGATTTTCTACCCTAGTACTATTCTATTGTTGATCAATTATCTACCAAATCATGTCAGAACGTTTAAATACCTAGCAGCTAGATAGTCGCTGTACTCTCCAAAAATAAAATGTTTTCTCCTGATAATTTTTAAATAAAAAATAATATTGAGCTACAGGAGTGAACAAAAAGATTGTGTAGTTTGAATTTCTTCTCACATTGTATGTATTCTTTTTCAGATTTATAACAGATGAAAAATGTAAGGATGGGATAATTTCTAGGGTAAACTTGTGAATGAATTGGTGGATTTAAGTTGAATTAATTTTTTTTTTTTATGTTGAACTGACTATAGATTACAAGTTTCATAAACTTTTCTTTAGTACGTACGAAACTGGAGACAAATAAGCATAGTTTTCTTTTACCCTTGGATTTCCCTTTATTGCTTCTTTTCTCTCTCTTGTAGCACACAGTGGCAGTGTAAAATTTACAGTAAAAACAGGATGTAAAAAAGATTTGTTCCAATCAGACATAATTACTGAATTAGCATATAATAGAATTAATAACCATAACAAATATGTGGCATTGCTGTAGGAAAGAACAGAAGAATGGGAAATAGAAAATTCTTGATTCATACAATAAAGAGCAGTGCATTAATTGATTATCTAAAAACCATCACGTTAAATCCATAATAAATGTCCTCTAGTTCTATCTATGGACAAGGCAACATCAACCAACTTTTTATTGGTAGTGCTATTTGAACCAAACTTAATTTAGCTGTGCTGTTAGCTAAAGATTAGTGGTTAAAGTTATTTATGCATTTGTTTATTTGGTTGCCAATCTTGAACACTGTGGCCTATATATGTTCCATGCCATTTCAACTTTTTTTTTTGTGTTATTTCATATAATTAAGGCTACTTTTTCTTTTTCTTTTTTAACACCTTATTTTTTTCTTATCTTTTATATTGATGTTTCACTATTGTTTTTTTAATTTTTTTGACATTCAAAATCATTGAAAATAAAGATTAAATAGAAAGTTAAAATTGTAATACACCATTGAAATCAAATTTGAAAAAATAAAATAAGGAGAAAGAATTGAATTTCAAGTAAGATTTTTTCTATTATTTGTCTAATAGAGGTTGGTATTGTTTGGATTCAAACACAAATCTTGTAAAATATCATAAAATTTTTTAACCAATTGATGGAAAGGTTGTTGTGGAATTTAGCAAAAATTAATCAACAGAATTATCTGAGTGATAAGTAAATGGGAAGCTGGTTTGGATAAATTAACTTGATCAACCCTAGAGAAACAACTAGGAATCGGGCTTTCAATTGTCACCATTCTAGTTTTGTTGAAACATCACTTGTCAGTGTCACCATCCTAATATAACAAGAAATAAAATCCCAGGACCATGTTCAAGCATTCAATATTTCATCAATCATGCTGTCATACAGATTCATAGTAATCAATAAACTGAGCACTCTGAGCAGTTGACTCAATTTTATATATCTAATTTCAATTTTTTTCTTAGTTTTGAATTATAATATTTTATTTTTTAATTTGAAAATCCAATTAAATCTCCAATTATTTAAGTCTTTCATATTCAGGTAAAATTTTAATTAATATAATTTATTTTTTTATTGATGTAAAAAAAGGAAAACTATTAGATTTGGTTAACACAAAATGGATAGCTTTCTCTTATCCAGCGACCTCAACCTTTAAATTAAAATCTCAAATGTTAACCAATATTATTACAGTATTTCATCAGGAATAAAGATTAATTCAAGTGAAATTTTAAAACTGAAAAATTGTAATATACATAAAATTGTAAGTTAATAATTTGAATGTGATGGAGAAGACTATTTTTTTTTAAATACAAAGATTTTTACGTGCACTTCGTTGCAGTGTTGTTATTGTTAAATGCAAAAAAAAAAAATTGTTATTTGATTAATATTTTGAAGGTTTAGAATTACCATTGTAACCATACCCAAGCAGATCATTATCATAATATCTAAAGTCTTTAGTCCAATATTGAAGTAGCTACAATAATCAATATATGAACTCAAGTTAAGTAATATAAAATAAAAACATATAAAAAGGTTTAACCTTTAAAAACAAAAAGTTAAAAAGAAATTAAAGGGTATAGCTAGAAAAAATTAAACAAAAATGGATTAAATGACCTAACGAAAAAAGTTTAAGAGTTAAAAAAAATTAGACGAAAAAAACGATTACGTGTCATGTTCAGATTTTTTTTAATTAACTCGATCAAATATGGATTAAAATTTATTGAAAAAACCAAATTAGAGAGTTTAACTAAAAAAATTGAAGAGTTAAAAATAAATTAGAGGATATAATTAGAAAAAATTAAATAAAAACAAAATAAAAGGTTTAATGAAGAAAAGTTAAAAATAAATTAAAGGACGTAACCAAAGAAAAAGATTAAAAATAAAAGGTTTAACAAAAAAAAATTAAAGAACTAAAAAGTTGATTAGAAAGCATGACTAAAAAAAAAAGAGACAGTTAAAAAGAGTTGAAAAACTAAAAATAAATTTGGGGGATTAATTGAAAAAAAGGTTAAAAAGAAAATCAAATGCTATGTTGAAAAAATAAAAAAATTAAAGAAAAAAAGAACCTAAAAAGCTGAACTAAAAGAAGGACTAATAAGTGATCAACAGATGGCTCAAAAATTAAGAGTCAAAATTGTACAATAATACTTAAAGACTACTTCAAATATATAGTATATATAGAGTAGATGTATAGCGGTTTGAAACTTTTATCTATGTCAACAAAATAGCAAGATATCTTCAAAATTAAACTAATTTGAAGTTTACCATGAATGACTTTATATGTATATATAATATATAAATTTGATGATTAAATTATTAAATATAAAAATATGTAAAATTTAATTATTTTTATACTACATTAGTGTAAATGCATCACTTCACCTACATCAATCGCACACCCGAACCCTCCAAAAGCCTATTCACTCTATTCGCTTTTCACAAAAAAGATGCAAAACAGCAAAAAATGTTGATACGAAAAAGAATAAAAGGAGGAGAGTTAACACTGTTAATGGCAGATACATGACTAATGGGCTTAAATAAACCCAATTCCGCCCAACTATCAGGTTAAATAGTCAGAAAGGGGTCCCTTTCTAGGCCCAAAAGAATCCTAGTTTAATCGGCAATTATGTACAAGGCCGCAACAGCCAACATCATCTTCCTCTTCCTCACTCGGGGAAAGAAACCCTAAATTCTCCAACAGCAACAGCTAGTCTTTATATTAAGAAAATTGTTTGTCTTTTAATTCATTAATTTGGGTATCTAAAATTATTTTTGAATCTTTTGCATTTTAATTTTTCTTCCCAGGTTACTGAAGTAAGAATCTTAGCAATGTCTCCAGCAATAGGTAAGGCTTTTTTTTTTTATAATTTTGAGATTTTGGGTTTTTTTATTTTATTGTTAAAGATTGTGATTTTTTTTATGTGATGGCAATGTTTGTTCTTTGCCTGAAAAATTATATATAGAAATGCAAAAAGCAATTTCCTTTATACATGTAACTATTTAACATAGATTTTTAAGTAAAGATTTGCATTTTGAGGAATCAATGTAGGTTGGTTTGGAAATGTTATGTATAAATTCTTTTGGAGATGGTAGATAAAGAAAGAGGGTTGTTTGCAACCTGTTGTGGATGCAAAACTTTTTTCCTCTTTATATTCGTAGGTTGGTATTTTGCGGTCCGTTGGGGTATGGCATAGGATTGAGAATGTTGATTCAAGTTGATTTCTGAAATTGGAATGTGGTTGATTTAGTTGGATGAAAATGCTTTTGTTGAGTTGAATTGACATATTTGATTTCTGCTTAAAATTCTCTATAAAATCATGAGTCTTCACTCTAACTTATCAGTGTTCTAGTTTTTTCTTCTTTCTTACTTCCATATTGTTCTGGTGTATTTAATTTTTGTCAAATGTGTAAACATGGTAGACTAGAATCTGCTTTTGCAATTATTAGCTGATATTGTCTACTTACGGTCATTCATATAGGGTGAAGTTCTTAAAGTTAAGATTGTAGTGGATTGATCTGTATCGAAGCTGTCTCATGTAATTAGGTGGCCACTGATTTGCAGTCTAAGTTCTTGTAATATAACTTTTATATAAACGTCAACTGTAGTCAGAGAGTTTCATTGTTCAAGCAATTGGGTTGGATTACATTGTCACTATTGTGGTGCTTTCTAGGTTTAATATTCTTTTTTAACCTTTTGCAGTTGACAGCAAGAAAAGAGCCACCGATCCAAAGGCTAAAGCAGTGAAGGCTGCTAAGGCTGTAAAATCTGGTGCAGCATTTAAGAAGAAGGCTAAGAAGATCAGGACAAAAGTTGCATTTCATACACCAAAGATTTTGAAGAAAGAACAAAACCCTAAATTTCCTCGCATTAGTGCACCACCAAGAAATAGGTTGAGGATAACAACGCATTGGTTTTCATAGTTGACATCCGTGCTGATAAGAAGAAGATTAAGGATGCAGTGAAGAAGATGCATGACATTCAGACAAAGAAAGTGAATACAGTGGTCAGGTAAATTCTGTTATGTTAGTCATGTGAGTTTGTTGGTTTACCTATTAAATTATCAATTGGGATATAACTATAAAGAGAGCTCATTCTAGATGTTGTTAAGATTGGTTGGTCACCTGTAAATTTTTCAGTTCTATGTTCTAACTCTACGATATGAAGAAGAGCTCATTCTTAATTGTGTTTCTAGTTGGAATAGAACTATAATATTTATATAATATTAAAGAAAAGAATTGAGGTCCGCTACAATATAGTGCCGCATTTAGAACTTACCAACCTAGAACCTGGATGGAAATCTGATGCATCAGGATAACAGAAAGCTATTCGAATTCAGTCATTTTAATGGTTCGTTGTAGTGACCTGACTACTTGTGTATGTTTGTCATGTCCTCTTGGTGATTCAAGCTCTTATGCTTTAGTCAATGGTTCCATGGAAGTGAATATTTACAGAATTCTTATGAATCTTAATTAACTCGTATATTCTCTTTTGAAGACCTGATGGAACTAAGAAGGCATATGTTAGGTTGACACCAGAATGTGATGCGTTGGATGTGGCAAACAAGATTGGAATTATCTAAGCTGCTAGATATCTAGTCAGTCACTTTCAACCGCTTTGTTAGGAGTGATTCACCATTTTAGGTCTTTGTTCTGATTTTGGCATTATATATATGTATCATCAATTATATTTCCTAATTAAATTCTGCTTGGGATTTGAATTAGGATTCACACAGTCAATGTCCTGTTATCATGGGTCTTGCATTTCATTAACATCATTTGTCTGTGCACCATTGAGTAACAGTTTTAGTGTAGATATAATATCTGCCTAGCATTTAGTCTTCATTATGTTAGGTCTTTGTTTCCTTAGACGTGACAAGTTATTATTGGTCGATAAAACCATTTAAGAATTTTTTTAAACGAAATTAATTTATTGAGTTAAACTGCTTAACGAAATATAAATTCATATATTTAATTATAAATTTTTATTTTTTCAATGTTAATATAATAGAAATGATATGATTTAAGAGGCAAATTATATACTATCCCTAATAAAAATTATCAATCTATTTTCTTAAATTATACAACCATCAAGTAATAATTATCAACTGAAAAATTCTACTAAGAGGTTTATACTTTGCGAGGTTAAAACCAATTCTGTGGTCCAAGGACCACACTTCATCCAAATTCATAAGGTTTTTCTTGCCTCTGTCGTAGTGGCAACCCTGACAAAACAAATTCTTCTCCATCTGTTGCTTCTCTTTTGATGAATGAAAGCATCTAAAATCTTCCCAAATCACTCAAATCTCCTCTCCAGATATTTCCAGTATGTTTTTTATTTATAATTTTTGGTGATGATAGTGTAATCACTCAATCTGGCCTTTAGGAGGATTGTGTCTTTTAATATCTTAATAAGAAAAAGTTAGTGGTCATGTCGACCTCGTTAAAAGAATTAAGGTTTTTGTTTGACCGGAACAATGGAAAGAGATAAAAAATGATAAATTTATTGATCCAATAATTAAATTTTATGATTACTGTTTTACTTTGTAATTTAATCATTAAGTTAATAATTTTTTTTATCTTTACTCTTTTTCATCTTTCAAATCAAGTAATGCAGTGTTATGTGACTGATTGGTTAGAAAAAAAATAATGTCATTTTTCGATCTCTGATCTGGAATTTGTTGGCACTGTAAATTGTGTTAATTATGTGTTGCTAAATAATTTTCTAAGATCTCTTTTATGTTCATCCCCAAGTCCATTTGTGAACGAAGTAGAAATATCATCCTAAAATCAACTGATCCAAAATATTGAGTGATTAATAGAGCTATTTCGCTGTTGCATAAGAGAGTTGTTGGAGCAACATTACTTTTGAGCCCTAATGGATCTCTTCGTAGATGTAACAAGCCTTTTGAGTTCAGTCCAAGTCAATATTCTGACGGATTCAACCATCTTGTTTCTGTTACTACGCTAAATGCAAGATGGCTTGTTTTTCTCCCAATCAAAGAGAAAATAGTTGAGGCATTGATGCTTGTAGAATAAGATGTAGTTATATTAATAGGAAATGTATTAAGATGGCAGATGATTTGGCTAGATGGACGGTCAGATGTTATATGCCTGGGAATTGGGATTGTCCTCCTGTCTTTGCATGTCGGGATTGGTTATGCGTTGGGTAGTAGTTGTTTGCTATTATATATGTGTTTTTGTGATAATCCAATTAATTCCATTTAAAAAATAATCAAATGTTTTCTTCTTTCTGCTTCCTAAATCATACTTTCTATTTATTTTTACGTACACATGCTAACAATTGATTTTATAAAGTAGTATTTATACATCTACACAAATAATAAGTAAAATTAACTCATTTGAAAAGATAACAAACAAGAAGAAAAGGTAATACATTAAAATACTACAAACGTACTACTAGAGAACAACATATAAATAAGAAACAATTGCCATCCATCCATCACTTGGGCTACTCCAGTGTTACAGAGCAATGGATAGAAATCCAACATTTAACTCTTCACGCCCTACAACGTTGACGCCACCACTTTGTGCAGAGTCGACATAGACTAAGGAATAACCAGCATCCTAATACTAAAATGGACTGTGAACAGTCTTCATAATTCCTAACAAACACCACTAAAGTATATCCTACAACAAAAATGGTTCCTTTCCAGAATTTATTATATAGAAAAAGGAATAACAAGCATCCTAGACTTACATTTATTAGAATATATTCCGCTGGATCCTCGACGTTATACATAATCAAACAATCTGGGAATAACCAGCATCCTAGAACTAGAACGCTAACTTTTGAAACCCGGTGAGCAGCGGACATCAGCACCATTAAAAGAAAAAGGAATAGTGAAAAGATATTGAGAACTCTAGGTGCTACATCAGTTGGAGCTATGATAGATAGTGATTTGTCAAAGCATACTGCAAGAAATGCAAGTAGTATTTGAAGAGCAGTCCTAAAACCACTGGGAAAAGGTTTAAGAAGGCCTAATGTTAGGAAAAGTGTTACTAGGAAGACAGTATAGATTAGACCATAGAAAATAAGAAAATCATTTTGATCCAAGACTGATTTCCCTATTTTTGTATCATCTTCACCTTGCCAAACACTACCAGGCGGACTAAAACTGGTTTGGTAGGTTGTTGTTAAAAGCAATCCTAGAATTACTAGTAAGGCATTGCGATCCTCGCTTGATATACTATCCATGCCATGAAAAATTATTGCTGATGCATTTGTCACATACTTGAGAGTTCGCTTCTGCAACATATGTTTAAAGGTTGAAGCTCCTCGACCAGAGGAACCACTCAGAATACTATGTTGCTGCGCAACATCCAGTGCCATTGAACCAGCCTGATTGGTCGCACACTTGTCAGCCTTGCATTTCAGTAACAGTTTTATCATCTGTTTAATTGAAAGTTTGAGATATGAAAGCTACAATTGGTTGATCATGAAATACAATCTATAAAGAATTAATTTTCAATTCAAAATAAAATTAAATAAAACGGATGAGTCAAACCTTGTGATTATTATTGCGCCCAGCTAGATGCAAAGCAGTGTCGCCTTTTTTGTCTTTTTGATTCACCACATCTTGACAGTATTTAGTCTTCCTAAGCATTTTGCTTAGGATTTTAAGAGCTTCTTCTTTATCGTTTCTCACTGCAATATGCAAAGCAGTCTGATTTTCAGCTGTCAGATCTCGGATAGATTCAGGACAATCCTCTAGAAATCTGGGCAAAAGTTCTTTAGGATTTTCGTCTTTTGTTATCACATAGTGCAAAGGAGTCTCACCCTTCTTTCCTTTGATACGAACAAGATCTTTAGTATTTTCCACGAGTAGTAGCACCAGCTCTTTATGCCCCTTTTCCACTGCAAGGTGAATGGGGCTCAAGCCTTGTTGGTTAAGCTTCCTAGCAAATGATGGCTTTAAGCTCATTATCTCCATTGCAAAATCAATGCACCCTTCAGCTGCAGCTATGTGTAATGGAGTGTCGATAAACTCCACCTCATCAATTCGCTTCAGAACGTTTCCATCTTCTTGAATTAGTCTGTACAATTCACTAACATCTCCTTTTCCAGCAGCATTTCTCAATCTTTCATCCATTTCGGGAGGACCAAATTACAATAGGAGGGAAAATGAGAGGGTTTAAAGCCAATTATAGCAATTGAAAGATTAAAGAGTGGGCGCTGGAAATCAGGAGCACCCAGACAACTTAAATACAAACCGCGGAACTGTTCTTTTTTTTTTTTTTAAATACTGTTTATTCAGTCACCAGATAAGGCAGATTTTTTTGTCAACCGGATAAAGCATTTTTAAAGTATTTTACGTGATTGGTCAAGAAGAAAAAGGAGTACGGTTTCGGGAATTAACTTCTTTCTGGATGTTTCTTGGGGACAGTTGAGGATTATTATGAGGATATCTTTTTTATAAAATGTACATGACAAGCTATTAAATTAATAAATAATTTGATTAAATAATAAAATTCAAGTTAGATACAGTAAAATTTGAATTTGAAACATTAAAAATCTTAAAAATTTTTATTCATCACTAATATTATAAAGATAATTATATCATTGATGATAAATTTTAAAAAAAAAAATTAATAAATAGATCTATTTGTGTTGGTATCATTTTAAAAGTGTCAAGAATGTAAAATATTTTAAATCATGAAATCATATATATATGGAAAATTATCTTATACATTGTCAGTGGAGCTTTTTAACTCCACAAGTAAGGTTAAGATGATGACATGTGTCTTATTTTATTTATTTTTTATTTTCTTAATATTTTTAAAGGACATATGTCATTATCTTAACCCCGCTTGTGGAGTTAAAAAACTCCACTGACAGTGGATAGGATAATAGTCCATATATATATAAAGAAGGATCAAGTTACACTAGTGTAAAACTAAATAGTTTTACATCATTTTTTAACCATTAGATTGAAATTATATCTGTAATGGAGATTAAAATTCTCTCTTCCTTCAAAGTGCAATTGAATGAATAAATATTTTTATTCTCTTTTCTTTTTTTCTTTTTTTTCTTTAATTATCTTAATTTTCAAACCATATTGTCTTTTCTTTTTTTTTTTTCATGTTTTTTTCTACTTCTTTGTTTCCTCCCACAGAGTACAACAGTTGCCACCATCAACGATCTACTTTGCTCATTTTTTTTATTCTTTGCGGGCATTAGCTGGGACAGTATCTTGTATAAACATTATTACTCTTCATAACTCCCTTCTTTTATTTGTTTTTTTTTTATTTCTTTTTCAGCTTACCTATCTTGGGCTTACTTGTTCTTAGGCAAATTTATGTTAAAAACCAAGTGTTCTCAAAACTATAATATGTGTAAAGTATGGAATTAAGTAAATTCTAGACACACTCAAAATTGTAAATCTATGATCAAAATTTTCTTTCTACACATGGAATTAATATTTTATTAAAACTTGTATTAGAAATATTTCATGTGTAAAAAGAAATAGAGCAATGTTGCTCTAACAACTTCTTATAAAACTTGTCTTGCAATCATATAGGAATTCTTTTATTGCACAACACACCTTTGGCACTTCTCCATTTACTCCATCCAACCTGGATCTTATGGGTCACATTACTACCAATCTCTCTATCTATTTGTACTATCGATCCTAGATATCGAAAATGCTCTCGCTTAAGTATCGCTACCCCATCTAACATCACTACATGCTGCTCCTCCTCTTTATTTGACTTGAATTTATATTCCATGTATTTAGTCTTTGCTCTGCTTAGTTTGAACTCTCTTGATTCTAGTGCCTGTCTCCATATTTTCAACTTCGCGTTAATCTTTACTCTAGTCTCAGCATAGTGGACAATATCATCTGCAAACATCATACACCAAGGCACCTTATCCTCTATGCATTTGGTTAGTTTGTCCATTACTACTGCAAATAAGAATGGACTTAAGTTGTGCTTGGTACAGCTGAAAAGTGGAAGGAAAGAAAGTTATGGAAAGAAAAATGGAAAGAAATAAAATTTGAGATTGCTTGGTACAATAGAAAATGAAAAGGAAAGAAAAGAAGAGAGAAAACAATTTTCTCTTGTTCAAAGAAAACCAATCCGTCCGATTCGGAGAGAAAACAATGTTCTGACTTGTTCAGTGGGTCCCATTTCTTCTTCCTGTTAGCGTTGTGTGTTAGGAAATCTTTCATGTGCATTTTTTTTTGTAATAAGAGCAGTTTTTTGTTTTTTTTTAGTAGAGTTTTTTGTTTTTAATTAAGTATTTAAAAAGTTTATATTTAACGTTCTCTAAAGCCTAAATATATAAATTTTAGACACTGTTCTTAATTTTTGTTAATGAGTTTATATTTGAACCTCATAAGTTAAGAGTTTATATTCATTGTATGTAAAAAGTTAATGGTATATTTAGTCATTAAATCTAAATTTTATACATTATCATTAAATTATATTACATTATTTCATTAATTAATAAACATAAAAATATTTTTTTAAAGAATTTTCATTATTTATAAATTAATGATAAGACCTTATGATTTATCAATAATATATAAAATTTATATATTAAAAGTGCATCAAATATACATATTTTAAATTATGAGTTTTTTGAGCAAAATTTTTTAAGTAATTAAGTATTTTATTTTTTTAATTGTGAATTTTTGACAGAATTTTTTAATAATCTTGGCTTTTTTTTAATCTTTTATTAATATAACGAAAAAGACATTGCAAATGTTCTTTGTGACTATAAATTAATTATAAAAAAAGATTATATGAATATGGTGTTTTTTTTATTTTATTATCTTATTTTTAAATCTAAAGGAATTAAGATAATTTATTTGTTAAAAAAATGGGCAAATTTTTGTTTAAAAATCTCTTTGAAAAATAAAAACTAAATAAATACCAAAAAAGTGAAAAAAATGATTAAAATTGATAAATAATTCTATTAGTATTAGACATTTTTTTTGACATTATTCATGGTTGAGTTGAGTATTTAACAATTATTAGTCATTACATAATTAATTAATAATTAATTATATAAATAAATAAATAATTATAATAATTAATTATTAATGAATTATTTTGACTAGATTTTTTTTAAAAAAAAATCTCATTAAAAATTAAAACTCAATAAATGGCAAAAATTATTATCCAAAAACAATTATAGTTAATAAATATTTGTATAAGGTTAGGATGGTAAAATCATTTTATTTTTAATTTTCTTTCCTCCCACTTTTTCACTCTACCAAGCAATTGAAGGAAAGAAATATACTTTCTATCCATTTTTCCATCTTTCATACCAAGCATACCTAAGAAAAAAATTAAAATTTTCCATATTTCCAATTTTCTCTTCCTTCAATTTTCTTTCTTTCCATTTTTCTTTCCACCCTACCAAGCAAAGCCTTAGCATTGACCAATGATGCAATCCCACTATGATAGGAAACTCACTTTTTGTCCTCACATGTGTCCTTGCATCACCATACATGTCCTTAATTAGTTCAATATATTTCACTGGAACTCTTTTCTTCATTAAGGTCTACCACAATACCTCCCTAGGCACTTTATCATATGTTTTCTCCAAGTCTATAGAGATCGTATGAAGATCTTTACCTAATACTCAAGAACGCTTCATAAGCTGTCTAAGCAAATGTACTGCCTCCATAGTTGATCGACCAGGCATAAAGCCAAATTTGACTCTCTGATATCTCTACAATCTTTCTTAATCTCTGTTCTATCACTCTCTCCCAATTTTAATAAAATATTATTGACTAAAAAAATTAATGAAACATAATAATAAAATAATTATGAAATTAAATTAGTTAATTATGCTTAAGTTAATAAGTTTTTAAAATTTAAACATAAGACACTGAAATTAAATTAATGAAAGTTTCATAAATAGTTAAGATGAAACTCTTACAAATTGACCATTTACATATATGATATTATAGTATATGTATATGATACAAATTATACTCAAAATTGTAGTCATCAATTTTAATAAAATATTAATAAAACATAATAATAAAATAATTATGAAATTAAATTAATTAATTATTTTTAAATAATATGTTTTCAAATTTTAAACATAAGGCACTAAAATTAAATTAATAAAAGTTTCATAATAAGTTAAAATATAATTCTTTACACATTCACAAGTTACACACACATATGTATATATTGACAATTTTGTCTAGCTTAGCTTACATAGAAAATTGCTCACTTGTACAAGAAACAAGTATGTGTATGTGTAACTCTTTATAATAAATTGAAAAAAGTTTTTAGAAAAATATTTAATGTCAATATCTATTTAATCATTTAATATTATGATCATTAATCAAATTAATCTATATTACATGAATACATTATAAGAAATCAAATGTTTGAAATTAGAAATATAACATTATATTCTTTTTGAAGCAATATAAAATTATATACTAATCTATGATAATAGATTGAAATTGAAAACTTTTTATATTAAGATAAAAGTTTAATAGTATGCAACTGTAAATTAAATGATCCATGTGAAATGACATATAGATCTTGGATATGGTATTTTTTTTTCTTACAAATTTATCAATTATGCTAATGATAATGAGATTTTTATAAATGTTAGGTATTGAAATTAAATTTATAAAAAGTTAATCCACTATTCTTACACACTCATAATAAGTTAACTAAACTCCAATTAAAAACGATATGAAAATAATTTATTAAAAAAGACTCATGATATAAATTAATTTTTATGTGTATAGAGTTATAATACACTTAATTAGTTAATTATACTTATCATAATATGTTTCTAAATTACAAACTCATAATATTAAATTAAATTATAGTCTTTTTTTCATAAACTACTTAAAGGTTTAAAAGAATCAAAACTCACTGTTTAACATAGGAGAGATTCTTTTTCTCCACCATCAACCTATCATTGTGTAAGTTAGACCTATTCATGGGCTGAGCCAGGTTTAGTTACGATATTAAGGAAGTGAAAGTGTGCTAAAGCTTGAATTGGCCCATTTTTTGTCTAATTTTTTGTCCAAGCCCATTTTTACATAAAATGAATAAGTCTAAGTCAGTCCAAGCTCACCCAAATACTATTAATTTTTTTTAAAAATTATAATAAAATATTAAAATATTAAAAAAATTATAATAAAATATAAAAATATTAAAACACATAATTATTAACAAGTATAACACTTTAAATAAATTTAAAAAAAAAAGACTAAAAGAAACATGAAAATTTAAATTAAAGCATAAAAAGCAATACAAACTCAAACTAAATTGCACAGAAAACACAAGTAATTAACAAACACATTAATATAAAAAAAGTAAAAAAAAAAATTATGGTTAAACAGGTTGAGTCGTGCTATGCCATGCTTGGGCTTGGAACAATGAATCCAAACCCAACCTCTTTTTTTAATGGGACTTGATTTTTAAGCCCAACCCCATTTAACGGGCCTAATATTTTTGTTTAAGTCCTCTCAAAAAACGGGCAAGTCTTCAGGTTTGAGTGGGTAGCTTAACCATTGAAAAGTCTAATGTAAACCCTTAGTCCCTAACATTTCTTTCCAAAATAGACTCTTTAACATTTCTCTCTCCAACGACGTAATAGCTCTCTCTACTGGCAACAGCCTAGTTTGGATTCACAATGCGAGAAGTGCGGTGAGTTCAGGGAGGAAAAGGACAGAAAATTGTTAGGATAAATTTATTCTTTTATCTTTAATTTATAATTTTTTTATTATTTTATTTAGAAATACATATCTTTAATAGTCATTTTATCTGTTTTGAATCTCACTAGAGTCAATCTCATCGGCCATCCAAACTACTCCAGCATCTCTTGTGCTCAACGAGCACTGCTACAGTAGTTTCTTTTAAAATTTATGGTAGCATCTCTCAAGCTCGCCAATCATTGCTGCAACAACTTCTTCTCAAACTTGCAGCAGCTCATTCCAAACAAGGCAGCACATCTGTGATAACTGTGATTTTCGACACCGATTAGTAAACAAATATAACTTAGATGAGTATAAGTTATATTAAGTATTCAAAAGTTATGGGAATAAATTAATTAAGTAATGATTTAATTTTAGGAACTTAAATTAAAATGATATTTATGACTTAAATTAGGGAAATAAATATATATGTACATTAAATAAAATAATATATATGTATATTAAAGGGATAAAAGGAATATATACATATATATTAAGGAGATGAAAGAAATATAATATAATATAATTATAAAATATATATAATAAAATAATAAAATAAAATAAATAATAATATATATAAAATAATTGTTGATTGGCTTCCTCAGGAAGCCAATCAACAAAAGCAATTGCTCCTACGTTAGTGGGAGCAGTTGCCATTTCTTTTGTTGAAAAGAAGCAGAGGACGTGAGGTCCTCTGCAAACCAAATGAAGGAGTGATTTATGAGAGAAAGAAAATAAAATCGGGGAAAGGAAAAAGAAAGGATGAGGTCGAGAGAGAAGGAATAGAGAAAGAGTAAGAGAACTCGAGGGAGAGAGCAGAGGAAGCCAGATTTTAGGGCACTAAACAGTGACGTACTGGGCTGGGTTGAGTGCTGAAAACTTGGAGATTAAAGTGCTGTCATGAAGCTAAAGAAGGAAGGCCAAAACAACGTAGGTGAAGGAGTAAATTGGTGGTCGAAATTGAGTGTTTCGGTGACCAGATTTAGATGTTTTGGTGGTCAGAAGAGATAGAGTGAAGCTTATGCGTGAGGAACGATCAAAGTGAAGGGGAAAACAGCAAGGAAATTTGCAAGGAAAGGAGAAGAATCGAAGGGGCTATCAAGCCCACAATCCCCTGCATGTGATTCATCTCTAAGTTGCTGTTCTAGGTGTGCCATTCGGCTAGAACAACAGCAAATAGGGGAAAATGATGCTAAATCTTGAAATGAGGGGCAACTTTGAGAGTGAACGGTGGCAGTCTTTGAGGGGCTATTGAAAGGCAAAGGAGCTGAGGTTTTGGACAGGAAACAGGGGAAGTTTAGGCACTGGGTTTGAGCAGTGCATAAAGGCCATTTGAAGGCTGGAATGGCAACATTTAGGCGTGAAGAAGGGTAAAGGAAATTTGATTGTTAATTTGGTTTATTTAATAAATTGTTAAATAGCTTGTAAAATTTTCTAAGTGTGGTTATGGATTTAAAATTGTAGAGGCTACGCAAGTGGTGATTTCAACTTGACCAAGCTTGAGAGACATTAAAGTGCGAGCTTTGATGTTAGGTAAGTTACTTGTATAAAATAGTCTATGCTAAGATTTTGATTTTGTTGGATATGCAAAATTCCTAGAAAATGATTTGGCGATTATGTGAGACTGTTGAAAAGCAATGATTTGGCTATAGTTAAATGATTGATATTTTGGGATGATGAGTTAATACATATTGTTAGAGTATTGATTGAGTGCTATTAGAATATGGCATAATGTTGATGGAATATAAAGGGAATATGATTTATAACATTGGAGTAGTAGACATAAAATTTATTGATTTCGTGAATTTTGAAAGAAATAAATAGCTATGTGAAATTTTGAGATTAGCTTTAAGTAAGAAATCTTTTTAATTTTAATTTTACTAAGTAAGACATTTCTATAAGTCGAAATTAGACTTATGTTGTACATTAACGAATTGGTTTGCATTATTATGATACATCGTTAGAAATGTCTAAATTGTTGAGATAATACGAAATTACAGTTGTTAGGTGATGAGAAAATTATTGGATATAGATTTAATATTTTGGTAGATAATGAGATAATTATAGAATGTATGGAATAATAGAAGACTGGTGGTGAAGTCGAATTTGAAAAAAAAAAGGGAAATGATTTGTTAACAGATGAAATTTTAGCACTAGTTAGGGAATAGATCAAATTACTGTTGTATTAGGAATTTTGAGATATCAACAAGATGTATAATATTATGTAAAGGTAATTTTGGATATTAAAGATATTTAAATGATTTTTCTGCAGTTCAAGAGTGAGTTGGTGACTGGATTTTACGAGCCTGATTTTAAATATTGATTGTCGGATTTCTTGGCTTTGCTACGATTGTGCTTGATTGAGGTAAGAGATATATATCGGAACGTAAGAGATACTGAATGCTATTTAAAATCAACTGCCTTGTGGATATATAAACTGTATTTTCCTGCAGGGGGTTTTAAGAAAATATAAGCCGTTATGCTGCCGGATTTTTATGAAAATAATGGTTTTTATGATTTAAGCTTAACTTAAGCAATCATTTGAAAATAACCGTTTATCCGGTAAACTTATTTTGAAAACGGTTAAATCTTACGGATTTGAATGGTTTATAAGGCTTTCAACCGAGATATTTATCTCAAGGAATTATCAACCTATGTTATTGTTTTGAAGATATTATGAGTATTTATAGTTTATATGTTTTGAAAGAAATGTATGACTTTTGTTATGAACTTTCCTAAAGCACGAAAATACTGTTTTGAATTCCGAAAATATATGGTATTGTTTTGAAACTACTGTGTGTGACCTTGATTCTGCCCGCAGTAGGTATTTGTATTCGGACTACTGTGTGTGGCCTTGAATCAGTCCGCAGTAGGAACTATATGTATGGAAATGTTCTGAGACATGACTAACAATCACTGCAGTAATGTTTTGGACTACTGTGTGACCCTGATCCAGTCCACAGTAGGTAATGTTTTGGGCTACTGTATGATCCTGATCCAGTCTACAGTAGAGTTTCTATTGCTGTGACCTTGATCCAGTCCACAGCGGGCCCAGTTGACACCTGATCAGTGCTCACTGTGGACCCCCTCTAGACTATGGCCATATGTCAATTTGAACTGCATGATTAATTATTAGTCGCTAACATGTCTCCAGCTTAGTATGTATATGATTTTTCGTGCTTATCTTCGTATATGGGTTTTAAATGAATGATATTTGGATTCTGAAACTGATAAGAATTTGATTTGACAATCCGTATTGAAACTAAATGTGATAAGCAAGTATATTTTGAAATATGTTCAGAATTCAGTTGTTTATGTTTCGGTTTAAATGATATGCTTTCTAATGCATTGCATAAGCATGATTTGATTTCCGAATGGTATGAAATACGGTATTCAAGTTTTAATAAATGTTTTAGAAACTTGCATATAGAAATTCGGTATCTGTTTCTTATATGTATTTCTTACTGGGCTTTCCAAAAAGCTCACCCCCCCTCTCCACCTTCCAGATTAATTGCAGTAGATGCTTTGTACGTGGGGTTTAAGCAAGTCCTTCGAGGCTTTTGTACCACTCTTGAAGGTATGTGATGTACAGTATTATCTTTTATATTCAGACTTGTATTTCAGTACTTTTATAGTATGGGGATGTAACTAAAGGATTATAGGATATAGTTATGGTTTATAACAATGCATACAACTTAGGTAGAGATATATTTAATTAAGTAGAGTGATTTGAAATTATAAATGCATGCTTAGTGAGAGAATTTGACTGGGACCTAAGGTAACTAAAGGACATTGACTTAGCTAATATAATATTAGCTTAAGAGTTGATTAGTGACACTACGTACAGCCCAACCAAGTAAGTGAAAAAAAAAATTTGTTTCGTATTTTCGGTGAAAAGGGTCGTTACAACATCCCTAAGCAGTAGCAGCTTTTGCTCTCTCCAGCAGCGACTTTGTCTAGAGGTCTATCTATAATGTTAGCAACAACTTCTTTCTCTCTCTTTAGAGATGGCGTCTCTCCAGATCCAACAGCACAACACTTGCTCTGTAAGTGGAAATGCCAAATTTGAGAGTTTTAATCATGTTGGACTTTTGTTAATGGTTAATGATTAATGAACTACCAAAACAACACAACACCTTTCTACTGATGAGTTGGCTTTTATGGCTAATTTACATCTCATAGATCAATTTTAACTATCATAAAACATAATCATGATATAAAATTGATAGGATAAACTTCTTTAGGATTCATGAATAGCTTTTATGTCTCATTGTTTTCTGAATTAGGCCTTGAGTTCTTTAGGATTTGGATAGAATAGAGTAATAAGATTGATAAAGAAAGGAGTTTCTATAGCTATCTTCTGTAGAACTTCTTTTCTTTGTTAATAAATTTTATAGTTGCTCAATTTCCTTGTTATATGTCATACAACTGACTTGGCATTTAGCAATTACTAAAATCTAATAAGAGTTCTAGTATGTGTTGTTCTGTCATCATCATTTGTTATGCATTTAGCAGCTAAGAAAGAAATCCCAAACTTTCTACCCATGAAACTTTTAGTATGTAATTCATTTGAAATTATTATCCTGCATATCGAACTATAAGGAGATACATATCCTATATCTGATTTCTGATCATGTAAAACTGAAAGTCATTTGCTCACATTTTTCTTTAGTTTGATTTCGATCTCTTGGGCAAATCATAACCATGTTTACAAGTCCTATCTAACAATATTTGTGTTTCTGAAGCTTGCAAATGTTTGACAGGATGTTGTCTTTTGGATCTTGCCTGTGGGTTTTTTAATTGAGACTTTGTCCTTCATTTACATCTAGGGAAATTAATGATCCTTTATATGAAGATCATTGGATATCTCAAACTTTAAAATGAAAATTGTAGCCTATTGTAAATGTAATTTTGATAATAAAATAAATATAATATTTAATGTTGAATTTATATATAAAATAAATTTTTTGTTACTAATCAGTTAATATCGTTTTAATAGTCAATTATATTTTTATTAAATCCATTATTATTTTCTGTATAAGTTACATATGGTTGAACCCTATAAATAGAAGATCAATTCCTAAACAAATATACACCAATTCTATTAATGATATAACACCCATGCTATTTTAGATGGAGAATTGAAAAGCAAATTTGCATGTTAATCATCTGGATAAAATTAGATTACTGGTCACAATAAATTTGTGATTCCTAGTCGTATGTTGAATAAAATTAGGCAATTGGTCACAATAAAATTTAATTTGTGATTCCTAGTAGATGACATTTGATGTTGGATAAACTTAGGTTACTAATCACAGTAAATTTTGTGATTCCTAGTCGTATGAATTTCAATGTTGGATAAAATTAGACTACTGATCACAATAAATTTGCAATTCCTAGTAGTATGATTTTTTACGTTATGATGAAGTATGAGAATGCTATAAGCCCTACTATAAATATAGTTGTGGCAAGAAATTTTAAGTTTATATATTATGTGACTATTTGACAATCTTAAAATTAAATCATGTGGTAAGTATTTGTGATAGAACTGGTATAATTGATAGAGTGGATAACCATGATTGCAATGGTTAATCTAGATCTATTAGAAGAAAACACACTATAATGTGATCTTGTCTGGGTAACGGGATTATATGTGAAATTGAATGATAATATTAGTGATTATTTAACAAAATATCTTTTTAGAGAAAAGATTTGGCATACATTGAAGGGGTTGAAACTTTTGCCCAAATCATCAAGGCCTAGCCCGTTCATACGCCGTCAACTGGCATCCCATTGACACCTTACCCTAGGTTTGCCCTGACTCACACGTACTGTTCGCTTTGGAAGCCCCATAGGCCCCTACAGTTTTGTCGGGACGTGCCTGGTATACCAGGAATTTACCACTCTTAATTCGCATTCGGAGCAACTTGAACCCTTTACAACATTAAGAGTCACGGCAAACCTGGGGCAAGGTGCTAATGGGATGCTAGCCGATGGCTTATGAACGAGTTGGGCCTTGACAATAAAATGCACATTTTTATTGTAAAGACCTGGCGTACCCACCTTGGGCCAAGAATCCACCCCTTATAGCCAGACCTTATTCACAATGTATTGTTCGCTTTGGAAGCCCCACAAGCCCCTCAGAATTTTGTCAAGATGTGTTGAGAATACTCAGAATTTACCACTCCCAATTCACGTATGGAAGGGTTCGAACACTTGACCTTTTGAAATTGTCGAACCACTCCTAACCATTTGGCCTAGCCAAATGGTTAGGAGTGACTTGACTCTTACAAACGTTAAGGGTTCGATGTCACTCTAGACACGAATTAGGAGTGGCAAATTCTTGGTATTCTAGGCACGTCCTTTCAAAACCGTGAGGGGCCTGTGGGGCTTCTAAAGTAGACAATACGGTTGAGTTAGGGTAAACCTAGGGCAAGGTGAGGATGGGATGCCAGCCGACGACCTATGAATAGGCTAGGCCTTGACAATAAAACGTGCGTTTTTATTGTAAGGACCTGGCGTACCCACTTTGGGCTAAAGATCCACCCTTAATAGCCTGACCTTACTTACAACGTACTATCTGCTTTGGAAGTCCCACAAGCCCCTCACGTTTTTGTCGAGACATGCCTGAAATACCCAAAATTTACCACTCTCAATTCACGTTTAGAAGGGTTTGAACACTTGACCTTTTGCAAATGTCAAACCACTCATAGCCATTTCGCGTTAAGGCCCAAACTGTTCATAAGCCGTTGAGTGGCATCCCATTGGCTCTTTGCCCTAGGTTTGCCCTGACTCACACGTACTGTCTGCTTTGGAAGCCCCAAAGGCCCAAAAGATGTTGTCGGGACGTGCCTGGAATACCAAGAATTTGCCACTCTCAATTCACATTCGGAGTGACTCGAACCCTTAACCTTTGTAAGAGTCAAGTCACTCATAACCACTTAGCCTTGACTCTTACAAAGGTTAAGGGTTCGAGTTGCTCCAAACATAAATTAGGATTGGCAAATTTCTGGTATTCTAGGCACGTCCAGACAAAACCATAAAGAGCCTGTGGCCTTCCAAAGCAGACAATACGTGTGAGTCAGGGCAAACCTGGGGCAAAAGGCCAAAGAGATGCCAATCGATGACCTATGAACGGGTTGGGCCTTGATAATAAAATGCACGTTTTTGTTGTAAGGACTTGATGTACCCACCTTAGGCCAAGGATCCACCCCTAGTAGCCAAACCTTACTCACAACGTACTATCCGCTTTGGAAGCCTCATAGGCCAATTGGTTTAGAGTGGTTTGACATTTGCAAAAGGCAACTATTCAAACCCCTCCGGACGTGAATTGGGAGTGGTAAATTTTGAGTATCCTAGGCACATCCCGACAAAACCGTGAAGGGCCTATAGGGCTTCTAAAGTGGAGAGTACATTGTGAGTAAGGTCTGGCTAGTAAGGGCGAATCCCTGGCCTAAGATGGGTACGTTAGGTCCTTACACAAATAATTTAGAATCTCCTATGAGAATACCCAATCTAATGATTAGAGATTGTTAGCTTTAAATTGCCATATATATTTTGAAATGACAAAAACTTAAGTAAGCTTTAATGTTTTAATTCATATTGTAAATTTGCCTTATCACACATGATTTTCTCAATCCATTTTCAAGTGATCATATCAAACTTAAGACCATGATTTATTGATACACTTTTATTGGTCTTAATTCTTTATAAATGTTTTGAATATTTTAGAAAATCACTTGATGATTTCTTGGACAGTATTTTCATTTGAGAAAGTCAAGAAAAACTCTCTTAAAGCTTATAAATGTTTTGGGTTGAATTAGGATAAAAGGTCATATCATTTCTAACCCAAAAGTGCAGGAAAAATGCCCTCTGGAAGAAAAGGATCGATCCCCACTGTAGCAGGATCGATCCCTTTTTGGCAGAAAGTCTTCCCAAGGTCCCTGAAGCCCAGAATCAAGAATCTGGACAAAAGGGATCGATCCCCACTGTAGCAGGATCGATCCCTTCGCTCGAAAATAGCCTATAACGGCTAGTTTTGTGAGATACAACGGTCATATTCAATCTTGGCTCCACCCAACGGCTAGAATACATCCAAGGGACTATAAATAGAGGCTTAGAAGCTAAAGGAAGTAAGAGGAACCACTCAGCAACTCAAAATCTCATATTCCTCAAATCTACAAGCCTCAAACAACAAATCAAGAGCTACATAGTTTCCATCATCTATCATTCTTTTATTCCTTGTAGTGCTTAGCACAAATCTTGTATAGGCTTTTATTTATGCTTAATCTTTGTAATCACTTGCCTATCTAGAGGCCCTCTTTGATTACTTCTCTTGTATACACATTCAATCCTTGTAAAAGGGGAGGTTTCTCTTTAGCCTAAGAAAAAGAGGGAGGTTACTCTTTAGCCTAAGAAAAAGAGGGAGGTTACTCTTGAGCCTAGAAAAAGAGAGAGGTTTCTCTTGATCCTTGAAAAGAGGGAGTGTAACACAAATTCAAGTTAGTGAATTTGGGGAAAATCCTTGGGAGTGTCTCAAGGTAGAGGACGTAGGCAAGGTTGCCGAACCTCTATAAATCGCTTGCGTACATTTCTCTATCCTTACTCTCTTTACTTATTTGCAATTATATTTGTGTTTATTGCTTTGAATTTATATTGCATAATTGAGTAGCCTAGAGAACTTAGAAAATATCAATATAGGCTAGAGAATTTAGAAGAATCGCAAAACGAGCTTATAGTTAGTTAAAAACCGATTCACCCCCCCTCTCGGTATAGCCTATAGACCCAACAATTGGTATCAGAGCTTGGGCTCGAGATTGAATTAGATTAACCTCTATCGAGCAAAACGATCTTAAATGGCTCACTTGAATGTAGGCACACCCCTAGGAGAAGAGGGACAATCGTTAGTTAGACCTCCACTCTTCAATGGAGAGAATTACTCATATTGGAAAACTAGAATGATGTTATTTGTACAATCTAACGATTATGAAGTGTGGAGAATTATAGTGAATGGTCCTAGAATTCCTATGAAGAAAGTAGATGGAAAGGATGTCCCTAAGAGTGAGGATGAGTGGGACACAAATGACATGAGAGTGGCACAATTGAATGCCAAGGCCATGCACACTCTCTTTTGTGCATTAGGTCCCAATGAGTATAATAGAGTGTCCCTATGTGAAAATGCTAAGCAAATATGGGACAAATTGGCCATCACACATGAAGGGACCAATCAAGTGAAAGAAACCAAAGTAGGTATGCTCACACATGATTATGAGCTATTTAGAATGAAAGAAAATGAGTCCA
The DNA here is from genome assembly GCA_031772115.1 of Heritiera littoralis. Classification (NCBI taxonomy): domain Eukaryota; kingdom Viridiplantae; phylum Streptophyta; class Magnoliopsida; order Malvales; family Malvaceae; genus Heritiera; species Heritiera littoralis. The sequence goes on along the minus strand of JAPDPK010000066.1, from coordinate 3,298,193 downwards.
TTAGCGAAATATTCACTAGGTTTAATGATATAATTAATGGACTTAAGGCATTAGGCAAGAGCTATTCCAATCTAGAAATGGTTAAGAAAATCTTGAATAGCTTGCCTAAGTCTTGGGAGGCAAAGGTAACCGCAATAGAAGAGTCTAAAGATCCAAATACCTTGTCTCTAGATGAACTTATGGGCTCCCTACTTACATATGAGATGAAATTGAAAAGAAATGAAGTGCCTTCAAAGAAAGTAGGGGTAGCACTTAAGTCTTCCACTCATGAGGCCATTGAAGATGATAGTGATGAGAGTGGAAATGAGGAAGAAAAGGAAATGGCAATGTTTGCCAAAAGATTTAATAGATTTATGAGAATGAAAGAGAGAGAGAGTAATAGGAGACATCATAGGGGAGAGTCAAGTAGAAGAGAAAAAGATCACTTAGTGTGTTATGAATGTAATGAACCGGGTCACACTAAGTTAGATTGCCCCTTACTTAGGAAGGAAAAGGATAGGAAGCCTAGGAAGAAAGCATTTGTGGCTACATGGAGCGATAGTGATAGCTCCGATGATGAAAACATAGATGATGAGGTAGCCTACACATGCTTTATGGCTATTAGTGATGATGAGGCTAGTTGTAGTTCTAGTGAAGATGATGATTATACATTTGATGAACTACAAAATGCTTTTAATGATTTAGCAAATGAATTTCAATGCATGAATTCTAAATATAAGAAAATCATTGCTAAATTAAAAATAGAAAATGAAGCCTTGATAAATGCTAAGCTAGAATTTGAAAAGAAATTAGAAAAGGCCAACTTAGAAATAAATGATTTAAATAAAAAGAACACAAATTTGCATAACTCATTTTCTAGGTTTTATATGGGTCAACAAAAATTAGATCACATGCTTGAGACCCAAAGAGCTTTCTTTGACAAAGATGGGTTAGGATATAATGCAATACAAAAAGAAACTCATCTAAAGAATTTCCTAGTGAGCAAAAATACTATGCATGATTTATCTCTTACATGCTCACTATGCAATAGAATAGGACACTCTTCACAAGCATGCACATATAGGAAAACCACATTTAGAGGAAGAGTAGTTAAGAAAATATGGGTGCCAAAGCATGCTGTAAATAATGATGATTTGTGCTTGAAATGGATCCCAAAAGGATCAAAAATTATTTGCACTAACTTTCATGGACCCAAGAAAATTTGGGTACCAAAGCATGCTTGAATTTGTTTGTTGTAGGAGTGTTAGAGCATGGAGTTACAAAGAAACAATGGGGTTTGAGTGCTCTACACACCTCTATGGAGTTTGCTTGTGCCAATGAGAAAAAGGAAAAGCTTGAGGATCCATCACAACAATTCTTCAAAGAATAGCTCAAGGTGGACTCAACAATTCAAGGCAAAGCATACTCAAGCAAAGGAGTTTTGTAAGATTAATTCTTTACTCTTTAAAACTTTTATTTGATGCTTTGATGAGAAAATGTGTTAATAATTCTTGATGCATTGTGAGTTGAATGATAGAACAAAAGGCATGATGAATGATTGTTGAATGTTTGATGAATAGTACTTGATACATTGAATGAAAAGCATGATTTGTGATTTTGAAATGATTTTTGGTTTTCTGCATCTTGATCAAGTTTGATATGTCTAGATAATATATTTAGTTGCTCAAAAGATGTCAAATATGTCATATATGCAAAATGCCTTGTCATGAGCTTTAATGAAGAATATGTATGTTGGAAATCATGGCATGTTGTTCACAAGATGTATGTTTTAATGTTATATATGCTCAAAATCTATGTGAACAAGTTTGTTTTGACATATTTATGTAATTCAATGCATTGGTTTGGTCAAAATATGCTTAAATCTCAAAATGACCTCCTTTGAGCCCAAAAATGCATTTTATTGTGAAAATGCTTCCAAAATTGCAAAATCTTTTGTTAAATGGTTTTTCATTCATGTTTTTCACTCATACAAGTCCAAAATCATGTTTTACAAATGTTTAAACCTTTACTTGGACTTAAAACACTCAAAAACGAAGTTTTGGTACCTCACAAGTCCAATTTTCTGTCAAAACAACTGCAGAATCTGCAGGAACATATGAGGGATCGATCCCCACTGTAGCAGGATCGATCCCCCCAGGCCAGAAAAGGCACTCCTGCATGTTTTCAACTGAAATTGAGAAGAACTTTTCCTTGTTTTGATATTTTCTCTCTTCTCAACTTAAAATTCATTGTTTTAACTTCTTTTTGATGATCGGTAATATATGAAAACTCATTCTTCATTGATATCATGCCTCAACTCCATCAATTAATATCATTTCCAACAAATGGTATCACTCTCAACAATCAATATCATTTTTCATGAGCTCACAAGTGCTAAATCAGTTTTCTCATTGAAGATGGTTATGAATTGCATAAATCTTGAAATAATCTTGAAATATATTTTCAATGAATGGTTAAACATAATTTTGAGATTTATTTCAATGATTTGTGTAAATATTTGAGAATTTGATGAACATGTGCATGATAGATTATGATTTCTTGTTCATCTTAGTCAAGCATGCTTAATAGGATTATGTCTCTTGGCTTGACTTATCAATTCCACATTAGGTTTCATGAAAATTATACATCTTATGGATTGACTTCAAATATAAATTCAACAATTGGTAATGGTGGCCAAATTATTAAAGAACTTGGACTTTAATGACAACACCAACTATTGATATACATGCATTGTATCTTGATTGTTTTGATGTTGAAGATGCATGTTTGCTTAAGTTGAATCAATAATCATGCCTATGAGATGAGAATAGTTGTTTTCATGATATTATGTGTTTAACCTCACTCATAGTTTATGGATTTTAATGATAAAATATATTTTAGCTTGATAATATTGATTCACTTAGGTGAAACCATTTTAGTTAAAACAGCATATACCCTTTGGAACCTTAAACGTTAAAATTCACTAGGGATATTGCTTTGGATTGATTAAAATGGTAATCTTCCCTTGCTCATAATTGGTAAAGAACTTGAATTGGAAAATGAGCATAGGATTTTTGTGCTTGAAACCATGAAAGAAATTGTGTTTGCTTGAATAACTTATTGTTGAATCTTCCATATGGTATAATTTTGTGAATATGAATATGGATTAATACTCTATGATAGTATGCTTATGTTTAATTAATCCATATGCATATTTGATGATGTGTGATTGTGTTCTTACATATTTAGAATGACTATTTTCTTGAACACACTACACATAGATATTAGATTCATGCAAAATGCCTAAGTCAACCATTAGTAACAATTGGTATTTAGATTGAAATAACAATTAGTACCATTGGCAACCATATTTTCAATAATTGGTAAGCCACATCTAAATTGCCAATTGGTATGAGCTTTAAATTGCCAATTCTTCTCATGCTCCTTAGATTGAAATGACAAATAGGGAAGAATTCTTATGAGACACTATTGCATGAAACCCTTTTGTGCTAGAATTTGTGATTAATTGATGTATGATTTAATTCTAGACACAATATTTCTTGAGAATGATTTATGAGCACATGCATATGATATGTTATATAATTTTAGCTCATAATCATGATGTATGGACATGCACCTTAGTTGGACCTTAGAGAACAATTGACATACTTAGGTGCTTGCTTAACTTCTTACCAATTGGAAACTTATTGCAAAATCACTTATCAACAATTGGTATCAAGGTTATTTATAAACAATTGGTATAGGATCATAAGTCATATTCATTGCATGAATAATTCATACTCTTTATGAACAATTGACTTATTTGTTTGTGCTATGAGTCCCATGTACTAACATGTTTCTTGTTGGATGGAGCATATTCCTTTATCTCTTCTCACCTAGCCATGATTTTAGGGGGAGCATATTTTTTATTATTTTTTCCTTCTTTTTGCTATGACAAAAAGGGGGAGAGATAGATAAAGGGAGAGATAGATATAGGGAGAGATATTAAGGGGGAGAGATAATGAGGGAAAATTCATAAATTCATTTTCAAAACCCATGCTTATATTAAGGGGGAGCTTTATAAAATCCTGCTTTATTTGAGGGGGAGTATTTTATCAAAGAATTTTCAAAGCAAATTTACATTAAGTTTTGTCATATCAAAAAGGGGGAGATTGTTAGCTTTAAATTGCCATATATATTTTGAAATGACAAAAACTTAAGTAAGCTTTAATGTTTTAATTCATATTGTAAATTTGCCTTATCACACATGATTTTCTCAATCCATTTTCAAGTGATCATATCAAACTTAAGACCATGATTTATTGATACACTTTTATTGGTCTTAATTCTTTATAAATGTTTTGAATATTTTAGAAAATCACTTGATGATTTCTTGGACAGTATTTTCATTTGAGAAAGTCAAGAAAAACTCTCTTAAAGCTTATAAATGTTTTGGGTTGAATTAGGATAAAAGGTCATATCATTTCTAACCCAAAAGTGCAGGAAAAATGCCCTCTGGAAGAAAAGGATCGATCCCCACTGTAGCAGGATCGATCCCTTTTTGGCAGAAAGTCTTCCCAAGGTCCCTGAAGCCCAGAATCAAGAATCTGGACAAAAGGGATCGATCCCCACTGTAGCAGGATCGATCCCTTCGCTCGAAAATAGCCTATAACGGCTAGTTTTGTGAGATACAACGGTCATATTCAATCTTGGCTCCACCCAACGGCTAGAATACATCCAAGGGACTATAAATAGAGGCTTAGAAGCTAAAGGAAGTAAGAGGAACCACTCAGCAACTCAAAATCTCATATTCCTCAAATCTACAAGCCTCAAACAACAAATCAAGAGCTACATAGTTTCCATCATCTATCATTCTTTTATTCCTTGTAGTGCTTAGCACAAATCTTGTATAGGCTTTTATTTATGCTTAATCTTTGTAATCACTTGCCTATCTAGAGGCCCTCTTTGATTACTTCTCTTGTATACACATTCAATCCTTGTAAAAGGGGAGGTTTCTCTTTAGCCTAAGAAAAAGAGGGAGGTTACTCTTTAGCCTAAGAAAAAGAGGGAGGTTACTCTTGAGCCTAGAAAAAGAGAGAGGTTTCTCTTGATCCTTGAAAAGAGGGAGTGTAACACAAATTCAAGTTAGTGAATTTGAGGAAAATCCTTGGGAGTGTCTCAAGGTAGAGGACGTAGGCAAGGTTGCCGAACCTCTATAAATCGCTTGCGTACATTTCTCTATCCTTACTCTCTTTACTTATTTGCAATTATATTTGTGTTTATTGCTTTGAATTTATATTGCATAATTGAGTAGCCTAGAGAACTTAGAAAATATCAATATAGGCTAGAGAATTTAGAAGAATCGCAAAACGAGCTTATAGTTAGTTAAAAACCGATTCACCCCCCCTCTCGGTATAGCCTATAGACCCAACAGAGATCTTGAGAGTTAAGTTCAATAGAAAGAAAGAATCATAGAGAGGTCATTAAAAGATACACACTAAAAGCTTTAAAGCTTATTTGTACATCCTTATGGTGTAAGTGTATCTATCCTGTAATGTTAGAAGGTTGATTTTTTAAAATCTTAATAAAATCTATAGCTCATTATGAGCGAAGTGTATTAGTTATAGAATACTTTTAATAGATTTCACCTATGTGAGTATTGGAGTGGGGCCACTCTTATGAAGCTTGGTTGGGCAAGTTTCTAGATTACTTACTAAATCTGGGATCAAGCACAAAGTCAAAATGTGCTGGCTTAATAAGAAGATCGTAAACACATGAATTGTTATGTGTATACTATGAACTCTTATATCCCTTGTACAACCAAAGTTCAATGAGCGTGGCACATTGTTGGCTTAGGATTAAGATTTGCTACTACACTAAGTAAAGGTTTAATATGGTTGCACACCTTTATGCATAATAATTCATCTCTGTCTAAGTTAACAAAAAATTATAATTAAAACTTTTAAAGTATTATTTTTTTATTAAAATGGAGAGGGAATTGTTATATCTGTAATTTTAATAATAAAATAAATATAATATATAATGTTGAATTTATATATAATTTAAAGTTTTCACTATTAATTCATTAATATTATTTTAACAATCTGTTATTTTTTTTAATTCATTATTACTTTTTTGTATAAGTTACATATGGTTGAACCCTATAAATAGAATATCAATTCCCAAACAAATATATACAAATTCTATCAATTCCCAACAATTTTAAGACGAACTCCAACATAACCTACATGAAACTGATAGACTATTATTTACATAAGCTTTGTTGCATTACAATGACTAATGAGTGGGCTTGTTTTGCTCATTTCCAAGGATTATTAGAAGTTGGCGAAAATGTCAAGAATGCTTATTTTTTCTTCTTTTACCCATTTAGATATAATATATAATGTTGATATTTCCTGCTACAGAGACTAAGGATGGCAATGGGTACCTTATAAATGGGTACCCGACATTATCTAACCCATTTAAATAGGATTATAGTAGTATATAATTGGATTCGGGTAGGATTTGAGTAGTGAAATTACTACCTGTCACAAGTTCGGGTAGAATTCGGGCAGTTATCTTAGGGTACTCGCTACTTGAATCCAATTATAAATAATAACAAATTAATAAGATATTTATATTTCTTATATATAAATTATTCATTATTAATGTTGTATTTAATTAAATTAATTCATTAAATATTATAATTATGATTTTTAACGTTAATTTATTTTTATAATTTAAATTAAATTTATTAATTTAATTTTTTAATTAAGTTATTCCAAAATTGATTTTAAATTTACATCTGAAGTCAAAACTTTGACTTAATAAACGGGTAGTTAATGAGTTTAAATAGTTAAACGGGTATTTTCTATTTTATAGGGTTAGGATTCAGGGAACACAAATCAAAATAATCGAATAGTTAATGGGGTTCGGGTATTATAAAAACTAATTGGGCTGGGGTATTCCAAATTTAGTGGGTACTTGACTCGTTTATATTCCTAACAAAGACAGAGTAATAAAATAAGCAAGTGAATATAATAACTAATGTTGATATTCTTTAAACTTTTAATGAGTTTACTTTTTTTTTAATTGTTTATACGTGTTTCAAAAAAATGGTTAAAGAGTGACATAGGAGATAAATAATTCATTTGTTATATTTCTTTTTATAGCATTTGTTGTTTTTTTCTTTTAAAGCAGTCTATTATTATATTTTTTTCTCAAGACTAATAATATTTTTATTTATTTTATGTGTAGGATCATCTACAACTATGGACTCAAGTTACATGTCTAATGATGATGAAAAATGAAGATTTGTCATGACTCATAATGAAATTCAATTATGTTTGTGTTTTTTATTAAATTATATTTGTTTAGAGTTTCATAAACATATTTTTATGGATTTTAAGTTGTTTGTTGAATTACTAAAGTTTGTTGAATTATTATGGAACTTGTATATTTTTGTTTAATGTTATGTTTTTAATTAATAGAAAACTAGATATTAGGACAATTAATTTTCTTGCAAAAGGTTGGGTTCAGGTTAATTAATAAGTTTGTCAAAATTTTGGTTGAATAATAAGATAATTAAAAGAGCTCGGATAATAAACGAATAGTATATATAAAATTTATTAAGGTAAAATTTGAATAATATAGTTAAATAATTATCGAACAATTATAAAATTTAAATTTTTTAATCAATAATCAAAATCAAATATCTCAAAATTAACGTGTAAACGTTTAGTTTATGTTTTACTTTTTCCCGTATACCTCGGTCGTGTTCTGGGTTACCAAGTTTATTTAGAAGTTAGAGACAGATTTCATCCAACTGGCCAACAAATTGTAAGTCAAGTCAAATTGTTTAACTCATAAAAATAATAAAAATAAATCCGATCGTTTAATTTTAGCAAAAGACGCTTTTTTTTATGAATAAAAAAAGACGCTTTTTTTTTTAACTAGCAACGCATTTGATTCGTGAAATAAATAAATATGGATTAAAATTGAAAAAAAATGAAATATATAAAGCTGTGTAGGTTTTTTCAATCAAAAAAAGAGTTGTGTAGGTTTTGCCTCAATTATCGTCCTTCTCCTGACATATTTATTCTGTCTTCAACTGATGTCTGATACATAAAAAGTTGTGTAGGTTTTGTCTCAATAGTTGTCCTTCGCCTGATCGCCTGATGTCTCACGTTTAATCGTTATTAATTTTAAATCCGTGCAATACACCATAATATATTAATTAAATAATAAATTCATTAATATTATATATATTTTTTGAAATTTTATAACATAAATTATTATATTTATGATAAAAAAATATGTAAATTAAATATTTTTATTTCTAATTTGTATATTATGAAATAGTAATATAAAAAAAATCGTATATTGTTTATAATTATGCAACTTTTATAAAAGTAAATCAAATTCATATAATAACTTATCGAATGGAAATAATATATAAAAAAATTAACATATATTTGATTTAAAAAAATTGAAAATTTTCCTATCTTAAAACAAATCTCGTGTAGAAATTTTTTTAAATGAAAATTCTTCAATGAATTCTTGTTAAATTGAAAAGGTAACCAATGATTTTTGAGTATCTATTGCTATCTTTAAATGATGTCACTTTAATAGATGATCTAAAAGATTTCATAAATAGAATAAAGACATGGATAAAACACTAATACGCAATTTAATTAAATTAAGTTTCAGTTATAACATATGTTATATGAAAATATAACAGAGATATTCATATTATATAAATGTATATATACTTGTCAAATAATTTTCGACTTGTAAGTTTATGATCAAAGTGATATACTTTAGACATAATAAGCTCAATACCTCTTGTCTCACTATTATAATTTTATCACTCTTGTTTTGTGATAGCCGCAAATTTCGTTACCTTGGTAAATATATTAATGTGTTAATGCAAGTGTGTAAGCTTGAGAATTTTGAAGATCAAGAAAATCACAAGAGTTAAATGGATAATAGGATTTTTGATTACCCATAATATATACATGTATCATATATATATATGTATATAAATTGTTGTTGCAAAAAACAACAATAAAGGTATGCTGACGTCGATGTTCGTACTTAGTCTCCACGTGTCTCCAAGAAGCTTCTGTAAAGCAAGAAAAGTCAGAGAGACGCAGGGGTGGTTCCCTGCGTAGACACTCCGATGCTTAAGTCAGCAGAAAGTTCTTCAGTATTGGGAAGCGTAAAAGTCAGTAGTCAAAAATTAGAGAGTAAGATTGTACCTGGGGGCCTATTTATAGGCCAATATTCTGGGTTAATTATTTGAGAATAAGTCCATCATCTTGCTGAGAGTTTGTGTCCCGATATAACACAAGTTCCTCGAAAACCGGGAGAAATCAAGGCCTGTCGCCAGCGAGAGACCCATATTGCGGGATGTTGTGGCGTGAGGGGTCTGTCGCGTAGTAGGAGCTGAATATGGCGACATGTGTCGCAGACGGGTAGGGCCTAGCGACAGGACCCTGACGCCAGTGGGAGCTGAATATGGTACCACGTGTCGCATTATGATTACAGGCGATAGGCCTAGAGTCTATCGCCAGCGACAGGCGTCATTCGGATATTTTGGCTTCTGTCGTCGAAGGCTACGTGGCCCAATGATTCTCATCCACGTGGTGAGCTTCAACGTTAATGGGCCTGGCCCATCGCAAGTAGACTTTGTCATATCAGTTGCTCCCCACTCTCTTGTTGAATTTCTCCAACTAAGAGAGTATAAATATATGTTTTTGGGCCTTAGCCTACAGTGAATAGTACTCTTTGTTTTTTTGTGATTTCTTCTTGTATTTTTTGTATTTTTTGCAGGTGGAAAAAGCTCTATCTTGTGAGAGACGCGATCAGGCGCGACGTTTGGCATTCCCTATCGCGGCTATATAAACCGTTAGGACCCGACGAGAGAGCGCACGAAAACCTCTGAACAGCCGCCTGTCGCCCATTTTTAGCTCTCTCGCCAAAGAGTCTCTCGCTTACCTTAGTGACAGTAAGTATACATCTGTCGCTTTATTTACCACCTCTCGCACTAGATTTAAGTCTCTCGCAGGTGTTTAGTCTTTCGCGTATAGGTTTTTTAGGCCTCCCGCGAGTGTCTTATTCAGTCGGTCTGTCGCCCAACAGGCCTGTCGCCTTACAGGTCTGTTGCCTATCGGGTCTGTCGTCTGTAGGGTCTGTCGCCGGGTAGTTTTTTCCTTTTTGCAATGTCTTTGCTACGCCTGGGTAAAACACTTAGAATGGGTGGTCTCGTGTGTTCTTTGACAAATGCTGACTTAGAGGATATCAGGACTCGTTTCCCTCTTCCTTCGGGTTATAGCTATAGACTTCCAGTTCAAGGGGATGTTACACCCGACTTGGTTAGAAATGGTGTAGCGGTTCATAAGGCCTCTTTATCTTTCAGTTTTCGCTTCCCTCTCCCGGAGTTTGGCGAAGCGTTTCTTAGGTATAAGGATATCGTCCCGTGTCAACTCCACCCTCATGCGTGGGCCTAGCTGGTGGCGTTTTCCATAGTGTGTCATAATTTGGGTATTGTTCCCACAGTCCCTCTCTTTAGCGCCTTTTTCAGAGTTCGTGGGTTAAAAGGGTTAATAACGTTCACCCTTCAACGATTAAAGGTCGATGAGTTTCCCAACAATAAGATCTTCTCGGATCTTCCCAATAAATTGCGTAACTTTGAGAGCGAGTGGGTCGTTGTTGAGATTCCAAGTGATTTGCGAATTCGCTCTAGATGGAATCGTGATACCTCCGACCACTCACAGCGCTCGGAAAGATTCAAAATAGAAGTATTAAGAGATCAGTTTAGTGAGCCTATTCGGCAAATCTGTTCTACTGGGGAGCGTAATTTATTTTCCCTTTTAACCCTGGAGAATATTGCCGCAGCCGGTTGGGGGGTAAGCAGAGCCGTTCTTGGGGCTTCTGCTGTTTCGTTTGATCTCCCTACGACTCCGCACATTTCTGATGCTGGTCCTAGCCAGTCGTCCCTGGTACTCGCAGCTGAGGCATCCACTCCCGTAGGCCGCCTTGTAGATGAATCCTCTTCCGATTCGGGAAGTGAGACCCCTGAGGTTGCGGGTACTAATAATCAATTAGAGGAGAACCCTGAGTGGGCTCAGGCTGGCGCCTTTGGGAGTCCTTTCGTTGATTTTTCGTTGGATTCAAATTTGGATAGTCTAGAGGATTTTGGTGGTTTTTTAGGTTTCCAATCCTTTTTTACTTCTCGTATGCATGTGCATGGTGTTTTTTACTTGGTCAGCTAATACTTTCTTCTTATATTGTGCAGGTCATGAACTTCCGAGACTTGATGCGTAGGAGGGATGCCAGTGTTGCTGCTCGAGAGGCCCCTCCTCCTCAGTCGCAAGTTAGAGCCCCATCAGGACCAGCTCGTGCTCCTACTCCTCCTCCTCCTCCACCTTCTACTGGTGAATCCAGCCGTCCTACACAAGAGGCCGGGAGAAATAAACGGAAGAGGCCTCTCGTTTCTGATCGTGGTTCGGGCGATCGCGAAAGCTCTGAGTCCCAACGAAGTGATTCGGCTCGTCAAGAAGGCGGCTCTAGAGTTGCTGAGGATCGGTCTGCCCCTCGCCAACCTAGGCCCAAATACAGGAAGGGGCTGATTATTGAAGCCACAATGCCAACGAGACCGATTTTGCCCAAGGTAGCCGATCCGACTTTGAGGCACTATCCGGTTGATAGCGGGGTCGTTGTAGGTGGAGAAGACTTCCAGACCTATCCCAGAGTAAATGACAACGACAACATCGAGGATGCCGGGATAGCGTCTCGTCTGGCCTGGAGCACCATCCTCCCTCGCGACGAGGCGGGCCTTTTCACGAACCTTGCAGAAGCGGAGGATAATTCTGACTATTTAGCTATGAAGGTGAGAGTTTTGTGCTTGTCTGGTAATTAGATTCTCCCTTTTTAAGCTCTTCCGTCAAGCTTTTTGAGTTATGTTTGTTTTTTTTTGTTTTGTCAAACGGCCCAGCAAATCACGGCGGTCAATGCTCGACATAGGGCCCTTAGGGAGCAAGCCGATAGAGAAAGTCGTGAGCTTCGAGAACAGAGAATGGAGCTTACGAACGAGGTTGTCTAGCTTCGCCCCTATCCCAAAAGGATGGAGGAGCTGAGTAAAAAGAATGCTGATCTCGAACAAAGGCTCCGAGAATAGCAGGCGAAGGTGGCTTCCCTTCAAGGGTACCAAGAAGCTTATAATAAAGCCGTCGATGATCGGGGAGCTATGGAGAGGCAGCGGGATGAGGCCATTGAGGAGCTGCACAACGTATTGGACCGTCAGAGAGAAGCTCGAATTGAGGCTGTTCGTGAATACCGCTTGTCCCAGCATTATTTTGACAAGAAAACGGAGTTCGCGACTGGATTCATTAAGTACGGCTTCTACTTGGCTCGTGCTTGGCTGGAGAAGCATCGACCCACTGAGGCTTTTCCTGAATTGCTCTTTACTGAGGAGGCCAGGTACTACGAAGCTCCTTCTTGGACCAAGTATGAGCCTGACTCGCAAGGTCCGGAGGCCTATTTAGCGGAGGGAGCTGAGGATGAATTGGACAACCTTGAGGGTCCGTGGCTTCCTCGACAGCCACAACGTCAGCCTGAGTCTTCTGAGGCACTTGATCGATCTGAGCCTCCCGCAGTCCGTGACGTTCCTGAGGCTGTCGAGGCAAGCGATCAGCCTGAGTTTATCGAGGCACTACTGGGGTTGGACAGCGACGAGTTCCAAATTTCTGGTTCTGCAGCCGTTGATCCCGTGCCAGACTCTGCTGCTGTGGTTGGGCCTTCAGGTGATGTTCCTTCTTCCGAGATGGCTTCTTCGGCTCCCCAGGGTCCTGATTCTCCGTCTCATCCTGTTCTCGAGCCTCAAGCTTCTCCAGATGCTAGTGCTGATGCAGCGCCTTCTCAACCGGCTAACTTGGTCATTGCCGTAGATTAGAGTTTAATATTTTTTGTTTTGTTTGTTAACTCCAATGTACAGATTCATTTTGAATGAAAAGTACCGTTTCTTTCTGTGGCTCTTTCTTTCTGTTTATGTGAATTCAGTATAATACTTTGTATATTTTTACCTTTATACCATGTTGCTCCCCAAGTTCTACTTTGAGACAGCGTTCTTATTCCTGTGCAAAGATGAACTTTCCTCGAGCATTGTGCCTATCTTGCGCTTGTTTCGCTTAAGGTGTTTATTGGATAATGGCTAAAATGTCAGGGTGTTAACCATAATTTGCTAACTTATTTCAACATATTAGTCTGAAAATTTCAACGTACCTCGTAATACCTGGATATCGCGTTTGTTTGTTGTTGGATGGTTTCTCGGTTTTTGCCTTTTTCACGCATTTTTCGTGTTTAAGGACTGGTCTTTGCCCGTCTCGCACTTGTCCGTGCTTAGGGACTTTTAAATGTGCCCGTCTCGCGCATTTTTCACTTAGGGACTTTTGTGTTTGCCCGTCTCGCGCATTTTTCGCTTAGGGACTTTTGTTTGCCCGTTTCGCGCATTTTTCGCTTAGGGACTTTTGTTTGCCCGTCTCGCGCATTTTTCGCTTAGGGACTTTTTGTTTGCCCGTCTTACACATTTTTCGCTTAGGGACTTTTTTTGTTTGCCCGTCTCGCGCATTTTTCGCTTAGGGACTTTTTTGTTTGCCCGTCTCGCCCATTTTTCGCTTAGGGACTTTTGTTTTTGCCAGCTGTTGCTCATTTCAATTCCTGTAACACATAATCTGTCTCACACATTGCATTAGAGAATTATAGTAAATGATGGGCTGGCCTTTATTAATGAATTGCAAAACAATAATATCTGTAAAATAACGGAACAATAGATGGAAAAGTAAAGATAACCATAATCGGGAAAGAAGTACAACGTTTACTGCCAGTACAGTTTAAGATGGTTGGCATTCCAAGTCTTTGATATCTTCTTTCCTTGTAAGGTTTCTAAGGTACATGTGCTAGGTCCGACCATCCTTCTGATTCTGTATGGTCCTTCCCAATTAGCCCGGAGCTTTCCATCTTCCTTATGGGCGTTCGTAATTGCCGACTTTCTTAATACCAAGTCTCCTTCTTGCAACTCTCTGTTCTTAACCCGTGCATTGTAATAAGTAGCTTCCCTCTGTTGGTAAGCCGCTAGTCTCATTTTTTCTTTGTCTCTCAGCTCATCTAACAGGTCTAGATTCTCCCTTAGTCCTTGAGAATTGAGCTCCTCGATGTAGGGGACCAACCGGGGTGACTCAGCTCCAATTTCTACTGGGATGAGGGCTTCAGTTCCATACACCAAATTAAACGGTGTTTCCCCTGTCGACACTTTGCTTGTCGTTCTGTAGGCCCATAGGACACTCGGGAGCTCGTCTACCCATGCACCTTTTGCTTTGTCTAGTCTGGTCTTCAACCCATGTAGTATAGTTCGATTACTCACCTCTGCCTGCCCATTAGCCTGCGGGTAAGACACAGAAGATATTCTTAGGAGAATGTTCAGGCCTTTGCAAAAATCCCGGAAAGCATCACAGTCGAACTGCTTCCCATGATCTGCATTTATCATATGGGGGATCCCGAATCGGCAAATTATGTCCTTCCACACCATTGCTTCCACCTTCTTCTCAGAAATTGTAGCTAAAGGTTCGGCCTCTATCCACTTCGTGAAGTAATCCGTGGCCACAAGTAAGTATTTCCGTTATCCTGAGCCTAGTGGAAAAGGTCCCAGGATATCTAGTCCCCACTGTGCGAATGGAGTTGGCTAGAGAGTGTTCTGAAGGGCTGAAACAGGCGCGGTTGTTATTGGAGCGAATTTCTGACACTTTTCGCATTTTCTCACTTTGTCTGTGGCATCCTTCCTGTCAGCCTTTGAACTTCTCTTATAGTATTAGGTGGCCTCATGTCCAAAATAGCTTGAACTTTCTCGGGATTAGCCTCTATCCCTCGATTAGTAATCATGAATCCCAAGAACTTTCCAGATCTCACCCCGAATGAGCATTTATTGGGATTCAACTTCATCTTATACTGTCACAGCACATCGAATACCTTAGTCATTTTCTCAGCATGTGATTCTTCCTGTCGGCTTTTGATGATCATATCATCAACATAAGCTTCCATGGTGTTGCACAACAAGTTTTGGAACACCTTATTTACCATGCACTGGTAGGTTGCCCCGGCATTTTTCAAACCGAATGGCATTACTAGATAGCAATATGTTCCACTATCGGTAATGAACGAAGTTTTTTCCTCATCGTCTGGATGCATCATGATTTGGTGGTACCCCGAAAAGGCATCTAAGAAACTAAGCAATTCATACCCACAAGTTTCATCTACTAACTTGTCTATTCGGGGTAGTGGATTCGAATCTTTAGGGCAAGCTTTGTTTAGATCCGTGAAGTCCACACACATTCTCCATTTTCCGTTGGCTTCCTTCACCATCACAACGTTAGCCAACCACTATGGATAATTAACTTCTCTAATGAATTTCGCCTGTAACAACTTCGAAATTTCTTCGTTTATTGCCTGTTGCCTCTCTGGAGCAAAATTCCTCTTCTTTTGCTTTATCGGCCTTGCCCCAGAGACTACGTTCAACCAATGACAAACAACTTCAGGATTAATTCCGGGCATATCAGCTGGGGTCCATGCGAACACATCACTATTCTCTTTTAGGCATCGGATTATTTCTCCCTTCACTTCTTCAGGAAGCTGGCTCCCCACATACACTATTCTTTCTCCATCTTTTTCATCCAACCGAATTGCCTCCATCTCCTCATCAGGTTTTGGCTTAGGCTTTTCTTCAATTGTAAGGGTTTCCTTCCTCTGAGTCCCCTTACATGTAGTGGATGCGATATTACATGTCCTAGCTTTCCTTTGATCTCCCCTCACTTGTCCAACACCTTGAGGAGTTGGAAACTTCATTAACAAATAGCAGGGATGCACCACCGCTCTCATGTCATTTAACAATGGACGCCCGAAGATCATATTGTAAGCCACAGACGTTGATCTCACCACCATAAACAATGATTGTCGGATGACATCTTTTGGGCTCTCCCCCAATGTAACAGGTAGCTGAATGGCACCTGCTACCTTTACCTTCTCTCCAGAGAAACCGTATAAGGGTGTAGGTTCTGGCTTCAACCTGTCCTCCGTGATATTCATCCTTTCGAAGCAGTTCCAGTAGATTAAGTTTACCGAACTCCCATTGTCGACCAAGATTCGACTTACTGGGTGCTTTGCTACCACGGCTGTGATTACCATCGAGTCATCATGAGGAACCACTACATCTCCTCTATCGGCTGGTGTAAAAGTAATGGGCTCCTCATCCTGCTTTTCCTCTATTACTGAGTTGACTTGGTGGGCCTGTCTAGCGTAAGATTTTCGAGATGAGGAAGAAGTACCAGCTAATGATTCACCTCCGGATATTACGTTAATAGCTGGCCCTGTGGGTTCATTATCTTCCTCTCGATTTCTTCCTCTATTCTTCTGTTATTGTCTCTCCTGTCACCTTCATCTCGTCTCACAGGTCCCCTGTTTTCACCTCTTCTGTCTCTAAATTGGTTTCCTCTGTTTCGCTTAGGGTAGTTGTTTCTGTCACCTCTCCACACGAAACGGTTTATTTTTCCTTCTCGCGCTAGCTTTTCTAGCTGATTCATCAACTCCCTACACTTCTCGGTCGTGTGCCCATATGCTGAGTGGTAATCGCAGTACGACCTTAAATCATGGCCTAAATTCCCTGACGTCTTCTTTGGAGTCTGTATAAGCCCTGATCCTTCAATAGCTGCTAACACTGAGGCCCGAGATTCAGTGAGTGGGGTATAGGAATTGTATTTTAGTGCGGGAGCTTTCTCAAACTTTCTTGGTTGGCTAGAAGATGCTTCAGTGACTTCTCTTCCTCGTTTCCTTCCATCCTTGGATTCTCCCATCACCACGATTTTCATTACTTCCTCTTGGGTTACGTACTTATGTGCACGGGAAAGCAGGTCTGAGATGGTGGTTGGCTGTTCTAGCGACAGGGATTCTTGCAATTTCTCAGACCTTGTCCCCTGTAACATGGCTGCCACGGCTATACCGACTTGCAGATCTCGCACCTCTAAAGTAGCATCTCTGAACCGATCCACATAACTCTTCAATGACTCCTTAGCTCTCTGCTTAATAGTGAGCAAATAGGTCGGTTCCTTCCTTCTCTGACTATTCACCGCAAATGCCTTGAGAAACTCACCTCGCAGCTGGTCAAAAGAGAGAATGGACCCTTCGAGCAGGTTATTGAACCATTTCATCGCATGTCCGGATAAAGTTAAAGAGAAGGCCCTACACATTATCTCGTCTTCCCATCCATGTAGCAACATTAGGGCCTCATAGTTTTGCATATGGTCGTAGGGGTCTATCTTTTCGGTGTATGCGGCCATCTGCGGCATTTTGAACTTTGGGGGCAGAGGTTTTTGCATGATGGTCGTGCAGAACGGTACTCTTCTCCTCTGGCTCTCTTCTGTAGACACTAACTTTTTCTCTTCCAGTACCTGTTCTATCATCTTCTTCATGTCCATGGGGGGAGCGAGCTGATTTCGGGCATGAGACGAATCAGGTAGGTCTCCGATTACTTCCTTGCCCTTAGCTTGAGGTGCGTTTGTCCGTACCATTTGCGTGCACCAAGTGGGGTCAAACTCCGACCCGGTTCCCCAAGTGCTTTGATCTTCGACACCATTCTTTCCAGCACCTCCAATACCATGGTCTAAGTTAGCACCATCAAAATTTGACAAGTCATGGCGGTGGACGATAGATCCTGTCGCCTGGTCAACGTCTTATTGCTCAAGTACCTGTCGCCCGACACCAGGCACCTGTCGCGTGACCCCTGTCGCATGGTCCAGGCCTACCGCTTCCTCAGTCTCTCGCTGGTTACCTACGACAGGCCTTCTGCTCCCCTGTCCTGTCCCACCCTGATGAATGTCATGCTCTTCCACATGGGGAGCCTCTCACCGACGAGAGGGGTCTGCCGCTGTCGTGTCCTCCTATCGCCCAAATACCTGTGGCGGGACACCTCTACTTGTTCCTCCTACCAAGTTATGCACGGCAGGCAGCAGATCCAATGTCGGGAGAACTCCTTGGAACAGATCCACCATGGCTCGCAGCGCCTGGTTAGTTTCTTCGCTCTGTCGCCTCAGAGCTTCGAATTCTGCCGCCGACACATTAATTCTTTCTTCCTCCCTGTTCATCTGGTTTGTCTGGCGAATCTGTTGTTCAGGGGAGCTCACAGAGTTTTCCTCACTTCCAGCCCTTACGTTTGTTGATCTTGTTCTCACCATCTCAGAAAATCTCGATTGGCTTTTTATACGTTTCCCACAGACGGCGCCAATTGTTGTTGCAAAAAACAACAATAAAGGTATGCTGACGTCGATGTTCGTACTTAGTCTCCACGTGTCTCCAAGAAGCTTCTGTAAAGCAAGAAAAGTCAGAGAGACGCAGGGGTGGTTCCCTGCGTAGACACTCTGATTCTTAAGTCAGCAAAAAGTTTTTTCAGTATTGGGAAGCGTAAAAGCCAGTAGTCAAAAATTAGAGAGTAAGATTGTACCTGGGGGCCTATTTATAGGCCAATATTCTGGGTTAATTATTTGAGGATAAGTCCATCATCTTGCTGAGAGTTTGTGTCCCGATATAACACAAGTTCCTCGAAAACCGAGAGAAATCAAGGCCTGTCGCCAGCGAGAGACCCATATTGTGGGATGTTGTGGCGTGAGGGGTCTGTCGCGTAGTAGGAGCTGAATATGGCGACATGTGTCGCAGATGGGTAGGGCCTGGCGACAGGACCTTGACGCCAGCGGGAGTTGAATATGTTACCACGTGTCGTATTATGATTACAGGCGATAGGCTTAGAGTTTGTCGCTAGCGACAGGCGTCATTCGGATATTTTGGCTTCTGTCGCCGAAGGCTACGTGGCCCAATGATTCTCATCCACATGGTGAGCTTCGACGTTATTGAGCCTGGCCCATCGCAAGTAGACTTTGTCATATCATAAATTAAATACAAAAAATAGAAATAAATAAATAAATAATAACAATAATAAATGAATCTACATATATAAATCAAAAATATATAATGTGTGTCTATATGTAGTAAGAAAGTAAAGTATAAAATATAATTAGAAATATAAATTGTAAATATATATTGTAAAAATATATCTATAAGGTATAAATATGTATATAAATATATTTATGTAGTATGAATATATATATATATATATATACACACACACACACATATGTATAAAATGACTAAATTATAAAACAAAGAATGATATATATATATATATATATATATATATATATTTATATAAAATCAAAATATAAATATAATTATAAATAAATATATATAATAATAACCAAAAAAAAAAAAGGAAAGAAGAAACCAATTGGCTTCTCGAAGAAGCCAATCAGCTCCCCTTTTATTTTCCCACTAACATGGGATTTGGTTCGAACAAAATGGGGGCAAAATCTTGGAAGCCATTCTCGGCAAACAAGAGAGAAAGAGTGAGGGAGAGAAACCGAAGGGAAGATGAGGTAGGGAGTTTTGGGGGAGAAAGAAACGAGGAAGTCGAAAGAAGGGGGATCGATGGTGAGGCACAAGCTTGGTGCAGAAATGTGCAGCAACGGGGCATATCGACGCCATTTTGGTTCTGGTTTGGGAGAGTTGGGTTAGCGTCAGAAAAGAAAGGAAGGAAAGGAGAGAAATGGAGAGCAACCGAAGAGCACTCGGGCTTCAGTCTGGGAACTTGCCAAGGAAGGTTTTACGTCAAAAAAGTGAGAGAAGAAAGGAAAACCGAGGAAGGTTGAAGTCAGGGGCATTGGGACGTCGGAGTTTGGTGACTATTGGGCTGTATTGAGGTTGAGATGTCGCTAACTTAGGGGCTAGAGGTGGTGTTCGTTATGACTAAAAAGGCTGGGTTTTTGAGTGAAAAGGAGGCTACGAGCGTCCAGGTTAGAATCCTTGTGGTTTCAAGTGGCTGGAAATGTGGCTGATATGTGAAGGCAGAAGAAACAGAGAAAGGAATTGATGAAGGAGTAGGAGGCTAACGGGAGGTTGAATCGAGCGATGAAAGCTATCCGAGGCTGACTAGGGCCTTGGTTTCGGTTTGTGTTAAAGGAGAGCTTCCTTGGCAAACTAGGAGAGTGAGGGATGAGGGTGGATGGAAGGAACAGTGCAGCAGAAGCAGCGATTCTGGAAGAGTGGGTAAGTGCCAAAAAAAGAAGAGAAAGAAAAGGAAAGCCGTGGAGGTGGTTGGTAAAAGCTATTTGGGCACTGATTCAAGGTAGAATTGGTGTGGGATAGGGACTGGTTTTGGGACTCAAAAATAGGGGGTTGATCAGTAGCAATTGGCTAGGATTTCTGGCTTCTCTGATTAGGAAAAATTCAGGGCAGTGGCTCGGCTATTCAAAGTAGCGGTAGAGGACTGTTAGATTTCTTCATACTCGTCATGTATCTTGGTACTGGTTCAGGGGTTGTAGAGGTAGCTAATGGTGGTTGATTTGGGAGTTGTGTTTGAGGGCTAAATTGTGGTACTTTTCGGTGGTTGTTTGGTCGTGTAATAGAAGAGAGATGCCAAACAAAGAGGGAGGAGGAAGAGACGTTGCTGCTGCCACTGTAAGCAGCAGCAAGGATGCCAAATAAAGGTTGATTTGTGGGTTGAAGAAGGCCAAACTAAGCCCTCATTTTGGTCTAGAGCAAGGCGAAGCCCAGGGGATTTAGGTGGTTCATGCTACCCGATTTGGGGCTGGAACCATGGAT
Source organism: Heritiera littoralis (assembly GCA_031772115.1). Lineage (NCBI taxonomy): Eukaryota > Viridiplantae > Streptophyta > Magnoliopsida > Malvales > Malvaceae > Heritiera > Heritiera littoralis. The sequence goes on along the minus strand of JAPDPK010000066.1, from coordinate 3,277,460 downwards.
CAATTCAAAAAAATAAATATATAAATAAAAATAATAATTAAAGAGGAGGGGTTTGGAAGTTGGCAAAAATAGAGGAGAATCCAAGGGAGGTTGTTAGCCTTTTTCGCTCTAAGTTAGAGGTGGCAAATGAGCGGATCGGATCGAATTTTTTTGAATCGGATCATTTTGAATTAAGGAAAAATCAGATCATTTCAGATCTAGATCATTTTGGGTTCAGATAATGTTGGGTTTGGGTCAAAAAAAAAATCGGTCTATTTCAGATTCGGATCATTTCGAGTTCAGATAAGGTCGAGTTTGGATCAATTTGAGTTCAGATTAATTCGGGTTCAGATAAGGTCAGGTTTGGATCAATTTGTTCGGATTGGTCGAATTTGGATTGGGTTGATTGGACAGGTTTATTCGATTAAGCCTTGGTCATCTCGATGTGATTTATCTGGTATAAAAATTAACTGAAACCATATTTCTAGGAATTACAGAACTCATGAAAATAAAATTTTCTTCTTACATGACCTATAGTACAATTGGGATTGAAATAATCAAAATATTTCTGTATGATAGTTTTCTTTATAATATATTTACCAATATTCATAAATTAATTATATTCTTTATTTTATTTTTATTATCTATAATAATTAATAACTTTATGAATCAAAGTAATTTAATAATTCCTGCTAAATATCATAAAACAGTATATATATCTCTTTAATTTATCTTGATTTTTTATAGAATAATTGGAGACATTAAGTATAGATGATATAGCTTCTGTACTCTATATAGATTACCTATTAAATAATTATACATTAGGTTTAAATGAATGCAATATAAAAGTGAATATTTATGTCTAACTAGATTAAAAAATATATATAACACTTATATTATTGAAAAATATTATATATTTACTATATTAAAATACTTTGATAATTAATTTTAACATTTAAACATTAATTGATAATATTAAATTTAAGTTTGAATCTTTTCAGGTTTGGGTAAATTTGGATCCAGATCAATTTGGATTCAATCGATTTGGGTTTGGATCAATTTGGGTTTGGGTTAATCTAAATTCGGATGAATTTGGGTTTGGATCAATTTGGGTTCGAATCCGGTCGGGTTTGGATCAATGTAAATTCGGATAAATTTGGTTTCGGATCAATTCGGATTCGGATCGGGTTGGATTTGGATTGTTGACTTTTTTAGTCAAATTGGATTGGTTGGGTTTGGATTCGAGTTAATTGGGCGGATATTTCGGGTCGGGTAAACTTTTGCCACCTTTACTCTCAGTATAATGGGGTATAGCAAAGGAAGGAGCTCGACTCCTTTGGAAAGCGATTGCTTGCTAGAACTCGAGGTTAGCTACTATTTGGAGGAGTTCCAGCAGCTAAAGTTCTTGAAGAACAGGTAAAAACAAGCATTTGACCAACTTGAAAATAAAGTGGTAAGGGCTATTCCCTTTGGTTGAGCTTAGTATATGTATAATGCATGGATTAATGATGAGGTGATTTTAGTGTTAAAGGGTAAATTTTGATGTTGACTTTGATTTGTGAAATAAATAGGTTGATGTTAAGATGAATTATGAAGTAGTGTCGTTGAAAGAATAGTGAAAAGACTTAGTGAAGGGATTTGGCATTCTTAGAGATTAAGAGTAAGGCAAATTTAATTTAGTTAAGTAAAAATATTTAGATAAACATATCAATGATATGATGTCCTGAGAGTGATATTAAGTATGGATTGATAGTGGTTTGTAGGAAATCCTAAAGAAGAAGATTTCTAAATTATGACTAAAGTGAAAGTAAGGGTAAAAATCTATGTTTTGGTTTAAACTTAATGCATATGATATAAGGGTTTTTATGTACCTATGTTTGTTAAAGTATGATAAATGCTATTTTGATGTAGTGATTCTAGTGAGAAAAATATATCAAGGGAAAGGAATTTCGAAAGAAAAAGGGCAGGATTTCCAAGGTATTTTAAATAATAAAAACGTTGAAATAGAGTTAAGAATAGGATGTGTACGTGTATAGTTATATATTTATATTCATATAAATGTACTGAATTTAATAAGGAATTGTTTTGTTTTGGGGATGAGTCCTAATAAGTGAAATGGGTGTTAATTTGGAAGTGTGTATGGTGTAGGTTTATGTCGGAGCCTCTAGTAACATTGGTGAAGAGTTTGAATTGAAGACTTTCGAAGGTAAGAAAATTGTTAGCTTTAAATTGACATATGTATTTTGAAATGACAAAAACTTAAGTAATATTAAGTGTTTAACTCTATAATGTAAATTTACCTTACCAATCATATGAATTTCTCAAACAACTTTAAGTCTACATATTAAAGTTTAAGACCATGATTTAATTGTATATTCTTATTGGTCTTAACATTTTGCAAAATGATTTTGAATATCTTCATCAAGTAATTTTCTCAAGACCTTATTGAACACAACTTTAGAAAATTACTTAATGAATTTTTGGGCTATGTTTTAATTTGAGAAAGTCAAGAAAACTCCCATAAAATATTAAAATGTTTTGGGATGAATAAAAATCAATGCATGCAAGATATAAGAAAAAGTTAAATATACTTAGACAAGAGAATGAAATTTTGGTAAATACTAAGTTTGAGTAGGAGGAGAAAGTTAAAGAGCTTGGTTCAAGGAATGAAGAACTAAACAAGGCAAAATTAGAGCTAGAAAAGAAATTAGAAGACATTGTAGATAAAGTAGCAAATCCTAGCTTTTTGACTATTGAGGATGAAAAGGAGAAACCTAGCTCTAGTAAATGTAATGACCATTCCTATGATGATTTACAAAATGCTTTTGATGAGCTTGCTAGTGAATTTGAATGCATGAACTCAAAATACAAGAAAATGATTACAAAATTAAAAATGGAAAATGATGAGTTATTGAATGCTAAGTTAGAATATCAAAAGAAATTAGAAGAAGCAAACTTAGAGATAAATGAGTTGAATGAAAAGAATATAAATTTGCATAACTCATTTTCTAGATTCTATATGGGTTAACAAAAATTGGATCACATGCTTGAGACCTAAAGAGCTTTCTTTGACAAAGATGGGTTAGGATATAATGCAAATAAAAAGAAAACTCATCTTAAGAATTTTCTTGTGAACAAAAATTCTATGCATGATACATCTCTCACATGTTCACTATGTAATAGAATAGGACACTCATCACAAGCATGCACGTTTAGGAAAACCACATTCAGAGGCAGAGTAGTTAAGAAAATGTGGATGCTAAAGCATGCTATAACTAACAATGAATTGATCTTGAAATGGATCCCAAAGGGATCAAAAATTATTTGCACTAACTCTCATGGAACCAAGAAAATTTGTTGTTGTGTGCTAGGAGTGTTAGAGCATGTAGTTACAAAAAAACACTAAAGTTCAAATGCTTTACACACCCCCATGGAGATTGCTTGTGCCAATGAGAAAGAGGAAGAGCATGGGAATCCAATCTTGGCAAAGTCACAAAAACTCTTCAAAGGATAGCTCAAGGTGGATTCAATAAATCAAGGCAAAGCATTCTCAAGCAAAGAAGTTTTGTAAGCTTAAATTCTATCTTCTCAAAACTGATATTTGCTAAAATTATTTGTATTATTTAATGAGGCATTTTGTTGATGATCTTTAGTGCATTATGAGTTGAATGAATGAACAAAAGACATGATAAATGATTTTTGATTATTTTGTGGACAATTTTTGATGATTGAATGAAAAACATGCTTAATGGTTTTGAAATGATCTTTTGTGATTTGTGCAAGTATGATATGTGTTGATAATATATTTTCTTGCTCCAAAAATGTCAAATATGTCATGAATGCAAAATGCCATATCATGAGCATTAATGAGGAATTTGTATATTAGAAATCATGGCATAATGTTCACAAGTGTGGTGATTTGATGATATGTGCTTAAAATCTATGTGAACATGTTTGTTTTGGCATATTTGTGATTTCCAATGCTTTGGTTTTGCCAAAATATGCATAACTTTTAAAATGACCCCCTTTGTAACCAAAAATGCATTTTATGGTGAAAATCGTTCCAAAATTGTGAAATTTAATGTCAAAAGATTTTTCACCCATATTTTTCATTCATATAAGTCCAAAATCATGTTTTACAAATGTTTAAACTTTTACTTGGACTCAAATTACTCAAAAACGAAGTTGTGGCACATCCAAAGTTGACCTTTAAGTCAAAATCCTACAGAAAATGGCTGAGGGATCGATCCCTCCACATGTAGGATCAATCCCCTTAGGCAAACTGCAAAAAATCTGCATTCCGGAATTGAAGGATCGATCCCCATACTCTAGGGATCGATCCCTCTAGGCAAAATATGCCTATTTCGGGGTTTTAAGCAAAAATTCAGAAGTTTTTCTTAATTTTCTTGATATTTTCTTTCTTCTCAACTTAAAATTCATTGTTTTAACCTCGTTTTGATGATCTTTTCAATATGAAAAATCATTTTTCATTGGATGCATGCCTCAACTTCAACAATTGGCATTATTTTCAACAATTGGCATTATTTTCAACAATCAATAGCTTTTCATTGAACTCACAAGTGTGCAAAGTCATTTTCTTGTTGAAGACATCCTTGAGTTGCATAAATGTTGAAATAATCTTAAAGTAGACTTTCAGTAAATGTTTAAACATTGTTTTTAAGAATTATTTCAATGATTTGTGGATATATTTGAAAATTTGATGAACTTGTGCATGATAGATAATGATTTATTTTGTTCATCTTAGTCAAGCATGCTTAGAAGATTTTATCTCATAGCTTGACTCACATATTCCCATTAGGCATCATGATATATTTTTGGTGAAATATAAATAATTAAAGGTCAATATATATATGCTTGAATGATAAAATGATCATAACTTGACCTTAATGATAAAATTCAAACATGCTTAGGTAAATAAAATACTTGAGATACAAAAAACTTTACCTACAGTCATAATTGTCCTTGGCTTATAATTTGTGATGATAAATGGATCATAAACGTTCACATGTATGAAAATTTGTCATCCATGAACTTAGATTTTTATTATGGCCAAATTTTTAAAGAACTTAGGCTTTAATGACAACATCAACATTCAAGAATAAATGCAAACTTGAGCAAATGCACTTTGATTGATATCCTTGCATTAAATCTTGATTGTTTTGATGTTGAACTTGCATGTTTGCTTAAGTTGAATCAATGATCATGTCTATGAGATAAGAATATTAGTTTTCATAAAATTGTACTTGACCTCACTCATAGATTGAAAATCTTAATGATAAAATACATTTTAGCTTGATAATATTGATTCACTTGGGCAAAGCCATTTTAATCAAAAATGCATATACCCTTTAGAACCTTAAATGATAAAAACAACTAGGGATATGGCTATTAAATGATTAAGATGAAAATCTTGAACCTTTCCTTGCTCATAATTAGTTAAGGACTTGAATTGGAAAATGAGTATAGGATTTTTGTGCTTATAACTATCGAAGAAAATGTGTGTGCTTGAATGCATCAAATTCTCTAATCTTCCATATGATTAGATTTGTGCTTATAAATATGGATTAATGTTTCATGATAGTATGCTAATGTTTAACTAATCCATATCCATATTTAGTGGTGTGTGATTGTACTCCTGCATGTTTAACTTGATTATTCTCTTGAATGAACACATCACACATAACAATTAACATCATGCAAAATGGCTAAGTCAACCAGTGGTAACAATTGTATGAGTTTTAAATTGAAAATTCTTCTCATGATCTTTAGATTGAAATGACAAATAGGAAAGAATTAATATAAGACACTTTTGCATGAGACGCTATTGTGCTAGAATTTGTGGTTAATTGATGTATGATTTAATTCTATACACACTCTTTCTTGAAAATGATTTATGAGCTCATGCATATGATATGTCATCTAATTTCAGCTCATAACCATGATTTATTACCATGCACCTTAGTTGGACTTTAGAGAACAATTGATTTACTTAGGTGCTTGATAAAATTAAAATGAGCAAGTTATAGAACTTAGTAGAAAATTTATAAACAACTTGCTTACTTGCTTACCAATTGGGAATTTCTTGCAAAATTATTTATAAACAATTGGTATAGAATCATTAGCAATGTCCTTTGCATGCATAAACATTTCATACTCTCTATGGACATTGATCTATTTATTTGTGCTAAGAGTCCCATGTACTAACATATTTCTTGGTGGATGGAGCATATTTATCTATTCCCACATAGCTATAATTTTAGGGGGAGCATAATTTTTTGCTATGACAAAAAGGGAGAGAAATAATAAGGTTTGAAAACTTCTTTTGAAAACCATGCTTATATTAAGGGGGAGCTTTACAAAATCATGCTTTATTTAGAGCTTTACAAAATCATGATTTATTTAAGGGGGAGTATTTCTTTAAAGAATTTTCAAAGCAAATTTATCTTAAGTTTTGTCATATCAAAAAAGGGGAGATTGTTAGCTTTAAATTGATATATGTTTTTTGAAATGACAAAAACTTAAGTAATATTAAGTGTTTAACTCTATAATGTAAATTTGCCTTACTAATCATATGAATTTCTCAAACCACTTTAAGTCTACATATCAAAGTTTAAGACCACGATTTAATTGTATATTCTTATTGGTCTTAACATTTTGCAAAATAATTTTGAATATCTTCATCAAGTAATTTTCTCAAGACCTTATTGAATACAACTTTAGAAAATTACTTAATGAGTTTTTGGGCTATGTTTTAATTTGAGAAAGTCAAGAAAAACTCCCACAAAATTTTAAAATGTTTTGGGATGAATTAAAATCAAAGTCCACATCATTTCTAACCCAAATTAGCCTAGAAAAGTGCAGGAAAAGCATGAGGGATCGATCCCCTAGGATGAGGGATCCATCCCCGAATGGCAGAATGCTCCCAGGTTAAGGGATCGATCCCCTACGGGAAGGGATCGATCCCCTACCTCAAAAATGCACTCGAACGGCTAGTTTTTGTGAGATACAATGGTCACATTTAGTTTTGGCTCTTACCAATGTTTAGAAACCATTCAAGGGACTATAAATAAAGGCTTGGAAGCTCAAGCAAGTAAGTGGAATAGCTGAGCAACAATATTGTTCATCTTCTCAATCTTCTTCAAGTCTCAACAACATTTCAAGTACTAAAAATTCTTCATATTCTATCATTCCCATCTTTTTTGTATAAAATAGCACAAATATTGTATAGGTTTTATTTTGAGCTTAACCTTTGTAATCATTTGCCTATCTAGAGGTATCTCCTTAATTACACAAACTAGAAAACCCATTCATAATTTGTAAAATGGAGTGAACTCTTGAGATCTTCATTGTAAGTGAGGATTGGGTATAAGGTTTTCTCCTTAAGCCAAAAGGGAGAGGCTGTAAGGTTTCCTTCTTGAGCTCGAAAAAATATGGTGTAAGGTTTCCTCCTTAAGCCCGGAAAAAGGAGAGGTATAAAGGTTACTCTTGGGCCTAAGAAAAAGAGTGTAACAAATTCATGCTAGTGGATTTGGGGAAAATCCTTGGAGCGTCTCAAGGTAGAAGACGTAGGCAAGGTTGCCGAACCTCTATAAATCGATTGTGTACATCTCTCTTTCCCTACTCTCTTTACTTATTTGCATTTATATTGTGATTGTTGAATTGAATTTATATTGCATACTTGAGTAGCCTAGAGCACTTAAAAAACTTCAACATAGGCTAGAGAATTTAGAAGAATCGAAAAACAAACTTAAGAGTACCACAAAACCGATTCACCCCCCTCTCGGTTTAGCCTATAGAGCCAACAAAAATGATAGGTGTGATATAGTTGAAGATATAATAGGAATGAATATTAAATAGGATTTGACGTATTGGAATTGTAAGGGTAAACCTTCGAAGAGCTAAGAATTTAACGATCGGCAAAAAGTGCAGAAGAACGATATTAAGCATAAAACTTGGCATAACGAGGTAAGAGAATATACATTAAATGTTTGTTAGTCCCCTGTGTTCATGTATATTCATATAAATAAAAGATTACTCCTTTACATGTTCTTACAGGCACATACAAAGATGTATTTTTCTTATGTACCAATAACTTATGAAATATTGGTTTTAAACTTAAAATCTTGTTAATTTCTCAATTTAAAGTATGTTTGGATTGACTTTAAAATGTGTAAAGGTTGAGATTTGGAATGTGTTGGATTGGCATATAAACTGTACTTGCTTGTTAGAGTTTTTCTGCAGGTTATTTGGTTGTGGTTATAATATTAGGTAGTGTCCTACCTATGCCATCATAATGCCGAAATTTCGTTAGAACTCATTTAAGTAGATTTCATGGTATTGGTTTAGACTTATATAATGCATTTAAAACCTCATACACTTTAAGCATCGTTACTTGTCAAGAATTTGCATAATCGAGGCAAGGTAAAAACATGATTTTACAAGGTGTCGAATTGGTCAAATAAAGAGGATTTTTCTTGTTACGATAGCTTTGTAAAAAGGGATCCATTCATCTAGATAATGGTTTTTAAGTATGATTTCATACGATAAGGTTTTTAAAACTGTAATTGTTTATAACGATTCATACTTTCAATATTCAAATCATATTGTAAAACCTATTTTTATACGAGTTTTAACTCATGAGACATGTGGCGTCATGTAATGCCTGTGTGGCACTTAACTAGCCTGTATGGTTGTAACATCTCTTTATACCAAAAATACAAACCAAAATTTTCTTTTTTACGTACTTGGTTAGGCTGTACATAGTATCACTAATCTATTCTTAAGTTAACTCTATATTAGCTAAATCAATATCCTTTAATTACCTTGGTCCCAGTTCCTATTCTCTCACTAAGCATGCATTCACAATTTTGAATCATTCTAGTTGCAAAAATATTTATCCACCAATGTTGCACGCATAGTTATAAACCATAAATATATCATGTACTTCTTTTAATTACATCCTTATACTAGAATAGTACTGAAAATACAAATCTGAATACAAAATGAGCAACTGCACATCATATACCGTCAAGGGAGGAGCAAAAGCCTCGAAGGATGCGATAGAACCCCTTGTACAAGCTCCAACTACAAATAATTTGGAAGGTGGAGAGGGGGGTGAGCTTATAAAACCCAATAAAAAATATATATAAGAGACAGATATCAAAATTCTATATACAAGTTTTCTAAATCATTTATTAAATCTCGGAGTTCATAGATTCAGAAACCAAATTATGCTCATGCAATGCATCTGAAAGCATTTCATTTAAACTGTAATAAAGCAAATAAATTTCGAACATAAATCTAAACATATATGTACTTATCATACTTAGTTTCAGTGCGAATAGTCAAAATAAAACCATATTGGTTTTGAAATCCAAATATCAAACATTTAGAATTCATATATGAAAATAAGTACCAAAAAGCATACACATACTAAGCATGGAGACATATTAACGACTATGTAATAATCATGCAGTCCAGATATTCCCTTGAGGGAGGGTGCAAGTCGGATAGACATATGGTCATAGTCTAGAGGGGGTTCATAGTGAGCACAGATCAGGTATCAACTGAGCTCGCTATGGACTGGATCAAGGTCACACAGCTTGGAAGTCAAATACCTACTGCGAACTGGATTGGGGTCAAACAGTAGTCTAGAAGTTCTAATACTGCAATGACTTTAGTTAGTCATGTCTCAAAATATTTTTATATAAATTTTTGAAATTCAAAATCGTGTTCTCGAAACTTCACAAATAAATACATATATACTTTCTTTTGAAGGTAGACAATTTCATAAATATTCATAAATATTTTCTAGGAATACCTTATGTTGGTAATTTCCATGAAAATTAGAATTTCAGATAAAAAATTCAAACATTCAAAATCATGCAATTTAACATTTTTCTAAAACAAGCTTGCTAAAAAATTTGCTATTTTCAAATGGTTACTTAAGTTCTAGCTTAAATTACAAAATTAATATTTTCATAAAAAATCCAGCAGCATAACAGCTTAATTTTCTGAAAACCTCATGCCAGAAAAATACAGTTTATAAACCCAAGGCAATTGATTTTAAAATCTATTCAGTATCTTCTACGTTTCGATATATATATATCTCTTACCTTACACACTTCGCAAGTATCTTCTTCAAGTTTTCGAATCACGGCTCAAGCTCTTAGCTGCTCCAAGTCACTACAAACCAAAATCATCACCGTCTCAAAACAAATCTTAATCACGTTTAATCATCTACCAAAATCATATATCTTAGAATGATAATTTAGTCGACTTTACTTCTACATCAAAACTAATTCTTCATTATTGTACCAATAATATATATTTATATAATTATTTTGATATCGTCTCATTCCCAATATCTATAAGTTGTCGTCTATCGACTATTGATTGTACCTACTTACATAAATTGCCACATATACATATGCTCATATACTTGTATCCAATTTAAATCCTGTTTTAAAATTCATTCTTTATTATACACACATGACCTATGGCCATATATATATATATTCATATATTTATATATTCTTATATTTATTTTCCACTTATACCTTATATAGATTTGTAATAACGACCTTATAATTGTTGCACCTACTTATATCAACATACAACGTTCATCCTTATCATCTCAATACCATGCATATACACATCTTTTCTTAGGTTTTTAAAATAAATCACCAAATCTTAACTCATTTACCTTTAAAATTCTTTAACTTACCTTTCACCACATTTTCCTTCAAGCTTTGCTTGCCTTAAACCCTCCAAGAAGAGGCCACTTCTCTCGGTTTTCAACTTCTTTGTTGTCCACTAACTTTACTTTCATTTGTTCTCTCGTTCAACATCTCTCTCTCGCTCCTACCGACTCCCCTGTTTTAGGCACTAAACAAAAGCCACATTCAGCCTCAAATAGGGACTTGAAAAAAAAAGCCAAAATGAAGACCCTTTTTCAAAGCCTATTATAGCTCCCAAAACCAACCCTAATGCAGTCTTCTAGGAATCCCTTGTTTGCATGCACAAGCCAGATTTTAAGCCAACAAAATCTTAGTCTAACACAAGGATCTAAACTACATTTAGAATCTATCCAATACAATAGTTGAAACTAGCAAAATTTGACTTCAAGGCAGCCAACATAACAGTTTGCTCTCACCAAGAATCAACTTCCAAAGCCAGCTTGTTTTCGATCTCTATTTCGTCCATGATCAACGTTGTCTTCAACTTCATAAAAGACAACCTCACGACCCTTTTTATAGCCACATTCTAGCTGAGTTTCTTCTTTTTCTAACTCTATTTTTTAAGCCATCAAGTCACCAAACAATGCACTTGGAAACCCCCTGTTTTCAACTGCTTTTTAGACCACGGAACAACCTTGCACAATTCACGTTTCCAGCGAAGTTTCAGCCTTTCTTCCTCACGTGAACTGTTGTGTTTCAAACCTGATCCAGGTCTTCTTCCTCTATTCGCATCGTCCCTTGGTTCTCCTTAGTTGCTGTAGCTTTCTTTCTCCACTCCCCGTCTTTTTCTCTCCCTTAGCTCCAGCAAGCTTCTTTCCTCCTTCCTACTCTCTCTTCTCCCTGATGGCTATGGTAAGTTTCTTCTTCTCTCTCAGTACAATCTCTTGGCTGTCGATCTGCTCTCTCACGTTCTCTCTACTGTCTCGCTCACGGCGACAACTTCTTTCTTTCTCTCTAGTCTCCCTTCCTCTCTTCATCAAATGGTTGCAAATTTCTTTTCGTTTCTTTTAATTTTCCTTTGGTTTTCTTTTCTCTTCCCTAGTTCTCAATCTCAGCAAAGGAGCTTCTGCCCATTTTTCTTTGTTTTTGCTGTTCCCACATTAGTGGGAGTAAGTGGAACCGATGGCTTCCTAAGGAAGCCATTCGATTTTTCCCTCATTTTTTCTCTTTATATATATATATATATATATATATATATATATATATATATATATATATATATTTCTATATATATATATATATATATTTCTATATTTCTATATACTTAAATATATAGATTTATATATATTCTTATTTGTCTTAATCTTTCTGTTTATAATTACATTTAAATTCTTTGTTTTATTATTATATCTTTTTTCCTATGATAACTATATATTTATCATATCTTAATTATCTTATTTATATTTACATTTTAATATATATATATATATATATATATTATATATATCTATATATATGTTATCTTATGACAATTATATATGTATGTATATGTTTATCGCATGCTAATTATCTTATTTGCATATATCTAAATTTCATATATATATATATATATATTGAATCCACGTACTCCATTCGTATCGATTAAGGTACATCATATGTACTTCTTATGCATACATTTCACGTCATTCATGATTTTTGCCCAAAGACTTTACTTATAGAAATCCAAAGCATGCTCAGTTTAACAAAAATTGTGGTTATTATGTCCTCCCCTCCTTAGAGAATTTGGTCCTTCAAATTGATTATGGTTATCTTAAACTTCTAAGGATGCTTTCCTTTTCCATCTTCACTATACCCAAAAATGATCCAAAGTCTGATGATTTCTCAAATTCTAATGTCCTATATTAGGCTTGTCCTATAGATCATATCTAATTCATATTAACTTTGAAATTCAACTATTCAAGCCATCCTCAACTTAGGTGCATCTAATTATTTCACATAGCGTGACCATATATACTTTTTCACTTTAGAAATCATTGTACTGTGTGGATATTAATTATCATAACAAGACAATCTTGAGTATCTTGTCTCACAATCTTATTTTTCACATCGATTTACTAAATTGCATGACATACCTTAATAATCTCCAATATTTACTAAAGATTTAACGTTTATGACATACTGCGTTTAATCTTGACTCTAATAATAGGAGTTGAAGAAACCTTTTTGATTTTCAAAATTTCACATATTTCTGAGTCCCAAAACGTTTCTTTTTAAATGAAAATTCTTTAACCAATACCACTCCTTAAACTCCCTAAATCTCTTTAATCATTTCAATGTAAGTTAAACTTTAACATTATATTTTAAATTCCATTTAAAACATATCAATTGATAATTCCTTTTTAAGAGTTCACATATACGGAAAACTAGGAACCTTTACATTATGCACTTTCATATAAAATCTGGCAACATATCATTTCAGAAATGAAAACCTACTACAAACAGTTCTAATAATCCACAACCATACAAAGCAATTTAAATCCACAAAGTCCACAAGCAGTTTAGTTCTCAAACCACAAACAGTTCATTAGTTAAATTTTAAATCAATTCAATACTTTCTCTCACAATATACAACGAGTTCCAATTACACTGGCAATAATTTAACATTTCTCAAAACCCCTTACCAGTACTCTAATATCAACACATCAGCATACTGACCAAATTCTTCGTAGTATTTCAATAAGTATTTCAAAATATTGATTCAATCCACTATTTATTATCATATAGTATCAAGCCTACTTTACAGAACACATTTACAAATCCCTCACATTCCCTATTTATCAAAAAAAAAATATTCAGACTCAGACATGCAAATTGCTCTAGCAAATCAACTCCCAGAATATTTATCGAAGAAAATCATTATGAAATCAATGAAACCATACTTCAATTTTCATAATCGATTCATTTCTCTAACAATCAATTCGATATGTTTTTGTACTTTACTTTTGATTAAAACCAATCAATTCTGTATTAAACTAAAGTTGTTTAAAAAGCCTTAGTTAGAACTGAACCCTAGTAGGTTACTCACGATATCAACTTACAGTTCTTTTTGTATAAGTTCTATACTTATTTCAATGCTTGATCACATATGAATACTATTATCAAGATGCACTATCATAACTCAAATTTATATTCCAACACAATTCCCATGTATCCTAGCTTCATTCCATAATTTTCATAGTCTCTTATCCATACCTTAACATAAATTTTTATCATTATCCGTCAAAATCCTCATAGTATCTAACATACGTTCCCACAATTCGATATTAAACAAGTCCTGTACGATTATTCTATTAGCTTCAAAACAAAACATATCTCTATCAACCATTTTCGATCATTCAATAACTATCTTGATAATACTTCCATATATTACTTACATCAGTCATTTAGAAATTCAATCACATATTCCAATCAATCATCAATTTCCTATGCAAATCAAACATTTTTTTGTACATATCGTTTCCATACTCCAATACTTTTCAATCAAGGTCAAGTCTTGACAATCAATCATTCTGCCCATACATATCAATCTCACAATGCCTATACTGTTCATTAACTATCCTCTTGCATCTTTCAATCATTATGTATTTCTGCATCAATCATTTAATATACAATAATTCTATCTCTTTCAAAGCAAAACGTATTCTAATCAATTATTTCAGATTATGGCATGACCTGTCTTAGGCCAACTATGCTAGGTTATACCACCATCACTCTACCAAATACAACTTCATTCTTCATTCATGATTCTTGATAAGTACACCACATAAATCTTTAAATCACATAGGCTATTGTGCCTCTACTAATATCACTTCAATAGGTTTAAAACTGAACAAATAACATTTACTACTTCATTACTTATTAAATCATATCACATACGGATTAAGTAGGGAAAAAACTATAATCTACCTAAATAGAATAAATATATTTAGTACCATTTTAAACAGAAATTTACAGTATATATTCAAACATGTACATTACTTTGGGGATGTAAGCAGTTTTTGACCTACAGAGACTAACGCACATTAGATCAACCTTACTTTGATACCAACTTTTGTAACTTCTCTTTATATTGAAAGTACGAATCAAATTTTTCCTTTTACAAATACTTAGTTGGGTTGTACGTAGTATCACTACTCTATTTTTAAGCTAACTTTACATTAGCTAAATCAATATCCTTTAATTATCTTGATCCCAGTTCTAATTCTCTCACTAAGTATACTTCACAATTTGAATCATTCTACTTGACAAAATATTTATCCACCAATGTTGCATGCATTGTTATAAACCATAAGTATATCATGTACTTCTTTTAATTACATCCCCTGTGAAATCCCTAATTTCATGTAATTTTCCCATATTTGTATAGTATTTTAACTTAGAAGAATTTAATACATCTGAAATTTTGAAAGAATAAATGATGTATGGGACATATGAGGAATAAATGAGATTGAATGGTTAAATAGTCAAGGGATTAATGGCTGATATGACGAAGGGAAGAAGAGAATTAAATGGGTCAAAGAGGGTCAAAAGGGGTCAAAAGGGGTCAATGGCTGAATTGATGAAGAGGGATAGCTATGCATTAAATGAAGCCATGAGTCATCACCTTCATCACCAAGTCGGTAACCCATCTCCCTCTCCTCGTTCCCATCCAATTTTCCCTAAGTTTCCATTCCAATCACCTTGACAAACTCCCATGTTCAATCACCAAATCAATAAACTCTAATAACGAAAAACGATCCTCATCACTTGCTCTACTCATGCCTTTAGTATGAAAGGCTGAATCAAAGTGATTAAGGAGATCGAAATTGCTGAAATTGTGGTAACTAGCAAAGGTAAGAGATTTAAATAGTTTTAGCTGATTTTGGCCATGGTTTGGAGTTGTGTAAAGTTGGTAGAGTGTATTTATAAAGGTTTTATTTTCATGAATTATGCAGCTTTGGGGAAGTGAAAGGAAAAGTGTTGATTGACTACCAAGCTTGTGGAATATTGGCTATTGAGGTAAGGAATTTATGTAAAGGACGTAAAGTGACTATGTCCGCATGTTCTTAATTGTTTTGGAGAGAATTACCAGCTGATTTTAAGTGTAGAAGAGTATATTTCGAGTTTTACTCCTAGTTACCAAAAAGCTAGGAGCAGCCGACTGCCTTAAGTAGCAGCCGACTACCTAGAGACAACCAAAGTGTAGATTTTCAAAAACCGAGACAAACCAGTCGACTGCTATTTTTCAGGAAGCATTCTGTTTCAAATCAGTGGATTGCTATATGGATTAGTTGACTGCTATTTACTTGAAAAGCTTTCTGTTTCAAAACCAGCTGACTACCTAGGGAGCCAGTCGACTGCCTTGTTTTTAGAAACATTTTGGTTGCGAAAACAACCGACTGCCAAAGAGCCAGTTAACTGCCTTTTTCTCGGAAGCATTCTGTTTCAAAACCAGTCGACTGCTATTTGGGACTAGTCGATTGTTTTATATTTTTTTAAAAAAATAAATTATTTGAATTTCAGAAAGGAAAAGAAATTCAATAAAGCAAAATATGGTGTAGCTGCCGACCGGTCGACTGCTCCATTTGAAAAAGAGGTTTTGAAAACCTATATCAAGAATATATACTTGTCTTTGTTAAAGCTATATAATAAAGGTTTTGTAGATCGTGGATTCCTTTGACGATCATGCATATTACTTGTATTTGTACTTGGCTGAGGAACCTTAGTCCGGTTCTCAGTGTCACAGATATCACCTGACTAGTGTTCACTGTGGTTTATAAATAATGGCCATATGTCTCTTATTTGTTTCGGCTTTGGGGAGGATCCATGGCCCATGCGTGGGTACGCCACTTATTTGATATCTTTCGGGATTATCCTTTGAGGATATATTTGTGGTATCCCTTATGAGATCTCTTATGGATTATCCCTTACGGGATATATTTGCTGTATCCTTATGAGAATTACTTGGTGTATGATTCTATTGGAAATTAATTGTCTCCCATCTATTTGAAAGTATTTGAAAGCATGTGAAGGTATTTGAAATTAATTGTATCTGCACATGTGATTTCACGTGATTTGAGATCTGTGAAAGTATTTGAAAGAGATGATTTTACTTGTATTTGATATTTGTGGGAAATATATATGGTATATGCTTTATAATGGTTTTACATGACATTATAGAGCCAAGCAGGAAAACTGCATATAGTGACATAGTACGCTCTTTTACATATGTTTCTTACTGAGCGTAAACTCACTCTTTTACAACTATTTTTCATATAGATTACTTGAAGTAGATCCCGCTCCAGATAGAGGAGTTTACCTTTGGGATTTTTAGTGTACCTTTTAGACACGTTTCCCAATAATTATTGAAGGTATACTCATGTATTGAGTACTCTAGACTATTATACAGTACAATACTACAACAATGTATATTAGTTGTTTTAGGGATATAGGATATGTAAGTAAGTGAGATCCTGATGTAGGTGATGTATGTATATATATGAAAACTATATTCATGTGAAAATTGATACCCTGTTATAAGTAATAATACTTAAAGTATAAGAAGACGAAAGGATGACATTAACGGACGAGTCTAATCAAACTTATATGAAGAAAAAGTTAGTTGGTATTTGGATAGTGACGAGGATGTCACATCCCCATACTAGAATAGTATTGAAAATACAAGTCTAAATACAAAATGGGCAATTGTACATCATATACCTTCAAGGGAGAAGCAAAAGTCTCAAAGTACACGATAGAACCCCTCGTACTAGCTCATACTACAAGTCATCTGGAAAGTGGAGAGAAAGGTGAGCTTATAAAGCCCAATAAGAAATATATATAAAAGATAAATACTGAAATTCTATATGCAAGTTTTCTAAATCATTTATTAAATCTCAGAGTTCATATGGTTTAGAAACCAAATTATGCTCATGCAATGTCTGAAAGCATTTCATTTAAATTGTAATAAAGTAAATAAATTCAGAACATAAATCCAAAGATATATGTACTTATCATACTTAGTTTCAATGTGGATAGTCGAAATAAAACCATATCGGTTTCAAAATCCAAATATCAAACATTCAGAATTCATATACGAAAATAAGTACAAAAAAGCATACACATACTAAGCATGGCGACATATTAACAATAAGTAATAATCATGCAGTTCAGATACTCTTGTGAGGGAAAGTGCAAGTCGGATACACATATGGCCATAGTTTAGAGGGGGTCCACATTGAGCACTGATCAGGTGTCAACTAGGCCCGCTGTGGACTGGATGAAGGTCGTATAGCTCATAAGTCAAATACCTACTGCGAACTGGATCAGGGTCACATAGTAGTCCGGAAGTTCTAATACTGTAGTGACTTTAGTTAGTTATGTCTCAAAGCATTTATATATATTTTCGGAATTCAAAATCATGTTCTCGAAACTTCACAAATGAATACATATATACTTTCTTTTGAAGGTAGATAATTTCATAAATATTCATAAATATTTTCTAGGAATACCATATGTTGGTAATTTCCATGAAAATCAGAATTTAAGATGAAAATTTTATAAACATTCAAAATCATGCAATTTAACATTTTTCCAAAACAAGCTTGCTAGAAAATTTGCTATTTTCAAATGGTTCTTAAGTTCTAGCTTAAATCACAAAACTAATATTTTCATAAAAATCTAGCAGCATAACGGCTTAATTTTCTTAAAACCTCCTGCAAGAAAAATACAGTTTATAAACCTAAGGCAGTTGATTTTAAAATTTATTCAATATCTCTTATGTTCTGATATATATATTATATATATATATATATCTCTTACCTTACACACTTAGCAAGTATCTTCTTCAATTTTTCGAATCACGACTCAAGCTCCTAACTGCTCCAAGTCACTACAAACCAAAATCATCATCGTCTTAAAACAAATCTTAGTCACATTTAATCATCTACCAAAATCATATATCTTAGAGTGATAATTTAGTCGACTTCACTTCTACATCAAAACTAATCTTTCATTATTGTACCAATAATATATATTTATATAATTATTTTGATATCGTCTCATTCCCAATATCTAGAAGTTCTCGTCTATTGAATATTGATCGTACCTACTTACATACATTACCATATATACATAAGCTCATATCCTTGTATCCAATTTAAATCCTGTATTAAAATTCATTCTTTATTATATACACATGACCTATGGCCATATATATATTCATAAATATATTTATATATATTCTTATATTTATTTTCCACTTATACCATTTATGGATTTGTAATAACAACCTCATAATTGTTGCACCTACTTATACCAACATATAACGTTCATTCTCATTATCTCAATACTGTGTATATACACATCTTTTCTTAGGTTTTTAAACCAAAATAAATCACCAAATCTTAACTCATTTACCTTTAAAATTCTTCAACTTACCTATCACCACATTTTTGTTCAATCTTTGGTTGCCTTAAGCCCTCCAAGAAGAGGCCACTTGTAAGATCCGATTCTACACTACTGTAGAGTCTAATTTCATAAAAAGTGATAATGGAAATTAAATAAATAGAGAGCATTGATTTCCATTTAGTTGAAAAGCTCCTTAAATTGAGTAGTGAATGGAACAACTAGGGTGAAATAATGATGGGCGAGTATACAGAATAGCTCGCCAATGAGTGAGCCAAAAGGATGTTTGCCAATGGGCGAGCAGATTGCTTATGGTGATGGCGAGTTGAATGGAAGCAAGGGCGAATAGGTGAGCTCGCCATGTCTCTTGAGTAAATGATCGCCCGAGGCGAGGACATGTAATCGCCCAAGAAATGAGTGTTGGCGAGCTGAGCCCTCAAGTTGACTAGGCGAGCTGAAATTAGCACGGACAGAATGAAATAATAAATCAGAACCGTGCAGCAAAAATTGACTTTGGACTCCCCACAGTTGAAGACAATAAATGAAGAAAAGTTAAAGTCAATAAGGGAGTTAGCCTTATTGGTTGAGGAATTAAGCAAAGTCTGCAGCAGAAGAAAAAGGTGTGTGAAAGGGAGATTTTCACGCCACTTTGAGCTGCAGTTTTCTTCATGCCTTAAATGCATGAAAGATGTGACAATGATGAAAGAAACAGGATAAGGGACAGGCGGTAGCTATTGATTGGTTGAGCATGGTTATATAAGAAGAAACAATTAAGGATAACAGGGTTAGCCAACTCCAGTTTTTTTTACGAGAGCCAATTCTCTGTTTCTTCCATTTCTCTGCCATGTTCGATCTATAAAACTCAAACCTTAAGTTGGTTAAATACATAAAACCAGCTTGCAAATCTTTCCTTCGTAACTTGATGAGCTAAAAGAATAAGCAAAGGAAGGCCAACATGAGATGGAAAGCAATCTGTTCTGGAAGTGCAGTTGATTGAGCCGATAATTGGGAATGGCTATGGGCGAACAGAGAGCAGGGCGAAGCAAGGCTTCGTTGAACCAGGTAAGGGAGATGTGTGTGAAGTGATCCATGTCCTGTGGAGTAAATTTTATGAAAACATTAAGTTAAATGTTTTGTTTTCTGACATGCATTGTTTGAGGAAGTTAATTGATAATTATTTTGATTCGGGCGAGCTAAAAGCCGACCCCTATGCTGTTTTCTGGATGAACTGATACAGGGCGGGCGAGCTCTTGTGTTTTTATATTGGGCGAGCCCTTGTATTTTTATGTTGGGCGAACTGGTATTGGCGGGCGAGCCAAGCCCTTTTATAGTTTTTATACACCCGTTTCTTGTTTTAAGGGCGGGCGAACTGTTTTTATAGAAAGCTATAGGGCGAGCCAAGTGGCGAGCTCTCTTTTAAGGGAAATCCGGGTAAGCCATAGTTGGGCGAACCCTTTTTAAAGTGTTTAGGCGGGCGGCCCCTGTTTTAAATTTAAGACGGGCGAACCTCTATCAACGAGACATCTATTTTGAAAGCTAAGTGGCGGGCGAATACTAATTCACCGTCTTGTCGAGTTAGTCAGGTGCGAGCCGTGAAGGGCGAGCTGACTCTGGCGAACAGTTTTAAAGTGTAATTTCTTATACGAAAAATAAGACGTTTTAATATTTTCAAAATAGAAATATGAAATGTTTGGGCGAGTTGCCTAATGGGCGAGCCATATCGGGCGAGCTGACCATGGGCGAGCAGGTTTTAAAAGTTGAGATTACGGGCTGTTTTTGGTGTTTTATTGTTTTATAAGAAATCAAATCATTTTGTGGAAATGATACATAAGACATAACTTGATTTTGAGACATTAGGCATTGAATTCATGTGTTATTAATCTTATACTTTGCGTGACCCATCTGGGGCGATGGCTCGGGTCATATAGACCAACGAGTGCACCCTAGGGCGTCACAGGGCTGATGGACCCGCCAAGTCATCAGCGGTCTCGAGGTCACTTGGCAAGTGGACCCGAGGACCACTATAGATTATGGCCATAGATCTGAGATAGCCGTGAGGGGCGATGGCCTACGGGTGCACCCCAAAAGCGGCAGATTCCGTTCTCGCAAGGGGGAGGGGGAACGATGATAGCATGATTTATTTGTTGCCTAGTCTCAACTTATCAATTTCTATTTACTGTGAGGATTTGTTGAAATCTTAGATAGTGTTTACTACATTTTAAGTAAACTGTTAGTCGGTGTTTTGAATGGTGTTTTAAGAGAGTTGTTTACTATATATCTACTGTCTTTTCTACTGGGTTATTGTTAAGAAAAGAATAAATGCGTTGTGATATATAGTTTTGCTTTATTTAAAGCCGCATATGTTTCCTTTACTGAGCGTATGAATCGCTCACCCCTTTGTTTTAACTCCACAGATAAGAAGTACACGGAGTTGAGAGAATTAGCTCTCAGATGGGTATAGCTATGCTTAAAGCACTGAGGCATGGCATGTTAAATATGGCAGGTACAATCTCTGCTCTTTTACATTTCAGACATATGTATACAGTACTACCTTAGTGAAATAAAGGTTAATAGGGGATGTTAGATGTAAGGAATAATGAAAAGAAATTTCATATTCTGTATTTGATAAATAAATATTATTATTTATCACCATTATGGTAGAATGTTATTGGCATCGCAGACAGCCCAACCAGTAAAGTTGTATAGAAATACGTGCAAAATGTGGTAACGGGATGTTACACCACTTCTCTCGGTTTTCAGCTTCTTTGTTGCCCACTAGCTTCACTTTCATTTGTTCTCTCCTTCAACATCTCTCTCTCTCGCTCTCACTGACTCTCCTATTTTAGGCACCAAACAATTGCCACATTCAACCTCAAAGAGGGACTTGAAGAAAAAGCCAAAATGAAGACCCTTTTTCAAAGCCTATTATAGTAAGTAAGACTACTCCCAAAACTAGCCCCAATGCAATCTTCTAGGAATCCCTTGTTTGCATGCACAAGCCAGATTTTAAGCTAACAAAATCTTAGTCTAACACAGCCATCTACACTACATTTAGAATCTGTCCAATACAACAGCTGAAACTAGTAAAATTCAACTTCAACGCAGCCAACAGAACAGTTTGCTCTTGCTAAGAATCAACTTCCAAAGCCAGCTTGTTTTTGGTCTTTATTTCATCCACGATCAAGGCTGTCTTCAGCTTAATAAAAGATAACCTCACTTCCCTTTTTATAGCCACATTCTAGCTGAGTTTCTACTTTTTCTAACTTTGTTTTTCAGGCCATCTAGTCCCCAAACAATGCACCTAGAAACCCCCTATTTTTAGTTGCTTTTTAGATTATGGAACAATATTGCATAGTTTACGTTTCTAGAGGAGTTTCAGCCCTCCTTCCTCACGTGAACTTCTGTGTCTCAGACCTTATCCAGGTCTTCTTCCTCTATTCACATCGTCCCTCGATTCTCCTTAGTTACTGCAACCTTCTTTCTCCACTCTTCGTCTTTTTCTCTCTTTTGGTTGCAGTAAGCTTTTTTCCTTTTTCCTACTCTCTCTTCTCCCTGGTGGTTGTGGTAAGTTTCTTCTTCTCTCTTGGTACAATCTCTTGGCTGTTGATTTGCTCTTTCACGTTCTCTCCACTGTCTCGCTCACTGAAACAACTTTTTTCTTTCTCTCTAGTCTCCCTTCCTCTCTACATCAAATGGCTGCAAATTTCTTTTCTTTTCTTTTAATTTTCGTTTGGTTTTCTTTTCTCTTCCCTAGTTCTTAATCTCGGCAGAGGAGCTTCTGCCCTTTTTTTTTTGTTTTTGCTGCTCCCACGTTAGTGGGGGTAGGTGGAACTGATGGCTTCCTAAGGAAGCCATTCAGTTTTTCCCTCTTTTTTTCTCTTATATATATATATATATTCTTATTTGTCTTAATCTTTATATTTGTAATTACATTTAAATTTTTTATTTTCTTGTTATATCTTTTTTCCTATGATAACTATATGTTTATCATATCTTAATTATCTTATTTATATATATATACACACACACACACACACACATTTATATATTATCTTATGACAATTATATATGTATGTATATGTTTATCACATGCTAATTATCTTATTTAAATATATCTAAATTTCCAATATATATATATTGAATCCATGTACTCCATTTGTATCGATTAAGGTACATCGTACATACTTCTTATGCATACATTTCATGTCATTCATGATTTTTTTCCTAAAGACTTTATTTATAGAAATCCAAAGCATGCTCAGTTTAAGAAAAATTGCTGTTATTATAGTGGCACTCTATGCTTGTGTGGCATTTTGTGCCTGTGTGGCATTTGTCGTGCCTGTGTAGCATTTGTTATGCCTGTGTGGCATTAAGGTGCCTACCTATGTATACATATTTCGGATTCTTCCTGTGTGTTGATGGATATCTGTGTATATATATGGATTGTGAAATATCCTGGATGCTTTGTGATCTTCTAGGCATTCGACAACTAGTCGTGACATGTACCTCACCTACTAGATGATCACTATTGCTGGGATGAATCATAATCATGAATAGAGCCTTGGCATGGGACTGTGACCACTGCTAGCTACAGTGGATTCTTTCATGAAAGGCTCATTAGTTATATTTATGAATATCCCGGTTGCATTACCAAATCTTGAAAATTGATGCTGGTCTCTTGTAAATGCTTTTGAATATGTATTTTGGCTTTGTACAAACTAGAATGAGTTTATTATTTATTTTCCACTGTATCTCAATTTTTGTAATTGAGTGGACACCGATTTAATCGGGATTGATCGATTTAATGGTTTTAAAACCCTATAAACAAAAGTACATCAAAACTACATATTCTTAGTAAATTGCATAGAAACATTGATTTTTGTGTATTTGTTCATGCATAAACATGCATTGAGCATAGTACGAGCCTAGCATCACTTAGCATATATTTTCTTATTGGGCTTTAGCTCATCCCTCTCTTTCACCTCACAGATTACTTCTGGTAGGCTTGGCGCGAGTGTGGTGCACTGATAGTTTTTTGTATGTGCTGCACAAAGCTATATTTTTGGATTGAGGTATAATCCTTTTGTTTTTTTGTTTATATCCCAGACTAAATTCTTTTGTATACATAGTGTATAGGATTTGGAATGTAAGTACTAGGAGAATATTGAGTCTGTAAACAAACTGTGCCTTGTGATTTAGTTGTATTCTCAATATATTAAATTAATGGATACGGAATGCTTTAGATACTATATTGAGATTAAAATTGCCACAAGTTGAAATGATGATGTATGGCATATAGGGATGGATAATAGTTCAAAGTAGGGGCAGAATCTTTTAGTTTCATTTTTTTGGCATGTATTACGAAGAAACTTAAATGGGACCTTAGACAACTAGTCTTAAACAATTAAACGAGTAGAAATCTACTTGTTAGGTGTTAGCTACACTGAATGAGTGACAAACATAGTAAGTAAAAGAAAAAGTTAGCCCAAAAATTCCAGCTTCCGAGGGCGTTACATGTTTTGAACACAAAAAATTGCACACCTGAGATCTTCAAACATCTCTCGCATAGACATCATTAAATTAAATTGAAGATTTTAGAATATTAAAATAATTGTTAATTAATCAATACAATACTTTAAAAGAAATTTTATAAAGATTGTCAATATCTCTATTAATTAATTTCTTAACTTTAGTGTTGAAAAGTACAAAACATTGCTTTTCTAAAACCATCAAATGTCTCAATAATCAACTTGTACTTATAAAGCATACAAAATGTTACAATCAAGTTATATATATTAAAATTATAAAATACTTATATTATCACCATGAAATAATTTTTGTTTCATTTTTTTTGAATTTTTCTTTAATGTTTTAAATAGAGTAAATATAATTATTATTTACCTTAGAATTGGATTAGGGATATTGATATTACATGAGGGACAATGAAATTTTCCATTAATGTCAAACAGTTTTTTGTTATACTAGTGTAACGTATAAATACCAACCAAAAGTTGGATTAACTTTTATGATAGTTACTGTTTTGGTGAAAGATTTTCCCTATATATAACACAAATTAAGAAATAGTCAATAACAATATACATGCTAAATCAATTAATTTTAAAATTATGTTGTTATATATTTTATCATTGAATAAGTATGTGTTAATTTAATACTTTGCACAGTGACTTTTTGACCAATGCTTTAATCTCTGACAGAGGTATCCTATTTATAAACAGTGAAACCTCATTCTATACTAGTCTTTTATATGATGTGTAATAAAACTCTATGCCAGAATATCGTTAGATAAACTAAATGCAAAAAGTAATAGAAATTTCTATTTTTAACTCTTAAGATTCATTAGTACCAAGTATTGATAAAAAATGAATGATCACATGCAATTTATATAATAACAACGTAGAAAATTTTAACTTTTAATATATATAGATGTAGATGTTGCACTTTAAACAATTAAAAAAATAAAATTTATAAAAGATGTAGATATAGATTTTATATTTTGTAATATTAATGTAAAATAAAAAGAATGATTACTACGTATTAGTATAAAAAATAAAAAAATAAAAAATGATGTTATCATTTAGAAAAATAAAAAAAATTTAATTAGTAACCACTAAACGTAAGATATTATATTATTGTATGTTACATACTAAATTATCCATACTGATTTTAGTATATAAAGATATAGATATATATATATATTATCTTTTAGAAAATAAAAAAATTGATAAAAACTATAAATATAGATGTTATATTTTTTAATTGTAATGTAGGTAGAAATAAATGATAAGTGATTTTTATTTATTTTTAGTCTATATATAGATATAAATGTTTATCTTTTAAAAATCGAAATGGATAATTAATTTAAAAAGATAATTGATTTATTTTGTATCTTTAATATATTTATATAGAGAGGGATTTCTCTCTTTTTGAAATTTGAAAGAGATAATTATTTTTTTATTTTAGGATATTACACGTGTCAAGCATTTAGACTATCCACATAGGATATTCTGCTTATAGTCAAATGCTTTGGCTTGTGTGTGTGTGTGTGTAAGTTGATATAGTCCAATGGACAATATTAATTGTGCATAGAATAAATCATAATTATTTTATTTTATATTTAGTGTATACATAAAAAAAGAAACTTTAAATTACAAAAAGAAATTAATTATTTTTATAATATAAGGTGATTAAATCTTTTCTAAAAAATTATTCTTAGTCTCATATAATTAGGTAATAAATACTTATATTTTATCTTTCAAAACTTACATTTAAAAATTAACATAAACATTTAATGAGATTATAAGATCATTTAAATAGTTAATCAAAATTTTTTCTTTTTTATTTAACAAGGAAGTAAAGGGGAGGGGATGTATAGATTGTTGAACATAATCCTTCTTAAGTAGGAATAACAAGCATTAGACTAAATTTTTATTGTTAATTTTTTTTCTCTTTGTTTGTCATTTTTATCTCTTTTTTCTTTCTACTCTTTCTTTTTTTTGGAATAAAGAAAAAAATATAGTTTAGATAAAATAATATTTTAAAAAATTATTTTAAAATTTTTTTAAAATAATCAATTTTTTAAAATATTAAAAATTTAACACTTAACATAAATGTTATTATGTGTTATATTTTTAATTCAAAAAAATTTGAATTATTAAATTTAGATAGTATTTTTTTCATTCATTTAAATTTTATTTTTTTCATTTTTATTCTCTTTTATTTTTTTAATTTTTTCTTTTTCCTCTTGTTCAGAGGTGGCAGAAACTAACTTACTAGAAAAACCAACTCAAACAACCTGAAACCAAACCCAACCAATCCAATTTAACTAAAAACGCCAACAACCCAAATCCAACCCGATCTAAATCTAAATTAATTCAAAATGAAATTGATCTGAATTCGATCTAATCCGAACCCAAATTGATTCGAACCTAAATTAACCCGAAATCAAATTGATCCAAATCCAAATTAACCCAAACAAAAAAGGTTCAAACTTAAATTTAAGATTATTGTTGGCTTAATTACCTAACCGAAAGGGGGTGAATCGGTTTTTAACTAACCTTAGGTTCATTTTTCTATTTTTCTAAATTCTCTAGCCTATATAATAGTTCTCTAGGCTATTCTAGCATACAATTCAATATACACAATTAAATCACAAGAAAGTAACGAGTGAAGGGTTAGAGAATTGTACACAAGTGATTTATAGAAGTTCAGTAACCTTGCCTATGTCCTCTACTTTGAAACAGTCTCAAGTATTTTTTTTTCCAAATTTACTATCTTGAATTTGTTACACTCTTTTCCACAAGCTCAAGAGTAACCTTCAACACTCCTTTTTTCGGGCTCAAGGAGGAAACCTTACAACCATTACTTTTTACAAGATCAAGTAGTAAACCTTACAACCACTCCCTTTTATGGCTTAAGGAGTAAATCTTTCTACCCAAACCTCACTTACAATGAAGCACTCAAGGGGTCACTCACCTTTACACTTTGTGAATGGGTTTACAAGTTTAGTAATCAAGGATAACCTCTAAGTAGGTGGATGATTATATAAATTTGAGCTCTAGAGAGATCTATACAATTTTTTTGTGCTATGCTATACAAGAAAGATGAGAATGATAGAAGTTGAAGAATTTCTAGCACAAGATTTGATTTTGAAACTTGAAGAAGATGAGGAATTGAGTCACTTTAGTGTCTTGGACTTTTAAGCTTCTATTTATACTTCCATTGATGGTTTCTTGAAGTTTGGAGGAGCCAAAATTGATTTTTCCGTTGGTTCACACAAAAACTAATCATTGGAGAATATTCTAGGAATAGGTGATCAATCCCTCAAGCTTATTGCAAGAAGGGATCTAGTCCCTGACTTGAATTTTCATTTCCTAGGTTATTTTCATTGAAAAATAAATATAAATTGATTTTAAAATTCTACCAAGTTCATTTCTCAATCGATTTTGAATATTTATTGATTAAGCACTTGAAAACTTAGTCCAAATATTTATCAAGTAATTTTTTAAAAATATATTTAATAAATTCTTTGACAAAATTATTTAATATATTATTCAAAATTATTTTCTAAAAACATTAAGACCTAATATAAAAATTATTAATTTAAATCATGGTCTTATATTTGATAAAAGCACTTAGTATAGTTTGTGAAAATCATAATTGATAAAGCAAATTTACAAAATTGATAATTCATTTAATCTTACTTAAGTGTTTGTCATTTCAATATATATATATATATATATATATATATATATATATATATATTTATATATATCAATTTAAAGCTAACAATTATTAATAAATATTTGAATGTTAAAATTTATGATCAAACTATTTTATCATAGTAAAAATATAATTTTTTGAATAATACGAGTGTTATATATTTTTTTAATTTGGTTAAACTTAAATATTCACTTTTATATTGTAATCTTTGGAACCTAACCAAAAACAAAATTCTACAAGAGTTAATGTATAATTATTTAATGGCTAATCTATTAGAAAGTACAGAGCTACATCACCTATACTTAATGTCTCCAATTATTCCATAAAATGAAATAAAATGAAAAAGATGTAATTAATTTATGAATATTGATAAATATATTATAAAGCGAACTATCATACAGATTATTACATATTTTCAATATTAAGTCATGCAAGAAAAAAATTTATTTTCATGAGTTTTGTGATTCTTAGAAATATGGTTTCAATTTATTTGGGAACCAGACATATCAGACGGATGACCAAGGCGGCAAGGCTTAACCCGAAAATCCTGCCTACTCAACCCGAATCCAAATCCGACCAACCCGAATTGGCTAAAAAAGTCAACGACCTAAATATAACTTAATCCGAACCCAAATTGATCCTAACTCAAATTGATTCGAATTCAAATTGACCCAAACCCAGCTTGATCCAAACTTGAAATAAATTAATTTTTCCTTGATCCAAACCTGACCTGACCCAAACTCGAAATGATCCGAACCTAAAATAATCCTATTTTTCTTTAATCCAAATTGATACGATCCAAAGTAATCCAACTCAAATCTGATATGACCTGCACATTTGCCACCTCTACTCTTGTTGGCATAAAAAGAAAAGAAAATGAAGAAAAAATAAAAATAAAAATATTTTATCATATATTCGAGAATTCAAATTTCATTCAAAACCAAATAATGATGATGGTTTCTAAAAGGAATAACAAGCGCTAAACTAAATCTTGAATGTTATTTTTTATTTTTTCTCTCTTTGTTTGTCTCTTTTACCTCTTTTTCCTTTCTTTGTCTTTCTTGTTTTTCTTTTTTTTTTTCCGAATAAAGAAAAAATATAGTTTAGATAAAATAATATTTTTAAAAATTTATTTTTAAAATTTTTTGAAATAGATTTTTTTAAATTATTAAGAAAAATTTGACTCTTAAACGTAAAAATTATTATGTATTATATTTTTAATTTAAAAATTTTGAATTATTAAACTTAGATAGTATTTTTTTCATACATTTAAATTTTATTTTTTTCCTTTTTTTTCTTTTTTCTTTTTTCCTCTTGTCAGCATGAAAAGAAAAGAAAATGAAAAAAATAAACATAAAAATATTCTATCATACATTTGAGAATTTATATATAATTTAAAGTTTCCGTTACTAATTGATTAATATTGTTTTAACAGTCAATTATATTTTTATTAAATTCATTATTTTTTTGTGTATAAGGTACATATGGTTCAACCCTACGAATAGAAGATCAATTCCTAAAAAAATATACACCAAGCCTATTGATGATATAACACACAAGCTATTTCAGATGGAGAATTGAAAAGTGAATTTGCATGTTGATCATGTGGATAAAATTAGGTTCCTGGTCACAATAAATTTGTGATTCCTAGAAGTATGTTGAATAAAATTAGGCTATTGGGCACAATAAAGTTTAATTTGTAATTTCTAATAGATGACATTTGATGTTGGATAAACTTAGGTTACTGATCACAATAAATTTTATGATTTCTAGTGGTATGAATTTTGATGTTGGATAAAATTAGACTATTGGTAACAACAAATTTGTGGTTTCTAGTAGTATGATTTTTTATGTTATGATGAAGTATAAGAGCTACTATAAATATAGCTGCGACAAGAAATTTTGAGTATATCTATTGTGAGGCTATTTGACAGTCTTAAATTTAAATCATGTGATAAGTATTTGTGATAGCACTAGTATAATTGATAGAGTGCAACCATTATTATAATAGTAAATCCAGTTCTATTAGAAGAAAACACACTATAGTGTGATGCTATTTGAGTAACGGGATTATATGTGTGAAATCGAATGATAATTGTAGTAATTGTTTAACAAAATATCTTTCTAGAGAAAAGATCCAGTATATATCGAAGAGGTTTGGAACTTTTGCCCAAAAAATTTGGAATCTCCTATGAGAATACCTAATCTAATAATCAGCGATCCTGAGAGTTAAGTTCAATGGGAAGAACGAATCATAGAAAGGTTGTTAAAATATACACACTAAAAAGCTTTAAAAGCTCATTTATACATCCCTATGGTGTAAGTGTATCTATCCTGTAACATTGGAAGGTTGATTTTTTAAAATCTTAATGAAATCTATAGCTCATTATGAGTAAAGTGTATTAGATATAGGAATACTCTTAATAGATTTCACATATGTGAGTATTGGAGTGGGGCCACTTCTATTAAGCTTGGTTGGGCAAGTTTCTAGATTACTCACTAAATTCGGGATCAAGAACAAGGCTGAAATATGCTAGCTTAATAAGAAGCTCATAAACACTTAAATTGTTATGTGTGTACTGCAAACTCTTGTATCCATTGTATAATCAAAGTCCAATTTGCATGGTGCACTATTGGCTTAAGATCAAGATTTTCTATTACACTAAGTAATGGTTCAATGCAGTTGCACACCTTTGTGCATAATAATTCATCTTTGTCCAAGTTAACAAAAAATTATAATTAGAACTTTTAAAATATTATTTTATTATTAAAATGGAGAGGAAATTGTTGTATCTATAATTTTAATAATAAAATAAATATAATATATAATGTTAAATTTATATATAATTTAAAGTTATCGCTATATATCCGTTAATATTGTTTTAATAGTCAATTATATTTTTATTAAATTCATTATTACTTTTTTGTATAAGTTACATATGGTAACCTTATAAATAGAAGATCAATTCCCAAACAAATATACACAAATTCTGTTAATGATAAAACACACATATACTCTTTAAACCATGGTTGTTAATATCTTTTCGGTTTCGGTCGTACAGGCCAGTATGCTCCAGTTTTCATAAAATCCGATACACTTAAGTTGATTTTTCATACCAATTCTAGTATCGGGTAATTTCGGCTAGTTTCATGAATTTTGAGTGGTTTCGATAGATTTTGGCGAAATTCACTGTTTCGGTTGGTACGCAAAAATTAAAAGAAAATTCAATTTTTTTGTTTTATTATATGTTTTGATATTGAATTAAAACTAATAAATGCATAAATAATGAATTAAGTAAATGCATTAACAAATTTAGCAATTTTAAAAATAATTATTATTTCTTGTACAGGTAATTTTATTAATTTTATACTTATCGTTATCCATGTTAAATGTTTTATATATTTATTTTGCTTATTATTAACAATATTATTTCATGTATGAAAATTTTATAAGTATTATTAAATTAAACTGAAAAATCCAAAATAATATATCGAAACAATCGATACTGATATATCTTATTGTAAAAAGAAAAAACGAAATGCTCTTCGGTATGAAATTTACAACCTTGCTCTAAACTCTTGGACAAGAGAAATGTATTTGATCTTAGAGCTCTTTTCTTTACAAGTCAGTGCAAAACTATAGGGTGTACAATGAACATAAAGTTAGGATGTTGTATCCTGAGGCGACATTCTTTGAGTTCCTGCTACACCAGTAATATAATCCCGTAGAGGCATGAATTAAAAAGAGCGAGATATCTGTGCCCTAATCCAACTTATCAAACCAGTAAATTTAATTTTTTATTTTATTATATTATTTTTGTTATTTTAATATCTAGCATCAACAATTTTAAAACGAATTCCATCATTACCTGTGTGAAACTGATAGACTATTATTTACATAAGCTCTGTTGCATTACAATGACTAATGAGTTGGCTTGTTTTGCTCATTTCGAAGGATTATTTCAAGTCGGCGGAAATGTCAAGAACGCTTACTTTTTCTTCTTTTACCCATTTGGATATAATAGATAACGTGGATATTTCATGCTACAGCGACAGAGTAATAGAATAAGCAAGTGAATATAATAACTAATGTTGATATTCTATTAACTTTTAATGAGTTTACTTTTTTTTAATTGTTTATAGGTGTTTCAAAAAATGATTAAAGAGTGACATAGGAGACAAATAATTCACTTGTTATATTTTTTTTATAGTATTTGTTGTTTTTTTTAAAGTAGTCTATTATTATATTTTATCTCAAGACCAATAATATTTTATTTATTTTATGTATAGGATCATCTACAACTATGGACTCAAGTTACATGTTTAACGATGACGAAAAATGAAGATTTGTCACGACTCAGAATGAATTTCAATTATGTTAGTGTTTTTTATTAAATTATATTTGGTTATAGTTTCATAAACATATTTATATGGATTTCAAGTTGTTTTTTTATAAGAACTTTATCATAATTTTATTAATGCAAATCAAATACATCAGGATTATTAACAAGCAGAGGGACATCAGTATCCCATACTCTTAACTCGCCTGCATCACAGTTCAGCTTTGCTAGCCTATGAGCAAAGTCATTTATTGATCTACTAATATGAACAATAGAAATAGTGTGGAACTCTGTCATCAGTGTTCGAATATCTTCTAGGTGTGATGCTCCCTCCCAAAATTAATCTTGCCTAGAATGCAACTCTTGTACAGCCTGTAAGCAATCACTTTCAAGGAGAATAGAAGGAATTTGACACTGTTTAGCCATATCTAACCCAAACTTAATGGCCAGTACTTCTGTAAATAAGGAATCCTGTACATGTTGAAACTTAGTCATCGCACTGCATTTAACCTCTCCACTTGATGTTCGAACCACCGCTCCCAGAGTAGCATGGTAATAAAAAAATGCAACATCAACATTGACCTTGTGGAAACATACTGGTGGCCTTTGTCATCGCAAATCTGGAAGCCATGGTGGAGCTGCACTTGCTGATGGAAAGTGGAAAGCATTCTCTTGTAACAAATTGGTGGCTTTTACTACCAAAGAAGTAGAAGTCCAACACCTTTTATCATGATAAGCAGAATTGCGATTAGTCCACAATAACTAACAAATAACAGCAAATCTGTTTGCAGTATCAGTTTGCACTAACTGAGAAAACAATCCTTTCCAAAAGTGCAACCCCGACAACGGATCCAAAGAGAGATGGTTTATCCACTAGATTGTATGTTCCCAGACCTCCATACTAAGTTTACACTTAAAAATAACATGGAACAAGGACTCCTCAAGTGCGCTAGAAACTGGACACATCTCTTCTACCGGAAGATGCGTCATCCGTAACATCTGTGTTGTGGGCAAGATATTAAGGGCCAGCCTCCACATAAAAAATTGAATCTTTGGCATAGTGTGAAAAGACCATAAAGACTTCCAGAAAAGGAACTTTTACTGCATGGAATTGGAATCTCTGCTCAGGAGCTCCCTCACTATGTGATAAGCGGATTTAACGCTGAAAGTGTCAAGCTTAGAAGCAGCCCATATCAATTTGTCTTGGGAAAAGATTACTGGTAGAGGGATACGTAGATAATAGCAGAATTATCTTTAGAAAAAAGTTCATGTAGCATATCCTCATTCCAAGTTCTGTCAATAGCATGAATTAAATGAGATACCTCCATGGGAGTAGGATCACCTATATGTAGATAATCTGGTTTGTAAGACGGTGCCTTAGGTAACCAACGGTCATGCCAAACATCAATGCTCAATCCATCTCCTACATGCCAGAGGAACCCTGCGTCCACCACAGCTTTACCTTTCATCAAGCTTTTCCAAAGGTATGAAGCTTGAGGACTAGCGGTTGCATTCCAAACAGGTGTTGAAGGAAAATATTTGCTTTTCAATACCTGATAGCATAATGTAGACTGGTTTTGTAGTAATCGCCACCATTGCTTGGCAAGAAAAGCCAAATTAACGGTCTCAAAATCCTTAAAACCCAATCCACCATTAAACATCGATTTACACAGGTCTTCAAACTTCCTCCAATGTATTCTTCTTTGGGTCTTAGTGCCTCCCCACTAGAAATGCGTAATGATTCCATTCAACTGCGACAAAAATCCTTATGGAAGCTTGAAACAAGACATATAATACTGAGGAAGTGCCATAGCAATTGATTTGAGAAGAACACTCTTGTAAGAATCATAATTTTATAAGTATACGAATAATATGGATTAAGCAAACAATGAAAAAGACGCTTAATCGGAAAATTTCGGTTTCAGATGACTATAGTTTGAATTTTCATACAAGTAAGCTGGTGGACCCCACGAGAGTGCGCACCTAGCCAAAGACATCTGAATTATTATATGTGGATGATTTATGGTCTCAAGTAAGTCAAGTTAAAGCTTTTACAGTAATTTGAGCTTAATTCGTAATTTTAGCGAAAAAAATTAAAAAAAGGCTAAATTGGGCCATAAATCCTATAAAGCATTATCATAGCCAACCAAAATATTTATTTTGTCATATATGAATAGAACATATGTGAAATTTATTTAATTCTCACCTACCATGCAAAAGTAACCAATGAGAAAATAGAGAAATAAAGGAAAGATGAGTAGTTAAGTGGAAAAGTTAAATAATGGGACATTTAGTCTTTACCATAAGAGATAAGCATGGAAAAAAATTGCAATTAGTTGTCTACCCCTCATTAAGTGACCAGCCAACTCATTATTCCAGCCCCATTTCTCAGCCATTTGAAAGCCAAGATAGAAAGAAAAGAAAGAAAGAAAAACAAAAACGTGAGAGATTGGAAGAAAAGAGGAAACCCCGTAAGTTACTATGCAAGCAGGTTTTGTTGCCATTTTTCGTCCTACTTCCAATCAGTTTTAGCCTTTCATCCCTTCATGAAAGTTGTTCCAAATCCTCTCCTCTAAAACATATCCAAAATTCAGCTCAAACGGAGTTCGTTTGGCTGGTGAGAAGTTTTCTGGAAGTCAGATCTGTCAAGCTGCCCTGTTTTGACGAGATTGAGAGAATCAATTTGTAGGGCAGAAACGATCAGGAAGATGACTTTTTCCTGAAATGGTCAAGAAGGATCAATTGAATATCTACCTCTTCTATACCACATATCCGAAAATCAACTCAAACGGACCAAGTTTGATAGGGGAAATCTGTTCTGGAAATTTCTGTTGCACAGGTGTTAACAACGCAGTTCGGTTGTGTACAATACGCGGATTGCCAAGCTTGAACGAAAGGAGCTTAGTCTTTGCTTTTGGTAAGTTGCTATGCAAGTTACAAGTAGTAGCTTACAGGGTAAGTGCCCTACATGAGCTACACGAAATGATTTATAAAATAAATGAAAGGTTTAGAAAGTAAAGGAATTGATTGGGATGTGAATTTCGAGATGTGCTGCCATTGGAGATATAAATTGATTTTCCTTTGTAGGCTGGTTAATAACACATCCTAACCCCGCCTTATTGCAGAAATTTTGCAAAATTATTATTATTATTTTTGAAAAATTGTTAAAAGTTGGATGTAGATCTCCATGTCTACATCAAGTTATTGCATCTTTATGCATAATTGTTTTTATGAGATTTAAGCTTACACGAAGGTTATACGAAACGTATGAAAGCTTTTACATCTCAATTACATGATGTTTTGAAGTATGTGAATGATATGACTTGATAGCATATTCATATGAGTTTTTGAATTGAGCATGCATTGCTTGTACATCCTATTGATGTGAGACTTCAAAACATGAGATGATGACTAGTTTACAGACTTTTACGGCATCCCATTGTACTATGAGACTAATAGAGAACATGGAACATGCTCAAGTAGCTGATACTCTTATATGGGCAATATGAGGCTTGTCCGACATTGTCGTTGACAGGTTCCAATTCTGGCTGATCACTGGGATTGGAGATGACGAGGATCTATGGCCATAGGTAACACCTTAGTTCCAAGGTAATAAGGACTGCTTGCTGATAGCTACAGTAGGCTAAGACTTTATTAGTTGAATTATTGGGTTTTCCTAACAAGAAATGTTTTATGAACATAATATATGAGATTACATGACATGTGATTGAACTTTACGAAGCATTGTTTTTATGATAACTATATAGTTTGACAAAATCGACTTTGCATCGTTTAACGTGCATTGCATTGGTTTTACCATAAAGGCATGGTGATATTGAGTTACATGAAATATGAAGTTTAAATGAGTTAATGATATGTGATTTTATATGTGACTTTATACGAAACACGTGTTGCCTGCATTAGTGGTGCTATATCATGTTTGTTACTATCTCTGCCCTTGTGTAGTGGCTTATTGAGCTTTTCCCTAAAAGTTCACCACTTCATTCTCCTCCACAGGTTCAGCTGAGATAGCAACATTTGATAAGAGCCGTTCCTCGTTTTGACGTTTCAGTTCATAGCTTGGTATATATGTTTACTATTCATATGTACTTGAAATTTGATGATTTTGTACAGTAATGTAGTGTGAGATGTGATAAGTATAAATATCTGATTACTTTCAAAAATTGGGTTAAAACGGGATGTAAACGAGTGATGGTTGATTGTTGATGTGAATAGTATTTTGCTTTGTGGTTGGAATTATAGTGTAGGGAGTTTTTCGTAGTTGAGCGAATGCTACCAAAATTTAGTCTTGAGTGATTTTAATTTGTAAAATGAACTGGGACCTAAGGAAATCAACCTTGAACCGTGGTCAGGTGAATAGTAAATCAAAATTGAAAGAGTAAGACTACTCCTACACAAATCGTAGTTAAAGGAAAAGGAAAGAGTTAGCCCAAAATCCGTTCCTCCGCTAATTCGTTATTGAAAATGTCTCGTATTTTTGGGATATGATAGATTGGTATCAGAGCAAGGTTTGTCTAGTCGAGTCAGTCTATAAAAAGGTTTTAAAGATTGTTTACATCCCATGTCACATCTCACAGTACTGTACATGTCTGACTATGAACTGAAAAAGTAGTAATGGATATCATCCTAATGCATGCATGTATTATTGTAACAGTGATGCAACGTGGTAGAGGTAGACAGCCACGGTAGAGGCCAGAGACTTCTATACCACCTGAGACACCTCCATTGGCTCCTCCTCCACCATCATCCAGAAAGTTTCGATACACAAGGACATCTAGCCTTGTTAGAGCGTAATGTAGCTGATATGGCTGCGAGTATGCGTGATCTAACAGCGCTAATGACTCAATAGTTTAGAAGTACTAGTACACCGCCACCATCAGCTAGACCACCAGTCCATCAGGCATCCAGTCCCCAAGATCCACCAGTACCTCCACAACAGCCACCTCCACCTCAGACAGTTCCTTCTCCACAGCCACAGCCTGCGGTAGCTTCGATGTTTATACCTAGTGCTGATAGGCTTAAGCAATTTTAGAAAATGAATCCACCTGCATTCAAGGGGGTTTAAGATCTAGAGGAGGCTGAGGTATGGCTACTTGAGATAGACAAGGTCGTTGAGTACATGACTTGTGGACCTGAGGAGAGAGTTGCTCTAGCTGCGTAGATGTTCAAGGGTGAGGCAGAGCATTGGTGGAGATCAGTGAAAGGGACATTAAAGGGATAGGACGAGTTTATCTCTTAGGAAAAGTTTTTGGCTGCTTTTCACCTATAGTATTTTCCAGAGAGTGTGAAACGGATGAAGCAGTCAGAGTTTTTGAACTTGACCCAAGGGAGTATGATAGTGGGACAGTACAAGTCCCGATTTACTATTCTAAGCCGCTATGATCCACTGATGGCTAAGGACGAGGAAAGAAAAGCTTTTAAGTTTCTCGATGGTTTGAGACAAGTTATCAGGGGTTGATTGTCAGTCTTACAAATTGTGACCTACTCCGAGGCCGTACAGAGAGCTTTGATAGTTGAGCAAGACTTTAATAAGCACAAGCACAGTATGAGACTCGGGGTAAGGGTAAAGGTTAGGGTAAAAGACAAACTCAAGGTAATGAGCCATCCGATCAGTCTAGTGGTAAGAAGAAAGATAAGAGGCAGAAGACAGATGAGCCTCAAAAGAAGGCTAATAAGTCTAAGGGTGATCAAAAGTGTCCAAAATGTGGCAGAAATCATGGCACTAAACCATGTGACTACTAGACTAGTGTTTGCTTTAAGTGTGGGAAGAAAGGACACTTTATCAGAGATTGCCCAGAGTGGAAGACTCCTAAGACTAAGACTGAGACACCAGTGGTAGAGAAAGCTAAGGCACCGATAGATAAAGGTAAGAGGCAATATCTCAGGGCAGAGTGTTTGCCCTAGATTAAGAGATAGTTGACGCTTCAGACTCAGTGGTTAAAGGTAAGCTTCTAATACCTGATTGTGAAGCTTTATGTTTAATAAACCCAGGCTCTACGCATTCATTCATTTCCCCTTTATTTGTTAACAGAATGAATGTAGAGCCAGAACCTTTGGGATGAATGTTACATATTAACACACCACTAAAAGAATCCCAGATGACTGAGTTAGTTGTAAGAAAGTGTAAAGTCAAAGTGGGAGATAAAAATCTAGAGGCAAATTTAGTTTTGCTTAATATGTATGACATAAATGTAATTTTGGGTTTGGATTGGTTAGCAACCAACCATGCCAATATAAATTGTAGGGATAAAAGTGTAGTCTTTAATCTCCCAGAACGAGTTGAATTAAAGTTTGATAAGTGAAATGAAATGAGAATTCTTTTTGGTATATGAAGTCTGATATGAAATATTGTTATTTTGAATGAAGGTTACCTAGCCTTTGTGGAAGATACTGACAGGGCACATCTGAAGTTATCAGAGATCCCCATAGTCAGGAAGTTTCCTGATATATTTTTAGATGACTTACAAGGATTACCACTTGAGCGAGAGACTGAGTTTGCCATTGACCTATTACCTGGCACTCAGCCTATCTTATAGCCCCCTTACAGAATGGCATTAGTGGAATTGGAGGAGTTGAAGAAACAATTGCAAGATCTCCTCGATAAGGGTTTTATTAGACCAAGTGTATCATCGTGGGGCGCTCCGGTGTTATTTGTTCGTAAGAAAGACGGAAGTTTCCGATTGTGTATTGACTATAGATTACTAAACCGAGCTACAGTGAAGAACAAAGTATCTTTACCACGAATACTTGACCTATTTGCTCAGTTGCAAGGTGCACAAATCTTTTCTAAAATCGATCTATGATCTGGGTATCATCAGTTGAGAATTAAAAGGGAAGATGTACCCAAAACAGCATTTAGGACCTGGTATGGACATTATGAGTTCCTAGTTATGCCATTCGGGTTAACCAACCCACCTGCAGCATTCATGAGCCTTATGAATGAGGTATTTAAACCTTATTTGGATCAGTTTGTGATTGTGTTTATTGATGATATCCTGGTCTATTCTAAATCCCAAGAACAGCATGAGGAACATTTAAGAATAGTTCTCCTGACTCTCCGAGACAGACAACTTTATGCCAAGTTTAATATATGTGAGTTTTGGTTAGAACAGATTTCTTTTCTAGGTCACGTTGTGACTAAGGATGGAGTATCGGTAGATCCGTCCAAAGTCGAGGCCGTGTTAAGATGGGAAAGGCTGAGGACAATTATCGAGACCTATAGTTTTCTGGGATTGGCCGGGTATTATCGTAGATTCGTTGAAGGCTTTTCAAAGATAGCTGCACCACTGACACGTCTCACACGTAAGAACGTCAAATTTGAGTAGACAGATGAGTGTGAGAGTAGTTTTGAGCAGCTAAAGTAGAAATTGACATCGGCATCGATTTTGACCATACCGAGCAGCTCTGGGGGTTTTATAGTGTACAATGATGCTTCTTTCCAGGGTTTAGGTTGTGTGATGATGTAGCATGGCAGGGTAATGGCCTATAGATCTAGACAGCTAAAGGATCATGAGAAGAACTACCCCACCCATGATGTCGAGCTAGCCGCTGTGGTGTTTGCACTTAAGATATGGCTCCACTACCTATATGGTGAAAAATTTCAAAACTTCACTGACCATAAGAGCCTCAAGTATTTGTTTTCACAGAAAGAATTAAACATGAGATAGCGCAGATGGTTAGAGTTTCTCAAGGATTATGACTGCAAGATCTTGTATCATCTGGGAAAGGCGAACGTAGTCGCCGATGCTTTGAGCAGAAAAAGCATTGGCCTAGTTTTGTACATGATGGTACAGGAGTACAGTTTGTTGGAGAAGTTCTTTGAGATGAATCTAAAAGTAGAACCTTTAGTAGATTGTTCGATAGCTAGCTTTAGGATTAAACCAAATATTATAGAATCGATCCAACAAGCACAGAGACAAGATCCAGAGTTGGCGGAGCTAGCTAGTCAGACTGAGCAAGGGCTTCAACCCGAGCATAAGGTCAGTGAGGATGGGATATTGAGATATAGAAGTCGGATATGCATACCCAAAGATGATACCCTACGGAGATAGATTTTAGAGGAGGCTCACAATTCCAAATACACGATGCACCCAGGTAGTACTAGGATGTACCAAAACCTGAAAGGTGTCTATTGGTGGGCCAAGATGAAGAGAGATATTGCAGATTATGTGTCGAAGTGTCTCACTTGTCAGCAAATTAAGGTTGAGCATTAGAGACCTACGGGGTTGTTCAGACCTTTAGCAATACCGACATGGAAATGGGAGCATATTACTACGGATTTCATTATGGGACTCCCTAGGACACGAAGGGGTCATGATTCGATATGGGTCATAGTTGACAGATTGACCAAGTCTGCTCACTTTCTGCCTATGAGAGCCATAGATTCTCTGAGTTCTTTAGTGGAGCTATATGTACGAAAGGTAGTTAGGTTGCATGGAGTTCCAGCGAGCATAGTATCAGATAGGGATTCCAGGTTTACTTCCCGCTTTTGGGAACAATTTCAGGAAGCCATGGGATCCAAACTGCAGTTCAGCGCAACTTTTCATTCTCAGACAGACGATCAATCTGAGCGAACTATACAGACTTTAGAGGATATGTTGAGAGCATGTGTTATTGACTTTTCAGGCTTTTGGGACGAGCACCTACCTTTAACAGAGTTTGCTTATAATAACAGCTTCCACTTGAGTATCGGCATGGCTCCATATGAGGCATTATATAGTCAGAGATGTAGATCTCCTATTACATGGGAAGAAGTTGTTGAGCGGAAGATTTTTGCTCCTGAACTAGTAGAGAAAGCTTTTGAAACGGTTAGAATCATATGTGATAGATTGAGGATTGCACAGAGTCATCAGAAGAGTTATGCTGACATTCGGAGACGTCACTTAGAATTCCAAGTTGGAGACAAGGTATTTTTGAAAGTCTCTCCATCCAAGGGTATCATGAGATTCCGACGGAAAGGGAAACTGAGTCCCTGATTCATTGGTCCATTTGAGATTCTAGAGAGTGTGGGTGATGTAGCATATTGTTTGGCCTTACCACCCGAGTTGGCAAGTGTGCACAATGTCTTCCACATATCGATGCTGAGGAAATATCATTTGGATCCCTCTCATATCATACAGTACGAACCACTTGAGTTACGGGAGGATATGAGTTATATTGAGAAACTGATCTAGATATTGGACCATAAGGAAAAGACTCTTAGATCCAAATCTATTCCTTTGGTTAAAGTTCTATGGCAACATCACACTTCAGAGGAAGCTACTTGGGAGCTAGAGAACTTGATGCGAGATAAGTACCCACAGCTATTCAATCAGATCAAGTTGAATTCGGAGGACC
The DNA here is from genome assembly GCA_031772115.1 of Heritiera littoralis. Taxonomy (NCBI): domain Eukaryota; kingdom Viridiplantae; phylum Streptophyta; class Magnoliopsida; order Malvales; family Malvaceae; genus Heritiera; species Heritiera littoralis. The sequence goes on along the minus strand of JAPDPK010000066.1, from coordinate 3,235,399 downwards.
GAATTCCTTAAGGTGGGGAGTAATGTAAGAACCACAATTTTATAAGTATACGAATAATATGGATTAAGCAAACAATGAAAAAGATGCTTAATAGGAAAATTTCGGTTTCAGATGATTATAGTTTGAATTTTCATACAAGTAAGCTAGTGGGCCCCACGAGAGTGCGCACCTAGCCAAAGACATCTAAATTATCATATGTGGATGATTTATGGTCTCAAGTAAGTCAAGTTAAAGCTTTTACAGCGATTTGAGCTTAATTCGTAATTTTAGCGAAAAAGACTGAAAAAGGCTAAATTGGGCCATAAATCCTATAAAGCATTATGCCAACCAAAATATTTATTTTGTCATATATGAATAGAACATGTGTGAAATTTATTTAATTCTCACCTACCATGCAAAAGTAACTAATGAGAAAATAGAGAAATAAAGGAAAGATGAGTAGTTAAGTGGAAAAGTCAAATAATGGGACATTTAGTCTTTACCATAAGAGATAAGCATGGAAAAAAATTGCAATTAGTTGTCTTCCTCTCATTAAGTGACCGGCCAACTCATTATTCCAGCCCCATTTCTGAGCCATTTGAAAGCCAAGATAGAAAGAAAAGAAAGAAAGAAAAACAAAACGTGAGAGATTGGAAGAAAAGAGGAAAACCCGTAAGTTACTGTGCAAGCAGATTTTGTTGTCATTTTTCATCCTACTTCCAATCAGTTTTAGCCTTTCCTTACTTCATGAAAGTTGTTCCAAATCCTCTCCTCTAAAACATATCCAAAATTCATCTCAAACAGAGTTCGTTTGCTGGAAGTCAGATCTGTCAAGCCGCCCTGTTTTGACGAGATTGAGAGAATCATTTTGTAAGGCAGAAACGATCAGGAAGATGACTTTTCCTGAAATGGTCAAGAAGGATCAATTGAAGATATACCTCTTCTCTACCACATATCCGAAAATCAACCCAAACGGACCAAGTTTGATAGGGGAAATCTGTTCTGGAAATTTCTGTTGCATAGGTGTTAACAACGCAGTTCGATTGTGTACAATACGCAGATTGCCAAGCTTGAACGAACGAGCTTAGTCTTTGCTTTCTGTAAGTTACTATGCAAGTTACGAGTAGTAACTTACAGGGTAAGTGCCCTACATGAGCTACACGTAATGATTTATAAAATAAATGAAAGGTTTATAAAGTAAAGGGATTGATTGGGATGTGAATTTCGAGATGTGCTGCCATTGGAGATATAAATTGATTTTCCTTTGCAGGTTGGTTAAGAACACATCCTAACCCCGTCTTATTGCAGAAATTTTGTAAAATTATTATTATTTTTTTTAAAAAAATTGTTAAAAGTTGGATGTAGATCTCCATGTCTACATCAAGTTATTGCATCTTTATGCATAATTGTTTTTATGATATTTAAGCTTACACGAAGGTTATACAAAACGTATGAAAGCTTTTACATCTCAATTACATCATGTTTTGAAGTACGTGAATGATATGACTTGATAGCATATTCATATAAGTTTTTGAATTGAGCATACATTGCTTGTACATCCTATTGATGTGAGACTTCAAAACATGAGATGATGACTAGTTTACAGACTTTTACGGCATCCCATTATACTATAAGACTAATGAGCATATGGAACATGCCCGAGTAGCTGATACTCTTATATGGGCAATACGAGGCTTGTCCGACATTGTCGTTACAGGTTTCAATTCTGGCTGATCACTGGGATTGGAGATGACAAGGATCTATGGCCATAGGTAACACCCTAGTTCCGAGGTAACGAGGACTGCTTGCTGATAGCTACAGTAGGCTAAGACTTTATTAGTTGAATTACTGGGTTTGCCTAACAAGAAATGTTTTATGAACATGATATATGAGATTACATGATATGTGATTGAACTTTACGAAGTATTGTTTTTATGATAACTACATGGTTTGACAAAATCGACTTTGCATCGTTTTACGTGCATTGCATCGGTTTTACCATAAAGGCATGGTGATATTAAGTTACATGAAATATGAAATTTAAATGAGTTAATGATATGTGATTTTATACGTGACTTTATACGAAACACGTGTTGCCTGCATTAGTGGTGCTATATCCTGTTTGTTACTACCTCTGCCCTTGTGTAGTGGCTTACTGAGCTTTTCCCCAAAAGCTCACCCCTTCATTCTCCTCCACAGGTTAACTTAAGATAGCAACATTTGATAAGAGCCGTTGCTCGTTTTAACGTTTTCGAGTTAGACGTCAGACCTCAGTTCATAGCTCGGTATATATGTTTACTATTCATATGTACTTAGAATTTGATGATTTTGTACAGTAATGTAGTGTGAGATGTGATAAGTATAAATATCTGATTACTTTCAAAAATCGGGTTAAAACGGGATGTAAACGAGTGATGGTTGATTGTTGATGTGAATAGTATTTTGCTTTGTGGTTGGAATTATAGTGTAGGGAGTTTTCCATAGTTGAGCGAAAATGCTACCAAAATTTAGTCTTGAGTGATTTTAATTTGTAAAATGATCTGGGACCTAAGGAAATCAACCTTGAACCATGGTCAGGTGAATAGTAAATCAAAATTGAAAAAGTAAGACTACTCGCTACACAAACCGTAGTTAAAGGAAAAGGAAAGAGTTAGCCCAAAATCCGTTCCTCCGCTAATTCGTTATTGAAAATGTCTCGTATTTTTGGGGTATGACAACTCTTCCCTGCAAAAGATATTAATTTGCCTTGCCATTCCTGTACCTGATGCCATAATCGGTCTCTGATCATCTAAAACTCTAACTTCTTGGATCGACTAAACAGTAGTGGCATTCCCAAATACTTATCATGAACAAAAAGCCTACTAACATTCAATCTTCTCATCAAATCATTTGTTGCATCTGTTGAAACTTGCCGGCTGAAGAAGATTGCCGACTTTTGCAAATTCACCTACTACCCTAATTCAGCCTCATAAATATTTAGTAATGACATCACCAAATCACATGATCGTACCATGGCGGGGAAAAAAAGAAAACAGTCATCTGCAAAAAGCAAATGAGTCACTACTAGTGAATGACGCGCAATTCTGACTTTAGTCAAACTGCCTTGTTCCATGGCATGTTGGAGGAGAAAAGATAAGCCCTCAACACAAAGTAGAAAGAGGTAAGGGGAAAGGGGGTCACCTTGATGGAGACCCCTAGACGAAACAATAATCCTACTTAAAGCCCCATTAATCTGAACCGAATACTTTACAGTACGCACACACGCCATAACTAAAGAGATCCACCTATCAAAAAACCCCAACACCCTCATCACCTGCTTTAGATAGTGCCATTCCACACAATCATATGCTTTAGCCATGTCTAACTTAAGAGCCACATCACCATTCTTGCCAACTCGTTTGCTCTTCATATGATGAAATATTTCAAAGCAACCATGGAGTTGTCAAAAATATTTCGTCCAGGAACAAACACACTTTACATACCCCCAATAATTCGAGATAACACTTCTTGCAGCATATTCACAAGAATTTTGGAAACAAGCTTGTACAAAACATTGCACAAGCTTATAGGCCGATAATCTTTGACTGTTTGTGGTGCCGACGTCTTGAGGATAAGCACTATAGTAGTATTGTTAATACTACTAATTTTCGATTCACCATTTAGAAAATTTAGCACTAGACGTGTTATCTCTGGACCCAAAATATACCAATAAGCTTGATAGAAAGCCACAACCATACCATCGAGACCTGGGGACTTACCAGGCCGCATCATATGTAAAGCTTTCGTCACCTCATCTTTAGTAAATAAAGCTCCAAGCTGGTCATTTTCCTCCTCCGTAACCCTCGAGGCTAAACTAGAAATAATAATATTAAAAGCAGAAGTATCTTCTGTAGAGAAGAGAACAGAGAAATAACTAACAATCCCATGGTGGATATCAACCATAGTTTCTAGTGGGCCACCATTAACAGAGTGAATTTGAAGAATGGCATTATGTCTTCTTCTCTTGGACACCATTGAATGAAAATACCGTGTGTTTCGATCCCCTTCACTTAGCCATAGCACCCGAGATCATTGTCTCCACATTATCTCCTCTAAATGCAACAACTGACTAAGTTGCAATTGCCGACGTTGAATTTTTGTCCAATCCCGATCAATCAAAGGTGCTTGTAGCAAATGGTCTAAAGCAGCACTATACTGTCAAATTTGTTGGTCCACATCTCCAAACTCACTCCAATTCACTTACGTAATGCATGCCCATATGCACTTAGCTTCGATGCCATACCAGCAAAATCAACTACATCATGAGCATTCCACACGGTAGAGATAACATCTGCATAACCACTATGCTTGAGCCACATGTCCTCAAAATGAAAAGGTTTTTAACCTTTCCTGTGGAAGATATTGGCCTCAGTGTCTAGCAATACAAAGTAATGGTCAGACGTCGAAGAAAAAATATATTTCTCCAAAGTCGAAGGAAACAAGTGCCACCATGTCTGAGTACCAAATCCCCTATCTGGTTTCTCCTCAACTCTGCCCACCCCTCATCCTCGACCCCAAGTATACCAACTCCCGTTAACAGGGAACTCCAAGAAACCACAATCATCAACTACCTACTAGAATGCTGACATCTGCCAATAAAGCCTTGGCAGACTCCCTTGTTTTTCATCACAACGTAGCAACTCATTGAAATCTCCAACACAACACCATGGCACAGAACTAGATCGACTTAGTTGACGAAGGAGAGACCAGGACTCAAAATGTTGGCTAGTAACTGGGTTACTATAGAAGCTTGTGAACTGAAAGGAAAGGAAGGAAGTCGACCCAGTGAGCACAGCATCAATATGAGATAAAGAAAAGATGAAATAGTAATAGTAACATCATCAGTCCACATCAAACACAAACCCCCAGCACGTCCACAACTATCCACCACGAAACAACCATTGAATCCCCACACATATCGTAACCATGACATCTCAAAACTTTTCCTCTTTGTTTCAGAAAGGAAAAGGATTTAGGGTCTACAAGTTCTGACCATTTTGGTCATCTCATGAACTGACCGAGGGGACCCCATCCCTCAACAATTCCAACATAATGTCCTCGTGGCATATGGCAGGGTTGGCTACTGGTGCCAACCTCTACCGATGTGAATTCTTTTGTAATTGGAATCAGAACTTCATCACCAACCTCCTTAGCCTTCTTACTATCTAAACCCTTACCAGAAAAAGCATTCAACTCCAGCCCACGCTTCCTAAGATTGCTCGAAACACCGTGTAAGTCATCTAGCATTCGACAGTGTTGTCTGCCAACCCTCTTACTAACCACAAAATTATCTGTTGATAAAGAAAGAGATGAAGATGCCCTTGCAAGATTCATATGCAGACTAACAGAGCCTGTTGCATCCCACGCACCAAACAACAGACTAGAAAACATACCCTAATTAATAGCATCCATAGGTGGAGATGGAGAAGAGTTATGAATGGAGAGTCCACCTGTAACAGAAACAAAAGACTCCATAGATTCGACACACAACCATGATCCATATCCACATTGCACTACCCCTGTGTCCTTTCGCTGTTTAATAGCACCAACACAATCAGTTTCCATGTGATCAAGACATCCACAAACATAACAAAAATTCGGGAGCCTTTCATAATGGAAAGAGAGGAACCATGAACCGCCATTATCATGCAGATGAACTTGTGTGCCACGCTTCAGAGGTTTTCGAACATCCACCATAACCCGAATATGTAACCATTTTCCCCAAGCCACAGATCCTCCTTGCATATCAACTTCCTCTATAACCCTTAGTGTTTCACCCAGAACAATGCCCACTTTTTTGATTCATTAGGCAAAATGGCAGGCCATTTACTTTGACCCAAAAAGGACAATAAGTTAACGTGACTTGGTCCAGTATAGCATCGCTATCAAACTCATCCAATAGCAGTAAGGACTTATTGAACGACCAAGGTTGTGACATGAACACCCGAGCATCCCCAAACAAGAAAATAAACATTTGATCTCCAATCTGTCTAATTGTAAGACCAGTAGTAACTCTCCAAACGCATATAAAAACTGTTCGCATCGCCTTGAGATTAACCATGTCCCGAGAAAGTAATTGTCCAATCAAACAGTTCATACCACATTGAGTTGCAGGGGACACCCATTCCTTCTCAATAATGAGATTGTGCTACTCATCTTCATTCAAAGACAAGTGGGCCCAAACCTCCTCAAGATTCTAAGTTATCATACCAACAGGAAACAGGACATGAAAACAGAGAAATCAAAAGAAAAAGCTTCAGAACACAATTACAAGGTGATTGGAAGCACACTGAATTAACTAAAACTTGTAAGAAACAAGACACAAACTTCCCATAAGACCGTTACCTGTTATGTAACCATCAAAGAGAAAAAAGCTGAAAGAATTTCAGGTTGTTTGTTTAACTACTAAAGCTTGTTAAATTATGATGGAACTTGTGTGTTTTTGTTTAATAATTTATATATAATGTACTGATAGTGTATAGTTTTTGTACACAGTCAATCAATCCTAAGATGATACATCATTAATGAGCAAAACCTAAAAATGCATAAGCCCTTAAAAATAAATTTAAAAACTTTATTAACATTTATTTTTAAAGACCTGTATATGAGGTGTCATCCTATGATTAATTGACAATATATAGAATCTATACACTGTTAGTGCATCTTATGTAAACTCTTTATTTAATGTTATGTTTTTAATTAACAAAAAATTAAATATTAGAATAATTAATTTTTTTACATGAGATAGGGTTCGGGTTAATTAACAAGTTTGTCGAAATTTTGGTTGAATAATAGGATAATTAAAAGAGTATGGATAATAAACGAGTAGTGTATATAAAATTTATTAAGGTAGTATTTGAATAATGGATTTAAATAATTATTAAATAATTATAAAATTCGATTTTTTTTTATCAATAATCGAAATTGAATACCTCAAAATTAAATATACGTTTCGTTTATGTTTACTTTTCTACATATGGGGTTTGGTCATGTTCTGGGTTACTAATTTTATTTAGAAGTTAGAGACAGATGTCATCCAACTGGTCATCAAATTTTAAGTCAAGTCAAATTGTTTAACTCATAAAACTAATAAAAAAATCAGATAGCTTAATTTTAGCAAAAGATGTTTTTTTTAATTAGCAACGCATTTGATTCTTGAAATAAAATAAATATGGATTAAAATTAGCACTGTTAAAATGGGCCAAGGCCCATTGGGTCGGCTAGGTCTGACCTATTTATTCAGGGCTTAGATCTCTGTTAGCTTTAAATTGCCATATATATTTTGAAATGACAAAAACTTAAGTAAGCTTTAATATTTTAATTCATATTGTAAATTTGCCTTATCACACATGATTTTCTCAATATATTTCAAGTGATCATATCAAACATTAAGATCATGATTTAATGATGCATATCCTTATTGGTCTTAATTCTTTATAAATGTTTTGAATATTTTAGAAAATCACTTGATGAATTTTTGGACATGTCTTTCATCTGAGAAAGTCAAGAAAAACTCCCTTAAAGCTTATAAATGGTTTGGGTTGAATTAGGATCAAAGGTCATATCATTTCTAACCCAAAAGTGCAGGAAAAATGCTCTCTGGAAGAAAAGGATCGATCCCCACTGTAGCAGGATCGATCCCGTTTTGGCAGAAAGTCTTCCCAAGGTCCTTGAAGCCCAGAATCAAGATTCTGGACAAAAGGGATCGATCCCCACTGTAGCAGGATCGATCCCTTTGCCCGAAAATAGCCTATAACGGCTAGTTTTGTGAGATACAACGGTCATATTCAATCTTGGCTCCACCCAACGGCTAGAATACATCCAAGGGACTATAAATAGAGGCTTAGAAGCTAAAGAAAGCAAGAGGAACCACTCAGCAACTCCAAAACACATATTCCTCAAATCCTCAAGCCTCAAACAACAAATCAAGAGCTCCAAAGTCTTCATCATCTATCATTCTCTTATTCCTTGTAGTGCTTAGCACAAATCTTGTATAGGCTTTTATTTGTGCTTAATCTTTGTAATCACTTGCCTATCTAGAGGCCCTCTTTGATTACTTCTCTTGTATACACTTTTAATCCTTGTAAAAGGGGAGGTTTCTCTTTAGCCTAAGAAAAAGAGGGAGGTTACTCTTTAGCCTAAGAAAAAGAGGGAGGTTACTCTTGAGCCTAGAAAAAGAGAGAGGTTTCTCTTGATCCTTGAAAAGAGGGAGTGTAACAAATTCAAGGATAGTGAATTTGGGAAAATCCTTGGGAGCGTCTCAAGGTAGAGGACGTAGGCAAGGTTGCCGAACCTCTATAAATCACTTGTGTACATTTCTCTATCCTTTCTCTCTTTACTTTCTTGCAATTATATTTGTGTTTATTGCATTGAATTTATGTTGTATAATTGCCTAGCTAAGAGAACTTAGAAAATATCAATATAGGCTAGAGAATTTAGAGAAACCGAAAAACGAACCTAAGGTTAGTTAAAAACCGATTCACCCCCCCTCTCGGTATAGCCTATAGAGCTAACAATTGGTATCAGAGCTTGGGCTCGAGATTGATTTAGACTAACCTCTATCGAGCAAAACGATCTTTAATGGCTCACTTGAATGTAGGCACACCCCTAGGAGAAGAGGGACAATCATTAGTTAGACCTCCACTCTTCAATGGTGAGAATTATTCATATTGGAAAACTAGAATGATGTTATTTGTGCAATCCAATGATTATGAAGTGTGGAGAATTATAGTGAATGGTCCTAGAATTCCCATGAAGAAAATAGATGGAAAAGATGTCCCTAAGAGTGAGGATGAGTGGGACACCAATGACATGAGATTGGCACAATTGAATGCCAAGGCTATGCACACCCTCTTTTGTGCATTAGGTCCCAATGAGTATAATAGAGTGTCTCTATGTGAAAATGCTAAGCAAATATGGGACAAATTAGCCATCACACATGAAGGGACCAATCAAGTGAAAGAAACCAAAGTAGGAATGCTCACACATGATTATGAGCTATTTAGGATGAAAGAAAATGAGTCCATTAGCGAAATGTTCACTAGGTTTAATGATATAATTAATGGACTTAAGGCACTAGGCAAGGCTTATTCCAATGTTGAAATGGTAAAGAAAATCTTGAATAGCTTGCCTAAGTCTTGGGAGGCAAAGGTAACCGCAATAGAAGAGTCTAAGGATCCAAATACCTTGTCTCTAGATGAGCTTATGGGCTCCCTACTTACATATGAAATGAAAATGAAAAGAAATGAAGAGTCTTCAAAGAAAGTAGGAGTAGCACTTAAGTCTTCCACTCATGAGGATGATGAGAGTGGAAATGAGGAAGAAAAGGAAATGGCAATGTTTGCCAAAAGATTCAATAGATTTATGAGAATGAAAGAGAGAGAGAGTAATAGGAGACATCAAAGGGGAGAGTCAAGTAGAAGAGAAAAAGACTCCTTAGTATGTTATGAGTGCAATGAACCGGGTCATACTAAGTTAGATTGCCCCTTACTTAGGAAAGAAAAGGATAGGAAACCTAGGAAGAAAGCATTTGTGGCTGCATGGAGCGATAGTGATAGCTCCGATGAGGAAAATGTAGATGAAGAGGTAGCCTACTCATGCTTTATGGCCATTAGTGATAATGAGGCTAGTTGTAGTTCTAGTGAAAATAATGATTATACCTTTAGTGAACTACAAAATGCCTTTGATGATTTAGCAAATGAATTTCAATGCATGAACTCCAAATATAAGAAAATCATTGCTAAATTGAAAATAGAAAATGAAGTGCTATTAAATGCCAAACTTGAATTTGAGAAGAAGTTAGAAGAAGCAAATCGAGAAATAAATGAGTTGAATAAAAAGAACTTAAATTTGCATAACTCATTTTCTAGGTTTTATATGGGTCAACAAAAACTAGATCACATGTTAGAGACCCAAAGAGCTTTCTTTGACAAAGATGGGTTAGGATATAATGCAATACAAAAAGAAACTCATCTAAAGAATTTCTTAGTGAGCAAAAATACTATGCATGATACATCTCTCATATGCTCACTTTGCAATAGGATAGGCCACACCTCACAAGCATGCACATATAGAAAAACTACCTTTAGAGGAAAGGTAGTTAGGAAAATATGGATGCCAAAGCATGCAATAAATAATGATGAATTGTGCTTGAAATGGATCCCCAAAGGATCAAAAATTGTTTGCACTAACTCTCATGGACCCAAGAAAATTTGGGTACCAAAGCATGCTTGAAAATGTGTTTGTTGTAGGAGTGTTAGAGCACGGAGATACAAGAAACAATGAAGTTTGAATGCTCTACACACCTCTATAGAGATTGCTTGTGCCAATGAGAAAAAGGAAAAGCTTGAGGATCCATCACAACAATTCTTCAAAGGATAGCTCAAGGTGGACTCAACCCATCAAGGCAAAGCATTCTCAAGCAAAGGAGTATTGTAAGCTTAATTCCTTACTCCATAAACTTTTTATTGTTGATGATATGGTTTGTTGATGATCTTTGATGCATTATAAGTAGAATGATTGAACAAAAGGCATGATAAATGATTTTTGAATGTTTGATGAATAGTACTTGATGCATTGAATGAAAAGCATGATTTATGATTTTGAAATGATTATTGGATTTCTGTAGTTTGAGCAAGTTTGATATGTTTAGATAATATATTGAGTTGCTCAAAAGTTGTCAAATATGTCATATATGCAAAATGCCATGTCATGAGCCTTAATGAAGAATATGCATGTTGACAATCATGGCTTGTGGTTCATAAGATGTATGTTTTAATGATATATATGCTTAAAATTTGTGTGAACAAGTTTGTTTTGACATATTTATGTAATCCAATGCATTGGTTTGGTCAAAATATGCATAACTCTCAAAATGACCTCCTTTGAGGCCAAAAATGCATTTTATTGTGAAAATGCTTCCAAAATTGCAAAATCTTTTGTTAAATGGTTTTTCATTCATGTTTTTCATTCATACAAGTCCAAAATCATGTTTTACAAATGTTTAAACCTTTACTTGGACTTAAAACACTCAAAAACGAAGTTTTGGTACCTCACAAGTCCAATTTTCTGTCAAAACAACTGCAGAATCTGCAGGAACATATGAGGGATCGATCCCCACTGTAGCAGGATCGATCCCCCCAGGCCAGAAAAGGCACTCCTGCATGTTTTCACCCGAAATTGAGAAGAACTCTTAATTATTTTGATATTTTCTCTCTTCTCAACTTAAAATTCCTTGTTTTAACTTCTTTTTAATGATCTGTAATATATGAAAACTCATTCTTCATTGATATCATGCCTCAACTTCATCAATTAATATCATTTCCAACAAATGGTATGACTTTCAACAATCCATATCATTTTTGTTGAGCTCACAAGTGCAAAATCGTTTTTCTCATTAAAGATGGTCCTGAATTACATAAATCTTGAAATAATCTTGAAATATACTTTCATTGAATGCTTAAACATAATTTTGAGATTTATTTCACAAATTTATGGATATATTTGAGAATTTGATGAACTTGTGCATAATGAATGTTTTTCATATCTTTTGTTCATCTTAGTCAAGCATGCTTATAGGATTATGTTTATTAGCTTGACTCAACTACTCCACACTAGGTTTCATGATAATTATACATCTAGTGGAAGAATAATTAAAACTTGACCTTAAGGATTGATTTCAAATGTAAATTCAACAATTGGTAAAAGGTCATACTTTTCCTTGGCTTATAATTAGTGATGATAAATGAATCATAAATGTTGAGTTACATGAAAATTTATCATCCATGAAATTAACTCTTTATAGCCAAATTATTATGGAACTTGAGCATTAATGACAAACACCAACTATTGATATACATGCATTGTATCTTGATTGTTTTGGTGTTGAACATGCATGTTTACTTACATTGAATCAATAATCATGCCTATGAGATGAGATTAGTTGCTTTCATGATATTATGTGCTTAAACTCACCCATAGATTATGGATTTTATTGTTACAATATACTTGAGCATGATATTGATTTAGACAACTCCGTTTGAGTTAAAATAGCATATACCCTCTAGAACTTTAAATGATGATAACAACTAGGGATATGGCTATTAATTGATTAAAATGGTAATGTTGAATCTTTCCTTGCTCATAATTGGTTAAGGACTTGAATTAGAAAATGAGCATAGGATTTGTGTGCTTGAAACCATGGAAGAAAATGTGTTTGCTTGAATCCCTTATTATTGAATCTTCCATATGGCATGACTTTGTGCATATGAATATGGATTAATACTTTATGATAGTGTGCTAATGTTTATTTGATCCATATGCATATTTGATGATGTGAGTTGTGTTCTTGCATATGTAGAATGATTATTTTGACATGAACACACTACACATAATTATTGGATTCATGCAAAATGACTAAGTTAACCATTAGTAACAATTGGTATTTAGATTGAAATAACAATTTGTATCATTGGCAACCATATTTTCAATAATTGGTAAGCCAAAACTAAATTGCCAATTGGTATGAGCTTTAAATTGACAATTCTTCTTGTGGTCTTTAGTTTGAAATGACAAATAGAGAAGAATTCTCTTAGGATATTTTTACATGAAACTCTTGTGTGCTAGAATTTGTAGTTAATTGCTATATATCTTAATTCTAGGCACAATATTTCTTGAAAATGATTTATGAGCACATGCATATGATATGTTATCTAATTTTAGCTCATAATCATGATGTATTGCCATGCACCTTAGTTGGACCTTAGAGAACAATTGATATACTTAGGTGCTTGCTTAACTTCTTACCAATTGGAACCTTCTTGCAAAATTACTTATCAACAATTGGTATCAAAATTATTTATAAACAATTGGTATAGGATCATAAGTCATATTCATTGCATGAATATTTCATACTCTTTGTGAATATTGACTTATTAATTTGTGCTATGAGTCCCATGTACTTACATGTTTCTTGTTGGATGGAGCATATTTTTTCTCACATAGCCATGATTTTAGGGGGAGCATATTTTTTATTATTTTTCCTTCTTTTTGCTATGACAAAAAGGGGGAGAGATAGATAAAGGGAGAGATAGATATAGGAAGAGATATTAAGGGGGAGAGATAATGAGGGAAAATTCATTTTCAAAACCCATGCTTATATTAAGGGGGAGCTTTATAAAATCCTGCTTTATTTGAGGGGGAGTATTTTATCAAAGAATTTTCAAAGCAAATTTACATTAAGTTTTGTCATATCAAAAAGGGGGAGATTGTTAGCTTTAAATTGCCATATATATTTTGAAATGACAAAAACTTAAGTAAGCTTTAATATTTTAATTCATATTGTAAATTTGCCTTATCACACATGATTTTCTCAATATATTTCAAGTGATCATATCAAACATTAAGATCATGATTTAATGATGCATATCCTTATTGGTCTTAATTCTTTATAAATGTTTTGAATATTTTAGAAAATCACTTGATGAATTTTTGGACATGTCTTTCATCTGAGAAAGTCAAGAAAAACTCCCTTAAAGCTTATAAATGGTTTGGGTTGAATTAGGATCAAAGGTCATATCATTTCTAACCCAAAAGTGCAGGAAAAATGCTCTCTGGAAGAAAAGGATCGATCCCCACTGTAGCAGGATCGATCCCTTTTTGGCAGAAAGTCTTCCCAAGGTCCCTGAAGCCCAGAATCAAGATTCTGGACAAAAGGGATCGATCCCCACTGTAGCAGGATCGATCCCTTTGCCCGAAAATAGCCTATAACGGCTAGTTTTGTGAGATACAACGGTCATATTCAATCTTGGCTCCACCCAACGGCTAGAATACATCCAAGGGACTATAAATAGAGGCTTAGAAGCTAAAGAAAGCAAGAGGAACCACTCAGCAACTCCAAAACACATATTCCTCAAATCCTCAAGCCTCAAACAACAAATCAAGAGCTCCAAAGTCTTCATCATCTATCATTCTCTTATTCCTTGTAGTGCTTAGCACAAATCTTGTATAGGCTTTTATTTGTGCTTAATCTTTGTAATCACTTGCCTATCTAGAGGCCCTCTTTGATTACTTCTCTTGTATACACTTTTAATCCTTGTAAAAGGGGAGGTTTCTCTTTAGCCTAAGAAAAAGAGGGAGGTTACTCTTTAGCCTAAGAAAAAGAGGGAGGTTACTCTTGAGCCTAGAAAAAGAGAGAGGTTTCTCTTGATCCTTGAAAAGAGGGAGTGTAACAAATTCAAGGATAGTGAATTTGGGAAAATCCTTGGGAGCGTCTCAAGGTAGAGGACGTAGGCAAGGTTGCCGAACCTCTATAAATCACTTGTGTACATTTCTCTATCCTTTCTCTCTTTACTTTCTTGCAATTATATTTGTGTTTATTGCATTGAATTTATGTTGTATAATTGCCTAGCTAAGAGAACTTAGAAAATATCAATATAGGCTAGAGAATTTAGAGAAACCGAAAAACGAACCTAAGGTTAGTTAAAAACCGATTCACCCCCCATCTCGGTATAGCCTATAGAGCTAACAATCATTTTGGATTAAAGAAAAATTGAATCATTTTGGGTTTGAATCATTTCAGATTTGGGTTAGGTTAGGTTTGAGTCGAGGAAAAATCGATCTATTTCTGGTACAAATAAGGTCAGGCTTGGGTCAATTTGAATTCAAATCAATTTGGGTTCTGATCAATTCAAATTCGAATTAGGTCGGGTTCAAGTCGTTTAATTTTTTAGGCAATTTGAATTGATCGGATTTGGATTTGGGTCGAGTGGACAAGTTTTTCGAGTTAAGCCTTGGTCATCTCGATGTGATTTATTGGGTGTGAAAACAAATTGAAACCATATTTTTATGAATTACAAAACTCATGAAAATAAAATTTTCTTCTTACATGACCTATAATAAAATTGAGATTGAAATAATCAAAATATTTAATAGTCTGTATGCCAATTTTCTTTATAATATATTTACCAATATTCATAAATTAATTACATTTTTTCATTTTTATTTCTATTATCTATAATAATTAATAACATTTATGAATCAAAGTGATTTAATAATCCTTACTAAATATCATAATACACTACTATATATCTCTTTAATTTCTTTTGGTTTTTTATATAATAATTAGAGACATTAAGTGTAAGTAATATATCTTCTATACTCTATTATGATTAGCCATTAAATAATTATATATTAGATTTAAATGAATATAATATAAAAGTGAATATTTAAGTTTAACTAGATTCAAAAAATATAACACTCGTATTATTGAAAAAAATTATATTTTTACTACAGTAAAATACTTTGATAATTAATTTTAACATTTAAATATTTATTGATAATATTAAATTTAAGTTTGAATCTTTTCAAGTTTGGGTTAATTTGGATTCGGATTAATTTGAGTTCGGATCAATTCGGGTTTGGATCGATTGGGTTTAGGTTAATCTAAATTTGGATAAATTTGGATTCGAATCATGTCAGGTTTGGATCAATCTGAATTTGGATCGATACGGTTTCGGATCGGGCTAGATTTGGGTTGTTTACTTTTGATTTTTCGGATTAGGTTAATTTTTGCCACCTCTAGTCCTCCTTATTCTTCAAAGCATTTTTCTCTCATTCTTTTCCAGCTTTTTCTTCACATTTATTTCTTCTTTTCCATCTCTCTCTTTTTCCATCCCCTTTTTTCATTTTTCTTGCTCTTCTTCTTTTTTTTTTTCTTGCTTTTTCATTCATTCTCTTTTTCACATATCTTTATTCTCATATTTACCCATTGACATAAGGCATTCTCTTATTGGATTTGACATAAGACCAATCACTAATGCTTCTAAAGGAATTCCTCTTATGTATTTGCCCCTTAATGTGGAGGGTGATCCTTTGTTAATGTTCGTTTAGAAAGAAATCAATAGGCTCAAACGGGGTGACAAAGAGATAATTTCATTTTTGTAAAAAGGATGTGAAAGATGGCAATTTATCATACAAATATAGACACTTGTATTGAAAACAATTCTCGAGATGTATTTTTTTTTTTACCTTTGAAATAGTTTGAAATCTTGTATGCATGGTGTCACAATCAACTTTTTTGTTTTTTTTTTTTTTACAACTCATACTCAAAAGTGCATCACCTCAATTTGCTATGAACACCCAATGCAACAATTTTTTTCATTATCTACTCAAGTCATTTATGTAGGCTTCCATTCCATGAAAGAAAACTAAGATATATCAAAATATTCTTCAAAAGGGTACTAAGCATATAAAAAAATTTGCCTCTTTCAATAATTTTGCCTAAAATGTGGGCATAGGACAAATTCAAAACCTCGAAAAGTTTAACTTTTGTGAAAGGATTTGGGTAGCAATTTGTTCAAGGTTCTAGCATAATCTTGACATGTGTCAAATTATCAGACTTAAAAATCTTTAAGAGAGTGCCTCATGGATCGATTCTTAAAATTTTCAAAAAAAAATGCAAATTTATCAACACATTTCTTTGCTCATAGCCTTAATGAAGATCTTTGACTTAAAAATCCTATTAGGTAAGTGGAAATAGGTTTGTGAAATTCAAGCTTTATGTTTCTTTGGGATTCTTGCCTTTGAGTGGTTTGATTTTCAACTGAGAGGGAATATGGAATAATCAATTAAATAGTTTAGAATGTTCATTCTTGATAATAATCATCAATTCTTGAGATTTCTCACTCTTGTATTTTTTTAATCGTGAAAAGATGTCATTTGAACCTTTTATTGTTAAATAATTTAAACTCAAAAAATAATAAAAATAGCAATTTTTACAAATTAAAACCAACATGTTTATACAATGCTAAAGCCAATATTCTATGTTCAAGCAATTTTTACAAACTAAAACTAACATGTTTATACAATGCTAAACCAAATTATGTTTATACATAATGCCAATATTCTAAGTTCAAGCAATAAGACCCTTATTACTAATGAATGCAAAATGCAATGAAAATTGAGAAAGGAACTTTTAACAAATCCTAAAGCATCTTTAATTTTTTTTCATTTTTTTTATAGAAAATTTTCACCAATTACTTTTCCATTATTTTCATCAAGCTACCTAAGCAATCTGAAATCTCCATTTTTTTTGGGCATTTTCAGACATAAACATTTTTTTTGAAAAACAGTTTTATTTGTTTTTGACTTGACTTTCTTTTTTGTGTGTGTGTGTGTGTGTGTGCGCGTGTCCTATCTTCAATTTCAAGTCTACACTTTAGACTAGCATGGTTTTCCCTTAAGGTTAAGTCATATTTTTCACTACATGCTAGGCTTGAGGTACTTGATAGGCTAAAAGATTTTCAAATTGTTTCTCACTATTATCCATATGGACCAGTAAGGCACCCCAATCCTCACCCATTTTAAGCTAAAGTTTCAAACTGTGTGGAGTGTTTCACTAGCCTATGCGAAGGTTATCATCTCACAAAGGCATAGGTACTTTTTTCCCTCCTAACAAAGACACAGCTTGGGTTAAGGGCTTATGTATGCATATGCAAGTGTAGTGTGTGTATTAAATGATTATTAATTTTTATGAAATTTAAATCCCTAGGCAAACTTCTGAATTACCTAAAACAAACATTGGCCTAACTCTCTAGTGTTCCTAGTACAGTTGCCAAACTTGCATCATATTTAAGTTCAAGAACCTAACTGCTAGACACAAATTTAGGAGTCACCACCAATCATTCTAACCTAGGAGTAATTGGTCACCTTATCTCGTTTGAGGATAAGGCTTGGTCTACGCTCAATGATTTTAAGTCTGGGAGTACAATTTTGTGTGGGGAAGAATTAGCCACCCCACATTGCCCATCATAAATGGTACCAACTATTGGTCACTCTAAATTTGCCTTGATTTGTATTAAATTCAATATACTTATATATTGGAAATTTACCTAAACTACTTCTAACAATATGGTTCAAATAATAGGTAACTTCTCTCACTTTATTTTATTCTAAATATTCTAACTTCTCTCATCTTTATTTTAATTATTATATTTTTTATTTTTTGAAAAATAAAAGCTTATTATTGAGTATTTAAAATTGTTTTTAAACCTTTCATCGATTTGAGTCATTCTAAAGAAATTTTCTTACCTAGAAATTTCCAAGAAGTACCATTCGATTTTATTGGAATTTCATTCATTGGATAACTTGCATTCATTTTCATAAGTAATTTTATTTTCATGCTTATTATTTATTTTATTTTTATTTTTTAATTAAAACTTTTTTTACATTAATTTTAATTTTTGATTTTAATATATTTTGTTGTTGAAAAATAAATGCTTGTTATTTAATGTTGAAAACTTCAGACCTTCTATCGATTTAGTTCAATCTAAAAAAAACCTTGTCACCTAAAAATTTTCAAAGAGTACCTTTGACTTTTTTGAAATTTTATCATCAAAATGATTCACATTTGTCTTTTGCGATTTTATTAATATTTACATATAATTATAATTAGATAATTTAAAGAACTAATTCTAACATAAAATAATTAAACTAATCAAACTAGTAGCATACAAATAAAAACCAAGGAGAAGGCATTTAAAAAACAATGTATCCTTAGGTTCTTTTGTAATAAAAAGGCCATAACCATTTCACGTTTAATTTTATGCTTTTACTTATATATGTTCATATATATATATTAGAAAAGCATGCTAGGTGAGATAGTAAAATTAAAAATCCTTCAAAATAAATATTAAGTCAAAGATAACAAATAAAGATGTTTTCTAATACGATGCATGTGAAAGAGACTTTGTTCGATATTGTACTACTTTGGCTTAGTCAAGGCCATACCTACCTTAGAAATTCACATTGCATGAGATAATAGTTATCTCCAGGTGTATTGGGTTAGACTTAACTAAATCAAATTAGGGCATTGGCTCAGCAAACCTAATAAGATTCAGAGGCATAGGTTGGGCTTTAACCCATATGATGAGTTAGAACTAGAGTTGTTCACCCAACTATCTGGGAGTTGCATGAGATGTAATTGACAAGAGTTGTCTACCTAAATAATCTCATTGGACGCATTAGCTCATCTAAAGTCATAATGGGACCAAATATGGATCCTGGCCCACTAGGAAGTCTAGGTGAAAAGGTTTCTTGAGTTGATAGTGAGGGCTATTAACTTGAGGAAAATAGTGGGAGCAATTCATTTAATTAAAATAACCATAATTAAATTATTTTAATTACAATGTTACTTGCATATTTTATGATGGTAGAATTATCATGGCAAACAACAGTTTATCCTTTTGTTCTATCCTTGAGAAGGATAACAAGTTGGTTGGGGCAACCTTCTTAGATTGGTACAGAAATTTGAGGATAGTCCTCACTCAAGAAAAGAAGTTATATGTTCTAGAGCATGCGATTCTTGCTCAATCCCGACAAAATGCCTCCACTATTGATAAGCAAGCTTATCGAAAGCATTTGGATGATGCTATTGACGTGCAGTGCCTAATGTTAGCTTCATGAGTTCTGAACTCCAGAAGCAATATGAGAATATGAAACCGTTTGATACGATCGAACATCTCAAGGAAATGTTCCAAGAGCAAGCACGGCACGAACGTTATATGTAACGATTCGTTATATACAGTATTCATCGATAATTTCATATTTAATCAATTAGTTGGGCTGTATATGATGCCTTTATACCATTCATTGTAATAGTAATCAGAATTTAAATAAAAGAACTATTTAATATTTACACAAATAGTATCATTTTCAATACCTTTCACTAATATTTACATCCCTTGTATATTAGATATACAAAAGTAGTACTGTACGTAAATGTCTGAGCATATAAAAGAAAATAAAATATATCTCTATGATCAAATAACTATTGCCTGAGGTACTAAAAGTGCAGCCAATCAATGGAACGGTATATCACTGAAGATAATCTATGAGGAGGGGAAAAGAGGGGGTGAGCTTAATGCCCAGTAAGAAATTCGTATGTAAGAATTGATACTACGAAATCTATTTGCATAAAATCATTTAATTCCTAATAGTACACTAAGGGACATTTTAAGAATGATACTATAGTCAGCTAGGTAACTAGATGGAGTATGGGAGGTACTTTGAAGTACTTGTCGTATCCCGGTTCCTAATGGCGACTATAAGGAATAAACAATTAAAGATGATATAAATATCAATATAAAACCATTAAATAAATCTCATGCAGCCTTTCAGTAAATAAACCATGTATTAAACAATTTATTTCACAATTCACTAAAACAATTTCAATATAAAAATTCAGTAAACAATACAGCAACATTTCAATAACATGATGTAAAGAAATATATTCAATTCTTTCACTTATTAGCAGTATAAAATCCAGTTCAATAAAAATAGTATAGTAGAGACTAGGCAACACCCAAATAATATCAAGCTATAGCAGTATCCCAAGAAGGGAGAAACAGTAAGAGTAAGGCATATGACCATAGTCACAGTGGTGTCTTCAGTGTGCACTGATCAGGTGATAGCTGGGAGAACTGATGATATGATCAGTATCAATCAGCAATAGTATGGTAACAATAGTAGTAGCAGTAACAGTCAGTCAATCAGTATGATACGAGGCCTAACAATCTCAAAACAGTTTATAAGTAGTGTAAATACCATTAAAGAAATCAATTTCAGTAATAAAACCTTCAGTTAGTCCATAAATGCATATATTTGAAAACATAAGTAGTTCAATAATAAAAATTCATAGTTCAATATTCAGTTCTAAAAATGTTTTATTTATTTGTAAATAAGTTAGAGAAACATGATAGTACTCTCATGTATGAAAAATTCAATAACATGAATTTTTAAATATATATTTTCGGTGTTCGGTAAAAATATGGAATTTAAGTGAATATAATAAAATTTTATAATAAATCTTTCCTTTCTAATACGTAAGGATATTAAAATAGAATTCCATAAAATTATTAGAATTTTCGACAGTATAACGGCTGTTTCTAACCTAGCCTTCATGCAGTAGAAATACAGTTTAAAATACCAACCACAATCCATAAATCCAATGCATTTAACCTCAAAACATATTCATATAATTCATTTCAATATCAATATGTGTTAGCTTTAAATTGACAAGTATTTTGAAATGACAAAACTCAAGTAACCTTAAAAATGATTTTACTACAAAGTAAATTTGCTTTGAATGAACTCAATGATAGAAATTATTTCAAACAAAGTTTTTGGACTGTGATCTCAATTGAAAAGTCAGTAAATACTCTTAGGAAAGTGTTATATGGTCTTAAACTGACTTAGCATCACAAAAAGCCATAAAATTGCAGCCAAAGAAGTGCAGGAAAGCCTACTAGAGAAAAGGGATCGATCCCTACTGTAGAGGGATCGATCCCAAAAAGGCAGAATGCTTCAAGAGCCACCTGAGAAAAGTTTGAAAAGCCTTATGGAGAAAAGGGATCAATCCGTCCAGACAAGGGATCGATCCCTTCGCACGAAACCTGACTCCAACGGCTAGTTTTTGAAGGTTTCAACTGGAGGATTTGCATTAAATGCTTCACCAACCGTTCCAACTGTTTGGTGGACTATAAATAGAGGCATTTATGAAGTTTGGAGGTAGAACAAGCACTCAAAAATCTTCAAGCTTCAAGAGAGAAAATCAAATCTGAAAAATCTTCATTGTGTAACTCTATTTGTGAGATTTCTTGTTGTTCCTCACCCATTTACTAAAAATTCTGTCATTCAAAGGGGTGAGCTATCCTTGTAAGGTCTGCTACTGTAGAGTGTGGGTAGTAATACAAGGGGAGAGGCTTAGAAAGTTCTCAAGAAACATTGTAAGAGGTCTTGCCACACCTTCAAGTGGTTTGTAAGGATTCTCAAGGAAGAGCTGAATCAAAACCTTGACAAGAGATTCAAGGAGAGAGGACGTAGGCAAAAGATTGGCCAAACCTCTATAAACTTGTGTTTGCTTCTATTTCCCTTACTCTTTTTACTGCACTTATTTCATTATTGTTTATTTAGTTTTAATTGTGCTTTAAGAGTTAGGAAAATTAAAAAAATAAGTAGAAAAATCGATTCACCCCCCTCTCGGTAGAGCCAACAATTGGTATTAGAGCTTGGGCTCGAGATTGAGTTAGATTTACATCTATCGAGTAAAACGATCACTAATGGCTCAAACTAGTATGTCTACACCTTTGGTAGGAGAGGGACACTCTACGGTTAGGCCTCCACTCTTTAATGGTGAAAACTATGCTTATTGGAAGACTAGAATGATGCTATTTATTCAAGCCAATGATTATGAAGTATGGAGGATTATAGTTAAAGGTCCCCTTATCCCTATTAAGAAAGTAGATGGGACGGATGTGCCAAAGAAAGAAGATGAGTGGGATACTAATGATATTAGAATGGCACAACTTAATGCTAAGGCAATGCACACACTGTTTTGTGCATTAGGACCAAATGAATATAATCGAGTTTCCCGATGTGAGAATGCTAAACAAGTGTGGGATAAACTAGCCATCACACATGAGGGAACCACACAAGTCAAGGAAACAAAAGTAGGCATGCTCACTCAAGACTATGAATTGTTTAGAATGAAGAATGATGAATCAATTAGTGACATGTTTACTAGGTTTACTGACATCATAAATGGTCTTAAAGCCTTAGGCAAGACATATTCTAATGTAGAAATGGTGAAAAAGATACTCAATAGCTTACCTAAATCATGGGAAGCTAATGTCACTGCTATTGAGGAATCCAAGGATCCTCATACACTCTCAGTAGATGAACTTATGGGATCTTTACTTACCTATGAGATGAAAATTAAGAGAAATCAAGATCCCCCAAAGAAAGTTAGAGTGGCTCTAAAATCCACCATTATTGAGGAATCAAAAGACTATCATGATGAAAGTGGTGATGAAGAGGATTTAGAAATGGCTATGTTCGCCAAGAGATTCAATAAATTCATGAGGATGAGAGCTAGTGGAAACTCTAGGAGAACCCCTAAGAGAGAGTTAAATAGAGGAGAAACTAGTAGGAAAGAAAAGGACCAAATTATTTGTTATGAATGCAAAAAACCTGGCCATATTAAATTTGATTGTCCTTTGTATAGAAAGAAAAATGAAAAGAAACCAAAGAAGAAGGCAATGGTGGCTACATGGAGTGATAGTGATTGCTCCGATGAAGAGAATGTGGAAGATGAAGTAGCCAATCTTTGTCTTATGGCTTTTGAAGATGAGAAGGTAACATCTAACTCATTAGATACTAATGAATACTCTTTTGATGAATTGCAAGATGCATTTGATGAGTTAGCAAATGAATTTGAATGCATGAATTTGAAATATAAGAAAATGATTTCTAAGTTGAAAAAGGAAAATGAAATTCTTATGAATGTTAAATTAGAATGTGAGAAGAAATTAGAGAATGCAAATCTAGAAATAGAATTAAATAGAAAGAACATTAATTTGCAAAACTCCTTTTCTAGGTTTTACATGGGCCAACAAAAACTTGATCATATGTTAGAGACCCAAAGAGCATTCTTTGATAGAGAAGGATTAGGCTATAATGCATCTATCAAAGAGACTCATCTAAAAAATTTCCTAGTTAAAGATAGAAAATTTGTCTTATGCTCATTATGTAATAAATTAGGACATTCCTCACAAGCATGCACCTCTAGGAAGACCATGATTAGAGGAAAAATGGCTGTCAAGATTTGGGTGCCTAAACATGTTTTAAATTCAAGTGATGAGTCCTTAAAAATGAAATGGATCCCTAAAGGATAAAAAATTATTAGTACTAACTCTCAAGGACCCAAGAAAATTTGGGTACCTAAGATGAAAGCTTGATGTGTTTGTATGTAGGAGGAAGAGTATTGCTACAAGGCTAAGTCCAAGGAGCACTGGTACCTTGATAGTGGATGCTCAAGACACATGACAGGTGACAAGAGCCAATTCAAGTTCTTAAAGCATAAGAGTGGTGGAGAAGTCACATTTGGAGACAACTCCAAAGGACAAATTGAAGGAATTGGCTCCATTGGTAACTCTTCCTCAACTATTGAGAATGTTTTGTATGTTAGAGGCTTAAAACATAATTTGCTTAGTATTAGTCAATTGTGTGATAAGGGATTTAAAGTTATGTTTGATGATTTGTGTTGCAATGTTGTTAATGCCAAAACTAATCAAATTGTTTTTATTGGACATAGACAAGGAAATATTTATATTGTGGATTTAAATGAACTTAATAGCAAAAATGTATGTTTTATGGCCACTAGAGAAGATGAACCTTGGTTATGGTATAGAAGACTAGGCCATGCTAGCATGCATGTTTTGTCTAAATTAGCCAAAAGAGATCTAGTAGTAGGATTACCTAAGCTTTAATTTGAAAATGATAAAGTTTGTGAGGCATGTGTAAGAGGAAAACACAAAAGAATTTCGTTTAAACCTAAGAAGTGTGTCACTACCTCTAGGTCACTTCAACTTCTCCACTTAGATCTCTTTGGACCAACTAGGACAACTAGTTTAGGAGGTAAACACTATGGATTTGTGATAGTTGATGATTACACTAGGTTTACTTGGGTGTTCTTTTTAAGTATGAAAAATGAAGTCTTAGAAAAATTCATTGTTTTCTCAAAACTTGTTCAAAATGAAAAAGGTTACTCTATTTCTAGTATTAGGAGTGACCATGGAAAGAAATTTGAAAATATTGGTTTTGATACATTTTGCAATGAAAATGGCATTAGCCATAATTTTTCAGCTCCTAGAACTCCTCAACAAAATGGGGTAGTTGAAAGGAGAAATAGAACATTAGAAGAAATGGCTAGAACCATGCTTTGTGAAAATAACTTACCTAAATATTTTGGGCTGAAGCAAATAAACACTTCTTGTTATGTCATAAATAGAGCTATGGTAAGGCCTATTTTAAAGAAAACTCCCTATGAGCTTTATAAAGGAAAAAGGCCTAACATAAGTTATTTTCACCCATTTGGATGTAAATGTTTTATTTTGAACAATGGGAAAGATAACCTAGGAAAATTTGATGCTAAAAGTGATGAAGGTATTTTTCTTGGCTATTCTTTGAATTCTAAGGCTTATAGAGTTTTCAATAAAAGAACCATTGTAGTAGAAGAGTCAATACATGTAATCTTTGATGAATCAAATATGACTAGTAGAACCAATCTTGATGATGAAGTAGAGATCTTTGATGAACCTATAGTTGACCCATCTCAAGATAAGGATGTTAGAGAACAATTAGAAGATCTTAATATTAACAAAAATGAGGAGTCCATGGAACAAGAAATAATTGAGAAAGAATCTAGGTGTCCAAGAGAACTTGGTTATGTGAAGGAAAATGATATTGTTGGAGATCCAAACATTGGCGTAAGAACTAGGTTAACCTATAGAAACATTTGTCAATATGTAGCCTTTGTGTCATAATTTGAGCCAAAGAATGTGAATGGGGCCTTGAAGGATGAAAACTGGATTATGGCCATGCAAGAAGAGTTAAATCAATTTGAGAGAAGCAAAGTGTGGACACTAAAGGAAAGACCTAAAGATTATCCCATCATTGGAACCAAATGGATATTCAAAAATAAGATGGATGAGAATAGCATTATTGTTAGAAACAAGTCTAGGTTAGTGGCTCAAGGATATAGGCAAGAAGAAGGGATAGACTATGATGAAACATATGCTCCGGTGGTTAGATTAGAAGCCATTAGGATGCTATTTGCTTTTGCATGCTACAAGGATTTTAAATTATATCAAATGGATGTAAAAAGTGCTTTCTTAAATGGTTATATAAATGAAGAGGTTTATGTTGAGCAACCTCCCGGTTTTGAAAATCCAAAGTTTCTTAACCATGTTTTCAAACTATCAAAAGCATTATATGGATTAAAACAAGCTCTTAGAGCTTGGTATGAAAGACTCTCAAAGTTTTTAATTGAAAAAGGTTTTACAAGAGGAAAGGTAGACACAACCTTGTTTATTAAATCTAAGGGTAGTGACTTATTAGTAGTTCAAATTTATGTGGATGATATCATTTTTGGATCTACAAATGAGTTATTGTGTATGGAGTTCTCAAAGTTAATGCAAGGTGAATTTGAAATGAGTATGATGGGAGAGTTAACCTTCTTTCTAGGACTTCAAGTTAAACAATGCAAAGAAGGTATTTTCATAAATCAAGCTAAGTACACTAAAGATTTGCTCAAAAGATTTGGAATGGATGAGTCTAAACCTTACTCTACACCAATGAGCACAAATATCAAGCTTGATAAGGATGAAGAGGAAAGTGTGTAGACACTAAACTATATAGGTCTATGATTGGTTCATTGTTATACTTAACTGCTAGTAGACCCGATATAATGTTTAGTGTATGCTTGTGTGCTAGATTTCAGTCATCTCTTAGAGAATCACACTTACAAGCAGTAAAAAGAATCCTTAGATACCTTAAAGACACCTCCTCCTTAGGACTTTGGTATCCTAAAGATTCTACACTTGATCTCCATGCTTATTCCGATGCGAATTTTGGTGGATGCAAAGTGGATAGGAAAAGCACATCGGGAACATGTCAATTCTTAGGAAGTAGGCTTATTTCATGGTTCTCTAAGAAACAACATAGCGTAGCTCAATCCACAACCGAGGCTGAATATATAGCTTCCGGAAGTTGCTGTGCTCAAGTTTTGTGGATTAAACAACAAATGAGAGACTATGGAATAGAAATGAACCAAGTTCCCATCAAGTGTGACAACACTAGTGCTATCAACCTTTTAAGAAATCCCATCCAACACTCTAGAACCAAGCACATTAAGATTAGACATCATTTTATACGAGATCATGTGCAAAAAAGGGACATAATTCTAGAGTATGTAGATACCTTGCACCAATTAGCGGATATCTTCACAAAACCCTTTGACAAGGAGAGATTTTGCATTCTAAGAGGTGAATTAGGTATTATGAATGCTCCTTGAATTGATTTAATGTTGAATGAATGACATGAGTTGATTTGTGATGATTGCAAGAAAGAAATTTGAAGAATATAATTACCACTTGCAATTCATGACCTTAACTTACCATGTTACTGTTCATGTTCTTAGCCTTTTGAGATTGAATGGTTGAATTCTGTATGTTGTGATCCTGTTAAACTCTCTTCATCAGCCAAAACCCATTTCTGATGTTAAGACACTATCACAGTCATGGTCACTTATTGTTTAAAACTGTTCTGCATCGTTTCTGCACTTTCTCTGCAGTTTTCAACTCACATCTCATGCATCCCAAGTGGCAACGACCAGATTTTGACTTTAAAATAGCAAAAATGCATAAGTTCCATTGTTTTCAAATCATTTTTATGCATTACAAATGAGGCAAGTGACTGAGGAGACAATTCTTCCAAAATAGGATTGATTTCCAAGTTTATCAGGCCAAAAATCTGGGTTTCTGCTATGAGGGATCGATCCCTTTCACCATGGGATCGATCCCGTAGCATCAAAAATCGGTGAAAAAAAAACTGGGAAGCATTCTGCCTGGAAGGGATCGATCCCTTCCTATAGGGGATAGGGATCGATCCCTTCGGGACAGAATGCATTTCGCGGGTCAATTTAAACGTTGAGACCCCACTCCTATCTCACTATTCACCTTCCTCTTCACTTCTAACACCCCCTCACCATTTCCTCTCGCCCAAATCTTCTAGATCTCACTCATTTCTTCACCAAATCGCTTCATTCCTTCACCAATCTTCCTCATTTCTTCATCTTTTTCATTTCCCCTCCTCATTTCCTCACAAAACTTCATCTTTTCCTCTCTTCCCTCTTCTTCCACACCATGATTACTATTCACCCAACATTTCAATTGTAAGTTTTTCTCACATTTTTCATTCAATTTTTCGTGCATTTCTAGTTCATTTCATCATGTCTTGACTACCCATTTACATATCTTGCATTGATTTCCTTTCCATCTAGGTTTTCACTTCATTTGGCACTTATGTAATTTCTAGGGTTTATACTTAGAATATCTTTAGTTTTTCATCATTACTTCATTGTCATACTTGTTCCATGCATCTTGGGTTGTGGCTCTCCGCTGTTGGTTAGATCGTATCTTTCCCACACACTCATCCATAGTTCACCACAATTGTGCCCACTACCTGTTCGATAAAAGTCCTCAACGAAATCTCCTATCTTTTTCCTACTCCATATGGCTCCTAAAGTTAAACATACCGCTCAAAAATGCAAAACAAGTGCTTCCTCCTCCTCCTCCTCCATACCGGCCACCTTTAACCGATGCTTTCGCCATGCAATGAGAAAACAAGATTTCTAGCTAACTTTGCAAATATGCCTATTAAGCATTGGCGTCCAATTGATTTCGATTTCCTCGAATCAATTAATTTTCCTTACTTGGCCAAATTCAATGAATATAATTGGCTTAACTTTCTCAAAATCAACACTTCGGTTCCTTCAAACATCATTCGTGCTTTCTTTTCCAATGTCGAAACCATCATGGATCCAAATGATGAATGTAGTCTTGTAGGAATTTGATCCTATGTCATGGGAAAACACATTGAAATCACAACCCAATCCCTCTCTCTTGTCTTTAGAGTTCCCTACGACGGTACTATTTATGAGAATGTTGAAGTCCCATTAGAGTTTCCCGTTACCAATCATCATGCAAGTGACCTTCCTATCTTCGCCCGGCTCCTCCATATCATAATCTCTTGGAATTTCTGACCCCTTGGTACAAAATATTCTCAACTTAAGAAACTTGATCATTTTTGGCTCCATCATATTCATACACCTGATGGTCTTCAACCACACCTTCTTCACTTTATCCTTCAAGATTGGGTGAAGATTGTCACTGACAAAGTACACACAATTGTCTTCCCTCAACCTCTCGCCTTTTACTTGCTCTCTAAAGGCGTTGACTATTCAAGTGAGATCGGTGTACTTCCGGACTTTAGCACCACAATCAATCTCGCCACTCTTCATAACCTTAGGTGGTATCTACGTCAACGAGGAGACACACTCAAATGGGTCAAGACTCATGGACCGCCTGCCTCTCCCAAACATGTTCCGGCAGAAGTTGGCGAAGAAGGAGCGGACGCAGACGAAGCACCTACAGCAGCCACATCTTCTGCCCCTTCCGGCTCCACGTCAGCCTCTCTCGACCAGATCATGCACATGCTTCAACAAATGCACACCTCTCAGCAAAATTTCCAGCAGGACGTCACTCAGTGACTTGATCAGATCGAGGAAACTCAAGCTACCATGTATGATGAAATCCAAGATGTTCGTATGCAGCACGAGGATTTCATGGACCAGTACTACAAGATGTTTCCTCGGTGCTGATTGTGATTGTTGTGTGGGATGCGCTTTTACCTTACTATGATTATGGCCTTGGTGTTTTATCATTTGTTGTGTTCTGTCTTTATTTTATCTTTTCTTCGATGTCAGCCTTAGTGTTTCGTTGTCTGAACTTTCTTAGATATCTGCACTGATGTGATATGTTTTGAACCTTATATGTCTATGGTATGACTTCTGTTTCGGATTATGGTCATCTTCTCATTTTGCCCTGGTTTATTTATTTTACATCATTGACTTATTGCTTTAAATTGACTTCTACCATTGACCAATTCTCCATGCTATTTATTGAGGGGGAGTGTTTTTCTTCTATGACAAAAAGAGGGAGAATTAATGTATGGTAAATTTGTCTTTGTACTTAAATTAAGGGGGAGCAAACATTGAGGGGGAGCATCATATTTAAAGCAATCTCATTTCCCAAACATATAAGCAAATTTACCTTAAAGTTTTGTCATATCAAAAAGGGGGAGATTGTTAGCTTTAAATTGACAAGTATTTTGAAATGACAAAACTTAAGTAAGCTTAAAAATGATTTTACTACAAAGTAAATTTGCCTTGAATGAACTCAATGATATAAAATATTTCAAACAAAGTTTTTGGATTGTGATCTCAATTGAAAAGTCAGTAAATACTCTTAGGAAAGTGTTATATGGTTTTAAACTGACTTAGCATCACAAAAAGCCATAAAATTGCAGCCAATGAAGTGCAGGAAAGCCTACTGGAGAAAAGGGATCGATCCCTACTGTAGAGGGATCGATCCCAAAAAGGCAGAATGCTTCAAGGGCCACCCGGGAAAAGTTTGAAAAGCCTTCTGGAGAAAAAGGATCGATCCGTCCAGACAAGGGATCGATCCCTTCGCACGAAACCTGACTCCAAAGGCTAGTTTTTGAGGGTTTCAACGGGAGGATTTGCATTAAATGCTTCACCAACCATTCCAACTATTTGGTGGACTATAAATAGAGGCATTTATGAAGTTTGGAGGTAGAACAAGCACTCAAAAATCTTCAAGCTTCAAGAGAGAAAATCAAATCTGAAAAATCTTCATTGTGTAACTCCATTTGTGAGATTTCTTGTTGTTCCTCACCCATTTACTGAAAATTTTGTCATTCAAAGGGGTGAGCTATCCTTGTAAGGTCTGCTACTGTAGAGTGTGGGTAGTAATACAAGGGGAGAGGCTTAGAAGGAGATTTCTAAGTTCTCAAGAAACACTGTAAGAGGTCTTGCCACACCTTCAAGTGGTTTGTAAGGATTCTTAAGGAAGAGCTGAATCAAAACCTTGACAAGAGGTTCAAGGAGAGAGGACGTAGGCAAGAGATTGACCGAACCTCTATAAACTTGTGTTTGCTTCTCTTTCCCTTACTCTTTTTACTGCACTTATTTCATTATTGTTTATTTAGTTTTAATTGTGCTTTAAGAGTTAGGAAAATTAAAAAATAAGTAGAAAAACCGATTCACCCCCCTCTCGGTAGAGCCAACAATATGCATTCACAGTATCCCTACGTCTTTCATACTCATCCCTTACCTGTTGATTTCTACCGAAACAACCGACAGCACCACTTGACTTATTTCACTCTCAGGCTGCAAAACATTATACAAACACCATTATTTCACTACACTTCAATTATAATTAATTCTTTTCTCACTAAAATCTATCACATTGTCTACTGTAGTCACTAAACCAGTCAAATTTACATCAGTGCTAAAACTGCAACTATGCCTAAATCAACTTTGTTTTCAATTCCGATCGCACCGGCATTCTTGTCTTAATTTATATAGTATTATGAGACCTAAAACACATCAAGCTGAGCACCATTTCATGTTCCCTTTATCATGGACAAATGCTTCATGGTGACCTTTATATAGTTTTTCAACAATTTAAACCTTATTTCATGTTTTATCCTTATCCTTCTTTCATTTTACACCACTGCCATGCATCAAAGCACCATGTATCATGAACACTTCATCATGGTCGAAACCCTAAGGGAGCATTTGAGTGAGTCTTGATTCAATCTAAGGCTAAAATCATACTTAACTACCGTAATTACATCACTAACTATCATTAATTCATAAAGAAAATGCAAGCATAACGATACCTTATTGTGGATGAATTCAAGAGGGATCCAAGCACCTTGATTTTGTCCACTTCACACTTAAATATTGGTTTTGGTTTGTAGAGCACTAAATTTAGAACAAAATTGTAGAAGAAACTTTTCGATTTTAAGCTTGTTTTCCTAGTGTTTTGGAAGCTTTTCTATTTTTCCTTAAGGTTGGCTATGGTGGAAGAGGTGAAAGGTTGAATATGATGGTGTGGCCAGCCCCTTAAGAGAAGGTAAAAATTTCTCTAAAATTATCTCCCTTACAAATGACCAAAATGCCCCCATTTATAATGATTTTGGATAATTTGCCCTTAAACTTCCATAATATTTTTAACTATTCAATTTAAT
This sequence comes from Heritiera littoralis, assembly GCA_031772115.1. NCBI lineage: Eukaryota > Viridiplantae > Streptophyta > Magnoliopsida > Malvales > Malvaceae > Heritiera > Heritiera littoralis. The sequence continues at coordinate 3,203,650 of JAPDPK010000066.1, read as the reverse complement.
TCCAAAATATTTTATTTTATCATTAAATATTATTATTGAACATATTCTAATGAATGGGTTTCATTAAGGTTTGACCATCCGTAAAGGTAAAATTACCAAAATACCCTTATTGGGTCAATCACGTAGATTTATTATTTTACCTCCAATTTAGTCTATTTATTAGCATGATGTAAGACTTATTTTCATGTAGATTATCATGCCTCAATCAATAGGTCAAAAATCAATTTAGTTTGACCATTATTCGTGAAAATTCTTCTGGCTTATGTTCTTAATCGTCATTTTCTAATTTGTTGGCATACTTCCTAAAAATAACTTAAATAAAGGATTTTGGGTTCTAGATTCTTACCATAAGTCTATTGGGTCTTTGTACTATGTCTATCCAGTTTCACATCCATCTAAGCACTGTAAGACTCGTAGGGCCCACCATATTATTTCTAGTTATTTTTGTGAAATACATAGAAATTGAACAGTAGTGAGAAGTCTTACATGTGTAATAGCACCAAAACATGTGATTCTCACATTATGAGGTGTTTAAAGCGCTTTTCTAGAGCAAGATGGCTGAAGGAGCTCTAGTGCACACTCATGTACTTAATATGATTTGGTACATTGAGAGGCTGGAAGTACTAGGCTTCACCATGTATAAAGAGTTGTCAGTTGATCTCATCCTCCAATCCTTATTGGATAGCTATAGTTCATTTATGTTACACTACAACATAAACAGCATGGATAAGACACTGGCAGAACTACTCAACATGCTGAGAACTGCTGAGCAAGACTTGAAGAAGTCAAGGCCTACTTCTGTTATGGTGATTGACAAAACCAAATCCAAAGGCAAAGGAAAGCCAAAGGGTAAGCCAAAGCCCAAGGGTAACAAGAAGGAAAAGGCTAAGAAGCTTAAGCTATCTGGTAGAGTTGCTAAGACAGAAAAGTGCTTCCACTACGGTGAGATTGGTTATTAGAAGAGAAACTGCATTGTGTACCTTAAGGAGCTGAAGAAAAAGAAAGAAAGTGAGACTTCCACGTCAGGTATATATGTGATTGAGATAAATTTATTTACTTATTCATCTTGGGTATTAGATACTAGATATGGTTCTCACATTTGCATAAATGTGCAGGTGCTAATAAAGAGTTGAAGACTCGTTAAGGGCGAGGTAATCCTACGAGCTGGAAATGGATTAAGGGTTGCTGCATTAGCTATAGGAACTTTTAATTACCATTACCTTTAGGCCTAATTCTAGATCTTGATAATTGTTATTATGTTACAGTAATTGCCAAGAATATTATTTATGTTTCTTGTTTGGACAAGAAAGGTTTTTCTTTTAAAATAATAAACAATAGTTGTTTAATTTACTTTAATGATATTTTCTATAGCAGTGCTTCCATTATGAATGGATTGTATGTTCTAGGCTTAGATAATCACATATGTAGTGTTAATTCCAAGAGGTCAAAGGGTAATGAGATTAACCTTACATTCCTCTAGCATTGGTGACTTGGTCACATAAATGAGAAATGCATATCTAGGCTCATTAAAGATGGACACTTATATTCATTTAATTTTGAAATCATATGATGTATGCAAATCTTGTTTCTTTGATAAAATGACCAAGGTCCCTTTTACAGGAGTAAGTGAAAGGGTTAGTGGTTTACTAGAGCTCATACATATAGATGTATGTGGCTCATTAACCACATAGGCTAGAGGAAGGCTCCAATACTTCATCACATTACTGATGACTATAGTAGATATGGCTATGTGTATCTAATGAGACACAAGTCATAATCCTTTGAAAAGTTCAAAGAATTCAAAAAAGAAGTACAAAACCAACTAAGCAAGAATATCAAAACACTCCAATCAGATCGCAGTGGAGAGTATTTGAGCCTAGAATTGGAGTGTGGAATAGTTCCACAACTCACTCCACCTGGTACACCTGAATAGAATGGTGTATCTGAAAGGAGGAATCGGTAGACATGGTTTGATCCATGATAAGTCTAGCTGACCTCCTTGTCTCCTTTACAGCTTATGCTTTAGAGACAGCAGCATTCACACTAAATCATGTTCTTACTAAAGTGATTGAAAAGACATCACATGTGATGTAGATTGAAAAAAGCTCGATCTATCTTTTCTAAAGATTAGGGTTGTGAGGCTTATGTCAAAAAATAAGTCTCAGACAAATTAGGACCTAAATCTGATAATTGCATATTTGTAGGGTATCCTAAAGAGACAAAAGGATACTATTTCTACAATCCCATAGTGCACAAAGTGTTTGTGGCTCAGTACGGTGTCTTTATAGAAAAGGGATTTCCTTTTTGGAATAACTAATGGGAAGAAAATAGAGCTTAAAGAGGTTCAAGAACCACAAAATATCACTGAACCTTTAATGGAACAGGAGCAAGTCCCACAAGATGTTGTGGAATAGGAAGTAGCTCCAGAAACACAAGGCTTGTGTAAGTCTAATAACGACATATTGCTTATGGATAATGATTAGCTTATCACCTACAAAAGAGTAATTACGGGCCTAGATTTTGAGAAATGGCTTGAAGCCATGAAATTTGAAATGGACTCCATGTATACAAACCAAGTATAGACTTTGGTTGATCCACTTGAAGGGGTAAAACCTATAAGGTGCAAATGGGTCTTCAAAAAGAAGATTGACATGGATGGTAATGTGCATACCTATAAAGGTCGATTGGTGGCAAAAGGTTTTAGACAAAGGCATGGTATAAACTATGATGAGACCTTTGCACCAGTTGCAATGCTTAAGTTTAGTCAGATTTTGCTTGCTATCGCTGCATACCATGATTATGAGATATGGCAAATAAATGTTAAAACCACATTCTAGAATGGAAACTTATTGGAGGATGTGTATATGATATAACCTAACAGTTTTATCACTCATGAGAATGCCAACAAGGTATGTAAGCTTCTGAAATCCATTTATGGATTCAAGCAAGCTTCTCGGAGCTGTAACATTCGTTTTGATGAGATAGTTAAAGAGTTTGGCTTCATTAAAAACGAAGATGAACCTTGTATTTACAAGAAGGTTAGTGGGAGCTATCACATTCCTAGTGTTATATGTGGATGACATACTACTTATAGGAAATGACATTTTTTAACCTACAATCTGTCAAAACTTGGCTAGGGAATTGCTTTTCCATGAAAGACTTAGGAAAATAGTCTATATCTTTAGGATAAAGATCTATAGAGATAGATCAAGTAGGCTGCTTAGTCTAAGTCAAAGTATATATATTGATAAAGCGTTGAAAAGGTTCAACAAGAAAGAATTCAAGAAAGGGCTCTTACCTATGTCACATGGCATTTATCTCTCAAAGGACATGTGTTCTAAAACATAGGATGAGAGAGATAAAATGGCTAAGATTCCATATGCTTTAGCTATTGGATCTATCATACATGCCATGTTATATACTAGGCTTGATGTCTCGCATGTTTTAAGCTTGGAGAGCAGGTATCAGGTTGACCTAGGTGAGCATCATCGGGTAGTAGTTAAGAACATCCTTAAGTACTTGAGAAGCACTAAGGATGCTTTCTTAGACTATGAAGGAGAGAATGAGCTTGTTGTAATAGTTACATCGATGCTAGTTTTCAATCAAATGAAGATGACTTTATGTCACAATCTGACTATGTGTTTTGCTTGAATGATGGCGCTGTAAAGTTAGAAGTGTTCTAAATAAGAGACAGTGGTCGATTCTACAATCGAGGTTGAGTATATGGTAGCATTAGATATAGCTAAAGAAGTCATTTGGATCAAGAAGTTCAGTCTATTGTGACAACAATGGAGCCATTACTCAAGCTAAGAAACTTCGGTCTCACCAGTGGTCCAAATAGAAACTCAAGCCCTTCCATGATCAATTGGTTGTAGTGTAAGTGGGAGAATGTTAGTGTATACACTATGAGCGAATCGGATTTGGACTTGTATTACACTTAAGACATTGTAATTATTTATGTTATTTAATAATACATGGAATTTATTTATCATTATTGACTATATTTAATTTGCTCAAGTCATAATCAAATGATAAAGTCCCAAGAATAGTGGATTCGTATCAAGGGAATCAAAGTAGTGACTTTGATAATGAGATCCGTATAATATAAAGAATACTATTCTTAAATATCCTTAGTCATAGAATCATTGGAGAGGACATCAATGATACGAAAGGCTAACATGTGTTAGATTCCTTTAGGTGACTAATCTCATAACTCATGGATATGGTGATATATAGATCAACACATGGGTGATCATTATGAATGAATACACTTGATTGACCCATCTTGAGAACTCTATGTGGATTGTTACATTGGGTGTCATTAGATGTTCTCAAATGGCAATGGTATATGTAATCCTTACACTTAAGATCACCATGGTATCCTAAGTGTGGATTGGTGTACTTTGATATTGGTAAACATAGCTCTATGAGGGTTGTAAGTAAGACGATAATTGGGTACATTATAAATCATATGGAGGTTGTGAGTTATCAAGATAGGATTCATTCCTCTTGCTAACAAAAGTCTATATCTCAAAGATACTCAATAGAGATTAATAATTGAAAATCTATGGCCACAGTACAAATAAGATTTAAGATGAGATCTTGAATTCATTTGATTGAATCATTTATCTCTTGAGATTAAGAAGCAATGTAGTTTAACATTAATAGAGATAACACGTTCCATACTCTATGTTCAACTGAAATATTAGGTGACGAAAGGATTGAATTATACTGTAATTGCTCATGAAAGGTTGTCGTCGACTAACCGACATTTTCATTTCTTGGGTAGCTATGATGCATTGGTAGATGCCAATCTTGGCTTATGATTTATGAATGAGATTCTAAATCACTGCCAATGTAATGAAAACCTAAAAGGTCACAAACAATAAGAGTATGACCAAAACAAGGTAATTGGAGTTGGATCCATGTGATGAATCCTAGTACAAGTAGTATTCCTAGTGAGATTAGAATCCTATTCCAACTAGAATTCAAGATTTAATTAATGGTAATTTTAGCCCAAGATGAGTAAAGGGTTTTTTGATCTTTTCAATTATAATGAGATTATAATTATAATTATTAATTTAATAATTCATGGGTAGACCAAATTATTAATCCAAATGCATGACCAATTAGTTGTAGTGTAAGTGGGAGATTGTTAGAGTACGCCCTACCAATCAATTTGATTTGGATTAAGTAATTTTAAAAGGCTCAAATGACCCAATCTAGTTGGACTAAGGCTAAGGCCTTTTTAGGGTTTTGTTAAGAGGCAGTATATAAAACAACATTAAGTCTAAAAGTTAGATAGAACGTTCTTGATAGTCGCTCTGCCTCTTGGAGCTAGCACTCACAAAACAATCCTCTTCCTCATCCCTTTGCCGTCGACCACTCCCTGTCTTAAGCAAAGTTCCCGTTTTATGTCCTACTTGTGTGGATACCGTTAAAGAGCTTCTCTCAGCTAAGAGTCTTGAGTTAATAATGAACTGAGGGCTGTTTGTGGGTTGCTATATTTAAAAGTTAAACTTTTCTACATGAGCGACACTAAAAGGTTAGATTTTATCTCGAAAGCAATCTTATTGCGCGATCTTGGAGATTTTGGTTTTGTTATTTTCTAATCTACTGCTTATTTGGTGTATGACATGATAAATCGAGACAACGAAACCTTACAAAAAGCGATCCTAGGATTTCTAATAAGGCATCATGGTCCCACATTGATATATTGTCCATATCATGAAAAATTATTGTTGATGCTTTTGTCACATGCTTGGAGAATTATTTTTGCAATTTATATATAAATGTTGAAGCTCTTGGAATAAAGCAAACACGTAGAATTCTAATGCTTTCTTTGTTTTTAAGTCCTTACGTGCAACATCCAATGCAATTGAACCATCCTGATTGACCGCATGGTTGTTCTTGGGTTCGTTCCTTTTAGTACAAATTTTTTAACTGGTGGAAACATTGTTGGTTTCATCCTATGTCTCTTAGGAAGTTTATGTTCTTATGTCTTGATGTTCATTTTAGTCATATTATGAAATCGTGGTGGCTTGCATAGATTTCTATTGCACTTTGGTCATTCTGGTTGGCAGGAAATGATCTAGTTTTCGACAACAAATCTTGTTGATGGAGAAAATTTTATTCTTGGTTAAGTTGAGATCTTTTATATGGATCAAGGCGATTAGGGAAGACATTGTTATTTTTGAAAATTCTTGGTGGTTTAATCCTGTTGTTTGTATTCCTTCTAAATTTTCTTATACTAGCGACCTTTTAGACAATGGCTTCTTACTCCAAAGGGTTTCTTTTTTTAATTTAACTTTGATGGATCTTCGAAAGGAAAACTAGGACTTGTAGGGTGTGGAGCGATACTACGAAATGAAGATAGTTTCATTGTTGCTATATTCTCCAGATTGATTGGTATTCAGGACTCCAATGTTGTTGAAGTTTGGGTGATTTTCTATGCTTTAGAGATGTTTCCAAAAACAAGCTAGAAAGGCAACAGTGGTTTGATTATTATGTCAAATTCTAGAGTTTGGGCGATTTTCTATGCGGTGTCTCGACCTTGGAGATTATGGAATTTATTTCTAAAGATTGATATATTATGGGAAGAATTGCAACATGTTCAATTGGTCAACATTTATAGAGAATCGAATGGAATGGCTGACTTTCTTGCTAAGTCTATAGTCAACAGAGATGAAATGTTGATGTCATGGTGGTAGTTTGTCTAGTGTGGATGGTTGTTTTAGTCAAGTTGGTTGTGTTGTGTTTTTGTACTAATTCGTGAGATTTTTTATTCTGTTGGACTATGCAGGGGTGTTTTGTGGGGTTTCTTTCATTTGGAGTCTTAGTTGCAGTGTGATGTCCAGTTTTTTCAATTTAAGTTGTAGGGGTGTCTTCTTTTCTGTTTGTCTTTGATTTGGATGTTCTTTACATGGCTTTGCTTGTTGGTTTGGTGTGGTTTTGTTGGTCTTTGCTGTGGCAACTAGTTTTTTTTCTTGGCAGCATGGATGTACCATTCTTTTTATGATAAATAAAGTTCATGATTTAGCAAAAAAAAAATTAAAGAAGATGAGTAAAACCTTATGTCGATTATCGCGTGTAGCTATGTGTAAAGTAGACCTGTCCAAAGGTTAAGTAGCTTGTTAAAACTTGAAATTTAGCTCAATTTTTTTAATGAGCTTGGACAAAAAAATACTCGATGAACAGGCTTGGACAAAAAGACATAGGCTCGATGAATTTTCGGGCTGGACTCAGGCTTTGCTTTTGGAGATCTAAGCCCAGCCTGGCCCTAACATTATTAATGTTAAAATTTTTTTATATATTTTATTAAATATAATGTAATTATATATATTTAAAACATTATTGATTGATAAACATTATATATATTTAATATGAAAATTAACATGTAAAGTTTGATAAACAAAATTAAATTTTAAACGGAATAAAAGAATAAAAAAATAGAGAAACAAAAATCAAAATAATCAAAACTAAAAAAAAAAGAAAAAAAATCAGGCCGGGCTAAGTTTGAGCTTGAATAATAAATTATATAAATGAGATTGAGCTTAGATTCAAGACCGAATGATCACATTGGGCCAAGTTTAGGGCTTATATATAGTTTATTAATATATAGCCTTGGTCCACCCTATGTCAACGTAATATTATAATTAATGTTACAATCAATTGTAATATTACAGTTGACTTAGATTAATTGATTACAGTTGACTAATTGATTACGATAATGTAAACGTAATATTCAATTAATGTTACAATCAATTTAATATTACAGTTACCTTAGACTAATTGATTACAGTTGACTAATTCATTATGATTAATTTTAGGACTTAATTACGATTTTATTTCTTGATTATATTTCCTTTATTGTCATGTTCTATTGCCTATATAAAGGCTTTTAACCTTCTTACAATGTATCATCAGAAATACAATTCCTTCTTTCATTCTTTCTTTTTCTTTATCTCTTTCTTTTATAATCTCCTTCTTTACATGGTAGCAGAGCAAATTTTTTGTTCATCCCGAAGGCGAATCATCTTGGGATAACTCGTTTCTTTCCATTTTCTTTTTTAAAACCCAATCATCTAGAAAAAATGATAAGTACTCAAAGAGAAACCACGCAACCAATCTCAGTCATTCTTGATTGGCATAATTACAATCGATGGGCTTCAGCTATGCACAGTTATTTAAAGGGGATGAAACTATGGCTTGTTGTCACTGGAGAACGTAAAGCACCGGTCAAACAAATAGAAGAATCTGATGAGAAGTACACAAATCGACTTGAAGAATGGGAAAGTAAGAACCATCGGATCCTTACATGATTCACCAACACTATTGTTCCCTCTATCAATGTACATTTTGGACGCTTTGATCTTGCTAAGGAAGCTTGGGATTTCATTGCAACATGGTACAGTTCTACTACTCTTTCTCATCAATACCATCTTATGATCACTTTGTCTCAACTTCGCCAAGAATCAAGTCAGTCAATTGATGAATTTCATACCAAAATGCAACATTTATGGGATATGCTTGAGGATTTTGAGCCAGAATTCAAAAATGATCGAGATATTTTTATTGATTATCGGAATCAACTTCAACTTATTCAATTTCTCATGGCTCTTCAAGATGATTTTTAGAATACTAGGTTTTCACTTTTGCATCGACACCCTCTACCGACCATGGATAATGCACTTACAGAGTTGATTTCCGAAGAAACTCGGTTGGCTATGACTCGAACTCATCAAATAGACACTGTTGTTGCTGCAACTCCTAAATAATGAACTCCACCTTGTTTTCGATGCGGATGAAGCAATCATCTTGTTGCCCATTGTAAAGTAATATTTCATTCTAATGGAGCACGAATTTCTGACTCTAAATATTCTTCGGCAATGCCTTGTTCGCGATATGGTAGGACTAATCATCCTGTTGAGAAATGTAAGGCTACCTTTCATACCAATGGAACACGTCTTGATGGTTCTCCAAGCACCAAGGTTGCTACAGCAACCAACACTGAGTCTATTACCTTTGACTCTTCTTCTAACAAATTTACAATCCCGACTGATGACCTTCAGGCTCTGAGCAATCAAGTAATGTCTCAAAATCACACTACTGCCATGTTTGCTGCTACATCAGGTAACACTTGGTTGTTAGATACTGCTTATGGAAACCATATGACTGCTGATCCTTCTTTATTTAAGAAAACAATACCTATTTATAATAATTCCATCATTACAACTGCTAATGGTTCCACCTTGAAAGCCACCCACATTGGTAATGTTGAAACTTTCACTCTTTGTATACCTAACACTTATCTTGTTCCCAACCTTGCCTTTAACTTGCTTTCTGTTGGCCAACTTTGTGATCTCGATCTTGACTTACATTTTTCAAAACAATATGGTTGTATTATGCAGGATCCTCGAACAGGTCAGAAAGTTGGGACAGGGCGTAAGGTTGGAACACTGTTTGAACTTGAAAGCCTGAAAGTTCCACAAAACTTGATCACCGCTGCTACATCTCAAACACCTATTCCAGCTTCTTTAGAGTTATGGCACTCTAGGTAAGGTCATGCATCTATTTCTCGAATAAAATCACTATCTTCTATTGGTGTTTTAGGTCAAGTTTCTCATGACATTTTTGATTGTTTATCTTGTCAACTTGGAAAACAAAGTGCATTACCATTCAATAAAAGTGAATCTTCTTCTTCTTCACCATTTGATTTAGTCTATTCTGACATTTGGGGTCTAGCTCCAACATCAACTATGGGAGGTTCATGTTATTTTGTTATTTTTATTGATGATTTTTCACGATATACTTGGATTTATTTATTCAAACAATGATCTGAACTCTTGTCAATTTTCAATAAATTCAATAATATGATACAAACTCAGTTTTCTCGCAAGATAAAAGTTTTTAGGTCTGACAATGCTGGTGAATATACATCAATTGAGTTCAGTAATTTGTTAAAAAATGATGGAACTCTTTCTCATCGATCTTGTGCACACACTTCACAACAAAATGGTAGAGCTGAAAGGAAACACCGTCATATACTAGACACTGTTCGTGCCCTTCTTGTTTCATCCTCTCTTCCTGAACAATTCTGGGGCGAAGCTGCTCTTACTGCTATTTACACTATCAACAGAGTTCCTACACCAGTGCTAGGCATGCGAACTTCTTTTGAGTGTCTATACAATAAGACCCCTGACTATCATTCTCTTAAAGTTTTTGGATGTGCTTGTTTTGTTCTACTTCATGATCATAGAAGAACTAAACTTGAACCTCGAGCTCGTTTATGTTGTTTTCTAGGTTACGGTGTAGAACATAAAGGCTATAGGTGTTATGATCCAATTTCTAAGCGTCTTCGTGTCTCGCATCATGTGGTCTTTTGGGAGCATAAGCAATTTACTAGTGTTTCTGCATTGCCATCCCAATCTTCTTCTCCACAGGTTTTCACAGACCTATCTTTTGATATTTCACCAGCTGATGAGAATCTTGCAGGTACTTTTAGCTCAAACAGTGACCAATCTTCCTTGTGTCCCTCAACTTCTGATTTGATCGAGGCTCCTGCTGATACATACGTACCTTCCCTATATGTACCTATTCCTTTTCCTCTTCGTCGCTCCACTCTAGCAAGGGAACCAAATACTTAACTTCATGATTTTCATTGTTATTATGCCCTAGCCACATTACATGAACCTTGTAATTTTCGTGAGGCAGCTTCTAATCCTATGTGGCAGCAAGCAATGGCAGAAAAGTTACAGGCTCTTGAGAAAACACATACTTGGGACATTATTGATCGACAACTTGATAAGTCAGTCATTGATTGTAAGTGGGTTTACAAGATTAAGACTCGGTTTGATGGCTTAGTGGAACGTTACAAGGCACGCCTTGTTACTCGGGGATTTACTCAAGAATATGGCATTGATAATGAAGAGACTTTTGCTCTAGTCGCTCGTCTCACATCTGTTCGCTCCCTCTTAGCTGTTGCTACATCTAGAAAATGGCCAACATATCAAATGGATGTCAAGAATGCATTTCTAAATGGTGATCTTATTGAGGAAGTTTACATGAAGCCACCTCAAGGTTCCTCTGTACCGTCTAACAAGGTTTGTCGTCTTCGGCGAGCATTGTATGGTCTTAAGCAAGCCCCTAGAGCTTGGTTTTCTAAATTTAGTACCACTATTGCTCAGTTGGGTTTTACATCCAGTGCCTATGATTCTGCTCTTTTTACTCGGAAAACTAGCCAAGGTACCACCCTTCTTGTACTTTATGTGGATGACATGATTATTACAGGTGATGATAGTGATGGTATTCGAGATCTCAAGACTTTTATCCATTCCTAGTTTGAGATGAAGGATCTTGGTCCTTTTAGTTACTTTTTAGGTATTGAGGTTACTTCTGATTCTACGAGTTTACACTTATCGCAAACAAAGTATGCTTCTGATCTTATTGCCAAAGCAAGATTGACAGATAGTAAGATTTCCTCTTCACCACTAAAACAAAACATCAAGCTTTCTCCTTTTAATGGTAGTCTTCTCCCAGACCCGACTTTGTATCGTACTTTGGTGGGTAGTCGTGTTTATCTAATAGTTACTTGCCCAGATATTGCTTATGCTATTCACTTGGTCAATCAGTTTCTTTCGGTTCCATGATCTACTCATTTTGCTGCTATTCTTTGTATCCTGAGATATGTAAAGGGTACTATGTTTCATGGACTGCATTTTTCTCCTAGCTCATCATTGGATTTGCAATGTTATTGTGATGCTGATTGGGCAGGGGATCCTACTGATCGTCGTTCTACCACTGGTTATTGTTTCTTTCTTGGTTCATCACTTATCTCTTGGCGTAGTAAGAAACAAACTATTGTCTCCCGCTCCAGTATTGAGGCTGAGTATCGAGCTCTTGCAGATGCAACATCTGAACTCCTATGGTTACGATGGCTTCTTCAAGACATTGGTGTTTCTCATCGTTTCAGTACTCCAATCCATTGTGATAATCAAAGTGCTATTCAAATAGCTCATAATGATGTCTTTCATGAGCATACTAAACATATCAAGATTGATTATCACATTATTCGTCATCATTTGCTTAGCCAAACTCTACGACTTGTTCCTGTCACTACCGCAGATCAGAAAGCAGATATCTTCACCAAAACACATTCACCTGGACAATTTCTTGCACAAGTTTCCAAACTCAAGTTGGGTTCCACATTACCACCTTGAGTTTGCAGGGGATGTTAACGTAATATTACAATTAATATTATAATCAATTGTAATATTACAGTTGACTTAGATTAATTGATTACAGTTGACTAATTGATTACGAAAATGTAAACGTAATATTATAGTTACCTTAGACTAATTGATTACAGTTAACTAATTCATTATGATTGATTTTAGGACTTAATTACGACTTTATTTCCTGATTGTATTTCCTTTATTGTCATGTTCTATTGCCTATATAAAAGCCTTAAACCTTCTTGTAATGTATCATCAGAAATACAATTCCTTCTTTCATTCTTTCTTTTTCTTTATCTCTTACTTTTATAATCTCCTTCTTTACACCCTAAACCTAGACCGACGCAGCCCATGGACACCTTTAGTGTAAAGCAATGCTGTCATTGCTATCTCTCTGATTGACCACATCCTCAAGATAGTCAGCCCTCTTAAGCAACCCGCATAAGAGTTTAAGAGCTTCTAATTCTTTGTTTCTCGTCGCAATGTGCAAAGCAGTCTAGTTTGTAGTTGTCACATCTCGGAAGCATTCGGGACACGCTTCCAAAAGAGATCGAGGTTGTTTTCTCTGGTTATTGCATAGTGTAAAGGAATCTCACCATTCTTCTCCTTGACACGGACAAGATCTTTATCAATTTCCAAGAGAAGTAGGACCAGCTCTTTATTTTTTCACTGCAAGGTGAATGGGACTCAAGCCTTGTTTGTTTAACTTCCTTGCAAATGAAGGCTTTAAAATCATTATCTGCATTGCAAAATCAATTCACCCTTTAGCTGCAGCTATCTGTAATGGAATGCCAGCGAACTCCAACTCATCAGTGTGCCTCAAAACATAACCATCTCTTTGGATTGATGCAAATAATTCATCTACGTTTCCGTTTTGAGCAGCCATCCTCAAATTTTCATCCATATCAGAAGGGCCAAATGAGAATGACAAGCAGAAAGTTTAAAATAGGCTTAGTCTGCTTTATATAGCAATTAATGGTGGAAATCTAGAGTATATGGTTTCACTTCAAAACAAAATTTGTGAAGATTTGAGAAGTTAAATAGATTGCAAGCAATGAGACGTTTATCTTCATCCTTGAGGAATTTACAGGTAATAAAAATGACTGGCGTTGTTTAGTCATCAATTATAGTCAACAAAAATACATTAAAAATTACAAAACACATGAGTTGTAGCTTAGTTGGCAACGCAAGCTGAGTTTGTGGGAAGAGTTATCATGTTCAACCCTCACTAAACACACTTTTAGAGAAAGGTGAGGAGTCTTAACTATGATAAAGCCTCGAACATGATTAGTCTCAGACCGTTAAAATGGATATAGTTTAAAAAAATACATTAAAAATCAGACAAAGGCAGAATAAAAAAGATTTTATAGATCAAATCAAAGAATGTGTATTCGTATGTATGTATGTAAATGTCATTTGTTTTTATGGATTAAAAAACACACACGCGTAATGGCATTTACTTTGTATTTTGTTTAGAAGTTGGACAAAGATACCATTAATCAAATTGGCAAATAATTTGTAAGTCAAGTCAGATTGTTTAATTTTTAGTGAAATATTGTTTATCGACAATTCTCCTTAAAATTAATAAATAAATAATTATTAAAATGGAAAAGTGTCAAGTTTCTACCTTCTATATTCATTTTTAGTAAGTAAATGTTAAGAAGATAATTTTTACCCTTGTGATCCTGTAAATCTCTCTTTGTGCCAACAATATTCCTCTATTCATTGGATAAATAAAACCTTTAATTTATATACCAAAAATAAAATCTTAAAAAATTTTAATTTGATAAATAAAATCTTTAATTTATTTATTAAATTAACACGTATTTGACAAAGTTTTTAATCCAAAGGCAGGACACCTAATTAAAGTCTTCAAAAAACATAACACTCTTTTACCAAAAAAAAAAACATACCACTCATTCTAGATTACCAATTTAGTTTTTCCATTTATAATATTCTATTTACACTAATTTTCTTTAGTTTTCACCAATTAAAAAGACATCAACTCAATTAGTTAAATTATTAAAAAAATCAAATAAAATAACAACAAATAAGCTAAATTAACGATATAAATGCCTTTTTATCTTTCCAATATAAATGAGGAGTTGCATCTGATTTTTAACTGATTAATATACTTCTTAAATATTATTCTTTTCCGCATGACATTTAAAAACTATAATATACGTTTCTTCTATTATTATTTTTCTTCTATTTCAGTTTTCTTTCTATGTATATTTTCTCTTCCACTCACCTAATAAGATTATCGAACTCTAATTTATAACAGAATGCAAAAGGATTGATTGAGTTGATGTCAGGAATTTTAAAAAAGGTATTTTAGTTCAATTAATGAAAATTACATTAAAACTTAATAAATAAGAGTATGCGTAAAGTTTGATTTAAATACCAATTTTATTTTTACATTTCTAATTAAAAATCAATTGTTAATCCCTATATTTTTGAATTCGTTTTGATCTTTCTGTAAATTGAATTATCAACTCAAATATTAAATGTGAGTTGAAACTACTTTCTCACACGTGGTGTCAAATGATATGTATGCAATAAATTATATAAATTTTAAAAATAATTTTTAAAATGAAAAAATATTTTTTTTCTTAAATTGAAATAGGAACTTATATTCTTCGCTTCAAGACTCTAAATTTACATTTAATTATGTGTTTAATTTTTAAAATGAAAAAGTATTTTTTTTCTTAAATTGAAATAGGAACTTATATTTTTTGCTTCAAGACTCTAAATTTACATTAAATTATGTGTTTTTTACGTTGACCTTAAAATAAAATTAAAATTTGTGACCTTGTTATAGAATTCTCCCTGATATTGTATAACTTTGTTTTACTGATATTGTTTAATTAATTGTTTTTTTTAGACTCTGAGACATTAAGGTCTCGATTTGAATCTCATTAAGTGTAAGATCGAGTTTAGTTTGTTAATGTTATTTATTTTGTTTGTTATTGTTATTTGTATTTATCAATTTATTAGGTTATCGGTTCATAAAATGTAATATGCTAATTATAATTATAATTTTGAATTAAAATATACTATTAAAAAAATTATCTTTTTCTTGATAAATTTGTTATGTTTTCACGTGATGTCACACAATAGGTCCTTCTGATATAATATATAAAGTCTAATGGATCTCATTGAGAACATATTATCAGTTATTATAAAGGAAATGCATTATTGTTTTATTGCAAGTAACATCAGTCTAAGCTTTTTCCCTTCTCATTCCACTATCTAATTAAGCTTTGATGTTGTTTCTACCTGGTGACAAGCTGGTTCCGACATGAGAGCATGTCGCCAGCAATTTCTTTATTTTAATTAATTTACTTGTCCATTCCTTTCATAATTGTTTTCATCAGAGCAAGATAGATCCTCAATTTGTCTTTATTCCATTTGGCTTTTTTTGCTCCATTTCAGGTACTTGGGAGCAAAACTGTCTGTCCCTGAACATTCGCATCATTCACAATAAATATACAATACTAGCTAGTTTAGCCAACGTTCAGGATTTCCTAGCTCAATTATGTAATGGAAAGGGGTTAAACCATGATTTTCCTTGGCATGAACGAAAGGTTAATCAACTTTTAA
Organism: Heritiera littoralis; assembly: GCA_031772115.1. Classification (NCBI taxonomy): domain Eukaryota; kingdom Viridiplantae; phylum Streptophyta; class Magnoliopsida; order Malvales; family Malvaceae; genus Heritiera; species Heritiera littoralis. The sequence goes on along the minus strand of JAPDPK010000066.1, from coordinate 3,187,814 downwards.
GGGCTAGAGATTTAAATTGCAATTGCGGTTATGTTTTTGGTCACATTGCGTTTATCGCGATTGTGGATATAACGGACACCATCGTTGTCATTGCAGTCATCGCGGTTGTGAATTTTTTTTAACTTCAAATAACTTAATACAAAATGTAGTAATTATAATTATAATTATAATCATAAGAACTCTTATTTTACAATTTTTAAAGTAATTCTGTCTATTATTTATTTGAAATAAAACATTTACAAATTTTTTTAAGACTATAACAAAGTATTAGTATTTACAAAATTATTTATGAAACTAAAAACAACAAGTGTTTGAAATAAATAATACCTATGCATGTAGAGTAGATAATAAAATTAATGTATTTATTATTTAACATCTTGTCCTTTTAATGATTTTTGAAATAGTTTATTTTTTTATGATACTCTATGATCTTTTATTTAATTGATTTAATTTTTTATAATAAATTATTTTCAATTTGATCTAATTATACAAAAAATTTTCCTCTTAAATTTCCCTCCTATCAAAATCTCAAAAATTTATTCCAACCCAAAATTTCTCCCTTCAAATCTAAATAACAAAAAACTTTCTCTAAATAAAAAAAATAATAATAAACCTAATCCCTAAATTTTTTCCAATCTCCAATTTATTCCCCACCTAGAGGTGTCAGCCCAGCACGGCCCATTTAAATATTAGCTCATGTGTTAATGGATTCGTGCTGGCACGACACTATTTTTTAATGGGCCGTGCTGGCACGGTCCATGAAATTTAATGATGTGGCCCAGCACGGCACATGGCCTATAGCACTAATGGGTCGTGCTGGGCCAAGCCTAACATTATTTTTCGTGCCTTATCGTGCCAAGCACGGCCCATTAATAAATTTTTATTTTTTTGTTATTTTTAATGTTTTTATTTATTAATTTAAATAATATGCAATATAAATAAATATAAAAAAATAAAAAGACACATAATTCACTTTGACAAAATGCCCATATCCACAAGAAAACATAATAATATATATTAAATAAAGATATTGAAATTTACAATTCTAAAAGGCAAAATGCCTATCTCCATTAGAAAACATAATAAAATTTACTTAATAAAGATATTGAAATTTGTGTTAAAAAAAAGATATTAAAATTTACAATCATAAAAAAAAAAGAGCAACACGATAAAAAAAGACTCCACATTGTGGGGTTTGGGGAATGTCATTATACACAACTAAAAGACTTTCACTTTGTAAGGTTTAGGGAGGGTCATTGTATATAGTATTTTCTCTGCGTTAAGAGAGAGTATTTTACCTTGAACTCATGATTTCCAAATCATAAAGGAACAGCATTTACCTTTGTACCAATGTTCTCCTTTGAAATTTATAATCCTAATATTTAAAAACACAAACACAAATACAAGACTATAAAACACAAAATATTATTATTATTTTATTTTTCATTCTCTTCACCTGATTATTTACTTATATAATATGATTTATCTAGTGCTCTAGCTTCTACATTTAACCAATCTTTAAATAAAATAATCTTTAATAATTTATTTTTTGATGAGTTTTTATTAGAAGAGTATTTAATAAAAAGTTATATACAAAATATGTGACATATCATACATTTTATATTTCAAATGAAAATTTTATAAATTTATATATCAATTATTGAAATACTTCATACTTAGATTTGTTAAATATAATTTTATTTATATAAATGGGCTTGCGTGCCATGCCGTGCTAACCTGTGTGCTACGTGCTAGCACTGGCCCTTCATGGGCCGTGTCATGCCAATCCATGTGCCTAAAAACCTCTAGCCCAGCACGGCACATAAATGTATATCGTGCTTGGACCAGCCCGCCCATTTAAGTATGGGTTGTGCTAAGCACAACCCATACCGTGCCGAATCGTATCGTGCCATGGGCCGCCCAGCCCGTTTGACACCTCTATCCCCACCTCATCAGACCCATTAATTAATCCACTCCCTCCCAACATTAAACCACATGCATCTCACTCATCCCATGTCTTCCTCTTCTCGGTCTTAATATGGAGTCTCAATTCTCTTCTTCTTCTCTACTCTCTCTCAAGTCTCTGTGCACTCGATCTCACTTTTTTGCCTCTCGTGCTCCCCTAAGCCTTCGCCTTCAATCCATTCATGCGTCCATACGTCTGGCCTCTTCCTTCAACTCACCCGATCACCCAACCTTGGACTTAACTCAACAACATAGTAGCCCCTGCCCTTTGACAGCAGCTACCTTCTTCAATTATTTGAGGTTTTAAGCTTGATTTTTTATTGAGATTTAATTTGAGTTGTGATTCTTGTTAATTGATGTCTGGTTGTGGGGTTTAGGATGTTAGAATTAGCTAAAGCTCACCAAGTCACTAACACAAAATTAATATGTGTCATCCTCGTCACTATCCAAATACCAACTAACTTTTTCCTTTTCATTTAACTTGATTAGACTCGTTTGTCAATGTCATTCCTTCTTCTTCTCTTTAAGCTTAATATTTAATAGCTCAATATGGATATTTTAATTTCAAATAAACAGAATAATGATATATATACATATCATTCCTTCCTACAGGATCTTACACATCTTACATACCTAAATCTCCAAAATCTTATAAACATTTTTGTAAACTTGTACTGTACAATAGCTGAATTACATCTCAACTAAGTATACCTTCAATATTAACTGAGAAGCATATCTCGAAGGTAACTTTCAAGATCTACTAGTAGGCTCTTCTATCGAGAGCGAGGGATCACTTCAGGTAGTCCGTATGAAAATGTTCGTAAAAGAGTGAGTTTACGCTCAGTAAGAAAAAATGTAAAAGAGCGTACTATGCCTCTATATGCAGTTTTCTTGCTTGGCTCTATAACGTTATGTAAAACCATTATAAAGCATGTATCTTGTACTTCTTTCAAATTTTCGTATGAAAACATACATCATATACTTCTTTCAAATCATTTGCAAACATACATACTTCTTTCAAAACATCTTATACAAGTAAATCAAATACTTTCGATTTCCTTATTCTTTTGAAATCGCACATACATATATCTTTCAAATAACATAAAGGCTGTTTGCATTTTAACGGAATTATGCACTGAGTCATCAAGTGGCGTACCTGTAGGGCCAGGAATCTTCCCACAGCTGAACAAGTAATATAGACAAATTTGGCCAATTGTCGATGGCTACAGCTAACACTAGTCAAGCGTCATTCTGTAGCGACTGAGGCCTGACTTATGGTTCCTCAACCAAACATAAATTACACCGGGACTTGATCAGAGCCCTTACTACAAGTACAGAAGTGCATAACCTCAAAACCTTTGTCATCTAGCTTTTTGCCATGACAATCATATTTTCTTAAAATAGGTTTTAAAACCTCTTTTAAAACAAGGCAATCGGCTGCTGCCTCATAATTTCATTTATCAAAATTATTTTCTTTTAAAATCCCGATATTTTTATTTTCTAAAAACACATGGGGGCAGCCGATTGGTACATATAGCAGTCGGCTGGTTTTCAAACAGAATGCTTTTCGAGAAATAGCAGTCGACTGGTCATATAGCAACTATTTTCGTAAACAGAATACTTCTGAAAACAGGGCAGTCGACTGGTCTTATAGGCAGTTGGCTAGTTTTGAAACAGAATGCTTTTCAAGTAAAAGCAGTTGACTGTCTCATATAGCAGTCGACTGGTTTGAAATAGATTGCGTACCGGGAAAATAGCAGTCGACTGGCATACATAGCAGTCGACTGGTTTGAGTCAGTTTCCGAAAAACTATGCTTTGGTTGTCTCTAGGCAGTCGGCTGCTACTTAAGGCAGTCGGCTGCTCCTAGCATTTTGGTAACTAGGAGTAAAACCCGAAAATGACATTTCCTGCACTTAAAACAGCTAGTACTTCTTTCCGAAATACATAAAATCATGTGGACATAGCCACCCTACGTCCGTTACATAAATTCCTTACCTCGATTACCAATAATCCTCGAGCTTGGTTGTATCAATCTTAGCCTTTCACTTCACTTCTTCAATGCTGCATAATTCATAAAAAATTAAACCTTTAAGAAACCTTTATATCCATACTCTACCAACTCAACTCAACTCCAAACTAGGAATAAAATCAACTAAAACCACTTTCATCTCTTACCTCTATAAATCACCAAATAACATAATTTTTGATCTCCTTAAACACTTTGATTCAGCCTTTCATATTAAAGGCATGAGTAGAGCAAGTGATGAGGATCGTTTTTCGTTAAGGGAGCTTAACGATTTGGTCACTAAATAGGGGTGTTTCTCAAAGTGAATATGGAATGGAAGCTTGGAGAAATGGAGAGAACGAGAAGGAGGCTGGTATGGGGCTACCGACCTTGGTGATGATGGCTGAAGATGACTCATGCAGATTTCATTTAATCCATGCTTTATCCTTTAATCATCTCAGCTCTTACCTTTTTGACTCAAGACCATTTGACCAATTTAATTTCCCTTCTTCCCTTTTTATCATATCAGCCACATATATCATTTAATTATGAAAATCTGATATTTGTTTTACCATTATCCAATTAAATCATTTCATCTCAACCTTTGACCATCATTATTTGACCATTCACTTAATTGGTCTCCTTTCTTCCATATCACACTTGTCTTTAATTACACTAATTTTCTGATATTAATTGTTTTCTCATACCTCAATTATTCTTATAACATCAATTTAATTCCTTGACTATTTGACCTTCAATTTCCTTATTTCTTCTATGTCCCATACATCATTCATACATCATAATTCATACATGAAAATTGGGGATTTCACATAATATGCAGTAAAAACTGACTTGGATACGGGCGAGAGCTCAATTCCGCTATACCATATTACCGCGTTGTTGAAGCCTATTCCGTATGCTTCCCGTTAACTGCCCTTGGACTTGAAATGAAGAGAAAATGAGAGAGTGAGAATTGGTAGTGAGAGAGAGAAAAAGGAGAGAACTACTCTCATCCCTCTGTTGAAAGTTACGAAACTCAATGGGCCAACCTTATATATATAAAGGTAGAGAGTAGGGACCTCCCCTTATGGGATTCATGTATAAACCCATCCCATTATAGGTTTAATACATGTATAACATATATTTAATATAATTTAATATGGGTCACACTTTATACAAAATTATACTACTAATTAAATTTATATGATGTTAATTACACTTAACTAGTCCACATTAATAGGAATATTTCAGCACTCCTACTTGGACAGTTAAGTTAATTAATGAAAACATCATATAAATATCAATATGTATTCATAAGCCCTCTAGATACATTGTACCGAAAGGGTACAAATGTGTAGTCTTATAAATAGTTTAACAACAATAAGCCTTTTACAAGTTTCAGAATGTATCATATCGACAAATTACAAATGCGTAAACTCATAAAGACTTCAACAAAATAGTAGTATAAAAAGTGTGAAATGGAAATGATATGAAAAAAAAATCAAATATCTATTTCCATTTCCATTAGGTCCATGCATCTAAATGGAATGATACATTACTTCAATGGAAACACATAAGACTAATACAAATTGTCTCATCTAACAGAATGCCATATTCACCAGAATGAGCACAAACAAAATATGCATATATGGCAAGTAGGAATCTGTCCATACAGTTGCAACCAATTTCATTACACAGAGCTCCCACTAACTTAATACAGCAAATGGCTCTATATGCCTCATACAAGTGCTATGTTAACAAAGCACTTTAGCAACCAAATTCTAAGTAGATCAACCAGAATAAGCTCTTTAACTATGTGCTCTACAATCCAATCAAATAATGGATTCCATTATTTTTCTCTCTAACAAACTGAATGATGATATCTAAATATTTTGGAGTGTAAGGAACTCCTAGCTTTTTTAGAGAGAAAGTACTTGCTGCAGTGTTACCATAGAACATCTCCAGAACTTCAAAATGGCAACCTCAAAAGCTAACCCTGAGATGAAATTCTGTAGCCTAAATGACCCATCATGTAGCTTTACAGCATGCTACATACTTAACCTCTATAATCAAGGATGCTGTAAGTGTTTGTTTCACACTTTCTCAAAAAAAGCTCCTCTATATAACACAAAAGTGTAACTAAAATTGGTTTCCATCATTTGGATAGCATGCAAAATCAACATTATAATACTGACCAAACCCAGAATGTCAGATCTGTTGATATCCAAATACTCTCTTTGTAGCTTTTAGTTCTCTATTACAGGGTCGCTCAAGTATCTCTGAAATATACTTATAACATACACAACATCAAAATGTGTATAAACTTGAGCATATAATAATTACCCATAATAAGGCATACATAACATTCGACATGAGCTCTTTCATTTTCTTTGAAGACTTTGAGATTTTACAGTATATCACTTTTCATGAAAAGGTGTCTTATTAGGAGAACAATATGCGGTAAATCTACTTAACACACACAATGTAGGTTTCTTGAGACCAATAAAGTATGATAATAGATATGTTACAAAGAACCTCAAGCTCTAAAATAGAATGGGGCCTCACTTAGATTCTTCACCCTGAAGTGACATGAAATTTGTCTCATACAACAAGTCAGTGTTATCGGCTGCTATTTGATATCATCAACCTAGAGCACAATAAGCACAAAACTACTCCCACTAACCTTGTAATGGATCCAATTATCAAATATGTTCTCCTTAAAGTGACAATCTCATCAAACTTTACATATTGCAATTTGGATGCCTCTAAATGTTTGCAAATGAACTCCTTGAGTTCATACATTGTATGTTCTGTCTTAGGAGCTACCAAATTTTAGGTTGCTTCATTTAGACATTTTAATGTCCAAGATGTAGCTCCTAATCAAAATGAGCTACTAATTCCCACAATGATTCTAAAGAATCCTTGGTAGAAATAGGAGAGAAGATTTTTATAAAACCAATTCCTTCTCTTTATTTAAAGCCTTGGCCAAATTTGGCTTTAAATCTTCTACCTTGTCTCTAAAGTCTCTATGGTCTATGATGATGTGACAACTAAAATAAATTCCATGCATCCTTATGCAACATAGATCCTTACTCATCATACGTGGCAAATTTCCAACTCCAAAAGTTCAAATCAGTATAGCCTCCTGACAAATATTAGAATAAGAAGACACATGAATTTCATATTCGTGTTCTTCTGTAAGTTCAGGTGCAGGTTCAAAATATGGTATTGGGATCAACCATTGATTCTTTTAGTTGTGGCCTTTTACCATCAAAAGTAACACATATGTGGGACTGGCATAACAATATGTATTTACTGGATGACTTTATGGAGTTCACAACTCCCACTCTTTAAGTCATTCTCGAAATAGATTGCATTGTCAAACTCAATAATTCTAGTACCATATGACCGAAGGTCAGAATCTAGAATCTCAATAACCAACAAAATTACCGCTAATAATTTTCTTGTCAAGTTTTCTTGACTGTGGATTATAGGCATTTGCCTTACTCTATAACCCTAAATACAGAAAGTGACACAAAGTTGGCTTCTTGTTTTTCTACAACTTGGGATGAATTTGAGAACTGATTTTGCTTGGAGATTAACTTTGAATGTGAGTTGTAGTTTTCATAACTTCACTCCACCCGAATTTTAAAAATTTGGAGTGATCAATATAAATCATACCATATCAAAATAAACAAATGATTATTACTACAATCTCATCCTTTTTTTTTCGGTATTCCAAGCATAGTATACTAGGTGTCAATACATAGTCCTATAGTGCACTTAACCATAACTAATATAGGATTTTGCCTAGCTTTATTATACTGAGCACAACATTCATCACTAATGTCTAATCATTGCTTAAGCAACTTACCTTTTGTAAGCTACGCAGCAGAATCAATAAAAATGCTTAAGGCTTCAATAAGATCAGATCTTTCACTCCATATGACTTACATCAAAATGGTCTTTAGTGAAAATGATGAAATACTTATATCCACTGAATACAGTATGTGAAAATGATCTAAAAATGTTGGTATATATCAATTCCTAATCATCACAATATCTGCTAATCATATCCTTGACATTGGCGGCAAGATTTCCCTTAATGCAATCATTACATGTGTCTAGAAATGTCCCTAACGCTTATGCCACAACATAATAGATTTCTTATCTATTCTACCATAATCAGAATCAATAGTCACATCATTTACAAATGCAGAAAATTTGCCCAGTATTGAGGTACAAGTCTATTATACATCCATCACATAAAATCTCAGAATCAATACACATGTTGTTACTAAGCAAAATACTTTTATGTTATTAAGATGAAAAGTATAAAGTGATAGTAATTTCAAATCTATCCACAGAATGTAACAACAATCTGGCTGATTCTTATGTTTTCGGCATGGACTTTAACTCTATAACCCCAATTCACAACAATTTTCCCTTATTTGGTATCCGGTTGCTTATGGCTTTATCAATAATAGCATTGGTATCCAACCATTAATAGTTAGAGTGCATATCTCCTAGACTAAATTCAAAATAAAGGCTAACAAAATGCCTTTTAACACACATCCCAGTTTAGAAGGACTCTTACAAACTACCCTCTTGCGCCCCAAGTTTATAACAAAAGTGGCACACATTGATATTTAGAGGTATTGGTGGAACCAGAATAGGAAGTGGACTTGGCAAATTTATACTTCTAAATGACCTTTTATTGAGACCTCTTAATAATATTTCTTCTGGTAGTAATATTGGCATATGTCATCATTATGGCTAAATGAGATCTATTAACTTGAAAGGTCTCCCACTCTTGGATGACAATATCAATTTTGATATTAATATGCCATACTTCCTTCTGTCCATTAAGGTACACTAAATGAGATTTGCGAGCTTAAAAGATCTCACACTCTCCACCTCAGAAAAAAGTGGTTCACAATCTACCATATATGAATTAATCCTCTATTGCAACCTTCATCAACCTTTGCGAACTATTTCTTAATGGCATCCATAAATACTATGTAATTATCACTGATTGGAGCACTTTCTCTAATGTGCTCATTAATGGTATACCTTATATAATCAGAGAATTCTCACTTGAGTGTTCTTAAAATTCCATAATAATACTCCGTCCTCAAAGAGCTTACACTATTAGGTATATAAGATTGATTGACTCTCAGGGCTACTTCTAGTTTAATATTCCCCTAATCGTAGAGAGTGATTTATACCACCTATCTAACTTGATCTTGCTAAAGACTTAATATGTGATAGTTGCACAGACAATCAAAATTAATGGAGACTAGTGGAATAACTCAATAAATATTAAATTTATTCCACAATACCTTACAAAGGATAAAACAAAACTGGTTGAATATAAGCCTAAATGATTGCCCACCGACAAGGTATGAAAATCGTGTTATATCCCAACAAGAATCCTCTCAGTCCCAAGCATCTTTCAAAGCAATAAGCACAGTCCCAAGCATCTTTCAAAGCAACAAGCAATCTTATAGGGAGAGACTTGTCACTTCTAAAGATCTTAGTAAATTATGCAACTATCACTATGCATTGCCTTATTATTGTGTCCTTAAAATTATTAGAATAATCGTAAAAAAATCTTCATGACCATTCTTGCGATAGTCAAGTACTAGTCAATCCAATTAATGATTTATAATTTTAATAATATTCACAAAACTTATTAACCAAAATTAACTACACCGAAAATATGCAATTCTTGAAGCATACGTAGTAATTTTAGGTCTAATATTAATTAATTTAATTAACTCCACATAAATGTGAATATTCAAATAATAAGGCAATTGCATTTTAGAGAGTTTATTTGTTTAAATAAATTATTAACAGAATGAGTAAATCAAAATCCAGATAATTGGTCGAAATAAGATACCCAAATAATTTATTTAAACTTATTTATTTAGGCCAATTATTAATAATTTATGGGAATGGGTATATTTGTCAAAATTAAGTGAATTATGAATTAAATGGGTAATTGAATTTCCAAAAATTACTCTAAAATTAATTCCTCCAAAATTCACTTATACCTCGTTAATTTTGGGCTTAATAATTAATTATGGCTGTTAAATAATTTTGGTTATAACCAAAATTGTCCAAAAATTAATTTACCAAATGACCCATAATCAATTAATCAAAATGGCCCTCAAATTTATTAGGCAAAATGGCTCTAAAATTAATTAATTTTAATTGCCCAAAAATTAATTTAATACTAAATGGCCAATTAAAATAATTAAATACCCTTAATAAAACAAAAAACATTTGACCTAAATTAATTAAATTTCAAGACTTAATTAAATAAAAAAAAGATGGCCCACAAAATTCCCAAAAGATGGTGGCCCAAAAATAATAAATAAAACAAATTGACCCACCTTAAAACAAAAGGAACCAACCCAAAGATAAACTAAAAAATTGGCCCCAAAAAAAAAACCCTAAAGCTGTAACAGCCCGTTACCACAATTTTCACGTATTTCTATACAACTTTTTCGGTTGGGCTGTCTGCGATGCCATTAACATTCAACAGAGACAATAATAAATGATACACATTTATTTAACAAGTACGGAATATGAAAATTCTTTTCATATTTCCTTACATCTGACATCCCCTATTGTCTTTATTTTAATAAAGTAGTACTGTATACCTATGTCCGAAATGTAAAGGAGAAGAGACTGTACCTGTCATGTTTAACATACTTTGCCCCAGCGCTTTATATGTAGTTACATCCATCTTGGAGCTAATTTTCTAACTCTGTGTCTTTTATCTATGGAGTTAAAACAAAGGGGTGAGCGATTCATACGCTCAGTAAAGGAAACATATGCTGCTTTATAAAACCAAAACTATATACCACAAACTATTTGTTTTACCTAAAATCATCTCGATAAGAAAACAGTGGTTATAGTAAACAGTACTCTCAATGTACCATTCACGTCATTTGCTCAACAATTTATAATATCATGAAATTTAAAACAGAAATTAGGATTTAACAAATCCTCTCATTAAACAAAAACCAACAAATTGAGACTAGGCATCACCCTACGAATAAATCATGCTATCATCGTTCCCCCTCTCCCTTGCAAGAACGGAATTTACCGCTATTGGGGTGCACCCGTAGGCCATCGCCCCTCACGGCTATCTCTGCTAGATCTATGGCCATAATCTATAGGTGGTCTTCGGGTCCACTTGCCAAGTGACCTCGAGACCGCTGATGACTTGGCGGGTCCATCAGCTCTGTGACGCCCTGAGGTGCACTCTTTGGTCCATCGACCCGAGCCACCGCCCCAGGTGGGTCACGCAATAACATAAATAATAATGCAAGAAACTAGAGGCCTAAAGTCTCAAAATCACTTTATATTTCATGAAAACCTTTAAGGGATTACCTCACCCACATTATCATTTACTCAAATGATTTAATTCCCAAAAAGATTTAGGCTTTCTATTTACAAAACACCTTGAAAACATTCCAAAATCTCAACGTTTAAAACCTGCTCGCCCATGGTCAACTCACCCAATATGGCTCGCCCATGGCAGCTCATCCAGTGCGGAGAACTTGTGTTCGCCCGCCAACCTTTGCTTTTAAAACAACAAGTAAAACTGGCTCGCCCTCAGTGGCTCGCCCAATAGTCAATTCGCCCAAAAGGGTTTATATTTTCTATTTTCAAAGCTATTAAAATGGCTCATTTTCGTTAAGAAAATACCATTGAAATCTGTTCGCCATGGTCAGCTCGCCAGTACGGCTCGCCCATGACACTCTTAACAATGGGGTCGCCCGCCTCAATACTTTATAGAAAAAAGTCACTCGCCCAAGATATTATAAAAGGGTTCGCCCTCCATTGGCTCGCCTGGGTTTTGATAAATCAGGGTTCGTTCGCCCGCCCTTTTACCAGTTCGCCCAACAATTAACATAGGGGCCGGCTTTGTAGCTCGCCCGAGATCAAAACACTTTATCAAATAATGCATGTCATAAAACAAAACATTTATTAATATTTTCATAATATTTACTCCACAGGACATGCATTCATTTCACACACATCCCCCTTACCTGGTCCAACGAAGCTTTGCTTCCAGCTCGCCTTCCTGATCGCATTTACTGAGTCCATAATTTCCGGCTGCAAAATAATTTATAAATTCTATTAATATTTCCTTTTCCAATATTTCCAACACTTTGCGAAACTTAAAATCAAATAGCCTGCCCAAGAGAGTCTTTTTAGCTCGCCCAACCGAGCTCGCTATTCATCAAATGGCTTACACGTGGGAACTCGCCCGCCATTACTCAACACTAATACATTTGGGAGTTCGCCAAACATTCACTTCGCTAGGCCTTTATTGGCTTAAATGTGGGTGTTCGCCCATAATTCTACTCGCCCAATGCCTTATGCATGTGAGTTCGCCATACGACTTTTTATTCAGAAATGGGCTCGCCCATGAATTCACTTGAGCGACCTCACCCATTAGAACGACAACTTTGGCGAGTTCTTTATTTCCTACTCGCCTCATTGGCGATTACTAACACTCAATCATGGGCGATCACCATAGTCGCCATTTTCATCACTCTTACACCATTTCCATTACTTTCCTTATTCATTCTCGATTAAGTTCCCATCATTCTACTACAATTCCAACCCAGTTTCATTTTATTCTTCATGTACATTCAAGATATGAATTTATTCTATTTCTATGATCTAATAAGAATAAATCAAAGGCAATACTAAAATCATGCTTCTCATACTTGAAATCATAGAAATATATCATTCAATCTCAAGAAATCATTAAATCTCACCTTAATCAACTGCACTTCCAGCACAGATCACTTTCTGTCTCATGTTGGCCTTACTTTGCTTATTCCTTTAGCTCATCAACTATGGAGGAAGGTTTTGCAAGCTGGTTTACTAGTTTAGCCAACTTAAAGGTGAAGTGTAGTAAATCGGGCATGGTAGAAATGAGAGAAAATCAGAACATAAACTTGCAGTTGCATAGGTCTCGTGAAGAAGATGAATTTGGCTAAATCGGTTTTCCTCAATTATTTCTTCTTATATAGCCATGCTATCCAATCAGAACTCATCACTTGGCCTTATCTCGTTTCCTTCATTTATTGCACGTCTTTCATGCATTTAATGCATGAAAAAAAGCTGCAGCTCAAGATGGCGTGAAAGTCTCCCTTCCACATGCCTTTTTCTGCTTCTATTGACTTTGTTTTACTCCTTAACCAATAAGGATAATTCCTTTATTGACTTTACATCCTCTCTATTAATTGTCTCCAACTGTATCACTTACAAGTCAATTTTGGCAGCAATGGTCACATGCTGATTCCAATTCCAGTTCACCTATTCAATCTGAGATCTCAACTCGCCCATTCTATTTCAATTTCAGTTCACCAACAATATTTGATGATTTACGAGCTGATTTCCTTTACTTGACGATCACCATTTATTGTTCTACTCGCCATTAGCTATGACTCAAACTAAAGTTGGCGATCACACTGAGATTGGCGAGTAGCTTTTGCTTTTCTCACCAACAAGACCATCAATTGCCCCTCTATATGGGTGATCACATTACTCGCCATACTCACACCTTGGGCGATCAGATCCCTCATCTCATTGGGCGATCACCAGGTATGGCTCAACTCGCCAACTTTGCTCTGATTCACGTCACACGTTGGCGAACTCACCTATTCGCCCACGCCATTGTCCATTGGCAATTTGCTCGCCCATTGGCGAGCTCTTCTATTGTGGTACTAGCCCATAGTGTCTCACCAAAAATTGCTCCCTTCACATCTCAAGTTAATGAGCTTTTTATCCAAGTGGAAATCAACATTCATTATTTACCTAATTTCCATTATCCATTTTTATGAAATTAGAGTCTACAGTAGTGTAGAATCGGATCTTACAAAAGCAGCCCAAAATTTTAGCCCAAAACCGTACGGCCCAATATGGGTTAAAAAAATCCTTTTTTATTTTTTTATTATTTTGAATTTTTGTTACAGGCGCATGTATCTCACGCGCCCGCAACATCACATGAGGCACGTGTAGCACACGCGTCTCACAACCCTATCGAGTGCATGCAACATCCCTTTCACCTGATCGGGTTTTTGCAGAAAAACGGGTTCTTAAACCTGACTCGATTGAAAATGGCCATTTTTTGCTCATTGTTGGCCCCGAATCAAGGGTTTTTTCATCCTAAACCCTTCTACAACAAGAATCCAATGATTTTAAGCTAAAAATTGACAAAAATGAGATGGGTTTCAAAGAACCTGAAAATCAAAAAGCTTAAAATGAAGCTTTCATGGCTTCTCACACTCAAACAGGACTGGTTAGAGACTCTTTGGATGAGTGGGCTTTGATGTCAATTGTTGGAATTAGCTAAAGCTCACCAAGTCACTAACACAAAATTAATACATGTTAAAAATTGACTTGGATGCAGGCGAGAGCTCAATCCCGCTATATTGTATTATCACATTGTTGAAGCTCATTCCATATGCTTCCCGTTGACTGCCTTCGGACCTAAAACGGAGAGAAAACGAGAGAGTAAGAATGGGTAGTGAGAGAGAGAAGAGAGAGCTACTCTTATTCCTCTGTCGAAAGTTATGAAACTCAATAGGCTAGCCTCATATATATATAGGTTGAGAGTAGGGACCTCATCTTATGCGATTCATGTATAAACCCACTCTATTATAGGTTTAATACACGTATAATGTATATTAATATAATTTAATATGGGTCACACTTTATACAAAATTATATTGCTAATTAAATTTATATAATGTTAATTACACTTAACTAGTCCACATTAATTGGAATATTTCAACATAGGATTGGTTTTTTGGTTTTGAGTTTTTTGGGTGAATTCAATTGATGTTTGATAGTAGGCACCAAAATGAATTCTTTTCCATTTTATTACCAATTTTAGGTGAAAAACGGGAATAGTAGCAATAAAAGTCCATTATTGCCATTATTCACTATCATGGTGATTTTCGCGGTTGTGAAACACCACTAGTGTTGTGATTCACATTCTCTTCTGATTTTTTCTCAATATCAGTGGCGGATGCTGGCACTACCGCTAAATAGCGGCCACTATGCTGCTATAACATTGCTATTTAAGTCCTTCTTAGGGGCCTTATTTTGTAGAGCAAAGGTGCCATGGGATTAACCAATATTTCTTTACATTTTGTTCGGTAAGAATGACGGAAAGATAAAAAATTAATCTAATAATTAAGCTACAAAATGACACATAATATTATGAATATTAACATATTAAAAAAATTGTGATTAACTTTCTCATCCTCCATGCGAAACATATTAAAAAGCAATGCTTATTGGCATGCTCTTAAAGACAATAAATTAAATTCTCCCTAACAGGGATCTATATTTCTCAAGTTTAATTGAAAGTTTAAACACCACAAAGACAGATATAGCAATCCATGATGCTACAAGTAAATTCATCGGGAACAAATCAGGGCTTGGGGATAAGACATTCATGGAAAGTGTGTAGCAGAATCCCAAGAGAGAAAGTGGTACGAGAAGCAGATAACTGGGAAAACCCCTTGGGAGGAGATATGTTATCAACAAAAGTGTAGACCAAAGGGTAACTGTGTTGTATGTCATTGTAGATACTTAATTTTGGAAACTAATATTTATTTCATACTATAGTGAAAGACAACCTCTTCTTAGAATAAATACTTCACAAGAATAACTTCTTTTCAGAAAAGCTTTTTCATAAAAACAACCTCTTATCAAAAGAGCTCATTACTTCTAGAAGAACTCATTCACAGAATAGCTCTTCTCAAAACAACTCATTTATAGAACAACACTTTCAAGAAGAAGTGAAGATAACTCTGGAATAGGGCACGGTTCTTGAGTTAACTTCACTATTGGGATGTCTTAGAGAGTTTGGCTTGGTAGAGCAGATATGAAGATAGTTAAGAGTTCTTCTCTTAATCTTTCTCTGAAGTCTGAGTGCTCTTCCCTATTTCTTTCAATACACCTTCTCCCAAAATGTAACTCCCATTAGACAAAGCATTAATACTTTGTAACTGCCAATTCTCATTGTTATGTTATTAATACCAAAGATATGTAACTCCCATTCTCTACTCCTATTTATAGGGGTTCTTGTTATCATTGAAAAGACTTTTGGTAAATCAACTACTCCAAAAACTCTCTCAAATCTTCTCCATATTATTTTCTCTATTCAGCCTTGTTCTCAGCCTTACTCAACCTTCTACTGCCACCTGCCGCTACACTCATTCTTTAGGGTTTGCTCCAATCTTCCTCTCCGCCACCTCTCGGCACACCCCATTCTACTGGTTTGCAATGTTTCTTCTCTACAGCAAAGAACTCATCTACAGTCATGAGCAAACGAAAAGTGTTTGATTTCATTACTGCTGTCCTTGGAACCGGACTTCCTGAATTGGGGTTGTTGTTACTGTCACTTTGCCAAATCCCAACAGGTGGACTCAAAGATGCATGGTAAGTAGCTATTATAAAAAGCACAGCAACTACCAGCAATGCGTCACGCGTCACTTGACATGTTCTTGCTTTCACGAGCTAGAGTTGTGGCTAATTTTTCACCATATGTGATTGTTGATCGGAAGTAATGAGCATTGCTTCGAAATATGCGAAGCGAAGAATGTAAAGAACCTGTCAAACCTCCTGCTTTGGGTAGCATTCTCGTAATCCCTCTGTTGTCGACTAGTCTTTGATTCCAAGTTGTAAGTTATCTAGAGCTGTCAAACCTTCCAAACGGGTTCATTTTGCAAAGCTAGATGTAAAGGACTAAGCCCAAACGGGTTCAATTTCCTTGCAAAGGATGGCTTTAAGTTCATAATCTCTACAGCAAAATCAAGTTTCCCTGCAGATGCAGTAATGTGCAATGGAGTATCAATAAAAGGCACCTGATCAATATGCTGTAAAAGATATGGATCTTCCTGAATTAATGCGTACAAGGCGTCAATATTGTTGGATAATTATCAAATAAGAAATAAGAAAACTAAAAAGAATTAAAATTAATCAATAAACGGTCTAGCAGTTGAGAGTTTAGAGCACAACGAAGGAACTGAGAATTAAACCGTGACCATTATATTTCAACTATTAAACTTGTAGTAAGATACCAAATCAAAACAGCCACGGAGAGAAAAATAATAAAGGAGACTTGTAATTCTCGCCCAGCGATGATAACCACCCTTTTGATTTGAAATATTCTATTTCAATAAATCAAATGGGTTAATATATAATTTATTTAAATTATATCATTTTTATCAATTCAGTATTTTAAAAAATTTTGTTATCATTTTGATACGTAAATTTTTTTCTGTCATACATTTTAGTATGTAAGACTAACATTATTTGATGAATTCAATTAGAATTTGACATGCGGTAATATATACCATTTTATTTGCGTGCCACATCAATCTTATTCCTTTTTCTTTAAAAATATTTTAAAAATATTTAAAATATTTTTAGAATTAAGTAAAAATAGTTAAAATATGTAACAATATTTTAAAAAAATTTTAAAAACAAGCAAAAATATTTTTAAAAAATATTTGAAAATATGTAAAAATATTTTAAAATATTTAAAAACATAAAAAAATATATAAAATATTTGCATATATTTATAAAATATTTAAAATTTACTTAAAAATATTAAAATATGTAAAAATGTTCAAAAAAATTTAGAAATTGTAAAAAAAAGTAAAAATATAATTAAAATACAAAAATTTAAAAAATATATTTAAAAATTGTAAAAAAAAAATCCAAAATATATTTAAAAATATTTTGAGTATAAAGCCGTTTGTAGATACTCTCTTCGTTCTTCAAAACCTGTGTTTCAACTTCCACTTTCACATTTGCACTGCCTGACACAAACTCAAATTTATGGAAAACTAAAAGAAAAAAAAATCAAAATTTATATTTTATTGTCCAAGAATAACGAAAACACCCGTCTTTTGTTTTTTTTTGGGGGTTAAATCTGTTACCCGGTGACTACTCTCGTCGGATTGTTGGGTTAAATCTGTTGCTCCGGGGATTGATCTCGCCGGATTGTTACCGTGAAGACCAGCGGGAGAGGAGTATTTGCAGCAATTCCTGGATAAGACAACTTGGTACAACGATGTTGTGTTGGGAACCTTTTGCAATAGTGGTACCCATTCCCCCATTGATTGTAAACTTGGCTGCGTAACTACATTGCCGGGAGCCCGGGACTTTGCTTAACTTCATCTCTAGTTTCCCTTCGCTGCTTCTATATTTACTATTTGAAATGCCCAAAGGTGCTCTTTTTCATTTAATTAAAAAAATGGGTTTTTCTTTTGTTAATTTTTTGATGAGTCCAGAGATGTACAAAAACTGGGTTTTCATTTTTATATCCATTCTGAATCTGGGGTTGAGTTGGCTTATTATTTTTGTTTAGTGTAGTTAATTTTAGACTCCGTTGAGTTCAAGTAAAATGAATTTTTATAAAATAATTTCTAAAAATTTGATTTTTTGAAAAAATTGATATTTTTTGTTGTTTAGTGGATAAGTTGAAAAATATTTTATGTTATTTATTGTTTCTTGAAAATTTATATTTTTGTTAGTATTATTCACATAATTAACTATTAATAATGATTTTAAATCAATAATTCGCATAATAATTCTTTTTCTTCTTCTTCTTCACTTTCTTTCTTCTTCTTTTTCTTCTTTCCTTTTTTAAATTTTGCATCACTTTTTTTCACGATGTCTCTTTGGCAGTTACGTCGCAAAAAACCGTTTCCATGCACATAACCGTTAGCATGAGAGTTTGTTTGTTTGTTCCAGAGTTTCTGATTGATTTGTTTGTCATAGTTTATTGTCCTGTAGATCTTTTGTTTTTCCTATCTGATGGATAATAATCTGGATGCTATACTGTCTAAGTTTTCTTTGTCTGAATTGCCGAGCAAGAACCAATTCTAATCCAACGAGAATGGGTTGAAGACATGCCACAAAAGGTGGATTTTTGTTTGTTGGGATGTCTTTATACAAAGCGGACTGTCAACATTGAGGCTATGAGATCTGTGTTTTGCAAACTTTGGAGGTTGTTTGATGTGTTACAGATTCGTGAAGTTGGAGAATCTCTTTACTTGTTCCAGTTTGGAAATCAAGTGGAGAAACTAAAAGTTCTCCAAGCCCAGCCATGGACTTTCAACAAATCTTTGTTGGTCCTTAAAGATTTTGATGGAATGACCTTACCAGATCAGGTTGATTTGTCTTCTTGCCCTTTTTGGGTGCAAATTCAAGGACTTCCTTTCGGTTTAATGAACCAAACTATTGGTGTGATCTTAGGAGATGTTAAGGAAGTGGATTTGTAGGCAGGTTCTGAGGCATGGGGCCGATGGCTACGGGTTAGAGTGATCTTGGATGTAAAGAAGCCTCTCAAACGGGGAACAAAAATCCAGTTACCAGATAATGGAGAATCCAAACTAGTTTCATTTCATTATGAAAGATTACCAGACTTCTGCTTCGTGTGCGGGTGCTTGGATCATAATGAGTCTGACTGTGCTCTTGCAATCAGACAGAAAAAGGAGACAGGATCGGTGAGTCGTGGATATGGTGCTTGGCTTCGTGCAGAACATCTAAAAACCTTTCATTCCCATATCTCTGCTACCCATATACCATTTGTACAACCTACCCCTATGTTGCGTGCTCATGGTGATGGTTTCTGTGATAACCGTAAATTTTTCATTTATTGAAAATAAATATTAGAGAAAATAAATCAGTGGAAATAAATAAATAAATAAAATCGTGAGAACGGGATATTGGTGAAAATCCTGAGAATTAAGAAAGGAACGGATTAAGAAAATGGTGTGAAGGAAAATTAA
This sequence comes from Heritiera littoralis, assembly GCA_031772115.1. Classification (NCBI taxonomy): domain Eukaryota; kingdom Viridiplantae; phylum Streptophyta; class Magnoliopsida; order Malvales; family Malvaceae; genus Heritiera; species Heritiera littoralis. The sequence goes on along the minus strand of JAPDPK010000066.1, from coordinate 3,167,995 downwards.
ATCAAAAATAAGTATAAGATAAGAAATTATGGAAAACTGAAGAATGGAGGAAATTTAATTTGGATAAATAGAAATCCAAATTAAATAAGAAAATAAGAAATAAAATATAAATACATTTATATAATTATAAATTATATAAATGTATTTTTATATAAATACATATGTATTTAAAATACTATATGGTATATATATATAATTATACATTGGTATACATGTGTATATATATATATATACTATTTGAGGGAATTAAATAATACATATGTATTTCAGTATAATCTCTTATGTATATATAAATATATATACATATAATTGAGAAATGTAAATATTAATTTACATTAAAGTTTGAAAATATATATGAAATAATATATATATAATATATGATATATATTATATGAATAGTATATAATATATAGTATATAATATATAGTATATTATATACTAAATATGGAAAGAGGGGAAAAACAAAAGAGGAAAGGAAAGGAAGAATCGAGGAAGCAAACCTGACCCCTTCCCAGCCAAATCCCGACGGCATCAACCACTGCCGCCGCCGGCGAGAGGAGACCAGATAGAGGTAGAGGACGCTACCGGCCAGAAGGGGAAAGTGGTTGTCGGGGTCGAAAGGAAGAAACGGAAGCGGAAACAGGGGTGGAAAACCGGCGGAGGCAGGGAAGAAAAAAAGAAGAGAAAGTGGCGGTGCCGGCCAAATCGGTCGCCACCACTGCTACCGAAGCTCCACCGGAGGAAGAGGAAGACGTGGGATGCCACCGGAAAGGCGGGGAACGGCGGAGGAAAGCCGACGGAGGAGGAGAATAAACCGAGGAAAAACCGAGTAGATCCGCCGCCGTGCCGCCGATCCAGGACGAGCTGAGGCCACCGGTAGGTTCGCCTTGACGCCGGCCAGCTGCTGAGCCACTAAACCGCCGGAGAACCGGCCGCCGGGAAGGAACCGGCAAGGAAGGAAGGCAACCGATCTGGAACCGGTCTGAGCCAAAGAAAAAGAAAAGGAAAAGGAAAAAGGAAAAAGAAAAAGAAAAGAAAGAAGGAAGAAAAAGAAGAAAAAGAAAAGGGGAAAGGAATTCCGGGAATTTGAAAAATTCTCGAGAATTTGGAAATTACGGGAAATCCCGGGAAATACGAGAATCGGTAAGAAATCCCGAAAAATAGTAAATTATTTAAATAATTTATTTATTTAAATAATTATGAAAAAAATTCTAAATTTTAGAATTTAAATTCCAGAAAATTTCCTCGATAACCGAGCCGATGGAATCAGGTGAAGTGAATACGGGCGCGACCTTCGAGAGGCAGTCGCCGACCCGGGACAGGTAAGGGAGACATGTGCCGCCTGTAAGGATATTTGGCCACATGTTTGAAATTATGCATTTAATTTATAAATGCAATTTATAATGATTGATTTTGAAATTTGTGGTGATTTATCGGTTTTAAATTGTGGTGAAATACCGGTTGAGAAATATAAACTGTATTTTCGTGCAGAAGGCTAGCCAAATCGGCAGCCATTATACTACCAAAAAATTATCGAAAAAATTACTGAAATTTACCGAAAATCACCGAAAATCAGAATAAATGATTTGATTTCACGTGAATCGATTTTCGAGTACGAAAATCAAGAAATCAAGTAAATTTCATAAAACATGAATATAGTGATATATAATTTTAAAATATTCATGTTTTCGAGTATGGTGAAAAGGAAATCACCGAAAATTCACCGGTAGGTGATATTTCACGTGAAATGAGATGAAAATGAAAAAAAGAGACCGAAGTGAATATTTTTATAATATTCTTAAATATTCATTTGATTTAATATAAAACCTTTATGGTTTTAATTGTGAGATAAATAATTATATAAATTCCATAAAGGTTAAGAAATGAAGAAAAACTACGATTTCGAGACTAAAGGTCTCTACACGTGTTTTTAGAAGAAAACATGGTAATGGGAGTTTAAAGTTAGAAAATAAATAATTTATTTTCATAAATTATAAAAATGATTTGTTTGAAAATTCGATAATTATAAAACCATGTTTTCTATTGAATGCACGGAAAAGCGTGCATATATGTTTTATTGTGGAAAAAGACAGTTTTGCCCTTCTATACGTTCAGTGATGATTTTGCAAACTGTCTTCATCGTATGAAAACATGATATATACCTTTATGAAATAATTTGAAAAATGTTATTTATTTTATAAATTTCATAAAGGTGATTATGTTTACATGTGAGCCTTATGGATATTTGATTTACGGTGTTTAAAATCTATAAAGGTTATGGTACGGTTTATACTGTTTTGAGACTATAGGCCCTGAGTTCATGCATTATTATTCGTGTAATTGCGTGACCCACATGGGGCGGTGGCTCGAGTCGATGGACCTACGGGCGCACCTCAAGGCGTCACAAGGCTGATGGACTCGCCAAGTCATCAGAGGTCTCGTGGTCACCTGGCAAGTGGACCCGAGGACCACCTATAGATTATGGCCATAGATCTAGCCGAGATAGCCGTGAGGGGCGATGGCCTACGGGTGCACCCCAAAAGCGGACGACTTGTGTTCCTGAGGGAACAATGAGAGCATGATTTATTTGATGCCTAGTCTCACACACTGATTACTGTTTACTGAAAAGATTTACGAAATCCTATTTACTGTACTGTTTATTGTACTGAGCACTGGTCACTGTTTACTGATGAAAAACCGTACCAAAATACTGTGTTTATAGAACTGTATTGTGCACTGAAGTGGTAGCCACTGATTACTGTTTTACTAAACGGAAAGCTACCATTTACTGTTTATTGAACGAAAAGCTACCGTATACTATTTACTAAATTGGTAGCTACGGTTTACTGTTACTGACTAAACCGTATCGAGATACTGTTTTACTGAATACTGAATATACTATTTTACTGAACTGTACGATACGGTTACTGATTTGAAAAGAGAAATAGATGTTTATTCTAAAAGAATAATATAAGAATTATTTCTAAGATAGAAATAATCAAAGAAATGATTATCCAATGATTGGATATTTACAAATCACTGTACTGTCACGTGTTTTAAAGGGTACTGAAGTGAAAAGAAATAAGTGGTTTACTCTGTGGATAAAAAAACGAAGATCATATCGTTTTGAGAAAAATGGATTTAATACTCTCTACAGTTGCTTCTAGGTTCCGGAACAAGTCAGGTATTTTAAAATACCTGCCTTACTCTATCTGGATCCCTAGCCGACTGTAGTATCCTTCCTACATATGAGCCTAGAGCCAGCTAGGAAGATTTTAAAGAGAATGAAAAATATTTTCAGCATATAGATAGCTGAATATCAAGTGTGACATATAACTCTCTTACTGAGCCGTGGTTTGCTCACTCCCCAATTTTAACATTTCAGGTTTTGATGATGGTGAGATCTAATATTTGTGGTTTACGGCTATACATAATGGACAATGTGACAGACCGACTAAAATATATCAGATACGATCATTTATTTTCTGTATTTAGACATGTCTACAGTACTACATATTTGTAATTAAGATAGGGGATGTGTATAATGTTAACAATATTTTATTAAATTGTTTAACATCAAGTGTAAAGTGAAGTATCACAGACAGCCCAACCGAATAAAGTGTGTAAAATAAGGTGATAAATGTGGTAATGGGGCGTTGCAGATTTAATGGTATCAGAGCATGGTTGGCCTGATGTCTGTGGATACTTTGGAAGGAAAAGTGTTAAAACATCCCAAGTAGTACTGTGTCGTCTGAATACATAGAGAAAATAAATGATTGCAAACTGAGTAAAATAATATAAAGGGAGTGAGACTTTGTGAATTAAGAATGTTAAAGAAATAAATAGGCTCAGAATTACCAGAAAGTGGTGATCTTATAATCTAAATGAAAGCCGATTCGGTAAGGACCAGTAAAGGACTCGGTGAGGGCCTCACCAGTACTTTACGATCCAAACCGAACTAAGACCTGAAAGTGATGATATAAGGAGGGGAATGACATATCATCATTAAATAGACTGTAAGATCACCAATTGAGGGTAATTTGAAGAGAGAGAAAATTTTAGCCAAAAATGACCAAAATACCCCTGACTCCAAAATTTTACTGAGAGTCAGAATAGACCAACAGAAGTTGGATTTGATTGATTTGACAAAGAAATTGATGATATAAAGCTGTATTTCATGCAAAATAATTCAATTATGGATTCTAGTGGACTTCTCTGTCGAAATCGAATGAGATCTAAATTGCTGATATAAGTATCAGAAAGGATACTATCAGCACATAGATGATCAGATCATTGATTTAAATGTATACTGAGGAGAAAGAAATAAATGTCGAAATGACGAAAATGCCCCTATGTTGGGCGATGTTCAGAACAGTGATAAAACCGAGCTGAATTGGAATCCATTGATAGTAATGGAGTTATTAATGGCATAGAGGAGATGATATGAATATAACGTTCCCTATTACTGATTCCACTTACATGTAGATTACGGACGCGAATGGTGAGTGACCTTGTGAACGGACTGGGCCTCACGATAGATCCTTGAGGGGGCAAGTGTGCTCGCCAAAAGAGGACGGTATAGATATGTATAGGCGGACGGCGGACGGGCCGGGGCCTTACACGATGCGATCCAAAGAGTGTATAGTGGAATTTCATAAGATGATTGGCCCAGTTATTGATTGTAAGGGCCTGAATTACGAGTGTATTGAACGGGATCGTGGATATTATGAAAAGTGAAATGAATATAGAAAATGACTGAGAAAGTGATCAGAAAACAAATTGATGAAATCCATAGCAGTACGGTTGATTGAGGTTCTATACATTTATACTGTTTCTGAGGTATTAAATGAATATTTAATTATAGAACCGGACTATTTGAGATATGCATTGCAACTTGACGTACTGTATGGGGTACTGTAAATGAGTGAATAATGAAATCAAGGTAGAGTATGTATCAAAATGAATCGAATAGTAAATGTCTCTATCTTGAGAATACACAGTGTAAATGATAGGACATGAGGATGAAATGCTCGAATTAACAAGAAATGTGTGATTAAAGAAAGTATCGGATTTGATTTCCGATAGAACTTCCAGAGTTATATAAATCGGAGGAATCGAGATAACATTGATTCGATTTCGAATATGAAATCTGATTCTAAGCTTATATCGGAGAACTTAAGAAAATCCGAAAGGCTTAAGAAAATACTCTGAAAAATGTGTGAATAATGAAGTGCACGTATATAGGGTAATTGATGGAAATAAAGATAGTGAAAATTGAGATTAATGAAATTGGCTGCATAAGTGTAAAAGAGAGCAGCACAAATGATTTTAATAAGTAGATGAATCGACATGATTTAGTAAATGGTTACTATGTAATTAAGTTCTTATAAAGAACAAGTATTCATCTACATGATGAAATGGACGCTTTATGGATCTGATTTGATAAACATGAAGAGTTAATAAGACTAGCCCCAGTATAAAGCATCCTTGATAAAAGATTGGAGACTAATGTCCATAAGATGATGATTAGAACTCGGAGTGAATTTTACGAGTTCCTATTGAGGTTACAAGGTTGATGAGTTGCCTTTTGAAGTATATAAGCCTAAAGAATGAGGCACCCATACATGAGTAAATTGATGAAATGCTGATAGAGCTTAAAGTACAAATGAAACATGAGCAGCATTGTGGTATAATCCTTAAACTCTTAAAGACGGTGGAATTGTGCTAAGATTGGTAACTAAGAGATTTGGCTAGATAGTATCTCCTCCTGAGATATATGATCTCGAGATGACAGAGTGACAGTAAATCTGTCTATAATAGAGAAAATGATCGAGATACGAAAAATAATGAGTCTAGCTAGATACTACTGACAGTCTATAAAAGAGTGATGAGACTAGCTGCTTTACTAATGTGATGTAATTAAAGAAAGAAGTTAAAGTCGGTAAATGGATAAGTGTAAAGAAAAGATGGTATGCAAGATTTTAAAAGATCTTAGCAGTATAGTACCATATCAATTGAGAAAACCGACTAAAAGGATGAGAGTAAAAACATGAAAAGATAAAAGTGAAAATATGAAAACGAAAATGAAAGTGGAATAAGGAAATAAATTGCATGATGAGAAAGGAACATCAATATGAAACAGTTCCCAAAGGTAAGACTGAAAAGTGACTCGTGTTGGTTATCACATGACAGTGGTTAGATGTAAAATAAAGCCAAATTTGATTAGTGAAAGAAATGGTACTCAAAGGAGTAAGATAATTGATATGTTTACTGCCAGTATATAACTGAAAACTGATTATACACATAACCACTGTAACATGATAGAAATGGTGGAATTGCATAAATAATGTGGTGAACAGAGAGATAATTTGAGGATTTAAATCATTGAATGACCATACTACATGAAGAGAACATGATTGTTTCATGATCTATGGTTGTAAGAGATGATCAATAGTAAAGTCTGCAAGTGAGATGCAGCCTTAATGAAATAAAAGAGAAAATGAATACTGTGAATAATAAAGAGTCCAAAAGAGATATGATGATATGGAAGTGATTAAAGACTAATGATCTAAATAGAATCACGTTCCATTATTGGAATCCTCTATTCTCTAGTGCCTTAGTCACAGTATGAGTGAGAAACAAAGGAGATGTATATGTACAGTTCCAGTGAGCATTACATGTGATGGGAGTCTCTGAGTTGCCATATGCTACTGAGAGATAGCAAAAGGTTTTGAGATCCCAAGTGTATTGATAGCACCGCTCCATACTAATATATATATATATATATATATATGAGCGTGAGATGTAAACGCTTCATGATATTGAGAGAGCGTGTGCATGAGATGTAAAAGCTATTGGGACAATTACATATAATTGACTGACATGTGTAATTGATAGTTTTAAACTATATCGACTTGGCACTAAGTGAGAAAACTGGATGATGAACAGCATAGATCAGCTGTGATATGAAAAATATAGTGAATGGACTCTTATGTGGAAAGAGTGGAAATGAACAACTCCCGAATTGATAAATGAATTTATGGGAGTATAAATATATACTAAATGATGAAAGACTTCATGTAGTGATCTAAAAGAATTCTTGATATTGAAAGTGTACTGGCAGTATTACTTGGAGGATGACCTAAAAGTCAGATGTCGTAATTATATGGCATATATCACCTTTGGAATTAAGTTAAATTCGAAGGACCGAATTTCTTAAGGTGGGGAGAATGTGATAACCGTAAATTTTCCATTTATTGGAAATAAATATTGTAGAAAATAAATCAGTGGAAATAAATAAATAAATAAAATCGTGAGAACGGGATATTGGTGAAAATCTTGAGAATTGAGAAAGGAACGGATTAAGAAAATGGTGTGAAGGAAAATTAAATCGAAAATAAGTATAAGATAAGAAATTATGGAAAACTGAAGAATGGAGGAAATTTAATTTGGATAAATAGAAATCCAAATTAAATAAGAAAATAAGAAATAAAATATAAATACATTTATATAATTATAAATTATATAAATGTATTTTTATATAAATACATATGTATTTAAAATACTATATGGTATATATATATAATCATACATTGGTATAGATGTGTATATATATATACTATTTGATGGAATTAAATAATACATATGTATTTCAGTATAATCTCTTATGTATATATAAATATATATACATATAATTGAGAAATGTAAATATTAATTTACATTAAAGTTTGAAAATATATATGAAATAATATATGTATAATATATGATATATATATTATATGTATAAAATATAATTTATAGTATATAATATATAGTATATTATATACTAAATATGGAAAGAGGGGAAAAACAAAAGAGGAAAGGAAAGGAAGAATCGGGGAAGCAAACCTAACCCCTTCCCAGCCAAATCCCGACGGTAGCAACCACTGCCGCCGCCGGCGAGAGGAGACCAGATAGAGGTAGAGGACGCCATCGGCCAGAAGGGGGAAGTGGTTGCCGGCGTCGAAAGGAAGAAACGGAAGCGAAAACAGGGGCGGAAAACCGGCAGAGGCAGGGAAGAAAAAAAGAAGAGAAAGTGGCGGTGCCGGCCAAATCGGTCTCCGCCACTGCTACCGAAGCTCCACCGGAGGAAGAGGAAGACGTGGGATGCCACTAGAGAGGTGGGGAACGGCGGAGGAAAGCCGACGGAGGAGGAGAAAAAACCGAGTAGATCCACCGCCGTGCCGCCGATCCAGGCCGAGCTGAGGCCACCGGTAGGTTTGCCTTGACGCCGGCCAGCTGCTGAGCCACTAAACCGCCGGAGAACCGGCCGCCGGCAAGGAACCAGCGAGGAAGGAAGGCAACCGGTCTGGAACCGGTCTGAGCCAAAGAAAAAGGAAAAGAAAAAGAAAAGAAAAAGGAAAAAGGAAAAAGAAAAAGAAAAAGAAAAAGAAAAGAAAGAAGGAAGAAAAAGAAGAAAAAGAAAAGGGGAAAGGAATTCCGAGAATTTGAAAAATTCCCGAGAATTCGGAAATTACGGGAAATCCTGAGAAATACGAGAATCGGTAAGAAATCCCGAAAAATAGTAAATTATTTAAATAATTTATTTATTTAAATAATTATGAAAAAAATTCTAAATTTTAGAATTTAAATTCCAAAAAATTTCCTCGATAACCGAGCCGATGGAATTGGGTGAGGTGAATACGGGCGCGACCTTCAAGAGGCAGTCGCCGACCCGGGACAGGTAAGGGAGACATGTGCCGCCTGTAAGGATATTTGGCCACATGTTTTAAATTATGCATTTAATTTATAAATGCAATTTATAATGATTGATTTTGAAATTTGTGGTGATTTATCGGTTTTAAATTGTGGTGAAATACCAGTTGAGAAATATAAACTGTATTTTCGTGCAGGAGGCTAGCCAAATCGGCAGCCGTTATACTGCCGAAAAATTATCGATAAAATTACTGAAATTTATCGAAAATCACCGAAAATCAGAATAAATGATTTGATTTCACGTGAATCGATTTTCGAGTACGAAAATCGAGAAATCAAGTAAATTTCATAAAATATGAATATAGTGATATATAATTTTAAAATATTCATGTTTTTGAGTATGGTGAAAAGGAAATCACCGAAAATTCACCGGTAGGTGATATTTCACGTGAAACGAGATGAAAATGAAAAAAAGTGTAACGCCCTCGGAAGCCGGATTTTCGGGCTAACTTTTTCCTTCACTTCCTATGTTTGTCACTCGCTCAGTATAGCTAAAAAACCTAATGAGTAGTCTTACTCTTATATTTGTTTAAGACTAGTTGTCTAATGTCCCATTATAGTCTTCTCGTAAGACACGTCGAAAACGACACTGAAAACATTTCGCCCCTATTTTAGCCGATTATCTATCCCCATACTAAGTACATCATCGTTTTCAACCTGTAGCAATTCCAAATCTCAAGATAACTACTGAAATACTTAACATCCATTGATTCAATATATAAACATATCGAGATTACAACTTAACTACGAATCACAGTATGTTTACGAACTCGATATCTCCTAGTACTTACATCCCAAATCCTATTCACTGTGTACACAAAAAACTTTAGTCTGGGATATAAACAAAAGAATAAAGGATTATACCTTGGCTCAAAATACAACTTTCTGCAGCTCAACAAAATGACTCTCGATGCACCACGCTCGTGCCGAGTCTACCTGAAATAATCTAAGGTGGAAGGGGGTGAGCTTTGGGGAAAGCCCAGTAAGAAAACATACGCTAAGTGATATTAGATGTTCTACTATGTTCGTGCATGTGTATGCGTAAATAAATGCGTCAAAACTCATGCTTAAGTATGTCTTATGGAAAAATGCAAGTTGACAAATCATTGTTCTATAAGCTATAAAAACACTTGCACTCACGCATTTATAAAATCGAAATACACAATCAGAATATTTTCAAGAGACAGGATTTCATTGATAAGATATCGTAATATAATCGGGATCTTTGAAAATAACCGAAAGCTTTCTATGAAAGCATCCACTGTAGCTAGCAGTGGTTACCGTTCCGAACCAAGATTCTATCCATGATCATGAATCATCCCAGCACCAGTGATCATCTAGTAGCTGAGGTACAAGTCACGACTATTTGTCGGACACCTGGAAGATCACAAAGCAATCCAGGACCTAGAAGATCACAAAGCAATCCAGGATATTTTACGTTAATTGCCACGCAGGCTTACTAAATGCCACATAGGCATAATTTAAACGCCACACAGGCGGGTGCCACACAGGCTTAATAAACGCCACACAAGTGAGTGCCACACAGGCTCATCTACGCCACACAGGCGAGTTAAGTGCCACACAAGCAACTTCCAAGCATCCCTTGTCTCTTATGCCAAAATTCATGCAAGAATGCTTTTACAATGTATCTTGAGTATCGGAGGCATAATTCGTATTACACCCTCACGTTTTGATAACCTCATTGTACAAAACATATTTTAAAAAGACAGTATCTCGATCACTAGTAATGGTGCTTGAGGTATATGAGGTTTTAAATACATTATAGAATTTAAATCAATGCCAAAAATCTATTTAATATTTTTTTTAACAAAATTTTGGCATTATGACGGCATAGGTAGAACACTTCCCAGCATCATAATCCACAACAAACAACCTGCATAAAACGCCAACCAACAATATTTTTATCCACAAATTCAACACAGTTCAAATTCCAAAACCATTTGTACTTCAACTCAGTTCAATACATATGAAATTCAACCAAGAATGCATTTCAAATCAATAAGTATTAAATAACAGAATTTTGGACATACACAACATAGCAGACTAATAAACGTTTATCGTAAATTCCCTTACCTCGTTATGTCCAGCTTAATGCTTAGCCGTACTGTTCTTGCGCACTTTTAGCCAATTATGTGTCTCTACTTCCTCAACAAATTCTATAATATCAATACACCAAAATACTTAGAGCAATACAATGCACATAATGGAACTCCAGTCATTTAACATAGGATTAAACTCACCTTAAAATTTCTATAGGCCATGAGCCTCCACAAGGCATTACTTGTATTTTTCTACCTTCACCACATATTAACTCTTTACTACGCTCATATATGTGTAATTAAACTATAAGTAAACTAACTAAATTATTAAACTTACTCTTACTTCACTTTAGGGCATTATTGAGAAAATTTTCCTCTTTAACGCCATTTAATACTAGTATTTCTCTTAGAAATTCCATGTTTTTAAATCAAGCAAGCAAGAAGTCTTACCCTTGAAGAAGACTACTCAAAAGCTAGTCTTTCCTCTGCTTTCCGATTTTGATCTAGGCCCTTAACAGCCTTCAAAAATTCCCTTATACTGGTATCATATAACCTTCCGTTCCAACTATCCAGAGCAGTCAAGACCGCCACATAATCACCCTCACTGTCTCGATTTTTTTTCCAGCTCTAAAATAATCCCCTATTTTGCTCCCTCTGTTTCTAGTAGCAAAAGGGCTTAGCTTTGGCTGTTACTTCATGTCGTTCTCCCTCGGTTCCAGCTAAGATTCCCTTCTTTGCCTTTCCTTGATCAACTTCACTTGCTCTTCTCCATAGTTTCTTCTACTCGTAGCTTCCATTCTCTGTGTTAAGCCTCCTCTATTTTTGTCAGCAAACCCGAGATAACAGCCCTTACTTCTTTCCTTGCTTGCCTTCACACTCTCCCACTCCCAACTCCCTTCCAAATGACATTCTTCTTCAGCCTTGCTCAAAGAAAATAGCATCTAAAAGCAGCCAAAACTCCATCCCAGAACTAACACTGTTCCTGAAGCTTTTCCAACGACCAAAGATCACAATTTCAGGCTGTTTCCAGCCGTTAACATTAACTCCAACAGAGGCAGTACTGCCTCCATCATCCGTTCCTTTATTTTTTTTGTCTCTCTAACCCATCGTTTCACCGCCACACACAATTTTTTTTCCCTTCTTGGTAGTACAATAGACGCTTCAACAATGCCGACAGCTTTAGTGTTTCTTCCACTCTTCATTGTCGGTCCCAACCTACCAATGTCAGTCCGGCATCGACAATGGCAGTGGTTGTTTGCCTTTTCCCTTGGTTCCAGCCATAATTCTGCTACTATTTCACGTCACTCCTGCTTCTTTTCCTTCTTTGTTTTCTCATCTTTCCATTCTTTTCTTCTGTTTCAACCACAAATCCCCACGCACAACTTCACCCTCTTCTGACCACTGCAACATCCAGATTTGGCCATTGAAGCACTTAGTTCTGACCACCGAAATACCCTTGCACCTGCACTATTTCGGCCTCTCTTCTTCAGCTCCATAACAGTGCTTTAATCCCCAGGTTTGCAGCACTCATACTCAACCTAGCTCTTCAGTGTTTGGAGTCCCAAAATCCGCTTCCCTTCCTTCTCTCTCCCTCGAGTTCTCTTCTATGACTTGCAGCAGCAATACTTGGCTGTTTCCTTTCTTCTTGCCGTGTGAAAGTCCCACTTTAGTGGGATTAGGTAATTGGGAATTAGCTTCCTCAAGAAGCCATTCGGGTAGTATATTATATATATATATATATATATATTATTTCTTTATAACTTAAAAGCCCAAGGTTCCCTTTATTAATGTGTTTCATATAATTTATGCTCAACTGGAAAGTGTATAATTTGAGTTTATGAATTTGTATAATTAATAGTACATGTTATATCATAAATTTTAATACCCATATTTGCCTACTAATTAATGTAAGATCTTATTATTATGTGAAGATTTCTTTAGCTAAACAAATTTAATTAATCTTATATCTTAGTTAAATTATTTAATTAAATTAAATTAATTTCTTTCGCTCACATAATTTTAATCATGCCTGTAAGAGAATTCTCCCATAATTTGATTTAACTCCATTGCATTATTCTCCAATTAATCCTTTGTCATTAATCCATTACTCCTATTCTCATGATCCTTGATAGCTCCCAATAATTGCATACTTCTCGTATCGTTTTAAATCAATTATCACTACTTTTGAATATCGCATTTATTTACTTTTCTAGTGTCGAAAATTTACAGTTATTACAAAAAGAGACCGAAGTGAATATTTTTATAAATGTTCTTAAATATTCACTTGATTTAATATAAAACCTTTATGGTTTTAATTGTGAGATAAATAATTATATAAATTTCATAAAGGTTAAGAAATGAAGAAAAACTACGATTTCCAGACTAGAGGTCTCTACACGTATTTTTAGAAGAAAACATGGTAATGGGAGTTTAAAGTTAGAAAATAAATAATTTATTTTCATAAATTATAAAAATGATTTGTTTAAAATTTCGATAATTATAAAACCATGTTTTCTATTGAATGCACGGAAAAGCGTGCATATGTGTTTTACTGTGAAAAAAGACAGTTTTGCCCTTCTATACGTTCAGTGATGATTTTGCAAACTGTCTTCATCGTATGAAAACATGATATATACCTTTATGAAATAATTTGAAAAATGTTATTTATTTTATAAATTTCATAAAGGTGATTATGTTTACATGTGAGCCTTATGGATATTTGATTTACGGTGTTTAAAATCTATAAAGGTTATGGTACGGTTTATACTGTTTTGAGACTATAGGCCCTGAGTTCATGCATTATTATTCGTGTAATTGCGTGACCCACCTGGGGCGGTGGCTCGAGTCGATGGACCTATGGGCGCACCTCAGGGCGTCACAAGGCTGATGGACCCGCCAAGTCATCAGAGGTCTCGCGGTCACCTGGCAAGTGGACCCGAGGACCACTTATAGATTATGGCCATAGATCTAGCCGAGATAGCCGTGAGGGGCGATGGCCTAGGGTGCACCCCAAAAGCGGACGACTTGTGTTCCTGAGGGAACAATGAGAGCATGATTTATTTGATGCCTAGTCTCACACACTGATTACTGTTTACTGAAAGGATTTACGGAATCCTATTTACTGTACTGTTTATTGTACTGAGCACTGGTCACTGTTTACTGATGAAAAACCGTACCAAAATACTGTGTTTACAGAACTGTATTGTGCACTGAAGTGGTAGCCACTGATTACTGTTTTACTAAACGGAAAGCTACCATTTACTGTTTATTGAACGGAAAGCTACCGTATACTATTTACTAAATTGGTAGCTACGGTTTACTGTTACTGACTAAACCGTATCGAGATACTGTTTTACTGAATACTGAATATACTATTTTACTGAACTGTACGATACGGTTACTAATTTGAAAAGAGAAATAGATGTTTATTCTAAAAGAATAATATAAGAATTATTTCTAATATAGAAATAATCAAAGAAGTGATTATCCAATGATTGGATATTTACAAATCACTGTACTGTCACGTGTTTTAAAGGGTACTGAAGTGAAAAGAAATAAGTGGTTTACTCTGTGGAAAAAAAAAACGAAGATCATATCGTTTTGAGAAAAATGGATTTAATACTCTCTACAGTTGCTTCTAGGTTCCGGAACAAGTCAGGTATTTTAAAATACCTGCCTTACTCTATCTGGATCCCTAGCCGACTGTAGTATCCTTCCTACATGTGAGCCTAGAGCCAGCTAGGAAGATTTTAAAGAGAATGAAAAATATTTTCAGCATATAGATAGCTGAATATCAAGTGTGACATATAACTCTCTTACTGAGCCGTGGTTTGCTCACTCCCCAATTTTAACATTTCAGGTTTTGATGATGGTGAGATCCAATATTTGTGGATTACGGTTGTACATAATGGACAATGTGACAGACCGACTAAAATATATCAGGTACGATCATTTATTTTCTGTATTTAGACATGTCTACAGTACTACATATTTGTAATTAAGATAGGGGATGTGTATAATGTTAACAATATTTTATTAAATTGTTTAACATCAAGTGTAAAGTGAAGTAGCACAGACAACTCAATCGAATAAAGTGTGTAAAATAAAGTGATAAATGTGGTAACGGGGCGTTACAGTTTCGGTCCTTGCTTGGGGAAGGATGAACCGCTATCTGGTGTTAAACGATAGAATGAAGGGAGACTTCAGGAGCAGAATCATAATATTTTAGATCAGGGACTGCAGGATCCTACATCGACTGCTGCATCATTGATTCAGTTCCCTTCTACATTTGGATTCGTCAAAACATCTCCTCAAGTTGACTCTGTGGGACAAGGTAAAAAAGGTCGCCCTAGGAAATGCCATTGACAACTCTCGATTCCAGGGACTATCGGGGCTAGGAAACGAAGTCTTGAGAAGGTTCAGTCCCACACTATGGAAGTGGATACTAAGAGAGTTAGAGAACTGGTGGATTCAATTCTGAAAGAATCTTCTTCATCTATATTGGCAAAGGTTGGCAATAGTAGCCAACCCTGCCACTCACCATGAGTCTTCTAGTTTGGAACTGTCGAGGTTTGGGGTCCCCTCGAACAATTCATGAATTGACCCATGCAGTCAGGAAATATAAACCCCAGATTCTCTTCCTTAGTGAGACAAAAAGGAAGAGTACTGAAGTGGATTGGTTGCGGTTTGGGTTGGGTTACATTGGATGCTTTGCAGTAGATAGTGTGGGGAGAGCTAGTGGTTGGCAATGATGTGGGACGATACAATTATGTTGGAATTACGATCTTACTCTCTTTCTCATATTGATATATCGGTGCAATCAGATAATTCAGAATCTACATGGCGGTTTACTAGTTTCTATGGAAATCCTGTCACCCATCTTCACCATGAGTCGTGGGATTTACTTTGACAATTGCACCTCCAGTCTTCTTTGCCATAGGTGTGTGCCGTGGATTTTAATGAACTCTTATGTGCACAAGAGAAACAAGGTGGTTTTGAACGTCCCGAGTCCCAAATGAACAATTTAAGAATGTGGTGAGTGATTGTGAATTTATAGACTTTCCAATTCAAGGTTCCTGGTATACCTGGAGTCGGGGTTTGGGAGGTAACCGTGTTAAAGAGAAACTGGATGGAGGTTTTGGTACGTGCAGTTGGTGGAAATTATTTCCAATGGCAATCGAATGTCATCTCTTTTCATCCACATCGGATCATTATATGCTACTCTTGGATTTACATGGTGTGTCTAAATCACATTGTCAGAGTCGTATTTTCCAATTTGAAAACACTTGGCTGCGGAATAGTGAATGTGAGAATGTTATCTCTTCTGTTTGGTAACAACACTTCTCGAGATTTTTTGGGTTTAGCAAACAAGATAGCCTTCTGTGCTAACAAGCTATCTCATTGGAGTCGACAGGAGTACGGACAGTTGAGTAGGCAAATTCAATAGCTGACGCGATGTTGAGCAAGGGGTGAGTTCTTGTCACTCACAATCTGATATGGCGCAGTTAAGGTGTAAACAATCTCACTTGGCCAGTTTACTTCGTACCGAAGAGGAGATGTGGCGGCAAAGGGCTAAAGTTATGTGGTTACAAGCCGGAGATAGGAATACACAGTATTTCCATGCGGTGGCTTCACGACGAAAAAGGAACAATTGGATTAAACGGTTGGAAGATGAGAATGGAAATCTACTAACCTCGCATGCCCAGATTCATACTAAAGGAAGAAATCACTTTGTATCTTTATTCACTTCTACTACTCGTCCACATGCTGACTTTAATTGGGGAGGAATAGAGCGAAGATTACTGGATAAGGATGTTTCTCTTTTGACTGCTCCTTTTACTGAAGCTGATGTTATCATGGCATTACATCAAATGGATGTAGGTAAGTCTCCGGGTCCGGATGGTATGACAGTGGGTTTTTACCAACATTATTGGCATATTGTGGGGCCGGATGTATCGGATTTAGTATTGAAATTTCTACATGGTACTATTGATATAGATAGTATCAATGAAACCACCATTGGGTTGATTCCAAAAGTTAAAACACCAGTCACCGTGAAGGATTTTAGACCCATTAGTTTATGTAATGTGGTCTATAAGTTAATTTCTAAAGTACTTGTCAATCGAATGAAGTTGGTACTACCTAAATTAATTGGAGAAACACAAGCAGCTTTTGTCCCTGGAAGACAAATTCATGATAATGCCATGATCGCTTATGAAATCTCGATATAGTGGATGGGTTGGGGAGGTAGCTTTGAAGCTTGACATGAGTAAGGCATATGATCGGGTAGAATGGAGTTTTCTAGAGAAAATCATGAGAGTTGTGGGTTTCCCAGAGTCATGGATCTTGTTGATTCAGAAGTGTGTGCGTACAGTTGTATACTCTGTTAAGATCAATGGGACTTTGAGTAGGAAGTTTAGTCCGACGAAGGGTTTGAGACAGGGAGACCCATTATCTCCTTATTTATTCCTCCTTTGTGTTTAGGGATTATCTCATCTCATTGACAGAGCAGCTAGCATGAAGTTATTGCGTGGAATTCGTATTGCTAGAAGTTCCCCGGTGCTCACTCATTTATTGTTTGCTGATGATATTCTGATCTTCTTCCGAGCTTCAGATAATGAATGTCATGATGTGCTGGATTTGCTACGGGTTTATGAGAATGAATCTGGACAGCAAGTAAATTTACAAAAGTCAGCAGTCTCTTTTAGCTCCAATGTCAATGATGTTCTCAAGGATCGCTTAAAGCAGGTTCTAGGTGTGGATTTGGCATTGGATAACAGTCGATATCTGGGTCTTCCCATGTTGATTGGACGAGCACATCAAAGGGTATTCCAATCATTATATGATCGGGTTTGGCAAAAGCTTCAAGGTTGGCGTGGCAAGTTACTCTCTTTTGCAGGTAGATGTGTATTGATTAAGGCAGTGGTTCTAACTATCCCTCAATATTACATGCATTGTTTCAAATTGCCACACACTTTGCTGACTAAAATTCACAGTTTAATCGCTAAATTCTGGTGGGGAGGAACAGCTAATAGAAGGAAGATATACTGGAAACACTATGATTCTTTGCGTTGCTCCAAGATGGAAGGTGGGTTTGGTTTCAAGGATTTGGAATCATTTAATTTGGCTTTGTTAGCAAAGCAGTGGTGGCGCCTTTCTCAGGATCATTCTTCTTTATGTTATAGGGTATTAAAAGGAAAATATTTTCCTCATTCCAACCTTATAAAGGCCCAAAACATTCGGGTTCTTCTTATCTTTGGAAGAGTTTATTATGGGAAAAGAAAGTGGTGCAACAAGGCTCTTTCTGGAGGGTGGGAAATGGAGACCTGATCGATATGTGGGCTGATAAGTGGATTCCAAGACCTCCAACATATAAGCTTACGCCATCAATCACAACTAAACCGATTGCTATGAAGGTGAGATTATTGATAGATGATGTGAATTGCGCTTGGAGGAGGGAAATACTTGAGGAAGTTTGTCATGAGGAAGATATTCCATATATTTTGAGCATTCCTTTAAATAGGTTCCTTGTTATGGATACCTTGGCGTGGCATGAATCGCTTTTAGGAGAATTTTCTGTAAAGTCCGCATATTATGTTGCTCTTTCAGTGATGGGGAGAGAAGTTGCTAATAGAGACCATCGCAAGAAGACCTGGAAGTTTATATGGTCAATGCATACTATTCCCAAGGTGCAATTTTATATGTGGAGATTGGTTCATCATCAGATCCTACCAACCAGTCATCTACTAAGTCACGGAGGCATTCCAATAGAAGATATTTGTGTGGTTTGCGGGGGTGCAGGAGAAACCTGGTTCCACTGTATCTTCGTATGTCCTTTAAATCGTGAGGTGTGGAGGGGATCTAAGAGCTGGGTTTTGGATCATATCTCAACTAATACAGATGCTCTTTCTTTTTGGGATAGATTCCTTGAAGTTACAGCAAGTTTGGGAGACATTGAATACGTGGCTGTGGTGTGCTGGGTCCTTTGGTTCAACAGAAATAAATGCTTACACGATCAATCATGTTTTACTACACTCTCCCTCCTACGCAGGATTGAATTCATGATGGCTGAAGCTAGGTTACTACATCCAGGAGAACCAATTCCAGCAACAATGCAACACCGGAGATGGATTGCACCAGGAGTAGGTTTTATAAAAGTGAACGTGGATGCTGCTCTCACAAGCTCCACTGCTGTTTTGGGGACGGTGGCGAGGGATCATACAGGGAATGTCCGTTACACTGCGGTAATGAGAATGTCTTTTGTTCAAGATCCATTGCATACTGAGATGCTGGCGATTTGGTTTGGTCTTGACAGAGCTATTGCATGCGAGATGAACACCATTATGCTGGAATCAGATTGTTTATTGGCTGTCCGGGAACTTAACCGTCGTCGAAGACCTACTTGGCATGGAGGTGCCATTGTTGCTAACATTAGAGAGTTATTAAACTCTTTTCACAGTGTCTCTATTTGTTATATAAGTAGATCTTCCAATATGTACCTGTAATAGCCCGTTATCACATTTTTCACGTATTTCCATACAACTTTACCGGTTGGGCTGTCTGCGATGCCATTAACACTCAACAATAACAGTAATAAATATTAAACATTTATTTAACAAAATATAGACTATAAAAATTCTTTTCATTATTCCTTATATCCAACATCCCTTATTGTCTTATTTCACTAAAGTAGTACTGTATACTTATGTCTAAAATATAAAAGAGAAGAAACTGTACCTGTCATGTTTAATTTCCATCTTGGAGCTACTTCTTTAACTCCGAGTCTTTTATCTGTGGAGTTAAAACAAAGGGGTGAGCGATTCATACGCTCAGTAAATGAAATATATGCTGCTTTATAAAACCAAAACTATATACCACAAACTGTTTATTTTTCCTAAAATCATATCAATAGGAAAACAGTGGTTATAGTAACCAACACTCTCTCAACATACCATTCAAAATCTCGGGATAAAGGTTTACTTTAAAATGTAGTAAACAGTAAATAGGATTCCGTAAATCCCCTCAGTAAACAGAAATCAATAATTTGAGACTAGGCAATAATTAACTCATGCTCTTATTGTTCCCACAGAAACACAAGTCGTCCGTTTTTGGGGTGCACCCGTAGGCCATCGCCCTTCACGGCTATCTCTACTAGATCTATGGCCACAATCTCTAGGTGGTCCTCGGGTCCACTTGCCAAGTGACCTCGAGACCGCTGATGACTTGGCGGGTCCATCAGCCCTGTGACGCCCTGAGGTGCACTCGTTGGTCCATCGACCGAGCCACCGCCCCAGGCAGGTCACGCAACTACATGAATAATAATGCATGAACTCATGGCCTAACGTCTCAAAATCAAGTTGTATCACATGAAAAACCTTTATGGAATTATTTCATAAGGTCTATCATTTCCAAAAAAGGTTTAGGCTTCTGTTTACAAAACACGTTGAAAACCTTCCAAATTCTCAATATTTAAAATCTGCTCGCCCATGGCAGCTCGCCCAATGCGAAGAACCTATGTTCGCCCGCCAATCTTTTCTTTTAAAACAACTTGTAAAACTGGCGAGCCACCGCCCACAGTGGCTCGCCCATGACCAGTTCGCCCACTTGGCATTGCCATGGTCAGTTCGCCCAACTGCAACACTTCCACGGTCAACTCGCCCAATGGGATAATACCATGGTCAACTCGCCTAGTGCGGAGAACTTGTGTTCGCCCGCCCAACTTCGCTTTTAAAATCAGAAAGCAAAACTGGCTCGCCCTTAATGGCTCGCCCATTTGTCAATTCGCCCAAAAATGGTTTATATTTTTTATTTTTCAAAGATATTTAAAATAGCTCATTTTTCAACAGAAATTACCATTGAAATCTGTTCGCCATGGTCAGTTCGCCCAACATGGCTCACCCATGGTCACTCGAAACTGGGGTGAACAAGTGTTCACCCGCCACACTCTATATTTAAAACAAAAAAACACTGGCTCGCCACTTCCGGCTCGCCCATAGTTTTTTTATCAAAACGGTTCGCCCGCCCTTAAAAATATAAACGGGATTTGGGCCAATACCAGTTCGCCCAACATAAAAACACAAGGGCTCGCCCGCCCTGTACCAGTTCGCTCAAATCAAAATATAAGGGTCGACCTTTAGCTCACCCAAATCAAAACAATTATCAAAATAATGCATGTCATAAACCAAAATAATTTCTTAATATTTTCATTATATTTCTACTCCACAGGACATGCATTTTACTTCACACATATTTCCCTTACCTGGTTCAACGAAGCCTTGCTTCCTTCTCGCTTTCCAAATCGCATACACCGAGGTCATAATTCACGGCTGCAAATAATTTATAAATTCAATTAATAATTTCATTTCTTAGCCCTAGGCGAGATTAAGATAAATGGAATGACTACTCGCCCAACAGAGCTCTAACTAGCTCGCCCAATCCGAGCTCTCCATTCACCAAATGGCTTACACGTGGGAGCTCGCCCGCCAGTACTCGCCATATATTCGTGAGCTCGCCCATTATTCAACTCGCTAGGTTTTCATTGGCTTAAATGCGGGAGTTCGCCCACATTTCTACTCGCCCAATGCCTTATGGTTTGAGCTCGCCCATTAAATCACTTCACTAGAGTTGGGCGATCTCGCCCATTTGAACAAAGAATTTACTTTGGCGAGTTCTTTATTATCTACTCGCCTCATTGGCGATTACTAATTTTCATCATTGGCGATCACAATAGTCGCCATTCTCGCCACTTATTCCATTATTTTCCTTGTTTTCATATTCTCTAGGGATCTAACTAAAAACAAGATTGTATCTATGTTTATTACGTTGTAAAACATAGAAATCTATCATCAAACACCAAGATAATCATGGAAATAAGGAAGCTCACCTTAGCCAACTGCACTTCCAGAACAGATTGCTTTCTGTCTCATGTTGGCCTCCTTTTGCTTATTCCTTCAGCTCATCAACTATGGAGGAAACGTTTTATAAGCAGGTTTATGTGTTTAGCCACTAAAGAGTGAAGCTCAGTAAATCAAGCATGGTAGGAATGGAAGAATTAGAATATTAACTTGCAGTAGAAGAACTTCCGTGAAGAAGATGGAGTTAGCTAAATCGATCTTCCTCACTTGTTACTTCTTATATAGTCCAGCTTATCCAATCCAAATCTACCACCTGTCCCTTATCTGCTTCTTTCATCATTTCACATATTTCATTCCTTTAATGCATGAAGAAAACTGAAGCACAAGTGGCGTGAAAGTCCTCCTTCCACACTCCTTTTTCTGCTTGAATTGACTTTGTTTTGTTTCTCAACCAATAAGGTTAATTCCTTGCTGACTCTAACATCTTCTCCATTAATTGTCTTCAACCGTATGACTTACAAGTCAATTTTGGCTGCTAGGTTGAATCTGTTTTCATTTTGCCCATGCTTCTTCAGTTCACCTGGTCAATCATGAGACCTCAGCTCGCCACACTACATCAGTTCGCGAACCTTTCAGCTTGCCAGCCTTATCTTGATGCAAACTTTAAATTCGGCAATTAGAAGAAATTCCCTTTTTTTTTTGCAATCACATTGAGATTTAGCGAGTGGCAGTTGCCTTTCTCGCCAACAAGGCTATTCTTTGCCTCTCTATATGGCGATCACAAGTCCTCGCCCATTTGGGTGATCATCATTAGAACTATTTAGGCGGTCAGGGTCCTCGCCCGCTTGAGCAATTCATGTTATATTGGCGAACCAATATATTCGCCCTCGCCATCTTCCAACTTGCCCTTACCATTGGCGATCTGCTCGCCAATTGGCGAACGTCCTTTCTTACTCACTCGTTGGCGAGCTATTCTGTATACTCGTCCATACATTATTTCACCATAATTGCTCTATTCACTACTCAATTTAAAGAGCTTTTCACCCAAGTGGAAATCAATATTCTTTATTTATTTAATTTCCATTATCACTTTTATGAAATTAGACTCTACAGTAGTGTAGAATCGGATCTTACATTTTCTCCCCACCTTAAGAAATTTGGTCCTCCAAATTTCAACCGAACCTATCAGTGTGAAAGGTTTGTATTTTCTTACTCATAAGGCATTCTAATTCTCAAGTAGCCTTATCCTTAGTATTTTACTGCCGGAGCACTTTAGCAACACTTTATCACTATACTTAATCTTTCCCATCCAAAATCCGTACCGATTTCTCAACGTAACTCGTGTCCTCTCTAATCTCTAGGACTCATGTCGAATCACGTGAGAAGGATATGAATAGTACTTTCTCATCATTGAGACATGGAATACGTTATGCACTCCTGACAACTCGGGACGTAATGCACGTCTCTCACACGATCTAAGATCTCCAAAGATCTCATGCCTCGAGGACTCAATTTTCCTCTCATTATGCCTCTAAATAGTGAGGCCTTAATATACATCATCTCTTGTATATATCAAGAAGTCTGTTCGACCAAGTCGAAAATGACTCTCGATCTCTGATCTTCTCATGCTATCGTGGATTATATCGTCTGCAAAATAAACCCCTTTTCAAGTGCTATGCCTATACTCTCCTTTGGCCATTATCATAAGCAAAGCCTGCCAGGGTAGAGGATTATTCCAAGAGTCTATAAAATCAACTGCACACGCTTATCGAAATCCTCGAGCGACCATATCATACACTCGGACTGTCTCTCAGTCATCGGATAAACTGCGGTGCAAAACTTAATCGGGATCCCTTAGCTTCCTATAATCTCTCTCAACACTGAGATATGAAGCGAGACTCCCTATCAAATGTAATGTTCCCTGGAATACTGTAAACCTCACAACTTCCCTGACATATAACTCGGCCAAGGCATTAATTAGCATCAATAAATTCCATACTCAAGGAATAAGCAGACTTACTCAATACATCCACAATTATCTAGATAGCATCTTACTCTTTTCAATTTTCATTTACTATAGGAAGTACCATCAACATAGGTATCTTTCTTCCTTATCACATTTTTAACTTGTATTAAATCTCGTCTCTAATATGAGACCACGAATATCTCTTTATACTCTATATTAGCTTTAATAATCCTGCCCATCTCTTCAGGTCATTAACAGTCATTTCTTTGGCGCTCTCTTGCACCCCAAGTTTATTCTTTCACGTGAGTCGGCGACTTCATAGTTTGCCCATATATCACAACATGTTATCCGTTATTGGGCGATCGCCCCCTGTGGGTCGCCCATCCCGGATTTTGCTCAAAGTCCTGAAGAATCTCAGGCTTCTTCTCTCACAACCATTTTATACTCCCTGAAATCTTTTATCACCCTTGGGAGTTAGCAAATTTTCACTTCTTTTACACAGTAACTCATTCATTCTACTTATCACTTATCATCTCATTTGGTGCTAAGTCGATAATAATTTGATGACTATCTTTTAGATAGTTTTAAATCAATCGTATGTAATTGTCCCAGTAGTCTCTTAAATACAACGCACTCGCTCTCAATATATCCCGGAGCGTCCACACAATGCTCTCGGATATCTATATCAATCAGAGGCGGTGCTAACAGCAAAATTTTGGAATCCCAAAGCCTTTTGCTATTTTCTCAAAGCATGTGGCAATTCAAGAATCCTTATCACCCATACTCACTTACTGGAACTTCACATACGTTCTCACTGTTTTACTGATATATATCGACTAAGGCATTCGGGACATCCCGAAACATGATGATGAAGTGAATTAACTCGGTTACACAATTCATATTCACTTCTATAACCTCATGGTTACACTATGACTGCCCTTCTTTTGCAGACCTAATACTAACCACCGATTACGTCTCAGGTAATCATTTTCCCCTTGATAACTTCTCTTATATCAAGTTATCATTTTTATCTCTTCTATTCTCCTAGTACATATAATGTCACTACTTGGAGAATATATTTGAGAGTATAACTTTCTCATATCAATCTCTGAAATTTAAATTTATTATCTTTCAGATTTTCATCACCACTTTATATAATTTCACATTCCCAATATATACATATATACACATAGGTATATCCTTTTTCAAGATTAACAGTACTTCTCGTATCTGCTCCTCTGAGTATGACAACTTCATCTTTTTAATTCTGGCTTGTCATTAATTCCAGCCATAACTACATAATGATCAGAGGAAATCACATTTATTCTTATACTTGGGAACTACCTCATAACTCGTGTTCCCTAGTCATCATATGATTTGTCTTCTCAAGACAATTTCATTCTTTCACTTTCATCACCACAAATTTCCTCAACAATCATATACAGGTAAATCTCATAAATCCTATATCTCAATAATCACACTTTAATCTCACTAAAATAGTGAGATCCTTTACTCATACAACTTCAATGTCTACTTAATCATTCAAGACCTCACGTCTCTAGTGTATATAGTCCAATTAGAACTCATGTTCACTAACTTAACAGTAAGGTTTTCCATTCCTAGAAGTTCGTGACGTTATTCAACAATATTGCTTATATCAATATACTTATTTATTCGCTTAAAATCATCCTAGTTGGCTCTAGGCACACAAATAGGAAGGATACTACAGTCGGCTAGGGATCCAGATAGAGTATGATAGGTATTTTAGAATACCATACTTGTTCCGGAACCTAGAAGCAACTGTAGAGAGTACAAATCCCATTGTTTTCAAAACGATATAATTATAATTTTCGTTTTCACGAATTATACCAAAACAGTTTAGTTCCCTACTCAACAATCTCTTAAGTAATCTCTCAAGCTCTTCTGATTCACTGATAAGAGCTTACAAACAGATTCCATGTTGTGAATCGAGTCAACAATCTCTCGAATCCACGTTATTCCAAAGTTTATTTAGAATTTCATCTCATCATATAATTTCAAATTCACAAACTCATATTATCTTGGATGTCTCGTTATTTACATCCAACCAAATCACTATGTATTCTCCAAACACATATATAAATTTTCAAGTCACTTTACAAGTATTTCACAATATTCCAGTTTTATGGATATCGTAACGGACCAGCCCAATCGGCCATGGCAACCCCTTTTTGGGCCCATTGACAACGATTGTTGTGACAACGCTACTTATCCATACTGTCCTCTTTGGCGATTACCTCGACGCTTGGTTCTTCCAACCGTGCTCGAGTTCACTCATCTCAAGGTTTTTCTTTCGCATCCACAGTGACTCGAACACTTGACTTCTTTAATTGTCAAGTTACTACTAATATTCATTCTCCTAATTCATAAGGAGTACATATATATCCAGTATTATCATTGATTTTAAATTATTTCTCACACAATTCACTTTTCATAATACTCAAAAATCCCTAACCAAAATAACTCATGTTTTACTTCAATTCAGACTCCAATATCCACAACAGGACCAACTATCTTGCGACCTCTCATAGTATATACTTCGGGTCGCCTTACTCATTCATATATCAGTGGGGTCCACAGTAGGGATGATCCTATACACCATCAATTACTATTTTAATTCAATTTAGTCATTCATGACTTAGATAAAACATTTCAATATAAGAGTATGTTCATAAATTCCCCTTTAATTCTCTCTCTTCTATATACATCCAAACACGCTATCTTAGGGCTTATATGCTAATATTATCCCTTTTCATCTCAATATCATCATTTCAGGATCTTAGTTCGATATGGACACAGAAGTCCTAGTGGGGCCCTCATCGAGTTCCTCACTGTACCTTACCGAATAGACTTGACATTATGATGATAAGATTGTCTATCTCATGCAAAATTTTCGGATTACTATCCCTATTTGTAACCCATAATTCATCAACTTTCACCTCATTTCAACACTTAACTCAATTCACAGTCACTTGACTCCTCTATACATTCAGACTATACAGTACTACAGGAGATGTTAACCTTTTTCAACACTTTCTGTACTACAGGCATCAACAGACATCAGACCAACCCAAGCTCTGATACCATTAAATCTGTAACAGCCCGTTATCACATTTTTCACGTATTTCCATACAACTTTACCGGTTGGGCTGTCTGCGATGCCATTAACAGTCAACAATAACAGTAATAAATGTTAAACATTTATTTAACAAAATATAGACTATAAAAATTCTTTTCATTATTCCTTATATCCAACATCCCCTATTGTCTTATTTCACTAAAGTAGTACTGTATACTTATGTCTGAAATGTAAAAGAGAAGAAACTGTACCTGTCATGTTTAATTTCCATCTTGGAGTTACTTCTTTAACTCCGAGTCTTTTATCTGTGGAGTTAAAACAAAGGGGTAAGCGATTCATACGCTCAATAAAGGAAATATATGCTGCTTTATAAAACCAAAACTATATACCACAAACTGTTTATTTTTCCTAAAATCATATCAATAGGAAAACAGTGGTTATAGTAACCAACACTCTCTCAACATACCATTCAAAATCTCGGGATAAACGGTTTACTTTAAAATGTAGTAAACAGTAAATAGGATTCCGTAAATCCCCTCAGTAAACAGAAATCAATAATTTGAGACTAGGCAATAATTAACTCATGCTCTCATGGTTCCCACAGGAACACAAGTTGTCCGCTTTTGGGGTGCACACGTAGGCCATCGCCCCTCACGGCTATCTCTGCTAGATCTATGGCCACAATCTCTAGGTGGTCTTCGGGTCCACTTGCCAAGTGACCTCGAGACCGCTGATGACTTGGCGGGTCCATCAGCCCTGTGACGCCCTGAGGTGCACTCGTTGGTCCATCGACCGAGCCACCGCCCCAGGCAGGTCACGCAACTACATGAATAATAATGCATGAACTCATGGCCTAACGTCTCAAAATCAAGTTATATCACATGAAAAACCTTTATGGAATTATTTCATAAGGTCTATCATTTCCAAAAAGGTTTAGGCTTCTATTTACAAAACACGTTGAAAACCTTCCAATTTCTCAATATTTAAAATCTGCTCGCCCATGGTCTGCTCGCCCAACATGGCTCGCCCATGGCAGCTCGCCCAATGCGAAGAACCTATGTTCACCCGCCAATCTTTTCTTTTAAAACAACTTGTAAAACTGGCTCGCCCACAGTGGCTCGCCCATGACCAGTTCACCCACTTGGCATTGCCATGGTCAGTTCGCCCAACTACAACACTTCCATGGTCAACTCGCCCAATGGGATAATACCATGGTCAACTCGCCCAGTGCGGAGAACTTGTGTTCGCCCGCCCAACTTCGCTTTTAAAATCAGAAAGCAAAACTGGCTCGCCCTTAATGGCTCGCCCATTTGTCAATTCGCCCAAAAATGGTTTATATTTTCTATTTTTCAAAGATATTTAAAATAGCTCATTTTTCCAACAGAAATTACCATTGAAATCTGTTCGCCATGGTCAGCTCGCCCAGCATGGCTCGCCCATGGTCACTCGAAACTGGGGTGAACAAGTGTTCGCCCGCCACACTCTATATTTAAAACAAAAAAACACCGGCTCGCCCATAGTTTTCTTATCAAAACGGTTTGCCCGCCCTTAAAAATATAAACGGGATTTGGGCCAATACCAGTTCGCCCAACATAAAAACACAAGGGCTCGCCCGCCCTGTACCAGTTCGCTCAAATCAAAATATAAGGGTCGACCTTTAGCTCGCCCAAATCAAAACAATTATCAAAATAATGCATGTCATAAACCAAAATAATTTCTTAATATTTTCATTATATTTCTACTCCACAGGACATGCATTTTACTTCACACACATTTCCCTTACCTGGTTCAACTAAGCCTTGCTTCCTTCTCGCTTTCCAAATCGCATACACCGAGGTCATAATTCCCGGCTGCAAATAATTTATAAATTCAATTAATAATTTCATTTCTTAGCCCTAGGCGAGATTAAGTTAAATGGAATGACTACTCGCCCAACAGAGCTCTAACTAGCTCGCCCAATCCGAGCTCTCCATTCACCAAATGGCTTACACGTGGGAGCTCGCCCGCCAGTACTCGCCATATATTCGTGAGCTCGCCCATTATTCAACTCGCTAGGTTTTCATTGGCTTAAATGCGGGAGTTCGCCCACATTTCTACTCGCCCAATGCCTTATGCTTTTGAGCTCGCCCATTAAATCACTTCACTAGAGTTGGGCGATCTCGCCCATTTGAACAAAGAATTTACTTTGGCGAGTTCTTTATTATCTACTCGCCTCATTGGCGATTACTAATTTTCATCATTGGCGATCACAATAGTCGCCATTCTCGCCACTTATTCCATTATTTTCCTTGTTTTCATATTCTCTAAGGATCTAACTAAAAACAAGACTGTATCTATGTTTATTACGTTGTAAAACATAGAAATCTATCATCAAACACCAAGATAATCATGGAAATAAGGAAGCTCACCTTAGCCAACTGCACTTCCAGAACAGATTGCTTTCTGTCTCATGTTGGCCTCCTTTTGCTTATTCCTTCAGCTCATCAACTATGGAGGAAACGTTTTATAAGCAGGTTTATGTGTTTAGCCACTGAAGAGTGAAGCTCAGTAAATCAAGCATGGTAGGAATGGAAGAATTAGAATATTAACTTGCAGTAGAAGAACTTCCGTGAAGAAGATGGAGTTGGCTAAATCGATCTTCCTCACTTGTTACTTCTTATATAGTCCAGCTTATCCAATCCAAATCTACCACCTGTCCCTTATCTGCTTCTTTCATCATTTCACATCTTTCATTCCTTTAATGCATGAAGAAAACTGAAGCACAAGTGGCGTGAAAGTCCTCCTTCCACACTCCTTTTTCTGCTTGAATTGACTTTGTTTTGTTTCTCAACCAATAAGGTTAATTCCTTATTGACTCTAACATCTTCTCCATTAATTGTCTTCAACCGTATGACTTACAAGTCAATTTTGGCTGCCAGGTTGAATCTGTTTTCATTTTGCCCATGCTTCTTCAGTTCACCTGGTCAATCATGAGACCTCAGCTCGCCACACTACATCAGTTCGCCAACCTTTCAGCTTGCCAGCTTTATCTTGATGCAAACTTTAAATTCGGCAATTAGAAGAAATTCCCTTTTTTTTTTGTAATCACATTGAGATTTAGCGAGTGGCAGTTGCCTTTCTCGCCAACAAGGCTATTCTTTGCCTCTCTATATGGCGATCACAAGTCCTCGCCCATTTGGGCGATCATCATTAGAACTATTTGGGCGGTCAGGGTCCTCGCCCGCTTGAGCAATTCATGTTATATTGGCGAACCAATATATTCGCCCTTGCCATCTTCCAACTCGCCCTTACCATTGGCGATCTGCTCGCCAATTGGCAAACGTCCTTTCTTACTCACTCGTTGGTGAGCTATTCTGTATTCTCGCCCATACATTATTTCACCATAATTGCTCTATTCACTACTCAATTTAAAGAGCTTTTCACCCAAGTGGAAATCAATATTCTTTATTTATTTAATTTTCATTATCACTTTTATGAAATTAGACTCTACAGTAGTGTAGAATCGGATCTTACAGTACCACAATATGGCAAAACTGTCCTGTATTGCTGGTGAGGTCAAAGAGTGGAGAGGTCATCCTCCATTTCCTTTTACCAATCCAGACTACGTTGCTATTAATGAATAAAACAACAGGACTTATTAAAAAAAATAATAAAGATGAAAAGAACAATTTTTTTTAAAAGCTTATTAAATATTAATAAAATTGATAGAATTCACATATTTGATTGTATAATTTATAACATCTCATAAATCTCTTCAATCCAATATAGATTGAGTTGAGTTTCAATAGAAGGTCTTTTTTCTTAAAGGTGGCATGAGTTTAGAAATTGCCTTCCCCTTTTGAAAAGAAAAGACAATTTTTCAAAATCTTTAAAGATTTTTTATTGACTGAACCTCATTTTCTATTGACTTAAAATATTTTATGTGTACCAAATACTCGAAAATGTGAAAATATTTTCGGAAAAATGAAACATATGAACCAAATAGACTACTTAAATTATTTTGATTTTAGCCTTTTTTATTTTTTTTTCAATCCAAAAGTTCATTTGAATGTTTACAAATGTTCCAAACTATTGTTTTCAATCCGGAGATATTTTTAATTATTTTAAATATTTATATTTTTAAATATTTTTAAATAATTTTTAAAATATTTTACTTATTTTTAAAATTTTTTATATATTTTTAAAATATATATAGCTAACAGAATGCACAAATGACATGACATATATTAAAGAAAGGACTATTATCTTATCTACTGTTAGTGAAATTTTTTAACTCTACAAGCGAGATTACGATGATGACATAAGTTTCATTTTATTTATTTATTTATTTTAATATTTTTAAAAAATACATATCATTATTTTAATCTCATTTATAAAATTAAAAAATTCTTATTAATGTTAAATAGGATAATAATCTCTAAAGGTAACTTTCAAAAATTTTAAAAAAAATTATAATTTTTCCCTTACTTAGGTGGCTATCAAAAATAAAAATAAAAAATTATAGTTTTCCCCTTACTTTGACACATCATCAAATTTTGACCGATTTTGAAACTTTTTGTAAGTATTCTTTGTACTATTAAAAGGAGTTTTTATCTTTGCAACACACGTGTACACGTTGCTCCATTGAAAAAATGTGAATGCTTGACAGGTGTAATAAATTCTTTGCTCATTTTTTGGTTATAAATTCTTTCCTCATTGTTTCAGCAATTCTTCCTCTCCTTCTTTGCTTCATTTATTTTTCATGTTTGATATTGTAACATCCCAAAGCTACTGTATATCATGATACTTACTCATAACTTACACTTAATTACCGGTTGGACTGTCTGTGATGCTTAACAACTTCTACTGCTTTATTAAAAATTGGTACTTTTACTTCACATACTAATATGTAAATATGAATTATTAAGGTCTTTTCCTTAAGATGTATATACATTCTCTTCTATTTAAAGTCGTACTGTACAACTTTACTGAATATATAAAAGAATACCACATACCTTCGATATCAAATCTCAGGAAGGTAAGTCTCTTAGTCCAAATCAGTTATCTGTGGAGTGAAAAATAAGGAGTGAGCGACAACGTGCTCAGTAAGGAAGGTGTATGCTGCGTTATAAATAGAAAAAAAAACTATATTCTCAAAGCCACTTAATTATCCTAACGATCAAATCCATTAGGAAAACAATGAATATAGTTAACATTCAACAAGATTTAATAGGTCCTTTCAGAAATCATATGATTGAGACTAGGCAACAATTTAAATCATGCAAAGAACACAAGTCATCCGCTTTTGGGGTGCACCCGTAGGCCATCGCCCCTCACGGCTATCTCAACTAGATGTATGGCCATAATCTATAGATGGTCCTCGGGTCCACTTGCCAAGTGACCTCGAGACCGCTGATGACTTGGCGGGTCCATCAGCCCTGTGACGCCCTAAAGTGCGCCCATAGGTCCATCGACCCGAGCCACTGCCCCAGGCAGGTCACGCAACTACATAAATAACAATGCATGAACTCATGGCCTAACGTCTCAAAATCAAGTTATATATTATGTTATTATTTCCACAAAATGATCTGATTTCCAAAAGGTCTTATAAAACAGTAAAACAGCCCGCAATCTCAACCTTTTCCGTGTGAGAAAGGCATGGGTTATACTGGCTCGCTCATGGCTAGTTCGCTCATCATCAGCTCGCCAATAGTCAACTCGCCCAATGGTCAACTCATCCAATAGTCAACTCGCCCAATAATCAATCCTCCTCAAAAAGTTTATATTTTCTATTTTCCACATATTAGACTATCTTATTTTTCGTTTAAGAAAATAAACTTTAAACCTTTTCACCATGGTCAGCTCGCCCATCACGACTCGCCCATGACTAGCTCAACAAGGCGGCGAATTAGTATTCGCCCGCCACTATACATTTCAAAACAAAGTTTGACTCATCAATTAATAACTCGCCCGCCTTTAATTAAGGCAAGGGTCTCCCGCCCAAACAACATAAAAAAAAGTTCGCCCAACTTTGGCTTGCTCGGATTTCTCTTTAAAACAAGGGCACTCGCCCAGATTCTCATAAAAATTCTTAGCTTAATACTTTATTGAAGGTTAGGATCGCCCGCCCTAACCAGTTTGCCCAACAAACAACATATGGCGGCTTTGTAGCTCGCCCAAGATCAAAACACTTTATTTAAACCAATGCATGTCAGAAAACAAAACCATTACTAATATTTTTTTAACACTTTTACTCCACAGGACATGCATTCACTTCACATACTACTTCCTTACCTGATCTCACGAAGTCTTTCTTCGCCTTGCTTCCTGCTCGCCAATAGCAATTCCCAATTCCCGGGTGCAAATAATTAATGAAACTATTAATATTTTCTTTTCTAACAATTTTCCTAAAACTATTTTCAATTACTTTGGCGAGATAATAGCTCGCCCAACTGAGCTCGCCCAGAGTTACTCTTTATTCATTTATTTGGGAGCTCGCCCAACATTCAGCTCGCCGGACTTATATTTTCTTAGATGTAAGAGTTCGCCCAATTTTACTCGCCCAATGCCTTATACATGTGAGTTCGCCATACGGCTTTCTACTCAGAGATGGGCTCGCCCATGTATTAAGCTAGTGTTGGGCGACCTCTTTATTTACTACTCGCCTTATTGGCGAACATCAGCATTTCTCCTGGGCGATCATTATTGTCGCCATTCTCGTCTTTTTTTTTGGCGATCATTTATCCTCGCCCATCCTTTGGGCGAGTACCTACTTTTGCTTGCCAATTTGGCAAGCTGTTGGATAATTACTTCGCCTATTATGTTTCTTATACATTTTAACAGGATTTAGCAACAACCAGACTATATCTATGTTTATTACGTTTAAAACATAGAATTCCAGCATTAAATATTAAGAGAACCATAGAAATATGGAACTCACCTTAACTAAGTTGCTCTTCCAACAACAGAGTGTTTTCCTTGCCTTACTTAGCTTTACTTTGCTTATTCCTCAGCTCTTCAACAATAGAAAAAGGTTTGGCTAATTAAGAATGGAGTTCTCATGGCTCATGTACGTGAGGAAATGGAAGAAATATTAAACTTGCAGAAAACAAAGGATTAGGCGAGAAGGTTGTTTAAGGAGGAGAAGTTTGCTTCCATCGTTTTTTTTTCCTCTTTAAGCCTCCTTATATAGCCATGTTGGTCCAACCACGACTCACCATCTGCTCCTTATCCCTTCCTTCATCATTACCTCGTCTTGTAGTGCATTAATTCATGAAGAAAATTGCACCAAAAGAACATCTGAAACGGCATTAAAACGGGTAGAAAAGTGCAGCAAAAAGGCGACAATAGCTCATTTTTTTTCATACACGTTTTTGACTTAGTTTACTCTTCTTTTCTGCTTCTTTTCCACGCCACTTCCAGCAGCCACTATTATTGACTTGCTCCTCTTTGCCATTAAATGTCTCACCTAATTTGTACAGAAAGTAAGGTGGTGTGTAGTCCACTTATAGCTTCTTACATTGACTTCATCTCATTCTTTTCTTTTGTCTTGTAGTATATTAATTCCTGAAGAATTTCTCAACACAAGACTTCGACTGGCCCTTGTTTGTCCTATTGCCATTAATCCCTTTCACACTTTCATTTAATGCTTTTAATTTCTCTCATTCAGTATGGGCGATCGGGAGCACTCGCCCCGTTTGGGCGAACTCCCTACTCGCCCTAGGCACCATCATTGGCGTTCTGTTCGCCAATTTAGCTCGCCCATTAGTGAGCAGCCTTCCTTGCTCGCGCATTGGCGAGCTGCTCGACGTCCTCGCCCAGACATTATTTTACCGACATTCTTCCATACACATCTCAAGTTAAGGAGTTTTTCATCCAAGTGAAACTCAATATTCAATATTTACTTCATTTACATTTTCAAATTTTATTAAGTTTGGGTCTATAGTAGTGTAGAATCAGATCTTACATTTTCTCCCCACCTTAAGAAATTTGGTCCTCCAAATTTAACTTGAACCTATCACTGGAAGAGCTCTGGATACCTCTCACGCATAAGACTCTCCAACTCCCAAGTAGCCTCCTCCTCGTTATGATACTGCCAGAGCACTTTAACCAGAGAAATCGTCTTAGATCGCAATACTTTATCCTTTCTATCCAAGATCCGTATCGGCTTCTCAACGTAACTCATGTCCTCTCTGATCTCCAGTGGCTCATGTCGAATCACGTGAGAAGGATCTGGATGGTACTTTCTCAACATCGAGACATGGAATACGTTATGCACTCCTGATAACTCTGGTGGTAGTGCTAACCGATATGCCATATCTCCCACGCGATCTAAGATTTCATAAGGCCCAATTTATTGGGGACTTAACTTTCCTCTCTTCCCGAATCTCATTATACCTTTGGACGGTGAGACCTTTAAAAACACATAATCTCCCGCTACAAACTCTAATGGTCTGCGTCTAGTATCTGCATAACTCTTCTGCCGACTTTGAGCTATTCTGAGCCTTTCACAAATCATCCGTACATCACGAGAAGCCTGCTCGACCAAATCGGGAGCTAATAATTTACGGTCTCCCACTTCTTCCTATGCTATCGGGGATCTGCATCGTCTGCCATACAAGGCCTCATACGGTGCCATGTCGATACTCGTATGAAAACTATTATTATAAGCAAACTCTGCCAGGGGTAAGTGATCATCCCATGAGCCTCTAAAATCCAATGCACACGCTCTCAACATATCCTCGAGCGTCTGTATAGTACGCTCGGACTGTCCATCAGTCTGTGGATGAAAAGCGGTGTTAAAACTCAACTGGGATCCCATAGCCTCCTGAAATCTCTCCCAAAAATGAGAGGTGAAGCGAGAGTCCCTATCTGAGGTAATACTCACTGGAACACCATGTAGCCTCACTATCTCCCTGACATACAAATCGGCCAAGGCACTAACTGAATCTGTAGATCTCATGGCTAAGAAATGAGCAGACTTAGTCAATCTGTCGACTATCACCCAAATAGCATCATACCCCTTCCGGGTCCGTGGTAATCCCATAATAAAATCCATAGTTACATGCTCCCATTTCCATATAGGAATCGATAATGGTCGAAGCATACCTGCCGGTTTCTGATGCTCAATTTTAATCTGCTGGCATGTTAGACATCTGGTAACAAAATCAACAATGTCTTTCTTCATCTTAGGCCACCAATACACTCTCCGGAGATTCTGGTACATCTTAGTACTACCCGGATGTAACGTATATTTAGAGGTATGGGCCTCTGATAAAATCAAATCTCGAATTTGCCGATCACTGGGAACACATATCCGATCTCTAAACCTCAGTATCCCATCGGTGCCAATCTCAAAATCTGACATAACTCCCATCTGAATCTGACTGGCCACCCCAATGCAATAATCATCCCTCCTCTGAGCTTCCCTGATTCGATCCATCAAATCTGGCTCTATACGAAAACTAGCCGTAACTCCATACTGGTCAGAGGAAACAACTGTCAGGCTGAGTTAGAAAACTGCTCAATCAAATCATGTTCCCTGATTATCATATAAGATACCATGCCAACATGTTTACGGCTAAGTGCATCTGCTACTACATTAGCTTTACCTGGGTGATATAAAATCTCACAATAATAATCCTTTAATAGTTCCATCCACCGTCGTTGCCTTAAATTTAACTCTCGCTATGAGAATATATATTTCAGACTCTTATGGTCTGTAAATATCTGAAATTTCTCCCCGTATAAGTAATGCCGCCATATCTTAAGTGCAAACACTACTGCGGCTAGTTCCAAATCATGTGTCAGGTAATTCCTCTCATGGTCCTTCAACTGTCGAGAACCATAGGGTATAACCCGACCATGCTGCATGAGCACACACCCTAATCCTTGAGCGGATGCATCAATATACACCATAAATCCTCCTGATCCGCTAGGAAGGGTTAAAACGGGGGCACTAGTCAACCTCTTCTTAAGCTCGAGAAAACTACGCTTACACACATCATTCCACTCAAACTTCACATCCTTACGTGTGAGTCGTGTCAATGGAGCAGCAAGTCTAGAAAATCCCTCCACAAACCTGCGATAATATTCGGCAAGACCTAAGAAACTCCGTATCTCGGTAATCGTGTTAGGCCTTTCCCACTGAACAATGGCCTTTATCTTGGACGGATCAACTGACACCCCGTCTTTCGACACTACATGTCCGAGAAATATAATATGGTCAAGCCAGAACTCGCATTTACTAAGTTTAGCATACAATTTCTTTTCTCTGAGGGTCTGTAAAACAATCTGCAAATGCTGCTCGTGCTCCTCTAGAGTCTTAGAATAAATCAGGATATCATCTATAAATACTATGACAAATTTATCCAGAAAAGGATGAAACACCTCATTCATCAAACTCATAAAAGCTACAGGGGCATTTGTTAACCCAAAAGGCATTACTAGGAACTCATGGTGACCATAACGAGTCCGAAATGCTGTCTTATGCACATCCGGCTCTTTAATTTTCAACTGGTGATAGCCTGATCGGAGGTCTATTTTGGAGAACACCTGTGCACCCCTGAGCTGGTCAAACAAATCATCAATCCGGGGTAGTGGATACTTATTCTTAATGGTAGCCCGATTCAACATCCGATAATCTATACACAACCGGAGGCTACCATCCTTCTTCCGAACAAAGAGTACTGGAGCTCCCCAAGGTGACACACTGGGACGTATAAATCCCTTATCTAATAACTCTTGGAGCTGCTTCTTGAGCTCATCCAACTCCGTCAGTGCCATTCGATATGGGGGTCTAGAAATCGGCTCTGTACCAGGTACCAACTCGATCATGAACTCTGTCTCTCGATCCGGTGGTAACCCTGGTAAATCCTCTGGAAATACATCCGAGAAGTCCTTAACCACAGGAATCTCTTGAATCTCTGGACGTTTCCTCTCTACATCCTCCACACTAGCAATATATCCTTCATAACATTCATACACAACCACAATTTCAGTACACATCATTTCACAAACATATATTCATAAACATTTTATTAATTTACAATAATTTTACAATGTATTTTTCGGGATGAGAGAAGGTAATAAACTTAGTATTACAATCCAAACTAACATAGTTTGCAGCTAACCAATCCATACCTAAAATGATATCAAAATCATATATATCTAACAAAATTAAGTTAGCTGTCATGACCTTCTCTCCTATAGTCAATTTACAATTCCTATATATAATATCCGTCCTCTGGAAATCATTAAAAGGGGTTTTCACTCGCAAGGTATACTCTAACAACTCCGGCTCTACTGGGGTCCTGTTGGCATATACAGGCGATAAAAATGAATGAGTAGAACCCGGATCAATTAAGGCAATTACGGGGATATCGAATAGATAAACCTTACCTTTAATCACATCGATAGAGGCGTTGGCAGTCTCCTGATCCAAGGCATACACCCGACCCTGAGTCACAACCTTTTTACCCTTCTCTGCGGCTGTCGCCCGCCTAGGCTGTGAGGGTGTCGCTTTCTCTGGCTCACGTTAAGCTGTCGGGGCCGCTATCTGAGGTGCTGCAGGAGGAATAGTAGAAGCAGTCGATTCTCTGAGCATCGGGCAATTCTTGATAAAGTGCCCCGTCTGTCCACATCTAAAACATGCCCCAGATATTAAAGGACAAGGGCGTGACCCATGCGACCTTCCACAATGTCTACATAAGGGCGCAACACTTCTCTGAGTAGTGGTGGGGCCATTGGCAAGAGTAGAAACTGCTGGTCTATCAAATCTGCCCTCTGAAATCTGTATGCCCGTAGATCTAGTCCTCTTAGACTGCTCTCTACCTGGTCTGTCCTCCATAAATCTCTTGGCCTTTCCCTTTGTTTTGCCTTTACTCTTGCTACTAAAATCGAGCTAGAACTGCTCATAGTCCCACTCACATAGCTGAGCCCGTTTAACTATCTCATCATAAGTC
Source organism: Heritiera littoralis (assembly GCA_031772115.1). NCBI lineage: Eukaryota > Viridiplantae > Streptophyta > Magnoliopsida > Malvales > Malvaceae > Heritiera > Heritiera littoralis. The sequence goes on along the minus strand of JAPDPK010000066.1, from coordinate 3,129,302 downwards.
TGTATATCAAATGGGGCTAGCTTCACTCTGATAGATGGCCTCAAACCAGCCCTAAACCTCGAAATCTTATATCTGGTATTCGCACTAGTCTGAGGATCAAAACGGCTCAATGTAGTAAATTTGGCCTCATACTCGGCCACTGACATACCACTCTGCACTAAATCCATAAATTCCTGCTGTAATTTTTCCTGAGCAGTGTCAGGAATATACTGCCTCCGAAAAGGCATCAACAAAAATATCCCAGGACAATTCCTGATGCTAAGCAAATAAGACGGTCTGAGTGGCCTTCCACCAATGTCTCGCATCATCTGCCGACTGAAACACTGCTAGGCCTACCTTCTCCGTCTCTGAACATCTCATAATCTTAAGTAATCTTTCGATTTCGATAATCCACTACTCTGCCACCAATGGATCCCTAGTACCTTTAAACTTAGGTGGATCCAATTTCTTAAATGATTTCACCAATGCCACATTATAGTAAGACTCCACATCTCGAGGCGGCTGAATCAATGGCTGTGGTGGAGCTACCTGTGGCTGAGGTGCTGGTGGTGGAATAGGCTAAGGCTCAGGTACAACTGGTACCGGCTGTGGCGGTACTGGCGCCTGTACTGGGGCTGCAGGAGCATTAGCTCTCTCCCTCTCCGCCCTATCCGTGGCTCTGTCCACCTGATACATAGCCATAAAATCGGCTACTAATCTCTCTACTTGGTTCACATGAGAATCAATGCTATCTAGCTGTAGAGGACGTGGAGGTCTTGGGGCAGGTTCCAGTGTCTGTGATTCTGGAGTCTGTACCGCCCTACCTCAGCCTATACCTATCATTGAGCGCATCCTCCTTCTTCCACTCATATCTGTACCACAGAGATCATTTATCAATACATCAATTATATATTCAGATTGTACAGTACTATAGGGAATGTATACCATTTACCTTAAGCATCACTAAACATCCGACCAGCCCTGCTCTGATACCATTTAATCTGTAACATCTCAAAGCTATTGTATATCATGATACTTACTCATAACTTACACTTAATTATCGGTTGGACTGTCTGTGATGCTTAACAACTTCTACTGCTTTATTAAAAATTGGTACTTTTACTTCACGTACTAATATGTAAATATGAATTATTAGGGTCTTTTCCTTAAGATGTACATACATTCCTTTCTATTTAAAGTCGTACTGTACAACTTTACTGAATATATAAAAGAATACCACATACCTTCGATATCAAATCTCAGGAAGGTAAGTCTCTTAGTCCAAATCAGTTATCTGTGGAGTGAAAAATAAGGAGTGAGCGATAACGTGCTCAGTAAGGAAGGTGTATGCTGCGTTATAAATAGAAAAAAAACTATATTCTCAAAGCCACTTAATTATCCTAACGATCAAATCCATTAGGAAAACAATGAATATAGTTAACATTAAACAGGATTTAATAGGTCCTTTCATAAATCATATGATTGAGACTAGGCAACAATTTAAATCATGCAAAGAACACAAGTCATCCGCTTTTGGGGTGCACCCGTAGGCCATTGCCCCTCACGGCTATCTCAACTAGATGTATGGCCATAATCTATAGATGGTCCTCGGGTCCACTTGCCAAGTGACCTCGAGACCGCTGATGACTTGGCAGGTCCATCAACCCTGTGACACCCTGAAGTGCGCCCATAGGTCCATCGACCCGAGCCACCGCCCCAGGCAGGTCACGGTACTACATAAATAACAATGCATGAACTCATGGCCTAACGTCTCAAAATCAAGTTATATATTATGTTATTATTTCCACAAAATGATCTGATTTCCAAAAGGTCTTATAAAACAGTAAAACAGCCCGCAATCTCAATCTTTTCCGTGTGAGAAAGGCATGGGTTATACTGGCTCACTCATGGCTAGTTCGCTCATCGTCAGCTCGCCAATAGTCAACTTGCCCATTGGTCAACTCACCCAATAGTCAACTCGCCCAATAATCAATCCTCCTCAAAAAGTTTATATTTTCTATTTTCCACATATTAGACTATCTTATTTTTCGTTTAAGAAAATAAACTTTAAACCTTTTCACCATGGTCAGCGGACCCATCACGACTCGCCCATGACTAGCTCAACAAGGCGGCGAATTAGTATTCGCCCGCCACTATGCATTTCAAAACAAAGTTTGACTCATCAATTAATAGCTCGCCCGCCTTTAATTAAGACAAGGGTCGCCCACCCAAACAACATAAAAAAAAGTTCGCCCAACTTTGGCTTGCCCGGATTTCTCTTTAAAACAAGGGCACTCGCCCAGATTCTCATAAAAATTCTTAGCTTAATACTTTATTGAAGGTTAGGATCGCCCGCCCTAACCAGTTTGCCCAACAAACAACATATAGCGGCTTTGTAGCTCGCCCAAGATCAAAACACTTTATTTAAACCAATGCATGTCAGAAAACAAAACCATTACTAATATTTTCTTAACACTTTTACTCCACAGGACATGCATTCACTTCACATACTACTTCCTTACCTGATCTCATGAAGTCTTGCTTCGCCTTGCTTCCTGCTCGCCAATAGCAATTCCCAATTCCCGGGTGCAAATAATTAATGAAACTATTGTCATAACGTATTAAGTTTTGGAAAACCTAATAGCTAGACACTAAAATCAAAGGAGTCGCCACCAACCATTCTACCTAGGTGTGATTGGTCACCTATTCAAACTAAGGATAAGGCTTGGTCTACGTTCAAAGATACTAGGGTTCGGGAGTACGGTTACATGTAGGGAAGGATTAGCACCCCCACAACGCCCATCCTAAAATGGTACCAACTGGTTTTAGGTTATCTTTACAATTTGCCTTATGTTTATATTAATTTCGATATGCTTTTATATTGGGAATGTTTCTAAGATTTTTCCATCAATTTGGCTCCAATCTTAAAAATCTCCCTCACCTCAAGATGTTCAAGGAGTCTCAATTGACTTTCTTCAATTCCATCGTCGGATCAATTAAATACTTTATGAAATCTTATTCTTTCTAATTTTGGCTCTAATTCGACTCCATATTAATCTATATATTTTTAATCTTATTTCATATTATATCTATATATTTTATTTATTTTATTTATTTATTTAGAGAATAAATATGAATCATGGTTTATTGAAGATTTTCTTAAAAGCGTCCCATCAATTTGGCTCGGCTTAAAAGAAATCTTTTCACCTAGAAAATTCAAGGAGTCCCAATTGACTTTCTTGAAATTTCATCATTGGCATAATTCATATATTTTTTTATTTCCTATGATTTTATTCCAAGCTATTTAGTTCGTTTATTTATTCACTTATCTAATTTTATTTAAATTTCCTTAACTTTAATCTTGATTTTATTTATTTCATTTATTTATATTTATTTAATAATCATGAATTATATTTTATCGAAAACTCTTTCAAAAGTATCCCATCAATTTGGCTCAACTTAAGAAAGAATTTCCTCACCTAGACATTTTTAAGATGTCTCAATTGATTTTCTCTAAATGTCATCATCGGTATAATCTTTATTTAATCTCTAGTCATTAAATGAATTTATTAGTCTATATCTAAATTTGTTTATGAGAATCATAACTATCCGTTTCTTCTTATAAGTATATTTTAGTTTTATAATTTCATGAATATGACAATATTATATTTTATCTAATAATTTCTTTGTTTAATTTAAAATCTTATTAAATTTTAGCCACTTAGTTTATTAATAAAGAAAATTTTTAATTATTTAACTTAACAATTTAAATTTGTATTTTTAATTTACACCAACTATATCTTATTTAAAAATCCCAATTTTATTTATCTTCCTAAGTTACAAATTCAATTTTTAATTAATCATCTCAAGTAATTACTTCCCTAAGTCTAATTTCAATTTTATTAAATCTCTTAATTTTTTATTCAATCCTTATCTCAATTTTAATCCCACAAAATCAAATTAACATATATAAAAATTAAATAAAAAAAATAAACATACATACCCAAAGACAAGTCCGGTCTTCTTCCTTGCTTCTTCGCTCTGGTTTGTATCCCTTCTTTCACGACAGTACCATACTTTGGCTTGGCAGCAGGGAACGGTAATGACACTGGTGCAAGGAGCAGGCAACGGGCGGTGAAGACTTAGCAGGGAGTGGGCATATGCAGTGATGATGTGTGCAGCAGCAACAGGGCTTGGTTGCGGTGCAACGGGCGATACTTGAAGCAAAGGATAGATGGCGTGGTGGCTGGTTCAGGGGCGACTCCAAGAAGAACTGCAGCACTGCAGTAATGTTGCAACAGCAGGACCAGCGACAGTAGGGGCGAAGTGCAGCAAGCTATGGTGATGGTGTGTGGCAAGGGAGTTGTGACAGTGCAGCAGCGCTGTAATGAAGATGAATATGAACCGTGGTGAGGAGATGATGATGGTAGAGGCGATGAGATGAAGATGAGCAAGCGGGATGGTCGAGCTAAGCAAAGGTTTCAATAAAGGAACAAGGCACTGCAGTGATGACGTGAGGGTGTCCAGGTAGTCATGCAAGGGTGGCGATGATGACTACGGCAGCATGGGACGATGAGAGCAGCAGCGGAATGGGAGCATGGCAGGAGCAGCGATGAAGCAAGGACCATAAGGAAGGGCACGGGTTTTGAGGATAAAGGTTAGGTGTTGGTGATGAAGGTCAGCTTGATGAGGCCACCAGCTAGGTTTTTACTCTAGGTTTTTTCTTGTGTTTTTCCCCCTTCTCTAGGGTTTTCTCTTCCTCTTTATATACATATTTTTTGTATCTCCTTTTGGAAAATGAATCAATGAGTTTATTCATCCCATAATCATGGGATTTTATTCATTTATTTTCATTTGACCTTTCCATCTTTTTTTTTTATTTATTTCCTTTTCATTATTTTATTTTTGGTAATTTATTTTTAGATTTTATTTCACTTTGATTATTTCCTTTATTATTATTATCTTTCTTATGGCAACAAATCATTGAAGTCAACTCTCTTTTATTTTATGGTTTGTTTCTTTTATTTATTTTTATTTTTATGTTTTTATATATATATATAAAAAAAATTGTTCGGACAAAATTAGGTGTCTACAGTTGCCCCTCTTTGCACTTTGCTGTGAAACAGTAATGGTGCAAAGACATAGACAACCATTTTGTCCAAATGCAAGTCCTATCCAAAATTTTTTTTTTTGGGATATTTTCTAGCCATCTCTCTCATAAGGCTAAGGAAATGAATGTTAGATGAAGTTTTCCTAGTCTCTCCTATCATAAGACTAAGGAAATGAAAGTAGAATGGGATTTCCTAATCCTTTCTATCACAAGATTAAGGAATGCAAAATGAAGTTCCTAGTCTCTCCTATCATAAGACTAAGGAATGCAAGATGAAGTTTTCCTGGTCTTTCCTATCATAAGACTAAGGAATGCAAAAACGAATGGGATTTCCTAATCTTTTCTGTCACAAGATTAAGGAATGCAAAGTGAAATTCCTAGTCTCTCCTATCATAAGACTAAGGAATGCAAGATGAAGTTTTCCTGGTCTTTCCTATCATAAGACTAAGGAATGCAAAAACGAATGGGATTTCCTAATCTTTTCTGTCACAAGATTAAGGAATGCAAAGTGAAATTCCTAGTCTCTCCTATCGTAAGACTAAGGAATACAAAAATGAATGGGATTTCCTAATCTTTTCTATCACAAGATTAAGGAATGCAAAGTGAAATTCCTAGTCTCTCCTATCATAAGACTAAGGAATACAAAAATGGATGGGATTTCCTAATCTTTTCTATCACAAGATTAAGGAATGCAAAGTGAAGTTCCTAGTCTCTCCTATCATAAGACTAAGGAATACAAGATGATCATGAAATAAAAGCCCCTTTCACTAGAGGTTATGAGACTTTTGAAAACAAAAAGCTCCTCTCAACAGAGGCCACGAGACTTTTTGAAAAATAAAGAGCTTCTCTCATCAGAGGCAATGAGACTTTTGAAAAACAAAAAGCTCCTCTCAACAGAGGCAATGAGATTTTGAAAAATGACCTTGTGCTCCTCTTACCAGAGGCATTGGAACTTTGAAAAATAATCTTGTGCTCCTCTTACCAGAGGCATTGAAACTTTGAAAAATAATCTTGTGCTCCTCTCACCAGAGGCATTGGAACTTTGAAAAATAATCTTGTGCTCCTCTCACCAGAGGCATTGGAACTTTGAAAAATAATCTTGTGCTCCTCTTACCAAAGGCATTGGAACTTTGAAAAATAATCTTGTGCTCCTCTCACCAGAGGCATTGAAACTTTGAAAAATAACCTTGTGCTCCTCTCACCAGAGGCATTGAGACTTTTAAAAAAATAAATTTGTGCTCCTCTCACCAGAGGCATTGGAACTTTGAAAAATAATCTTGTCATTTCAGAATACCAGTTAACATGGGTTTGACTAGGCTTAACTTCCATTTTAATGCCAATAATATTGGGCTTTATTCTCCTTTAAGGTGCCAGCTAAACTGGACTTTACTCTCATCTACGGTTTTTTCAAAAAGTATTTTTCTCATCATCTTCTCATACCTCATCATTTTTCAAATTACCATCTCTTATATTTTCTCTTTTCCTCAAAATTCAAATCATTCAAAACTTCTTATCCTAATGTCTTAACATATAGTTCAATGTCCAAAATGCACTAGTGAAATGTCATGCATGTCATGAATATAATGAATGCTATGAATGTTATGCACATGTCAATGTCATGCTCCCTGAATTATTCCATGAATGTATGCAAATGCATTCTCAATTGTGGTAACAAGATTCTCAAGCTCTTCTTGCCTTTCTCAAGTCTCACATATCTGCGGAATTCTTTAAATCTCCTTTCATTTAACATCCCATCTTTTATTGATCCTAGTCCAGTTATGCCCAAAGACTAGCCATCATGTTTCCAGATTTGTATATTCATCATTTACTTTTGTTTCTTTCTCTCTCTTAGTAATGCAAGATTTCTCAAATATATTTTTTTTTCAAAAATTTACCCAAAGAAGGTCACCAACATTTATTTATTTTCCTTCCAACTCGACCACCAATGTAATGCACTTATGCATATTCTCCATTTGTTATATGGGTGGTATAAATTTAAAATGACCAAGAGAGATATAGATATTCATTCTTAGAAAAGGAACATGAAATCAAGAAAAATCAATGGGACAGTCTGTTTGGAATAGGGTTTTCAGTATCCATTTAATGAACATTCTGACAATTTCAATCATGTCAATCTAAAATTCTTTTCCAAAAGCCCACTCTTATGTTGATATGTTCTTTCATGTAGTGTCTGCCAATCTTGCCCTCTGTATCAAAACTGTTGGTGATGATCTTCTTCCTAAGCTGCCTTTTCAGGTTTTCAACTTAGATGCCCCTTCATTTGATTCAAACTGCCTTTTTCGGGTTTTCAACTTGAATCCTCCTTTTGTTTTTCATTTTCTTTTCTTTTCTTTTTTTTTTCTTCTTTCTCTTTTTTTCTTTTTTCTTATTTTTATTTTTTTCTTTTCTTTTTTTTTATTTTTTTTATTCTACTTCCTTTTTCAGCTTCATTGACTTTGATAAATTTCAGCCTTCAATGCTCAATCCAAATTAATGCCCCCTAATAGGCATTCTTGATTTTGATCCAAGATAATCTTCTAAAGCTCATAGACTTCTTTATTCAACTTGATCTACTTCTTTTATCTCCATTGAACCTTCAAAAGATCGTTATCTCATTGTACAAGTATGTCTTCATTCAATGCATGATTCTTCAATTCAAGCATTTACATTTGATCAAAATGGGCTTTTAAAGGCATGTAATGTGGGCTCGAGTGAGGGTTTATGAAAGAAAAGGATATAGTAGGCCCAAAATGTGTTTCAAGGTTTATAAACCAAGGGATCACTTTCTTTATCAAGTAAAACATTTAGGCATTTTGCCCTTTCTTGCCTTCTTCTTCTTTTTTTTTTTGAATTCAAACCCTTTCCTTTTTTTCTCTCTTTTTTTTTTCACAAAAATGGGCCCTTTTTTTTTTGCCCCTTGATTCATCATGAACACTTTCCTTTTTGCCCCCAAAATTTCTTTATTTCATCTTCCTTGCCCCCAATGTGGAGGGTGATCCTTGGTGGGTTATATTACAAAAATATAATAGGCTCAAAAGGGGTAATCAAAGGATAATTTTACTCATGCTTGAAGGATAGTAAAAGAAGGCCATTTATCATTTCAAATGCAAGTGCTCTCATTAAAGATCATTTATTGAACAATGACAAACTTGTTGGAAGCTTCTGTAAGAGATTCACCTTTCTCGTACTGTCTATCAAGTGCGGATGGTGAGCAACCTTTCCTTCATTTCTTGCTTTCGCAACACTGGCATACTATTAATTCATCAACAATAGTGGTTCTTTAAAATTGAACCCTAGATTTATTGACATCATTATCATCATGTTCATTATTTGGATACTTGTGAGTGAAAGATATGGTGAGTATGTTGAGAAATGGCAAATGAATGGAATGAGAAATTGACAGTGCATCACACTAGTCGCTTTATTGAAAAGGAAATAAATAAGAGTTAACCCATACATAAAATTTATTTCGTGCTTATGGCTTAAGCACTTTCAAAAACTATCTTGCATTACTTAAAGAAATAAAAGAAAGCAAAAACAAAACTAGAATTTATAGATCTTCAAAATTGTCAGGCTCGAACCCTTCATGCCCCCACAAAACTCATCCTTCATTAGTATGGTTAGGCAATGGGTTTGCACTCGTAGTCGGTTCCCCTTTCGCTTCAAAACTCAACATACCAGCTTTTACCAATCCTTGCACTCTATACTTTAGTGCAGTGCAATTCTCTAGAGAGTGGCCCACGTTCCCGAAGTGATACTCGCATCGAGCATTCTCATCGTACCACTTTGGATATGGAGGCTTGAGAGGTTCCACATAGATGGGTGCAATGAGTTGTCCTTTGATCAATTTTGGGTACAGCTCAGTGTAGGTCATGGGGATTGGGTCAATGGGAGTCCTTTCTCTTTTTGGCCATGATGCATTATGATTGCCCTCTTGTTTATTAAACTGCTTAGCTGGCTGAATAGTTGGGGCAGGTGTTTGGGGACTAGGTTGAACATTAACCTTAGGGTAAGAATGGTAAGGATTGGGCAGGATAGTAAGGTTGTGGCATGTGATAAGGGTGTTGTGGGACATAGCCTCCATATTGCCTTCCATATGCAACAGCATGGACTTCTTCTTCCCTTCTTTTGTTGGCTCCTCCTTTCTTCTCAATATTGTTGGGAGCTTCAATCTTTCCACTCTTGATTGCATTCTCAATTATCTCACCAGACAATACCATATCAGCAAAATTCTTAGTGGCATTACCGATCATCCTATCGTAGTATGGAGCCTTCAAAGTATTAACGAACATAATGGTAAGCTCCTTCTCCGAAAGTGGAGGTTGCACCTCTGCAGCCATATCACGCCACCTTTGGGCATATTGTTTGAAACTCTCATTAGCCTTCTTTTCCATGCTTTGTAAAGACAGACGATCAGGGGCCATGTCAGCAACATGTCGATATTGAGCCATAAATGCTCTTGCCAAGTCATTCCAAGTGGTGATTCGAGTTCCGTCTAATTGATTATACCACTTCACTGCAGACCCAGTAAGGCTTTTTGAAAGATATGAATAAGAAGTTTATCATCTTGAGCATAGGCAGTCATCTTTCGGCAATACATAATGAGATGAGACCTAGGGCAAGAAGTCCCATTGTACTTTTCAAACTCCGGGGCCTTAAATTTGGGTGGAATGATTAAATCAGACACCAAACACAATCCAGTAGCATCCATGGGCCCATATAGATCTAAGCCTTCAATAGCTCGAAGTCTTTCCTCCAACATATTGATCTTTCGTTGTGACTTTGCCTCATCTTTCTCTTCTACTTGTTTGACTTTTATCTTTTCAACTTCCCTCGGGTCATCCAAGTTAGGTACTTCAATTGGATCAGCAAACTTTGCCCCTTGAGGAGGAAGAGTTTGCCCTTGAGCTGGGCCAAACATTTGAGGTATGGCCGTATGTGCAAATGGATATCCTCCTACTTGAGATGTTTGATTTGGATGAGGACCGAATCCAGGAGGGTATATGGGATCTTCCATGCTACGTTGTTGGACCCCTTCTTGGACTGCAACTTCCTCTACAACTCCTTTGCCCTTGCTTAGATTTTTCAACAGCTCTGTAATTTGGGCCAATTGCCCCCTCATTTCCTCTTGAGCTTTTTCCATCTTCTCCATACGCATGCTTGATTCTTCTTCCATGATCTTAGCTTGATAACGAGTGTTGTGTGAATGAACCTTTGGTCAAGCTATCTTCGAATCTTTTATTGCCACAATTAAGAATTTATCATTTCACATGTGGTGATGCTTGAAAAATTTTGAAAATGCTTTGTTTTTTTTTTTTTAAAAATGAATGAAGATGAACAAAATGATATGATACTTTATGTTTATGAATGTAATGGCATGGTAAAAAGTTGCCATGTAACAATAATGGATGAATGATGCATGGAAATGTTTTGGTGAACTCATGGTACCTCTTAGTGTCTCATGTATAAACTTGATCAAAAATGTATCCTAAGTAATGGGTATTTCCTATAGCATGGGTTAATATGGCTCTATCTTACAGTTGGTCTTCTTAATTTCACTATATGCATGGCTTTAGACAAAAGGGCTAAAGGTTCCCAAATTGTTCCTCACTGTCGTCCACATAAGACTAGTAAGGCACCCAATCCTCACCCATTACAGGTTACAAATGGAAAGGTTCAATTTGAGTGAAAGTATTTCGCTAGCCATTGCGGAGGTATTACCTCACGAGAGCGTAGTTACTTTACTTCCTCCTAAAAGGATAGAGCCCGGGTAGAGGGCTAATGCATGCACATGCACGTGAAGTGTGTCGAAGAAACATGTAGTTATTAATGTCTTATTATTTTATCAAAATTAACATACCTAAGGCAAACCTAAAATAACTTAAAACCAATTGTTGGATTGACTCTCTAAAGTCCCCAGTGGAGTCGCCAAACTGTCATAACGTATTAAGTTTCGGAAAACCTAATAGCTAGACACTAAAATCAAAGGAGTCACCACCAACCATTCTACCTAGGTGTGATTGGTCACCTATTCAAACTAAGGATAAGGCTTGGTCTACGTTCAAAGATACTAGGGTTCGGGAGTACGGTTACATGTAGGGAAGGATTAGCACCCCCACAACGCCCATCCTAAAATGGTACCAACTGGTTTTAGGTTATCTTTACAATTTGCCTTATGTTTATATTAATTTCGATATGCTTTTATATTGGGAATGTTTCTAAGATTTTTCCATCAATTTGGCTCCAATCTTAAAAATCTCCCTCACCTCAAGATGTTCAAGGAGTCTCAATTGACTTTCTTCAATTCCATCGTCGGATCAATTAAATACTTTATGAAAATCTTATTCTTTCTAATTTTGGCTCTAATTTCGACTCCATATTAATCTATATATTTTTTAATCTTATTTCATATTATATCTATATATTTTATTTATTTTATTTATTTATTTAGAGAATAAATATGAATCATGGTTTATTGAAGATTTTCTTAAAAGCGTCCCATCAATTTGGCTCGGCTTAAAAGAAATCTTTTCACCTAGAAAATTCAAGGAGTCCCAATTGACTTTCTTGAAATTTCATCATTGGCATAATTCATATATTTTTTTATTTCCTATGATTTTATTCCAAGCTATTTAGTTCGTTTATTTATTCACTTATCTAATTTTATTTAAATTTCCTTAACTTTAATCTTGATTTTATTTATTTCATTTATTTATATTTATTTAATAATCATGAATTATATTTTATCGAAAACTCTTTCAAAAGTATCCCATCAATTTGGCTCAACTTAAGAAAGAATTTCCTCACCTAGACATTTTTAAGATGTCTCAATTGATTTTCTCTAAATGTCATCATCGGTATAATCTTTATTTAATCTCTAGTCATTAAATGAATTTATTAGTCTATATCTAAATTTGTTTATGAGAATCATAACTATCCGTTTTTTCTTATAAGTATATTTTAGTTTTATAATTTCATGAATATGACAATATTATATTTTATCTAATAATTTCTTTGTTTAATTTAAAATCTTATTAAATTTTAGCCACTTAGTTTATTAATAAAGAAAATTTTTAATTATTTAACTTAACAATTTAAATTTGTATTTTTAATTTACACCAACTATATCTTATTTAAAAATCCCAATTTTATTTATCTTCCTAAGTTACAAATTCAATTTTTAATTAATCATCTCAAGTAATTACTTCCCTAAGTCTAATTTCAATTTTATTAAATCTCTTAATTTTTTATTCAATCCTTATCTCAATTTTAATCCCACAAAATCAAATTAACATATATAAAAATTAAATAAAAAAAATAAACATACATACCCAAAGACAAGTCCTGTCTTCTTCCTTGCTTCTTCGCTCTGGTTTGTATCCCTTCTTTCACGACAGTACCATACTTTGGCTTGGCAGCAGGGAACGGTAATGACACTGGTGCAAGGAGCAGGCAACGGGCGGTGAAGACTTAGCAGGGAGTGGGCATATGCAGTGATGATGTGTGCAGCAGCAACAGGGCTTGGTTGCGGTGCAACGGGCGATACCTGAAGCAAAGGATAGATGGCGTGGTGGCTGGTTCAGGGGCGACTCCAAGAAGAACTGCAGCACTGCAGTAATGTTGCAACAGCAGGAGCAGCGACAGTAGGGGCGAAGTGCAGCAAGCTATGGTGATGGTGTGTGGCAAGGGAGTTGTGACAGTGCAGCAGCGCTGTAATGAAGATGAATATGAACCGTGGTGAGGAGATGATGATGGTAGAGGCGATGAGATGAAGATGAGCAAGCGGGATGGTCGAGCTAAGCAAAGGTTTCAATAAAGGAACAAGGCACTGCAGTGATGACGTGAGGGTGTCCAGGTAGTCATGCAAGGGTGGCGATGATGACTACGGCAGCATGGGACGATGAGAGCAGCAGCGGAATGGGGAGCATGGCAGGAGCAGCGATGAAGCAAGGACCATAAGGAAGGGCACGGGTTTTGAGGATAAAGGTTAGGTGTTGGTGATGAAGGTTAGCTTGATGAGGCCACCAGCTAGGTTTTTACTCTAGGTTTTTTCTTGTGTTTTTCCCCCTTCTCTAGGGTTTTCTCTTCCTCTTTATATACATATTTTTTGTATCTCCTTTTGGAAAATGAATCAATGAGTTTATTCATCCCATAATCATGGGATTTTATTCATTTATTTTCATTTGACCTTTCCATCTTTTTTTTTATTTATTTCCTTTTCATTATTTTATTTTTGGTAATTTATTTTTAGATTTTATTTCACTTTGATTATTTCCTTTATTATTATTATCTTTCTTATGGCAACAAATCATTGAAGTCAACTCTCTTTTATTTTATGGTTTGTTTCTTTTATTTATTTTTATTTTTTATGTTTTTATATATATATATATAAAAAATTGTTCGGACAAAATTAGGTGTCTACAACTATTAATATTTTCTTTTCTAACAATTTTCCTAAAACTATTTTCAATTACTTTGGCGAGATAATAGCTCGCCCAGAGTTACTCTTTATTCATTTATTTGGGAGCTCGCCCAACATTCAGCTCGCCGGACTTATATTTTCTTAGATGTAAGAGTTCGCCCAATTTTACTCGCCCAATGCCTTATACATGTGAGTTCGCCATACGGCTTTCTACTCAGAGATGGGCTCGCCCATGTATTAAGCTAGTGTTGGGCGACCTCTTTATTTACTACTCGCCTTATTGGCGATCATCAGCATTTCTCCTGGGTGATCATTATTGTCGCCATTCTCGTTTTTTTTTTTGGCGATCATTTATCCTCGCCCATCCTTTGGTCGAGTACCTACTTTTGCTTGCCAATTTGGCGAGCTGTTGGATAATTACTTCGCCTATTATGTTTCTTATACATTTTAACAGGATTTAGCAACAACCAGACTATATCTATGTTTATTATGTTTAAAACATAGAATTCCAGCATTAAATATTAAGAGAACCATAGAAATATGGAACTCACCTTAACTAAGTTGCTCTTCCAACAACAGAGTGTTTTCCTTGCCTTACTTAGCTTTACTTTGCTTATTCCTCAGCTCTTCAACAATAGAAAAAGGTTTGGCTAATTAAGAATGGAGTTTTCATGGCTCATGTACGTGAGGAAATGGAAGAAACGTTAAACTTGCAGAAAACAAAGGATTGGGCGAGAAGGTTGTTTAAGGAGGAGAAGTTTGCTTCCATCGTTTTTTTTTTCCTCTTTAAGCCTCCTTATATAGCCATGTTAGTCCAACCACGACTCACTATCTGCTCCTTATCCCTTCCTTCATCATTACCTCGTCTTGTAGTGCATTAATTCATGAAGAAAATTGCACCAAAAGAACATCTGAAACGGCATTAAAATGGGTAGAAAAGTGCAGCAAAAAGGCGACAATAGCTCATTTTTTTTCATACACGTTTTTTACTTAGTTTACTCTTCTTTTCTCCTTCCTTTCCACGCCACTTCCAGCAGCCACTATTATTGACATGCTCCTCTTTGCCATTAAATGTCTCACCTAATTTGTACAGAAAGTAAGGTGGCATGTAGTCCACTTATAGCTTCTTACATTGACTTCATCTCATTCTTTTCTTTTGTCTTGTAGTATATTAATTCCTGAAGAATTTCTCAACACAAGACTTCGGCTGGCCCTTGTTTGTCCTATTGCCATTAATCCCTTTCACACTTTCATTTAATGTTTTTAATTTCTCTCATTCAGTATGGGTGATCAGGAGCCCTCGCCCCGTTTGGGCGAACTCCCTACTCGCCCTAGGCACCATTATTGGCGTTCTGTTCGCCAATTTTGCTCGCCCATTGGCGAGCAGCCTTCCTTGCTCGCCCATTGGCGAGCTGCTCGACGTCCTCGCCCAGACATTATTTTACTGACATTCTTCCATGCACATCTCAAGTTAAGGAGTTTTTCATACAAGTGAAACTCAATATTCAATATTTACTTCATTTACATTTTCAAATTTTATTAAGTTTGGGTCTACAGTAGTGTAGAATCAGATCTTACAGATATTGATGTTCTTTTCTTTGGTTAGTATTTAAATAATTTTTTTCTAGCTCTTTGAAATAAAAAAAATCTTTTCTTGTTTTAGGTGGGCATGAAATAATTGTGGATTTTATTGCAATTAAGTATGAAAATATGAAGATATTTTTATAAGATACATGTCATAATTTTAATATCGTTTGTAAAATAAAAATGTTTAACTGACACTATATGGAATAATTATCTTTTCATATATTTAATTTATGTCTTTTTTTAAATTTATTTATACACACATTTTATGAGAGCAAAAAAATCTTGTACAAATACATTTTCAAATTAATATTTTTTTACATATTGATTCGAAGCACCATGCAAGTTTTCAATTAATTTAGTTAAGATTTAAAATTCAAGGGTTTACTAAGGATGACCAAGGAGGCATCTGGTTGGTTGTTTGGGTTCACGGGGATCAGTTTCGGGCTCCATAAAATAGCTGAAATTTTTGTAAACATAGAGTTAGTGGCTTGTGGGATTTTAATTATAAAAAAAAAAAAACTATTATGGAATAAAATTGGTTGGTAATCGTTAAGAAATTCCTGTAACTACCAAATGATAAAGATTGGCATTTTTTTTTTTTGGTTATAACAAAGATTGGCTTTATGAAGGGATCAATGAGTGCTATAAAGTTTGATGAAGAAAATATCAGATGTGTTTTACTAAACGCGTCTAAAAAACAAAAATTTGCGCAAACCTTCTAGCTAATATTGTTTAAATATCGAATTTGGAGTATAAAATTTTACCAGATCTTTTAGCTAATATGGTTCAATTCCCTATAATAAATTTACTTAAGCCTTTATGAATGACATCATAAAAATGTGCAGATTATGTGCATGTATAATTAAATATTGTGATCATCTGCTCTCTAATATCAAAAAAAAAAATTTTAATTCAAGTTTTAAACAAGGTTAAATTTAACAGTTAATTTCATCTCATTCATCGTGTTAGGCTGTTAGCGAAGGTCTTCCTAAATCTTTCATTAAACTCTCTAGCCTTTTCTAATATGTTTTTTTATGTATAAATCTTTTTTTTTTTGAGTAATGATCTCTGTAAATGCTCAATCCTTTAGGAGGTTTTGACTTTTATTAACTTAACAGGAAAAAATCAGTGAAAGTCAGGAAGCTCTCCTCTTGTTTGTTCCACCCTTTAATTCTGATCCTAAATCACATTTTCTATTGAATTTGAATTACGTTACCGTTGTAAGTTGAAATCTTATTTTAATGCACACAGGTTAACAATTGATTTTATAACTTTAATGTTTTTACGTAACCAAAAACAATAATATTTTACATCTACACAATTTATAAGTGAAATTAACTCATTACTTGAAAAAAAAGGTGATACATTGAAATACTTCTACTAGAAAACAAGAAAGAAAAAAGAAACAATTTCAACCCAGTGATAGGGTGGAGTGAGTAATGGATAAAGATCTTAGATTGGAGCAGCAGTACTCAGCCATGCACCATAATCATCGAAACGCTATCGTCCATTTGGAGCGGACACCGGACCTGGTATGTTGACAGTTAACTCTTCAGGCCCTACAACGTTTATGCCTCCACTTTGTGCAGAATCGACAGAGATTAAGGAACGAACAGCATCCGAAGGCTGTAAAGGTCTCTTTCAAGAGTCGGCCATGGATTCCAAACACTAACCAATATCCTACAACTAAAATGGTTCCTTTCCTGAATTCGTCATATAGAAAAAGGAATTACAAGCATCCTAGAATTACATTTCCTAGAATAATTCCTGCTAAACTCCAGAAATCCTCAAACAAATTCACAGGGAATAACCAGCACCCTAGAATTACCCGGTAAGCAATACACATGAAGACCATTAAAATAAATACGAATAATGAAAACATATTGAGAATTATAATTGCTAAATGAGTTGGAGCTATGAGAGATACTGATTCATCAAAGCAGATTGCAAGACATGCAAGTAGTATTTGAAGAGTAGTCCTAAAGCCACGGTGAAATGGTTTAAGAAGGCCTAATGTTAGGAAAAAAGCTACTATCAAGACAGCATAGGTTAGACTATAGAAAACAAGAAAATCCTTTTGATCCAAGACTGATCTCCCTCGTCTGTTTGTATCATCTCCTTCAGTATTGATGCTGGCGGTCGAGGAATTGTCACCCTGCCAAACACTACCCGGCGGGCTAAGACTGGTTTGGTTGGTTGTTGTTAGAAGCAATCCTAGAATTACTGATAATTAGGCATTGCGATCCTCACTTGATATACTATCCATGTCATGAAAAATTATTGTTGATGCATTCGTCACATGCTTGAGAATTTGTTTCTGCAACTTATATTTAAAGGCTGAAGCTCTTGAATCAAATGAACCACGCAGAATAATAATAATGCTTTCTCTGTTATTAACTTGCTGCGCAACATCCATTACCGTTGAACCTGCCTGATTGGTAGCATTCTTGTCAGCCTTGCATTTCAGGAGCAGTTTGATTATCTGTTTAATTGAAAGTTTGAGATAAGAAAGCTAGAATTGGTTGGTCATGAAATACAATCTAAAAAGAATTAATCTTCTATTAAAAGCAAAATTAAATAAAGCGGATGAGTCAAACCTTGTGATTATTATTGCGCCCAGCTATGTGCAAAGCAGTGTCGACATTCCTGTCTTTTTGATTCACCACATCTTGACGGTATTTAGTCCTTCAAAGCATTTTGCATAGGATTTTAAGAGCTTCTTCTTTATTGTTTCTGACTGCAATATACAAAGCAGTCTGATTTTCAGTTGTTAGATCTCGAATACATTCAGGACAATCCTCTAAAAATCTAGGCAAGAGTAGTTGAGGACTTTCTTCTCTCGTTAACACATAGTGCAAAGGAGTCTCACCTTTCTTTCCTTTGACTCGAACAAGATCTTTAGTATTTTCCATGAGAAGTAGTACCAGCACTTTATGCCCTTTTTCCACTGCAAGGTGAAAGGGGCTCAAGCCTCCTTGGTTTAGCTTCCTAGCAAATGATGGCTTTAAGCTCATTATCTCCAATGCAAAATCAATGCACCCTTCAGCTACAGCTATGTTAATGGTGTGTCAATAAACTCCACCTCATCAATTCGCTTCAGAACGTTTCCATCTTCCTGAATTAGTCTGTACAATTCACTAACATTTCCTTCCCGAGCAGCCCTTCTCAAACATTCATCCATGTCAGGAGGACCAAATGACAATGGGAGGAAAATAAAAGGGTTTAAAGCCAATATAACAATTGAAAGAGTAAAGAAAGGGCAGAGGAACTCAGAAGCACCCCGACGAACATAAATACAAAACTCGTAACTCTTTTTTTTTGGAAATACTGTTTAGTCTGTCAACAGATAAGGCAACTCTGTACCTTCCTTTTTGTCAATGAAACGTTGTTGCTTAGCAAAAAAAAAAAACATATAAGGCGACCTTTTTTCTTAGCCAACCATATAAGGCAGACTTGAAAATATTTTTCCTGATTGGTTGAAAAAAAAAAAAGAGTACGGTTTCGCGAGCTAACAGCTTTCTCGATGTATCGTGGGACGGTGGAGGATTATTATAAGGATATCTTTTTTATAAAAAGATGCGTGACCAGCGATTAAGTTAGCAAATAATTTGATTATAGAATAAAATTCAAATTAAAAAAAGTAAAATTTGAATTTGAAAAGTGGAAATTTCAATTTTTTTTATTTATCATTGAATCAAAATTTCATTGATATTATTGTAAAAATAATTATTATCATTGATGACAAAATTCAACAATTTTATAAATAAATTTATTTATGCATCATGTATCATTTTATAAGTGTTAAAAATGTAAAATATTTTAAATCATGAAATCATATATATATAATAAGATATAAGCAAACTTGATGTTGACGCATATTTGAATTACTATCTTTAAATAACACATAAACATTTACTTTATTATGGGGTAAAAGCCTGCTTAAAGTGAACAGCTTTTTTGAGCTTTTTTGAGAAAGCCCTGAATGGTTAAATAAGAATTTGAAAATGAATAAAGTTGCATCGGCAGTGAGCTGGGTTTGTCTCTTCATAACAGCTGTATGGCGTATGTCTTTGGGTAGAGGATGCTAATTTGTCTTTGATGCAGGAATCGATGACTTTTTTTTTTAATTACTGATATTTTTATTCATTTTACAATTTAAAATAATTTTATTTAAATTGAGAATAATAATTAATAAAAATTATTTTAATAATAATAATTTTAAAATTTGAATCATATTAAATACTTGAAAAAATTCTCTTCTACTTTTTTCCAACCATTTGCCGGTGAATCATGACCTTTGAAAACGTGCCACTGGGATGCAACGTTCTTTATATTTTGAAACATGTGGGGTTAAAACAAACATTGTATAAAGCCAACTAGCCAATTTTGAAAGAATCAAGGTTAGAGGTGGCAAACGGATGGGTTCGAACGGGCTACATTTGGGTTTGAATTTTTTTTGTTTCAATTTTTTTCAGTTTTGGATTTTTTCGATTTCGGATTTTTTTGATTTTGGGTTTTTTCGATTTCGAGTATTTTTGGGTTCGGTTATTTGCGGTCTCGATTCGGTTTTGGGTTCGGTCCAGTTTTAATCGGACCGGCTTAGCGGGTTTAGTCAAATTATTTTAAAATTTTATAAATTATAAATATTTTTATAATTTTGAATGTAATAATTAATTTATTTTTTTATAGTTAAATAAAAATATAATAGAAAATCTAAATTAAAGTTAAAATTTAATAAATATTTATATAAATATAAATTTTAATATTTTAATATTTTTATTACTTGACAATTATTATTTTTTTTAATTTCTTGTGATATTCACATTTGTTATAAAATATATAATTATATATTAATAATTATATAAATATTTATTTTTAACTGAGCCAAATACATATATAGTAAAACTAAGAGAAAGTGAAAATCTAAAAGTATTAGCTATACAAATAAATAACTAACAAATTATAAATAAATCGTACTAAATAATTAAACATTTATATAAATGGTTTTATACTTTTAACAATAACTTATTGGGTTAGTGTATTTTTTGGATCATCATTGGGCTATTGGAATTTAGACATTCTTAGTTCAATAATTTTTTTTTATTTTGTTTTATCAACTTTTTAAATAATTAAATTATATTTTTAATAAAATTTTAAATTTTTAAGAATTTTTTTACATTTATTTTGTCTTTTAAATATCAATATAATTAGTAATTAAATTAAATTTAACTGCATAACTTGTTAACTAAATGTTCAATTATAATATTAAATAAAATTATAGTATACATTAAAAAAATAGTTAATATTATGAATAATTGGTCAATTAATTACCTCAATTTTATATTTATTTTGTTTTTGGTTTGCAGATAAATCATAATATAACATTATTATATTAAATATAATCGTACTCGTACGCAATAATTAATCAAATATCTCATTAAAAATTTAGAACATTAAATTGAATAAGTTATATACACCAATTAATATTATATTATAAATAATAACATTTGATATAATTATATCATATACAGTTATTGAATATTAATTTTCTCATGTTCACATTAACATAATAATAGTAGATATACACCAACTGGTCGAATATCTAATTAAAATATTAAATAGTACATATTAATAAATTAATTAATATAATGCTAGTTATTTAAATATAATTAATAGTATTAATAAAGTATAAAAATAAATTTTATTAAAATTACCACTTACACAGTAATACTACTCTAATATATTATTAAATTACACTTTAATTTACTATTATAATTATTATTTTTATCCATACTTTAATTTTACATTTAATAGACAATAAATAAATTATTTTTAATAAATACTTAATTCTATCAAAATAAAACTTACATACTAAGAGGTTACATAATTTATTCTTAAAAGATTATTATAATATAATATACAAATCATTATTATAAGATACCAAATTGGTTTATTCATGTAAAAGATTATTATAATATAATAAATAATTAATTACCACTAGCTTGATTTATAATTTTCTCTTTTAATGATGTCCAAGCTTATAAAAAAATTGTACTTATTTTATTTAATTTAATTACTTAACTTTTTCTAATATTAAAAATTTGAATTTTAGTTTTAAGATTAGGTTTTTTTTAATCTAAATTCAATATCTTTCTATACTTAAAACTTTAAGAAAATATAGTTTAAATTTAATTTTATTAAAAATATTTTTAATGTGTTGCACAAAATATCAAATTCAAAGTTTCAAACAAATATTAAAATTCTATAATTTTTTTATATATTTGATTTATTATTGTATTAAAATTAAAATTTTATTATAAAATAAAAATAATAAGATGTTAAAATGATTTTTATAATAAAATAAAATGTTAAATTAATAATATATTTATTATTATTATAAATGCAATAAGTATGATATTAAAGATTATTTGATATCATATATTATGATGTTTTAAATTAATTTAATTTAATTTAATTAAAAAGATTCAATATTTATTTTGCTGGTAATACATAATTGATAAAATTGTATAATAAATAATAAATGTTTTCAAAATTTTAAACTTTTTAATTAAAAACTGTATCAATTATTTATTTATTTTTAAATAATAATTATATAATTATAATTCGGGTTTTCTCTGGTTATAAATTCGATTTTTTCGGGTTTCAGGTCAGATCGGTCTCGGTTTCAGATCGTATCGGGCTCGCATTATGTTGGGTTCGGGTTTTTTCGGTTTCGGGCTTTTTCAGTTATGAGTTTTTTCGGTTACGGACCTTTGACTTTTTTGGTCAATTCGGGCTGGTCTCAGTTTGGTCTCGGGCAGATTCATGCAGGTTTTTGGGCTCAGGCCAGTTTTTGCCACCTCTAATCAAGGTTAACCCTTTGAGCTAGACGACAAAGTGATAGTTGACTAAATAAATTGAGATTTAATTATTCAAATTGATATAATTTTAAGAAATAATTTGTATAAGTGGATTCAGCTTGTATTATATAGTTAAATAAGTTGCTTAAAGTGTTTATTAGGATTAATTAAATTGATTAACATGATCTCACAACATCATTGGCATAATATATGGCTTAATTTAATTTAATAGCTTAATATGAATTAATTAATGGTGGATTTATATGCATGACTTGCATAATATGACTTGATTGATTTTGTATGATTTAATTAATTTGATAATATTTGATTAATACATGTTTATTAAATGAATAATCCGTATGTTAATGTGATTTGTTTAGTTTAATCTATATGTTACATTAAATATAGCTTATAGGTTTTAGAATGTAACTAATTAATTTAGTTTATGATATGTGATAAATAAATTGCAACTTAGCATGATAGTCATTAGATAAATAAATTAAGATAAAAATAAGAATAAAAATTAGATAAGAATACAAATAAGGATTAGATAAAACTTAAATAATAATAAAATTAAGACGATGAATGTAAATTATCTGATAATGAAATTCAAAGAAAGTCAAACGGTACTCCTTAAAAATTTCTTTATGAGGAGTTTGCTCTGGACTAAACCAAATCGATGGAAGGTTTAGAGTAAATCTTTCAACACAAACAATTTGTATTCATTTTCAAAATAATTAAAACAAAGATTTTCAAAAATAAAAATACATAAAATATAGTAATAAAAATAACTAACATAAAAAATAGAAATATGATATGGAAATAATTGGAATTAAATATGATAGGAAATAAAAATAAAAAATAGCAAATAACAAAAATAAAGATAAATTTGATAGAAATGTAATAAGAATTGGGTGTAGAGTCAATATTAGGGTTTTTCATAATAAAATTAAATGATCCGACGATATAGCCTTTTCAAGCAAGTCAAATGGTACTATTTGAATACTCGTGATGTGTAACATCCCGTTATCACATTTTTCATATATTTCTATACAATTTTACCGTTGGGCTGTCTGCGATGCCATTAACATTCAACAATAACAGTAATAAATGTTAAACATTTATTTAACAAATATGGACTATAAAAATTCTTTTCATTATTTCTTATATCCAACATCCCCTATTGTCTTATTTCACTAAAGTAGTACTGTATACTTATGTCTGAAATGTAAAAGAGAAGAGACTGTACTTGTCATGTTTAACATCTATCTTATAGCTACTTTTTTAACTCCGTGTCTTTTATCTGTGAAGTTAAAACAAAGGGGTGAGCGATTCATACGCTCAGTAAAGGAAACATATGCTGCTTTATAAAACCAAAACTATATACCACAAACTGTTTGTTTTTCCTAAAATTATATCGATAGGAAAACAGTGGTTATAGTAACCAACACTCTCTCAATACACCATTCAAAATCACGGGATAAACAGTTTACTTTAAACTGTAGTAAACAGTAAATAGGATTCCGTAAATCCCCTCAGTAAACAGAAATCAATAATTTGAGACTAGGCAACAATTAAATCATGCTCTCATTGTTCCCACAGGAACACAAGTCGCCCGCTTTTGAGGTGCACCCGTAAGCCATCGCCCCTCACGGCTATCTCAATTAGATCTATGGCCACAATCTATAGGTGGTCCTCGGGTCCACTTGCCAAGTGACCTCGAGACCGCTGATGACTTGGCAGGTCCATCAGCCCTGTGACGCCCTGAGGTGCACCTGTTGGTCCATCGACCCGAGCCATCGCCCCAGGTGGGTCACACAATTACATGAATAATAATGCATGAACTCAGGGCCTAAAGTCTCAAAAATCACTTTTATATCTCATGAAAAACCTTTATGGAATTATCTCACCCATATTATCATTTTCTCGAAATAATTCGATTTCCAAAAAGGTTTAGGCTTTCTGTTTACAAAACACCTTGAAAACCGTTCAAAATCTCAATATTTAACCTGCTCGCCCATGGTCAGCTCGCCCAATGTGGTGAACTAATGTTCGCCCGCCAACCATAACACTTAAAACAAAAACAGTGGCTCGCTCATAATAGCTCGCCCGACGACCAGTTCGCCTGTTATGGCATTTCACCTGGTCAACTCACCCAACTATGGCAATTCCATGGACAACTTGCCCATATTCAACTTGCCCCTAAAAAGGTTTCATATTTCTATTTTCAAAAATATTAAAATTAGTTCATTTTTTTCAATTAAGAAATTTTGGAGAGTGAAACCTGTTCGCCATGGTCAGCTCGCCCATTTGGCTTGCCCATGGTCAGTCATCAGTGTGGTGGACTAGTATTCGCCCGCCACTTAGCTTTTTCAAAACAAAGCAACTTGGCTCGCCCATGGCTTATCAAAAGAACATGAAGGGGTTCGCCCAACTTGGCTCGCCCGTCTTTTATTCAAAACAGGGGTCGCCCGCCCCAAACAACATTAAAAGGGTTCGCCTACTTTGGCTTGCCCTGATTTCTCTTTAAAACAAGGACACTAGCCCAGAAGATTTTTAAAAAGGCATTCACCCAAAACATAATAAAGGGTCGTTCGCTCGCTAACTTTACCAGTTCGCCCAAATATCATAGGGTCGGCTTTGTAGCTCGCCCAAAATCAAAACACTTATCAAAACAATGCATTTCATAAAACAAAACAATTTCTCAATAATTTCTATGAAATTTACTCCACAGGACATGCATTCACTTCACACACATCTCCCTTACCTGGTTCAACGAAGCCTTGCTTCCCGATCGCCTTCCGGATCGAATTTACCGAATCCATATTTCCCGGCTGCAAAATAATTTATAAATTCTATTAATATTTTCTTTATATATCTTTCCATCATTTAGGCGATACTTGAGATAAATCAACCAGCTCGCCCACAGTCATCCTACTAGATCGCCCAATAGAGCTCTTAGTAGCTCGCCCAACAGAACTCGCCATTCATCAATGGCTTACACATGGGAGCTCGCCCGCCAATACTCGCCATTCCAAATTGGCTTACTCATGGAAATTCGCCCAACATTCTCGCCCAATAACTAATTCATGTGAGTTTTCCAGACACTTCTTTCTATTCAGAGGTGAGCTCGCCCATGAATTAAACTAATGTTGGGCGACCTCGCCTCTTAAACATGAACTTTAACTTGGCGAGTTCTCCTACTCGCCTCACTAGCGATCACTAAAATTCAACATGGGCGATCACAGTAGTCGCCATTTTCATCACCCTTACACCATTTCCATTACTTTCCTTATTCATTCTCGATTATTTTCCCATCATTCTACTACAACTTTAACCCAGTTTCATTTTATTCTTCATCTACATTCAAGATATGAATTTATTCCATTTCTATGATCTAACAAAATAAATCAAAAGCAATACAAAAATCATGCTTCTCATACTTGAAATCATAGAAATATATCATTCAATCTCAAGAAATCATTAAATCTCACCTTAATCAACTACACTTCCAGCACAGATCACTTTCTGCCTCATGTTGGCCTTACTTTGCTTATTCCTTTAGTTCATCAACTACGGAGGAAAGGTTTTGCAAGCTGGTTTACTTGCTTAGCCAACTTAAGGGTGAAGTGTAGTAAATCGGGCATGGTATAAATGAGAGAAAATCAGAACATAACTTGCACTTGCATAGCTCTCGTGAAGAAAATGAATTTGGCTAAATCGGTTTTCCTCAAATGTTTCTTCTTATATAGCCATGCTAATCCAATCAGAACTCATCACTTGGCCTTATCCCATTCCTTCATTTATTTCACGTCTTTCATGCATTTAATGCATGAAGAAAAACTGCAGCTCAAGTGGCGTGAAAGTCTTCCTTCCACACACCTTTTTCTCCTGCTATTGACTTTGTTTTATTTCTCAACCAATAAGGTTAATTCCCTTATTGACTTTAGCATCCTCTCCATTAATTGTTTTCAATCGTATGACTTACAAAGTCAATTTTGGCTGCAAAATGGTTTGAATCTATTTTCTTTTTGTTCCACAAGTGTTGATTCTAGTTCGCCTCTTCAACCTGAGACCTCAGCACACCCATTCTGTTTCAATTTCAATTCGCCAACAATATTTGGTGATTTACGAGCTGATTTCCTTTGCTTAGCGATCACCATTTATTGTTCTACTCGCCTATTAGCTATCATAAACTCACTTAATCCTGATGGGCGATCACAAGTCCTCGCCCAATTCAGGCTATCATCTTAAGCAACTAAACTTGGCGAACTTACCTATTCGCCAAACCGAAGAGGCAAACAATCAACTTGCCATCATCAACTCGCCATACTCATCACTTGGGTGATCAGATCCCTCGTCACATTGGGATATCACCAGGTATGGCTCAACTCGCCAACTCTGCTCATATTACGCCACACATTGGCGAACTCACCTGTTCGCCGGTATGGCCATTAGATACTACTAATCACCCTCCATTGGCGATCACCCTTGCTCGCCCATTGGCAAGCTGCTCCATCTACTCGCCCATACATTATTTCACTGAAATTGCTCCATTTACTTCTTAAATTAAGGAACTTTTCACCCAAGTGGAATTCAACATTTATTATTTACTTATGAAATTAGGGTCTACAGTAGTGTAGAATCAGGTCTTACATGATGTGAGATGAATTACTTATTGTCTAAACCAAATCGATGGAAAGATTTTAAGTAAAATTTTAATATATTAAGCATATTGAAATTAACTCAAACTAAGGTAAATTTAGAAAAACGTAAAATAGTTGATATCATTTTAGGATGGGCGTTGTGGAAGTGCTAATCCTTCCTTACATGTAACCATACTCCCGAGTTTTAGAATATGTGAATGTAGACTTCGTTTTATCTGCAGATAAGAATAAGTGACTAATCATACCTTAGATTAGAATGATTGGTGATGACTCTTGAATTTAAGTCTAGCGAGTTAGGATCTAGGTCTTGACACGTTACGACAGCTTGGCATCAAAACATTTTTACTAGTATTTAAAACGCGACTGGAGGTAAAGAGCTATGGTCTCTCCATAGAGGCACTTTATCAATAAAGTCCTAACTCTAATTCTTTTTCCATTTTTATTGTCCCTACTATTTATGTGTTGTTTGGTTCAATTTAAAAGTGACTCCTTTCCTCCCTAATTCTAGGTGTCCTCATAAATTCTGAATGTTGGTTTAGTTTTGTTGTCAGAAATGTTTTTCTTCACGATTATTCATTTCACTCATTTAAATAGTAGCAATTCTTTATGCTATGCACTAGTTTTGTTTTCAACAACACAAGGAAATGTTAAACATCTTCTTCTTCCAAGCGTGTCTCTGAAAAATCGTGAAATTACAAACCAATCAAGTCTGATTTCTTCTTCCTCTTCTTTAATCTGTTTTCATTTCTTCTACCTTTGTTCTCTATTCAAATCTATTGGTGATTTAGTTAGCCCAAAAACTTTACCTCTATTAAATTAGCAAAAAGAGTAGACAAGATTCATTTTGTAGTAAATGAGCTGCGATGGTGCTGCTGCATCCATGCTGGAACAGATGACGTGAACATTGTGATGCCTCATAATTTATAGTACGGTTTAAATATAATTAAATAATTGAGAATTTTGGAATAATTATAATTAATAAATATTTGATTTTATTTTAGTTTTTACGATTAACTAGTAAGTGGATCCCATCGATTCCCGAAGGTCCATATGAAGGTGAAACTTCAAGGACTCGATATTTGGAGCCGAATAATATTATTGTAAGAATCTTAGCCTCAATCTTAATTGTTTTTGCATATTTCCAAAAAATGTGCTCAACAATTTAGAAAATAATGGTTTAGTCCATAAGCCGTCGGAATTTTTGAAAATAATAGTCAAATCAAGATGACTTCGGACCTATGGATTATACCAAATAATTCCTCATAAAATATAGTTTTAGAATATCTAGATGGATGGAGGAAACTATATGTGAAGATAGAAATTTACTCGATTTTCCGGTTAGGGGTATTTTAGTAATTTCACCCAAACCGGCAATCGAACTTCAATAAAAGCTTCACCAAACATTAAAGCAAGCTAAATAAAGTTGAATTATGATTAAATAAAATATTTGAAGTTTAGACAGATTGTTTTCAACTAAGTCAAACTTTAGGGGCAATCGTGGAAGAATGCTTTAAGTATAAGGGTAAAATGGTAATTTTGCCCATAAAAATCAGATTTTATCATCTTCTCTAGAAGCTTCTTGTCACTTTTCCTGATGAAATCAGTCCCTCTCCAAAACTCCATTAACGTGAGCTTCCAAAGAAAAGAAAGTTTCCAAAAATCTAGTAAAAATCATGCGAAACTGAAAAATCTCTTAACAAACTCAGTCTAATTTTCAATGCTCTTTCTCTTGGTACCAATATCTCTCCATATAGTGGCCAAAATCAGATCCTAAGCTTTTCCATAACATTTGACCAAGGTGAGATTTATGGGAACCTTTTTTTTATGGTTTTCTTATTAATTTCCAAGTGATTAAGTTGTTCCCATGCTTCCTTTAGTTTAATTCATGCATGAAAAATGTAAAGGTGCTCATGGGGGTTTCATCCATCACTACCTCTCCATGTATTAGATGTGTTTTTATGAAAATTAAATATGGGAAATTAAGTAGAAATTATGGTAAACATGAAATTAAGCTTAGTTAGCTTAAATGCAGGAAAATCAACATGTTGGACCATGAAAGGAGGTTCGGCCATGACCAAATGAGCATGGAATTGATGTTTTTTAATGTGAATTACATGTATAAATGGTATAGCAAATTAGTAGAATTAATCTGGAATTAATAAAGTAATTGAATTGAAGAACATAAATTGTAGGAAAGGAAGGAAGCATTTCGGCCAATGAAGGGGAGGCTAGAATTTTATCCATTTTAATGTAAATTAGGTCTTAAAATAATGTATAAATTATTTTGAAAATTTTGGCGCAATTAGAATCAAAATTGGAGTTATGTAAAAAAAGTTAGAATTTTACACGGGTAGAAATTAGATTGCATTTAGTAAATTATATTGACAATTCATTAGCATTTAAATTATCAGATATTCTTTTAATTAAAGAATATTGAATTTATCAATTTTAAATAATTATTTGTAGCCTCTAAGCCCAAGAGTACTATCGGTGTCGGAGGATTTGATACCGAGAAAATAAAAAGGTGAGGGATGTTTGTACAATGCATTGGGATATAGCATTGCATGTTTTGATAAGAATTGCAATTTATGGAAATTAAATAAACATTTTGGATTGAATTTTGGAACTGTGAACTGTGGTTGAAAGCTGGATTTTGTGCAAGAGGGGTTAGGATTTAATAAACTGTTATGCTGCCGAAAATTTCTAAAGAAATTCATGTCGTTCAAAATTATCATTTTTGCCATAAATTTGACTTATGAGAAGTTGAATTTATAAAATTGATTCTATATTTTTAGAAATGAATTTATATAATTAAATCACAAATTCATGATATTGCCTTACATTTGCTAATTAATTTTAGATTTATCTGTGTTAGAATATTTTCTATCATTATGAGATTTATATTGAATATTTGTTAAGTTAATATTGTTTTGATAATTATGTTTTGTGAAATAATATCATTGATTTTATGATTTGTGATTATATGATTATATGAAATTATTTAATATAAGTCTATTTAAATTTATCTCTATAAACAACTTTGAAAATTTTAATTAAATATTTTAGAGACTGTTGGCCCCTTAGCTACCTTCGAGTACATGCATTTCCATTCTATTTTGATTGTTTTTGACTTTAGCCCAGTCTTCTAGCTCTCACAGGTGACACCTGGCTAGTGTTCACACTGTGGCCTCCTGACTATGGCCATATGTCTATTATAGTGCATGTGTCTATTGGGTGTGGCCTAGTTTCCACTAAAATTATACTAGGGTGGTAAATCCTTGGCCAACTTAGATATAGGCACTACCAGTTTGATTTATATCTCTGGATTTGATTTATTCGTATGATATATTTGTTGATATGAATGGTATGTTTTGTGAAATTAATTACTTGATTACCTGATGGAAATTTTATATAAATGTGATTTAAAAATATTTACAGAGAATTTATTTAATTTTCGATGTTTTATATTATGTTTTGCAATATATTGAATTTATATTGAATTTGTGATTTAATTAAATCAAATAAATTCCTTATAGTGGCTTTGGATACCGAAACAAGACAGGTACTCCAAAGTACCTCTCATACTCTACCTAGTTACCCAACCTACTATAGTATCCTTCCGAGTAGATCATGCCATATTTTATTCATATTTTAAATTCATGTTTTCCTATAAATAATTCGTTTTATGAAAAATTGCATATAGGTTACGTTATATCAGCTTTCGTATAAATGTCTCTTACTGAGCACATTTCGCTCACCCCTTCCACTCCCAGATTATTTGCAGTGAGTTCGGGTCTGCTAGTATCAAGACCTGATTCCGGTATTCCTTTGGCGATTTCTCGGATTCATTGAGGTATACAGATTTTATTTTATGTATTCAGATTTTTGTACAGTACTACTTTTACGTACCTTAAACTTGGAATGTAAATATGAATATTTTGTTGATGTAAATAAATTTTTGGATCCTGGGATTGCATATAAATATATTTTTTATTGGAGTTAAATTGACACTACAGACAACCCCAACTTATGTATGTAACTTATATATATGTGAAATTAATAAAATATATAGTATTTCGGACCGTTACAAACATGGTGGGAGAAAAAATAAAGATGTTGAGAGAGTGTGTTATACGGAAGAAGAAGAAGTGAAACAATTCACGTGTGTTTTGGGTTTCTAATAAAAAAAAAAAAGGTGAAAGTAGAGTTAAACTGGTAAAGGAATTATATACATATATATTAGTTTATTATTTTTTATTAATTTATTATTTAATTTATTAATGATTATTAATTATTAATAATTAGAATACTCAATTAAAAACTATAAGCATATTAATAATTATAAATTAATAACAAAATATTATTAATTAATAATTAAGTACTAATTAATATTTAATTATAATAATTAATAATTATTATTAATATTTAATAATAGTTTTTTATTAATATCCAATTTTTATTAATTAATTATAATTAGTATTGTTTTTTAATAAATTATAAGTATTTTAATAAAAGGGTAATATAGTCTTTTATTCTTATTGCAATCATATTCCTTACTTAAACCAAACATACTAATACCATTTCCTACTATTTTCCATTCTAATGAATCAAATTTCATAATTTATATTCTATTATATTCTCTCTCTTTTCTATTCCTACGTAATACTTTTTTTATTTCTCTCCTATTTCATTCCATGAACCAAATAGTAGCTTAAGGTTTTTTTTTCATTTTTTTATTTTAAAATTTTATTTTAAATAAGAATAATTATTATTTTGATATAAAATTATTATTATCTTTTAAATAATACATAAATTATCAAATAATATTAAAATGTAAATAAAAATAATTTTTTAATACACTTAGATTAAAAAATTATTATTTATCTTTTATACGAGTAAATTTAGTATTTTCTTGTAAGAAATAATTATAATTTTGATATAAAATGATCATATAAATAAATGAGTACGAAAAATATTGAATAATACTTTGTTAAGTTTCAATTTGTATAATTACATTATTTCCATTTTTTTTAAAAAATTTATATATATCACTACCAATTTTATTAAGATTTAATTATTTGTTAACAAAGCTATTATTTGACATAAAAAAAACAATTTTAAATAGTTTCCTAATTTTTATAAATGTCCAATAATTTAAAAATTTTAATCTAATTTTCAGAGTAGTCCGTTTCTTTGCACTAAACTTTACCTTATCACCATTATGGCATTTACATCTAAATAAATATCTTGTCATTGGTTTTAATCTTATTAGTATTTAATTTCACTGCTACAATAATTAATCTTACCACTGTTTCCATCGTCATCGCAACCAAATATTTCACCGTCCATCAAAATAAAATCTTAACGATGATAATGTGGAGAACCTTTATCTCAGATTTAAAACCTTTCTTTTTAGACATTAAGAGTCAAAACATTTTTCTAAGTTTCCATAATAAACAAGAGGAGTGCTTAATTTAGCATACAAATTTAAATGCTATGGCAATTGACGAGAATAAATCAATTCTGTGAAAATTCATTGAGTATTGCATGTATAATAAAGATCACGATCCCATTCATAAAAAAAAAAAAAACATGTACATCAATTTAATATATTTTATTTAATTTGGTAATATCCTGAACATCCATCGATTGAAAAGAAGACTCGTATTAATATTAATTAAACATAGACAAATTGAATACAAACTCACAATCTTAAACATAGACATCTAGAGACACTCACAGTATACAATCTTCTTCTTCAAACTAAAATGCAATTCTTGAGAAATTTATTCTAAAATTGATGACAGAAGTTAATGGTACGAATGGATGCAAATCTATATTTGTTAAAAGTTACCCTTACATCACATAGTGAAGTTTCATCCATTAGCTTCTGCCATCAGATTTTATTATCTATGGATAAAATCGAAAATGAGTATGTAGTCTAGAAAATATAAACACAGACACTGACAACACAACTCTTCCCATCAGCCGAAGAAGTATTTGGTATTTGGAAATTGGAAAACATCTTTGACTTGCAATCTTATTTAAAAAATTTCCTTACTTTGGGAATTAATACTGGTGCAATGGCAAGGATGGTGAGATAGAGGAGGCTATAGACATAAGTAAAAAGAATTCTGCTGGACTGATTATTTGGCGAAATGATGAGCAATGCAGAATCCAGGAGGCAAAAGAGTAACGTTGACAGGGATAGCACGAGAACAACCGAGAAGAAACCAGAAACGACAATCAGAAGTACGAAACAGGTTAGAACGAAAGAGAATAAGAAAGCCACAATGTTTGGAATAAAGAACCAGAGAAAAGATTGTGTCGACAGTACTGATGATCCCGGTGTGTTATCATCTTTGAATTTGATTTTTTCCACTACGTGACTGGTGTTTTTGGAGCCAAAGTAAATTTCCAAGCCGGAAAATTTGCTCTTGCTAGGCACAGAATGAGCCTGAAGAACTCCA
The DNA here is from genome assembly GCA_031772115.1 of Heritiera littoralis. Lineage (NCBI taxonomy): Eukaryota > Viridiplantae > Streptophyta > Magnoliopsida > Malvales > Malvaceae > Heritiera > Heritiera littoralis. Next base: position 3,096,207 of record JAPDPK010000066.1, on the reverse strand, counting down.
CCAGGGGGGCTTAGAGTGGATTGGTAAGTGGCTGTAAGAATCAGTACTGTTACTACTAGCAGAGCATTGCCCCTGTCGGTTGACATATTTTTAATTTCATATCCCCATTGACTAATTATCTTAACAAAATACCAATATATTTTGCAAGCAAGACTCAGACGCCAAGCTGGGCGTAAAATGTCCACGCACTTCTTGATATTGATACCGTCTTGTTCTGTTAGGTCATTTAAGATACCCAGAGCTGTTAACTTTTTCGAATTTTTAAGATTTCTGTCGATTCTAAGATCTAGTAATAGCCTGACAACCTGCAATAAAAGAAAAAGAAGACAAATAAAATGCATTGCAGAAAAGGGGATTAAAGTGATTATGTTTTACCTAATTAGAAGTAGATAATAAAGAACCGACCTCTGGATCTCGTTCGGGGTTCGACACTGCTACATGCAACACAGTGTCGCCATCCTTGTTCTGCGAGTCAAGGATTCTTTGTTTCTGAAGCATGCTACAGTGATGCGTCCTCCCAAGCCAGCGCAGTAGAACTTTAAGAGCTGTTAGGTTTTTTCTGGCTGCAACATGGAGGGCTGTTTCATCTCGACATGTCACATCATCAATACAGTTATGATGTTCATTGAGAAACCGACTCAAAAGATGATGATCCATTTCTTTCATGACAAGGTAATGCAAAGGAGTATAACCCATCTTCCCTTTGAAACTGCCAAGACTTTCGTCAACTTTCAGCAGTGAAAGCACCAATTCTGTGTGCCCCTCTTGCAAGGCGAGGTGTAAAGGGCTCAAGCCATCTTTGTTCAGCTTCTTAGCAAATGCTGGCATTAAGCACATCATTTCCATCGCGAAATCAGTTTTCCCTGCAGCGGAAGCGACGTGCATTGGAGTATCCATAAACGCAATCTCATTGATCCGCCCTAAAACATCGACGTCCTCCCCAATCAGTTGATACAACGTATCAATGTTACCCAATCGAGCAGCGTTCATCACCCTGTCTTCCATTGAGCAAGGAATAATTGGTATGGCAACAGTACTCTCTGGCTGTCTCATTGAGGACGATTGAAAGGGTTTAGATTGAGTTTGAAGAGATCAACAAGAGTGAGAAAGAAAGAGGGGACTTGCTCCCTTTATATAAGAATTGGCCTGGGAATGGTTGATTTATGTTCGTGACTCACGTTTTAAGGTGCTTGTCTTCATTCTTAGTTAAGACCCTCAAGAATTTTTCACGTACACTTGAGTGTAAAACGTGAGGGAGATTCTCCTTTTTTTTTCTTTGAGAACAAGACATTTTTTAAGAAAAATATTATTAGTATTAAAAAATCAATTAAAGCAAATCACTAAATTTGAATTTCCTTGAAGCTCTTAGCAAATAAGATAAGCTATTAAATCTTAAACCTAATCTTTCGTAATACAAGATAACATTATAATAACAGCTAAATTAAACTTTGATCATTAATATTTTCCGATTTGCATGTAAATTATACAACCTATTAAAAAGATGATTGCATTTTCTTTATTTTTTTGATCTGAACTTTGATGAACCCTATCTTAACAAGAGAATTAGCAAAACAATTGACTTCCATATATACATGCACGAAGAAAAATAATATTCTCTACCTTTACATATAAATTATATATATGTATATATATAATTTCCAGAACTTGTAAAAGATATAGATTGAGTTTATTACTAAAAGAAAATTTACTAATCACAACAAAGATTCAAAAGGAAGCAGGCAAAGTAACTCAAATAATTAAGAACGGGTAATATCGGTAGCGCCTAGTATTATTCTCTTGATCTTAAATTTGTTGGCTGTTGCCATGACCTTCTCATCAAGTTTTCTTCAATTCAACATTTAATTTAATTTCCTTGTTCAGTATGACTTTCTACATTTCAATTCTTTAATTTGTTAAGAAACCCTTTTTATCCTTATAATTAAGAACTGCTTACTGTACATTAATTGTCGCCTGAAGTTTATTGAAATGGAAATTATGACTACCTATATAACACGGAATACAGTAAAATAGAAGTAAAGGATGATTCAAAGTGATAAAGATGAAACAAAGTAGAAGACAATCTTCATCTCCTAAAATTCTCTTTTTTTTTCTTTTTTTTTTTCTGATCATACAATCACATAACCCAAACCCTAAGAAAAGAACTCAATAATTTACTCGTGTTATCCGTCAGACCGTTGATATGTTACTAAAAAGTTTAATAGTATCGATCGCCTCTCTATTGCAACATGTACATTGTAATAACTGTAAATTCTTTATTCTTGGTGAATTAGACAATGTAATTTGGAGACAAATTAATATATTGAGAATTTAGCTTGAAGCTAAGATGATTAAGGTAAATTGAGAATGAGCATTGTAATGAATTATTAATTTGGACTATGAGAAATTATGGAGAATTTAGACTATAGGAAATTATAATTGGAGGATTGAAGATGAGGATCATGAAGGAAAATTAATAATCTATTAGTTAGATTAAAGTGCTAATGGATGATACATGAATAATTTAATTTGTGGATGAAGGATTTTGGAATAATATTAAGGACTTTAGGATTTAAGAGACAATAGACAATATAAATTAATAAAAACAGAAATTATGAAATATTAGTGGGACAAATAATAGATATAAAATAAATTATACAATTTAGAATATATATTTTGCTAAATATCAAAATGGGGTAAAAAAGAAATAAAAAGATAAAAAAAAAGAGAAAGAAATAAAATATAATATAATATATTGGAGAAGTGGCTTCTTGAAGAAGCCTTAGCACACCAGTCCACAAACTCATCTTAACCGGCCTCTTATATCTCATTTACCATTGTCCATTAGCATCGTCATCGCCAACCTAATGCCAGCCATTCTAATCTCCCCTTTAGCTTTCTACTGTACGTGAGAACCTTCACCTTTCTTGTCTCATTTTGCTGCAACTAAACCCCATTTGTATCGACAGAAAAAGGTTCAAAGAAGGAATAGTAAAGACAAGGGGATTTAGGCATTGATTTAAGGAGAAACCAGGGAGAATTTTGTGAGAACCCTTATTTTTATAAATATTGAATGTTTTCGTGTTCAAATAAATTAAATTGGTCAATAACGTAGTGAATTATCGATATTGGTACAAAAAGAAAACTTTCGTACGAGTGGGTCCGTGGGCCCCACGAAAGTGCTCATGCACCAAGATATACGTGAATCATCATAAATTGATGATATTTATTCCTAGATAAGCCATGTTAATATAATTGAAGTTGGATATGACTTATCTTACGAAATTAGGCTTGATTGGATAAAAAGGGGCAAAATCATAATTTAACACCTAAAGTCTCGATTTAATACGAAAAAAAATATCTTAAATGAATATTTTATTTTGTAATTTCATAAAATTGAGTTACCTTGGGTTTATGAAGCTTAAAAAAAAAGATTAAATGAATTAAACATGTGCCAAATAGTGTTCATTAATGGCATTTTTGTAATTAATTGGAAGTGTTTGTAAGAAAGCCAAAATTGGCTTGTTGGAAACGTGAAAAACCTTTCTCCTTGGCAGCCAAACCCGTGAGTCTCTCTTCCCTCTTGGTTCTTCATGATCTCACCTCTCTTCTCCATGCTAAACTCAAAATTCATGAGGAAGATGGAAAAATTAGAGTTAGTCGAACAATTCCCATGCCATTTTCGGCCTCCCCATCTACTTGTCAAGTCGTTTCATGGAGTTTTTAAGAGAGAGTACCTAAATGAAGAAAATGGGTATGATGCAATTTTTACTAGATTTGTAAAGAATTGTTTGGTTGCTTGTTTTGATCTCTTAATATGTTGTTTAAGGACTGATTCTAAGTGTTTCTATGGTTTCAATTGGAAGAAATTGTTCAAGAATGAAGACATAGGGATTTTGCCCAACTTGATGAATTTGGAGATTTTTGGTTGAGTTAAATTCTCATGAAATTAAAGTTAAATTTTAGTTAATTGAAGATATTAGAAGCTAATTATAACTTCAATTTCAATGGGTTGCTTGAAATTATCAAGAATTGATAGAAATTTGGGATTTTCCTTTTTGAAAATTGGGGGTTTTGTATAATTGTGAAATCCCCAAATTCATGTAAATTCTATATGAGTGTATAGTATTCCAGTTGAAATGATTTAAATAAATATGAGAATTGATGTATAAATGAGATATGGGACATATGTGGAATTAAAGCAATTGAGGGTCAAATAGTCAAGAGGTCAAAGGGTCAATGGCTGAGATGATTAATGGATTAATGGGCATTTAATGCAAATAGCATGACTCATCATCATCTTCATCAGCCAAGGTCGGCAGCAACATTTTCCCTCTCCCTCTAGTTTCCTCCAATTTTCCTCTAAGTGCCCATTTCAACTACCTTGACAAACCACCCTTACCTGTCATCGATTTGTCAAGCTCACTTAACGAAAAATGATCCTTGTCGCTAGCCCAAGCTAAGCCTTTAATATGAAAGGCTGACTCAAAGTGATTAAGGAGATCTAAAATCCTGAAAATTTGGTGATTTGCAAAGGTAAGAGATTTAGATAGTTTTAGTTGATTTTGGCTATGGTTTGGAGTTGTGTAAAGTTGATAAAGTGTATTTATAAAGGTTTGATTTGTATGAATTATGCAGCTTTGAAGAAGTGAAAGAGGACAAGTGTTGGTGCAACAAAGCTATTAGATTTTTCTATTTGAGGTAAGGAATTTATGTAACGGACGTAAGGTGACTATATCCGCATGTTTTTAATTGTTTTGGAGAGAAGTACAAGTTGGTTTAAGTGTAGGAAGGTTAAATTTCGGATTTTACTCCTAGTTACCAAAACGCTAGGAGCAGTCGACTGCCCTAAGTAGCAGCCGACTGCCTAGAGACAACCAAAGCGTAAATTTTCGAAAACCGAGACAAACCAGTCGACTGCTAATTCCCAGAAAACATTCTGTTTCAAAACCAGCCGACTGCCTAGGGAGCGAGTCGACTGTCTTGTTTTTAGAAACATTCTGTTTGCGAAAATAGCCGACTGCCAAGGAGTCAGTCGACTACCTTTTTCTCGGAAGCATTCTGTTTCAAAACCAACCAGCTGCCCTATGTGTTTCGAAAAATAAAATATTTGAATTTCAAAAAGGAAAAAAAATTCAGTAAAGCAAAATGTGGTGTAGTAGCTGACTGCCCTAAAGACTAATCGACTGCCCATTTGAAAAAGGAGGTTTTGAAAACCTATTTCAAGAAAGTATAATTGTATTTGCCAAAGGTTATATGAATAATGTTTTAGAGACTATGAATACCTTGAATGATCATGCACATTATTTGTACTTGTACTTGTATTTGTGCTTAGCTGAGGAGCCCTAATCCGGTCCTTAGACCCACAGTAAGGCACTTGACTAGTGAGCACTGTGGGCTATAGACAATGGCCATATGTCTCTTAATTGTATTCGGCTTTAGGGAGGATCCCTGGCCCACACGTGGGTACGCCATTTATTTGATATCTCTCGGGATTATCCCTCACGGGATATATTTGTGGTATCCTTATGAGATCTCTCATGGATTATCCCTTACGGGATATAATCGCTGTATCCTTATGAGAATTACTTGGTGCATAGATCTAATTAGAAATTAATTGTCTCCCATCTACTTGAAAGTATTTGAAAGCATGTGAAAGTACTTGAAAGTATTTGATTTTACTTGTATTTGAAGGTATTTGATTTTACGAGTATTTGATATATGCTTTATAATGGTTTTACATGACATTATAGAGCCAAGCAGGAAAACTACATATAGTGACATAGTATGCTCTTTTATATATGTTTCTTACTGAGCGTAAACTCACTCCTTTACAAACATTTTTCATACATATTACTTGAAGTAATTCCTGCTCCGGATAGAGGAGCACTTTTTGGATCCTTCGAGACACGCTTCCCACTTATTCTTTAAAGGTATAGTTAGTTGGCCGTGTACTTCGGCTATTGTACAGTACAATACTACAAAAATGTGTATTATTTGTTTTGGGGATATAGGATATGTAAGATAATTGAGATCCTGATTTATATGACGCATATATATATACATATGAAAATTTTATTCATGTGAAAATTGATATCATGTTATAATGATAATGCCTAAAGCATAAGAAGAAGTAAGAATGATATTGACAAACTAATCTAAGTTATGTGAAAGGAAAAAGCTAGTTGTTATTTGGATAGTGACGAGGATGTCACAATAATTGAGTTAAATTACATCAAATTGAAGTTAAATTTTTATTAATTGATATAAATAGAAGTTAATTGTAGCTTCAATTTCATTGGGTGGCATAGATTTGCCAAGAATTGAATTTTTCCCCTTTAGGTGAAAATGGGAATATTAGGAATTAAGCTTTAATTTTAATAAATGGTGTTAACTGAAGTTAATTGGAAGTTTAGTTAGTGAAATTGAAGTGATTGGAGGTTTAATTGAAGAAAAATTAGATTTAAATGCAACATGTGAAAGTAACATTGAGTTGGTTCCATAGTATTTGAAGTGTAAGTATACTTAAAATATTAAGATAAATATATATATATATATATATATGGAATATGTTTTAATTGTTTGAGAATGAGTTGGAGAAAAATGAAATTTCATTTGAATTTATCGAGTTAATGAGCATTTGATCACTTGGTGTTCTTGGTGTAATCATGCTTGACTTGACAATGTTTTTTATATATAAGGTGTAATTCATGTAATTAAGCATGATTAAGATGTTAAATGACATTAAAACTGATTATATGACATAAATGTACATTAGGCCCTAATGAAAGGCATAGTGAAAATGACGTGATTTCGGTGTAATTTTGTGATATGTTAGTGAACTGTGAATGGTTATATGACCAATGTAGTTGATCCATATTTAAACCATAGGAAGGGTACACTTAGTCAATACACCTTCTTAGCGCGGTAGGCATGAGCAAATTATAGATGTGCTAAGTGTTTTTCAATTACACCTATTATACGAAATTAAGTATTTTGTAGTGAAATTCATCGTTTGGAGGGGCATTGTTGTAAGACCCGAATTTTATTATACTATATACCATATTTGTACATGAATAATGGTGAGAATAAATTGTTTGAGTAATATTAAAGAAAACAATTAAATATGAATTTTCAATTTTCATTTTAAGTTATGGTGTATAATATGGTGTATATGCATTTGGTTGAAAAGAAATGCAAAAAGGAACCTTATTAGTTAGATTGTGGAAGCATTAAATGAGGTAAGACAAAGTTAATAATTGTGGTTGACATTGGCGTGGGAAAGAAGAAGAATAAAAGGAGAAATTGTAGCTAAAAACGTGCAGAGACCTCTGTCGCCCGTTCCCTTTTTGACTGCAAGCCGTTCCTTTGGCTGGAAATTCTTTAACATTTAATGGGCTGTCAGACGAATGGAGAAAAGAGAGAAAGGAGAGCCAATCAACGTGGGCGGTTGGAAGAAATGTTGGCAAGGAGAAGAGAAAAACTAAGCTATTGACATCTTTTGCTGCACTTTTTCTACCCGTTTTAATGCTGGTTCAGACGTTCTTTTGGTGCAATTTTCTTCGTGAGTTAATGCACTACAAGACGGGTAATGATGAAGAAAAGGATAAGGGAATAGATGGTGAGTTATGGTTGGACTAACATGACTATATAAAGAGGCTTCAAGAGAAAGAAATGGATTGAAATGAACTCCATCCTCTCCAGAATTCTTCTCGCCCATTTTGTTCCACTACAAGTTCATCTTTAGTTCTTCAGTTTTTCTTAGATGTAAGCCATGAAAACTTCCTTATTAGCTAGCCAAACCTTCTCCTCACCATTGAAGAGCTAAGGAACAAGCAAATTAAAGCTAAGAAAGACAAGAAAGCATTCTGTTGTTGGAGGAGTAACTTGGTAAAGGTGAGTTTCATAGTTTTACAGTTCTCTTGATATTTAATCATAGATATAGCCTGGTTGTAATTGAATATGGTTGAATATATAAGAAAATAGATGGAAACAAATAACCAAGAATGAGTAAGGAAACACGACGGGCGAGTAGAAAGTTGCTAGTTAAAATGGGTAATTACTCGCCCAAAGGATGGGACGAGTTTGGGGAAATTGTCACGTGAGTTCGTCAGTATTATGGTACAGGCGGGCGAGGACCAATGATCGCCAAAAGGCGAGAATGGCGATAACAGTAATCGCCCATGTGAAATGTTGATGATCGCCAATGGGGCGAGTAGGAGAAAAAGAAGTCGCAAACGTAATCCATTACATGGGCGAGCCCAATTATGAATTGATAAGCATGGCGAGTTGAGCTCCTATGTTGGGCGAACTCCCATGATTAAGCCGCTAATGGACAGCGAGCTATGTGGGCGAATGGCGAGCTGTTACCTCGCAAAAAGCCACTATTATTAGGAAAATATATCGTTTTGGAAAATATTAATAGTTTGAATAAATGCTTTGCAGACGGGAATTGAGGAAGGCAGGCGAGAAGCAAGGCTGTATCAGACGAGGTAAGGAAGTAGTATGTGATGAAAATGCATGTCCTGTGGAGTAAAAGTGTTAAGAAAATATTAGAAATTGTTTTGTTTTTCTGACATGCATTGGTTGATAAAATGTTTTGACTCTGGCGAGCTACAAAGTCGCCATATGTTGTTTTGTTGAACGAGCTACTTAGGGCGGGCGAGTAGTTTTATTCTAAGTTGAAACTCGTGCTAGCCAAGTGGCGAACTCTCCTTTATGAGAACCTGGCGAGTGCCTTTGTTTTAAAAGTTGGGAGAACTTTTTATGTCGTATGGGCGGGCGACTCATGTTTTAAGCACAAGGCGGGCGAACTATTATCAGCCAACCATACTTTGTCTTGAAAAGCTATGAGGCGGGCGACTAATAATTCGCCGCCTTGGCGAATTGACCAGTGGGCGAACTGATTTATGAGTTTTATTTTTTTCAACGAAAATTAAATAAATAAATAAAGAAATTTTCAATTAATATTTTTGAAAAATAGAAAATGTGAAACTTTTTGGGCGAGTAGACCCTTGGGCGAATTGGCCAATAGGCGAGCTGACCCTGGGCGAACTAGCTGTGGGCGAACCAGCTCCAAACGTGCTTTTCTCTCATAGAAAATGTTGAAATTAAGGGTTGTTTTACTGGTTATAAACCCTTTTGGAAACCAAATCATTTTATGGAAATGATACATATGATAACTTGATTTTGAGACATTAGGCCATGAGTTCATGCATTATCATTCATGTACTTTGCATGACCCAGCTAGGGCGATGGCTCGGGTCAAATAGACCAACGAGTGCACCCTAGGGCGTCACAGGGCTGATGGACCTGCCAAGTCTTCAGCGGTATCGAGGTCACTTGGCAAGTGGACTCGAGAACCACCTACAGATTATGGCCATACATCTAGATGAGATAGCCGTGAGGGGCGATGGCCTACGGGTGCACCACAAAAGCGGAGGATTTGTATTCTTTGCATGATTTAAATTATTGCCTAGTCTCAATTAAATGATTTATGAAAGGATCTGGTGAATCCTGTTTCATGTTAATTATATTTGTTGTTTCCTAATGAGTATGACCGTTAGGTTAATTACACAATTTTGAGAATATAGCTTTTATTTTATAAGTAGCATACACCTTTCTTATTGAGCACATTGTCGCTCACTCCTTATTTTTCCACTCCACAGATAACTGAATTGAACTAAGAGACTTACCTTCCTGAGATTAGATATCGAAGGTATGTTGTGTTCTTTTATGTATTCAGTAAAGTTGTACAGTACTACTTTAAATATAAGGGAATGTATATACATCTTAAGAAAATGATTTAATTATTCTTATTAAAGTGATAGGAGTTGATAAGCATCACTGACAGCCCAACCGGTAGTAAGTGTAAGATATAAGTGAGTAACATGTTATATAATGGGAATTGGGATGTTACAATTGTAGCTTTCGGCCAAAGTGTTGGAATGGGTGCTTGAAATGAAAAATGCTATGGTATGTTAACCGTGCAAACATTTGATTTAATCATACTTGGTAAAAGTATTAGGCAAGTATAATTTCTGAGATGTAGATGTAGTAGGAAGTAATGTGTTTAGGACCATACGTGACAATAGTGCCCTATTAGGCAAGTTAACCTATTTGTGGTATATGTAATAATTATGCTTAAATAAGTTTAATAATGATTATAAATTAGGATTGTTGGTGATGAGATCATGAAATTATGCAGCTCGAAAACGAAGAGGCGGTAGAAAAGACTTAAGCACGAATGTGCTCACTTAATCGCTTTGTGCTACTAGATTGATTTTGGAAAGTGCCGTGTGATTCGTGAGGTAAGAGATATATATCGGAACGTAAGAGATACTAAATAAATTGCTAAAATCAACTGCATTGTGGTTTATGAATTGTATTTTCCTTGCAGGGGGTTTTTAAGAAATATAAGCTGTTATGTTGTCGGATTTTTATGAAAATAATGGTTTTGCTGATTTAAGCTTTAACTTAAGCAACCATTTGAAAATGGCAAAGTATCCAGCAAGCTTATTTTGAAAAGGGTAAATCTTATGATTTTGATTTGTTTATAAGACTCTTAGCCAAGATATTAATCTCATGGAAATTATCAACCGATGATATTGGTTTGAAAATATTATGAGCACATATGATTTATTGCTTTTGAAAGAAATATATACTAGTTCATTTGTGAACTTTCCTAAAGCTCGAAAAATACTGTTCTGATTTCCGAAAATATATATATATATGTTTTGAGACATGACTAACTAAAGTCAGTATAGTATTGTTTTGAAACTACTGTTTGTGACCTTGATTCTGTCCGCAGTAGGTATTTATATTTGGACTACTGTGTGTGGCCTTGAATCAGTCCGCAGTAGGAACTATATGTATGGAAATGTTTTGAGACATGACAAACAAGCACTGCAATAATGTTTTGGACTACTATGTGACCCTGATCCAGTCCATAGTAGGTAATGTTTTGGGCTTCTGTATGATCTTGATCCAGTCTATAGTAGAGTTTTTATTGTTGTGTGACCTTGATCCAATCCACAACGGGCTCAATTGACACCTGATCAGTGCTCACTATGGACCCCTCTGGACTATGGCCATATGTTAATTTAAACTGCTTGATTATTGCTTAGTCATCATGTCTCCAGCTTATGATATATATATATATATAATATGCTTCTTTTCGTACTTATGATTTTTATGGATTTTGAATGTTATGACGAGAATTCTGTTTCGAATTGTAATGTTTATCTATGGTTTTGAATGATTTGTTTTTCTGATGCGTTGCATAAGCATGTTTTGGTTTCCAAAATGTATAAATTTCGATTTGAACCTTAATAAAGGTTTTGGAAACTTGCATATAGAAATTTAGTATCCGTCTCTTGTATTTATTTCTTACTAGGCTTTCCAAAAAGCTCACCCCCCTTCACCACCTTCCAGATAACATGTAGTAGATGCTTGGTATGAGAGGTTCAAATACGTCTTTCGAGTCTTTCGCACCACCCTTAAAGGTATGTGATGTACAGTTATTTATTTTGTATTTAGGCTTGTATTTCAGTACTTTTATAGTATGGGGATGTAATTAAAGGAAGTATAGGATATAATTATGGTTTATGACAATGCATGTAACTTGGGAGAGATATATTTAATTAAGTAGAATGATTCGAAATTATAAATGCATGCTTAGTGAGAGAATTTGACTGGGACCTAAGTTAACTAAAGGAAATTGACTTAGCTAATATAATATTAGCTTAAGAATTGATTAGTGACACTACATACACCCTAACCAAGTAAGTGAAAAAAAGAAAAATTTGTTTCGTATTTTCGGTATAAAAGGTCGTTACAAATTTAGATCTAGTTTTGGAAGCCAAAACAAGGGAAACTAGCAGAGCTTTGACTCTTTTTTGTTGCTGAAACAAAATAGGCTTTGGTAGGATGAAATGTGAGTAGGAGGCTAAACTTAAATAGGAAATGGAGGGCTGATTTGACGTTGAAGCAAGGTGCATAGAAAAGAGTGATGAAAAGTGGCCGAAGTGACTAAAGAAGGAAGGGAAAAAGAAGTACATTGGCTGAGTATAAGTGGCTACTTTAGAGACCAAAACAGTAGGGGTTCTCGCCTGAAAACAAGGGCTAACAAAGACCATTAAAAGTTTTTTAAGTGCAGCAATCAATCTCTGTTTTGAGGAAAGAAAACTAAAGCTAGTTCAGTGAAGAGAGGAAGCCATGAGGGAGTAGAAGCAGCTTCCGTTACTGCCAAAAACTAGTTGAACCCGATGAGGAAAGAACCTATTAGCAAGGGAACTTGTTGGCAGACAATGTGAGGTTGGAAAGTGAGTGTTTTTTGGGTTGAAGAAGGAGGCTTCCAAGGGATGAAATAAGTGGTGGATGCTGAGCCATTAAGGGCTGTTGAAGCTGATTTCTTAAGTGCTAAAAAGAGGTCACGGCAAGGCTGATCAGGAAATTTTGGGGCTGCATTAAGCTAGTTGTAGGTAGATTATTTTTCCTGCTTTGGGCTATTTCGGTTGCATGGAAGATCCTTTCATTTTAAGCTACTACATCCATGTGGAAAGAAGGCTGAATTAAGGGAGCTTAAAACAGAAATGGAGGCTGTTAGACAAGCGAAAAGATAAGAAGTAGAATTAGTTGTTGTAAAGCCTTGAAGGCAAGGCAATTTGCTACACATTTAATAGTCCATAACAGTCCAAAAATCATAGAGATCCAAGCTGCATAAAGGGGGCTCCCGGTTTTGATTTGTAACAAAGGGTAAGGTCATTCTCTCACTTAAAAATTTATATACTTGACTAGAGAATTTATACTAAAGATATGTATACATATATAAAGGTGATGAAACACATAAGGTGGTTGTTGATTTGATGAGATATGTGGCAAAAGCTCCTAAGCTAACAAGGAATATACGCTCGGTTAAGAGGGATGCAAAGGTAAGGAAAGTATTGTGGTATCGGGTTTAAATTTTGAGTGATTATGTGCTACTAATTAAATGATGAAAATAGGTAAAGGATTTTAGTGGATGGTTCATGATGCCAAATCATGTTATTTCCTTTTACTAATCATTAATGTAAGAATTATAAACCATGATAATGTTGGTGACATATGAATTATTTAGTTGATGGCACACACACACACACACATATAGGGATTTGGCGATTAGCAATATGTATTCTCATAATTTATACTATGAGAAGGGAGATATGATTATGGAAAATTATGGACATGGGGATGAGATTATTTTGTATTTGATAATATAATAATTGAGATATGAAAAGGGATTTACAAGAGCATAATTAGGTATAAATACTTAATTTTCTTATCCACCTTAGTGGTTGCATTTTGATATCATTTATAAAACTTAAGGAAGGAATCGATAATGATATTTGTGATGCAAGGTGGTTGTTATGGATATAGTGGTATCTATATGAACAATATTTATTTAGATTAATAATCCTTGGGTACAATATATATTGATATAAATTTTGATGTATAGTGGTTGTAGAGAATTCACAAAGAAGTGGAAGAGCATAATTAGCCAAGTGTGGTACTTACTAGGTGCCAGGTTTGGTGCACTTTAGGTAAGAGGTATATATCGAAACTTAAGGGATACTGATGTAATTTTAAAATCAACTACCTTCTGATTATATAAACTGTATTTTCTTGTAGGGGATTTTAAGAAAGTTAAGTTGTTATGCTGCCCAATTTTTTATGAAAGTAATGGTTTTGTGATTTAAGCTTAACTTAAGCAACCATTTGAAAATGGTAAAGTATCTGGCAAGCTTATTTTGAAAAAGGGTTAAATTTTTATGATTTTGATTTGCTTATGAGACTTTTAGTTGAGATATTAATCTCATGAAAATTATCAACCGATGATACTGGTTTGAAGATACTATAAGCATGTATGATTTATTTGCTTTTGAAAGGAATATATACGAATTCTTTTATGATCTTTCCTAAAGCTTGAAAAATACTATTTCAAATTTCGAAAAATATATATAAAATGTTTTGAGACATGACTAGCTAATGTCATTGCAGTTTTAGTTCTGACTATTGTGTGACCCTGATCCAATCCGCAGTAGGTATTTATCTTTTGACTACTGTGTGTGACCTTGATCCAGTCTGCAGTAGGTATTTATTTTCTGAACTGTGTGACCTTGATCCAGTCCACAATGGGCTTAATTGACACCTGATCAATGCTCACTGTGGACCCCCTCTAGACTATGGTCATAAGTCTTTTCGATTTGCACTTTCTCTCACTGGAATATCTGAACTGCATTATTATTTCTTAGTCGCTAATATGTCTCCAGCTTAGTATGTATATACTTTTTTGTGCTTATTTTCGTATATGAATTCTGAATGCGTGATACTTGGATTTTGACACAAATATGGATTCAATTTGGCGATTCGTACTAAAACTAAATGTGATAAGCATAAATATTTTGGATTATGTTCGAAATTCAGTCGCTTATGTTTTGGTTTAAATGAAATGCTTTCTGATGCATTGCATAAGCATGATCTAGTTTCTAATCATATGAACTATGAGATTTAATTAATGATTTAGAAAACTTGCATATAGAATTTTGGTAATTGTCTCTTATATATATTTCTTATTGAGCTTTATAAGCTCATCCCCTCTCCACCTTCCAAATTATATGCAATAGGAGCTTTGTACGCGAGCTTTCCCCTCTCCACCTTCGTACCACCCTTGAAGGTATGTGATGTACAATATTCCCTTTTATATTCAGACTGGTATTTTCAATACTTTTATAGTATAGGGATATAATTAAAGGAAGTATAGGATATATTTATGGTTTATAACAATGCATGCGACTTGGGTGGAGATATATTTAGTCAAGTAGAATGATTCAAAATTGTAAATGCATGCTTAATGAGAGAATTTGACTGAGACCTAAGGTAATTAAAGGATATTAACTTAGCTAATATAAAATTAGCTTAAGAATTGATTAGTGACACTACATACAACCCAACCAAGTAAGTGAAAAAAGAAAAATTTGGTTCGTATTTTCGATATAAAGGGTCGTTACAAAAGTTGGCATCAGAGCAATATTGGTCTGATATACGAAGTGTCGGTAGGTTAAGAATTGATTACATCCACAAAGTACTGTACATGTCTGACTATATACTGTACACTTCTATTGAAAATGGTACTGAATATGTTATTTTTATATGGGTAAATTATAGTTTTTCCCTATTTAAACTGTATATGATATGATTTGATAAGTAATGAAGTCGTAAATGTTATTTGTTCGATTTTGAACATATTGAAGTAATGGTAATAGAGGCACAATGACCTATGTGATTTGAAGATTAATGCAATGTACTTATCAAGACTTATAATTAAGGAATAACGTTGTGTTTGGTAGAGATGATAATGGTATAAATTAGCATAGTTAAGATAGGTCATGCAATGATCTGAAATGATCGATTAGAATACATTTTGATTTGAAAGAGATAGAATTATTGTATCTCATATGATTGATGCAGAAATAGGTAATGATTGAAAGATGTAAAAGGACTTAGTTAATATGGAATTATAGGAATGTATGTGGGTACTATACGGCTTTTGGTGGAATAATGATAAAAGATTTATGTTCAGATAATGATAAAAGACTATGAAAATTGCGGAATGAAGCTTGGATCATGGCAATTGTGTTGGAATATAAATTTGAGTTATGATAGTGCATCCTAAGAATGGCATGTGATGAATATGCTTAATTGCATATTGAATTCATATCCACAGCTGCGGACCTTCATTATTTCAACATGTACCTTGATGTAACACATGGACATATTTAGCATAAGCTTTGAGCTTTTAGAATCGTTTGGTTTTAATTATGAATGGATTTAAGGGTCCACGTATTTGGAAATCTTAAATATATGGGCTATTTTGAATGACAGAAAAGAAATCGAACTGTGCATTGAGTTTATTGTTTATAGAGCCATTCGAACCTAAAGCCTTATGCCAACATTATTTTCCTATGAAGAGAGTATAAGATTTGATTAAATACATGATCTGTCTTTTGTTTAGAAAACTATATGAAATTTGAGATTGCAATTTTAAACTATGAAACTTGAATTTTGAGGATTAGGCATCCTTAATGAGCTTTGGTAGAATCTTAACACCTCGTGTGATTTCGATTGTGCTTATTGGACTTGACCAATAGGGTTTGGACCTATTTACAATAGCAGCAAGAAACTATTATTTGAATCTATTCACCATGCAAACAAAAATTTTTAATAATAATAAGTAAATAAATAATAAAATTGATTGAACTACGTGATTTTGTGAACTTTGTGAATGTTGAAAAGTCCTTGGTCTTCAACCTCTACTAATGGAGAAGCTTTTAGTAGAGCTGATATTGAATATGATTGATTATAGAAATTATGAATCTTTGAGTATTATTGGAGACCTTTAAGGAATATCAAGCAAGGTGATAAATTGATTTGAAGGTTTAGATTTTGTGAGATAAGATATTCAAGATCGTCTTAAATGACATTGATCTTAGCTTAACTTAAGGGTTATGGATTAATAAAATGATGTACATATGTAATGTATAAACTAATAAGATAGACTCGATTTGTGAATTGATTGAATATTTAGACTTAAGGTCTAATGTAAAATGAATTTGATTCATGGATAAATGGTAACATATGAATTAGACTTTGAATTCCCCAATTATGGATCAAAAGGATAAAGTATTGAGGTCCAAGGCAATTTCCTTGGTAAGAATACTTTGGCGACATTACTCTTCACCAGAAGCTATATGGGAATTGGAAAGTTAATGAAAGCGAAGTAACCTCACCTATTCTAAGATAACCAAGATCAAATTTGAAAGGCAATAACTGAATATGGGGTTTTGTCGAGTACTATGAGTCTACCTTCCTATAATTTTTATATTCGAATCTTGTGTAGTGTGAAATTGTTGATAAAATCTACTACAGTGGTTTGATATTTATTAAAGCTTTACGATGTTTTAGTAAAGGAGAAAAATTTTGGATAGTCCATGTGAAGGAAAATAAAATTAATATGCAATACCTTTGTGGCAACTAAGTTATTGACAATTAATGAATTAGAAACTTTATATTAAGTGTTGCTGATGGACAAGTGATTTTTTATTGCAAAAGATACTTGATATACAATTGGTGTTTTAAGATTATATTGAAATGAAATATCAGAGTATGCAATAAAAGTAGGAGTTGAGTTATGGATTTAGAAATCGAAAAGTTGGAACGTTATTTTCTTGGATTATACAAAATTTGAAGTAAAATTTTTGTTGATTTCATTATCAAATAAAGGACAGTTAAGAGTTTTGATTGAAGCTTATTAGATAAAGATTCATAGATCTGTAAGAGAAAGAACTACATATTAGATTAATTTAAAAGATGGACAAGATTTGGAGTCATGAAATTTTAATTCGGTGTTTGCATTTTTGAAATGGGCATTAAGGATTTAAGTGTAGATTCAGTTATTTTACGTTGAAAATCATATTGACTTAATTAAATATATGGACTCTTAAAATTGTACGGTTTAAACTACAAGGATTTAGAAAGCTCAAGGATTTAAAATATATGATTTCGAACTATATGGAATTAGAAACAAGTGAACTTTGAAAACCAAAGGACTCTCCAAATTTCACATGCGTAGGGTCGAGATTGAACACGACATGTTAGAAGTGAATCCTTGAGGGAGATATGAGTACACGTCGTATTATGTGGCTTTTGATGCAAAAAAAGGAGAAATTTTATATTTAATGGGTTAAGATCGTGAATGTCTTATAATAACATTAATTTTACTTCAGTTGAAGGTTTTTGATTTATAGGAGAATGTATGTTGCAAAGTGGAGATAAGAGACTCGAGATCATATTGTTATAACATTTATCTTAGGTCAATTGGTGGTTTTTGAGTTATAAGATGTACGATCTTAATGTATGAACCAATGAGATACATCCAATTATTGGATTTTTTTCGAACATCATATTACAAGGTTAATGCAAAATAAGTTGATCTTTAGATAAGAGACAATATGGAAATTTGACTAATGAAGTTATCAGACTTGGATTATATGGATACAAAAGATATGAGAAAGAAAATTTCCCTCACCTCTTTCAGATGGACATGGAAAAATTTGGAGGACCAAATTTTCTAAGGTAAGGAGGATGTAATAACTGTAAATTCTTTATTCTTGGTGAATTAAACAATGTAATTTGGAGACAAATTAATATATTGAGAATATAGCTTGAAGCTAAGATGATTAAGGTATATTGAGAATGAGCATTGTAAGGAATTATTAATTTGGACTATGAGAAATTATGGAGAATTTAGACTATGAGAAATTATAATTGGAGGATTGAAGATGAGGATCATGAAAGAAAATTAATAATCTATTAGTGAGATTAAAGTGCTAATAGATGATACATGAGTAATTTAATTTGTGGATGAAGGATTTTGGAATAATATTAAGGACTTTAGGATTTAAGAGACTATAGACAATATAAATTAATAAAAATAGAAATTATGAAATATTAGTGGGACAAATAGTAGATATAAAATAAATTAAACTATTTAGAATACATATTTTGCTAAATATCAAAATGGGGTTAAAAATAAATAAAAAGATAAAAAAAAGGAAAAAGAAATAAAATAAAATATAATATATTGGAGAAGTGGCTTCTTGAAGAAGCCTTAGCACACGAGTCCACTAACTCATCCTACCTCTTATATCTCATTTACCACCGTCCATTATCATCGTCATCACCAACCTAATGCCAGCCATTCTAATCTCCCCTTTAGCTTTCTACTGTACGTGAGAACCTTCACCTTTCTCTTCTCATTTTGCTGCAACTAAACCCCCTTTGTCAGAAAAAGGTTCAAGGAAGGAATAGTAAAAATAAAGGGATTTAGGTGCTGATTTATGGAGAAACCAGGGAGAATTTAGAGCTGGTTTTGGGAGCCAAAATAGGGGAAACTAGCAGAGCTTTGACTCTCTTTTGTTGCTGAAACAAAATAGGCTTTGGTAGGATGAAATGTGAGTAGGAGGCTGAACTTAAAGAGGAAATAGAGGGCTGATCTGACGTTGAAGCAAGTTGCAAAGAAAAGAGTGATGAACAGTGGCCAAAGTGACTAAAGAATGAAGGGAAAAAGAAGTACATTGGCTGAGTATAAGTGGCTACTTTAGAGACTTAAACAGTAGGGGTTCTTGCCTGAAAACAAGGGCTAACAAAGACCGTTAAAAGAGTTTTAAGTGCAGCAACCAGTCTCTGTTCTGAGGAAAGAAAACTAAAGCTAGTTCAGTGAAGAGAGGAAGCCGTGAGGAAGAAGAAGCAGCTTCCGTTACTGCCAGAAAGTAGTTGAAATCGACGAGGAAAGAACCTACTAGCAAGGGAACTTGTTGGCAGACAATGCAAGGTTGGAAAGTGAGTGTTTTTGGAGTTGAAGAAGGAGGCTTCCAAGGGGTGAAATAAGTGGTGGATGTCGAGCCATTAAGGGCTGTTGAAGCTGATTTCTTAAGTGCTAAAAAGGGGTCACAGCAAGGTTGATCAAGAAGTTTTGGGGTTGCATTAAGCTAGTTATAGGCAGATTATTTTTCCTATTTTGGGTTGTTTCGATTTCATCAAAGATCCTTTCATTTTGAGCTACTACATCCACGAGGAAAGAAGGTTGAATTAAGGGAGCTTAAAACAGAAATGGGGGCTGTTAGACAAGCAAAAAGATAAGAAGTAGAATTGGCTGTTGTAAAGCCTTGAAGGCAAGGGAATTTGCTACACATTTTATAGTCCATAGCAGTCCAAAAATCATAGAGATCCAAGCTGCATAAAGAGGGCTCTTGGTTTTGATTTGTAACAAGGGGTAAGGCCATTCTTTCACTTAAGAATTTATATACTTGAGTAGAGAATTTATACTAAAGATATGTATACATATATAGGGCTGTTGAAACACATAAGGTGGTTGTTGATTTGATGAGATATGTGGCAAAAGTTCCTAAGCTAACAAGGAATATACGCTCAGTTAAGAGGGATGCAAAGGTAATGAAAGTATTGTGGTATCGGGTTTAAATTTTGAGTGATTATGTGCTACTAATTAAATGATGAAAATAGGTAAAGGATTTTAATGGATGGTTCATGATGCAGAATCATGTTATTTCCTTTTACTAATGATTAATTTAAGAATTATATACCATGATAATGTTGGTGAGCATATGAATTATTTAGTCGATAGCACACACACACACACACATATATAGGGATTTGGCGATTAGCAATATATATTCTCATAATTTATACTATGAGAAGGGAGATACGATTATGGAAAATTATGGACATAGGGATGAGATTACTTTGTATTTGATAATATAATAATTGAGATATGAAAAGGGATTTACAAGAGCATAATTAGGTATAAACACTTAATTTTCTTATCCACCTTAATGGTTACATTTTGATATTATTTATAAAACTTAAGGAAGAAATCGATAATGATATTTGTGACGCAGGGTGGGTGTTATGGATATAATGGTATCCATACGGATAATATTTATTTAGATTAATAATGCTTGGGTAAAATATATATTGATATAAATTTTGATGTCTATTGGTTGTAGAGAATTCACAAAGAAGTGGAAGAGCACAATTAGCCAAGTGCGGTGCTTACTAGGTGCTAGGTTTGGTGCACTTTAGGTAAGAGATATATATCAGAACGTAAGGGATACTAATGCAATTTTAAAATCAACTGTCTTGTGATTATATAAATTGTATTTTCTTGCAGAGGGTTTTAAGAAATATAAGCCGTTATGTTGTCAAATTTTTTATGAAAATAATGGTTTTGTGATTTAAGCTTAACATAAGCAACCATATGAAAATGGCAAAGTATCTGGCAAGCTTATTTTGAAAAAGGGTTAAATTTTATGATTTTGATTTGCTTATGAAACTTTTAGTCGAGATATTAATCTCGTGGAAATTATCAACCGATGATCTTGGTTTGAAGATACTATAATCATGTATGATTTATTTGCTTTTGAAAGAAATATATACGAATTCTTTTATGATCTTTCCTAAAGCTCGAAAAATACTGTTTTGAATTTCGAAAAATACTGTTTTGAATTTCGAAAAATATATATAAAATGTTTTGAGACATGACTAGCTAATGTCATTTCAGTATTAGTTCTGACTATTGTGTGACCCCAATCCAATCCGCAGTAGGTATTTATCTTCTGACTACTGTGGGTGACTTTGATCTAGTCCGTAGTAGGTATTTATCTTCTGAGCTGTGTGACCTTGATCCAGTCCATAGCGGGCCCAGTTGACACCCGATTAGTGCTCACTGTGGACCCCCTTTGGACTATGGCTATAAGTCTTTCTGATTTGCTCTTTCCCTCACGAAATATCTGAACTGCATGATTATTTCTTAGTCGCTAATATGTCTCCAGCTTAGTATGTATATGCTTTTTCGTGCTTATTTTTTTAATATGAATTCTGAATGCGTGATACTTGGATTTTGAAACAGATATGGATTTAATTTGATGATCTGTATTGAAACTAAATGTGATAAGCACGTATATTTTGTATTATGTTCGAAATTTAGTTGTTTATGTTTCGATTTAAATGAAATGCTTTCTGATGCATTGTATAAGCATGACTTGGTTTCTAAATCATATGAACTATGAGATTTAACCAATGATTTAGAAAACCTGCATATAGAATTTCGATATCTGTCTCTTATATATATATTTCTTATTGGGCTTTATAAGTTCACCCCCGTCTCCACCTTCCAGATTGTATGCAATAGGAGCTTTGTACGTGCAGTTTAAACAAGTCCTTTAAGACTTTTGTACCATTGTTGAAGGTATGTGATGTACGGTATTTCCTTTTATATTCAGACTGGTATTTTCAGTTTATAGTATGTGATGTAATTAAAGGAAGTATAGGATATATTTATGGTTTATAACAATGCATGCAACTTGGGTGGAGATATATTTAGTCAAGTAGAATGATTCAAAATTGTAAATGCATGCTTAGTGAGAGAATTTAACTGGGACCTAAGTTAATTAAGGGATATTGACTTAGCTAATATAAAGTTAGCTTAAGAATTGATAAGTGACACTACGTACAGCCAACCAAGTATGTGAAAAGGAAAAATTTGGTTCGCATTTTCAGTATAAAGGGTTGTTACATACATTGATCTTCTAAATGGGTTAATTAGTTTATCTTTAAGAGGAAGTGTGAGATTTATTTGTTAGAGACTAAAACTTTAACTTGGATGTTCTAGAAATGAAAAATGTGAGATTTTTTATTTAGTTATTTGATTTATGAAAAAAATATTATTTGTATTTTGTATCACATGTTTATTCTTTTTATTTTTGCTAGGCCAATTAAAATTTCATTAATATTCCAAAAAAAATACAGTCTATCATAACGTCTAGGTCTATGAACTTAACCACTAGATTTAAAAATTAAAGTGTCGCCACCAATCATTCTAACCTAATTATGATGTCATTTATTCTTGTCTAAGAATAAGGGTCTACGGTCAAAGAATTTAGGATTCAGGAGTATAATTACGTGTGAAGAATGATTTGTACCCCTACAACGTCCATCCTAAAATGGTAACACTTAGTCTTAAGTTTATTTTAAATTTGCATTTATGTTTTATTAGTTTCGATAATTAAATTTTGGAAAAGTTTCTAAGAATTTTCCATCTATCTAGCTCCGGTCTTTAAAAATTCTCTCACCTCAAGATATTCAAAGGAGTGTCAATCGACTTTCTTAAAGTCCATGGTCAGATTGATTAAGTATATTATGAAATTCACATCTTTAAATAATTTCTAATCTTTTTAAAACCCTACCTTTTTATTTCTTACCTTTTTTTTTATTTTACTTTTCCTAATTTTACTATTTTATATTATATCTTGAAAAATAAACATAAATTATGTTTACTTGAAAATTCATCCTTAAGTATCCCATCAATCTGGCTGAACTCAGGAAGAATCCTTTCACTTAAAAATTCTAAGGAATACTATTTGACTTTCTTGAAATTTCATTATTTACATAATCCACATTCATCTTTTGATAATTAATTAGTATTTTATTTAATTTTATTTTATCTTATCTATATTTATATTTTATCTAATTCATCTTTTTTTCATTTATCTTTTTATTTATTTTATTTTCTAATTTGAATTATAATTCTAAATTAACTTACTTTTTTTTATTCTAAGAACCTGAGCACTAATCCTAATCGTACTATAGCAATTGTATAAATCATGCAAGTTATTAAATCATATCATACAAATTATTCATGCGAAACATACCATACAATAATATCAAACAAATTAAACTATTCAAATTAAATATTATCACGCAAATTATCAAGTTAAATATTATCGTGCAATTGTTTCAAATAAAATCAAATTAAATTTATCTAACAAAATTATTTCATATGAATTAAATTATTATATCATGCAACATATAGTTAATCAAATTAAATTATCATGCAAATTACAAAATTAACTCATTAAATTCTATTCATGCAAATTAATTTATTATATTTTATACATGCAAAAATAATTCATTATCAAATCGTTAAAACAAGTCACGCTACCTTAATCATTTTAATTAATGAGTTTGTATATAATGCACTGACAGTGTATAGTTTCTATACACTATCAATGCATCAGAGATTAACACCTCATCAATTGGTAAATTAAAAAATATGCCAAGCCCTTAAAAGTAAATATAAATAAATTTTTTTAATTTGCTTATAAGGGCTTATTGATGAGGTATCAATCTCTGATACATTGACAGTGTATAGAAAGTATACACTGTCAGTGCATTATATATAAATCCTTAATTAATTCAATGGAATATATTAAGTATTTAATACAAATTAAAATTATTAGATCCTGCCAATTTAAACGATTAAACCTCAATTTTATAACTAAATATTATTTTAAATCTATTAACTATAACTTAATTAATTATCACACATTAAGGAAATACCTTTTTCTTTTCTTAATTTTCCTGATCTTTTCCGTTATTCTTTCTTTTTCCTTGTTCCTCTCTTTTCCGCGTTACTCAGTAAGCAAGGTGATGGCGCGGCATCTGAGTACAGAGGTGGGAGGCTGCTTGGGCTGACGCAGCAGGCTTGACGGCCAGAACGGTGAGGAGCGGTGAAGGAAGCAGTAGGCAGCAGCTGTGATGCAAACCGTCGTACAGGGGTCGCGGGAAACCGAAGCAAGAGATGAGGAAGGTGGTAACGACGGAAGCCACATGATGAAGATGCAAGATAGGTAGCTAGGCTGAGGGCAAAGTTGCAGTAAACAGAGGATGATGAGGAGAATAACAACAAAGATGCAGGTATGGTTTTCGGGTAAGTAAGCAATCGGTGCAAAAACAGAGGATAAGGATGGTGTCAGTTTAATTGAAGATGAAGCTAGGTCACAGAGCAACAATGTGGGAGATGAAGGTGAGCAGCGATGAAACTAATGCAGGTGGATGGTGCGGTGAATGGCGAAGATGATGATGATTGTAAGATCCGAATTTTATTGTACTATATACCATATTTGTATATGATTAGAAGTGGAAATAAATTTCTTTATTAAAAATTTAAGAAATATTGAATGTGAATTTCCACTCTTTATTTTAATATATGAATTACAATATGGTGTATATGAATGAGGGTTGAGTATTTAAGAGAATGCATGGAAAGCATTAGGCTGAAAAGAAGGCAAAAGAAATAAAATGAAAACCTTAGTTGAAATGTGAAAGCATTAAATGAAGAAATAAATGAGATAAAACAAAGTTCATGATAGTGGCTAGTATTGGCGTGGAGAGGAAGAAGAGAAGAAAGTCAATATAAGAGACTATAAATGGACTTCACGCCACTTTGCTCCCTTGACAATTTGGTTAGGTAATTAATGATAGGAAAAAGATAAGACTAAAATGTCAATTATAGTGGTTGTAGGGAGTGGCGTGGACTGGAGAAGAAGAGGAAAAAGGGAAGAAAATTGTCAAAACGTGCGGGGATTTTCTTCTTACCGCCGTTCCATTTTGCCGCAATTTTCTACAAGTTTTAATGCATGAAAGACAAGGTAATGATGAAGAGAACGGGATAAGGAAACAGGTGGTAGAGTTTGAGTGGATTTGAGTGAGTATATAAGAAGAATATAACGGAAGAAAACCAACTTAGCCAATTTCATCTTCCTCAAAATCCTTCTCGCCATTCTGTTTGCACCACAGGCTCACAATTGGTTCTCCCATTTCTCTCATATATGAACCATGAAAACTTCATTGTTAGTTAGCCAAACTTTTCCTCCATTGTTGAAGAACTAAGGAACAAACAAAGTAAAGTTAAGTGAGGCAGAAAAGCACTCTGCTCCAGGAAGTGGAACTCAGTTGAGGTGAGCTCCCATATTACTATGGTTACTTGATAAATTGATGGATATTTCTATGTTTATAACGTAACGAACATAGATATAGCAGAGTTTTGAGTAATCTTGTTAGAATATATGGGAAAACTATAATCAGATGTAGCCTGGAAACTAATGGTGAGTGGAAAAATGAAAATACTGAAAATGACGGTACGGTGGGCGAGCTCAATTGGCATGGGCGAGCTAAAATCTGGAATGTGGAAGTGGGCGAGGTCGCCACGCACATGTTAAATTGATTGGCGAGCCCACCTCTGAATAAAAACGATGTAGGGCGAGTTGAGTTGATGTTGGGTGAATACCACATCTAAGTTGTATGATTGGCGAGAATGACTTGGGCGAGCTCCCAGAATAAGCCAATGAGTGAATGGCGAATAGGTCTGGGCGAGCTATCACATGCAAGCCCAATGACGATTGGCGAACTCTGTTGGGCGAATGGCGAGCTGTAGAATAGTCACAGAGTCTCGCCAAAGTGTTAGAAAATATTAATAATTTTAGGAAATAATTCAAAAAGAAAATATTAATGGAATTAATATTTTACCTTACAGTCGAGCAGTGAGAATTGATAAGGCGGGCGAGAAGCAAGGCTTCATCATACGAGGTAAGGGAGTTATGTGTGAAAAGAATGCATGTCCTGTGGAGTTAATTTTACGAAATTACCGAGCAATGGTTTTAGTTTATGACATGCATCTTATTTTGATAAATTGCCTTGCTGTTGGGCTAACTGGTAAGGGCGGGCGAGTTGATCCTTTACTATGTTTTGGGCGAAGAGCCCCTCCTGTGATGTTTTTAATTGGGTGAGTTAACATGTTTTAAATAGAAAATCCGGACGAGCCATTGTGGGCGGACCCGTTTCAATGTTGTTTTGGGTGGGTGAATAGCTTTTCATAAATTGGCGAGTTGATCTGGAGTTCGCCACTATTAGGCGAGTTAACCATGGCAAATGCTGCATTGGGCGAGTTGACCATGGTCAATGCCAGTTGGGCGAACTGACATGGGCGAGCCATTGATGGCGAGCCAGTTTTACTTGTTTTAAAAGTGAAGAATTGGCGGGCGAACAGATGTTCTCCGCACTTGACTAGTTGACCGCACTTGACTAGTTGACCATGGGCGAGCCAGGCTGGGCGAGCTGACCATGGGCGACCAGATTTCAACTTACATTTTCTATGAAAATGAGAATAATACCTTTTCGAAATTATTAGTTATTTAAATGTATTAAATGTGTTTTTGTAAAGGTATTTTGAGCTATAAATATGATTTTGAGACTTTAGGCCCCTAGTTTCATGCATTGTTACGAGTTATAAGGTTGATGAACCCGCCAAGTCATCAGCGGTCTCGAGGTCACTTGGCAAGTGAACCCCGAGGACCACCCATAGATTGTGGCCATAGATCTACTGTATCCCTATTGGGATGATTATGCCGTTCTCGCAAGGGGGAGGGGGAACGATGATAGCATGATTTATTTAGAGGGTGATACCTAGTCTCAACTTGTTAATTTCTATTTACAGAGAGGATTTTGTTATATCCTATTCAATGTTTATTACATGATATTGTAAACTGTTTTCTATATGCTCTGGGTTTACTATTAAGAAATATAAAAGTTTTGGGAAATAGGGTTGATTTGTATTAAAGCAGCGTACACTTCCTTACTGAGCATGTTATCGCTCACCCCTTATTTTCCACTCCACAGATTGTTGATTTTGGGTTAAGAGAATTACTTTCCAGAGATTATCGACTGTTAGCAGATATTCGATATCGAAGGTATATTATTTCTTTTATATATTCAGAAAACTTTTACAATACTACTTTAAATAGAAGGGAATGTATATACACCTTAGAGTATTAATGTAACAAGTCATATTAGTATAAGTAATAAGAGTTCTAATTCTTATTTAAAATGTTAAGAGTTGTTAAGCATCACAGACAGCCCAACCGATAAGTAAGTGGAGTTTATAAGTAAATATTATGTTCTATAGTAGATTTGGGATGTTACAATGATGGTGTGGGCTGGGCAGCGATGGTGATGGAGCAAGATGACGATGATATTCCGATGGCTTCCCCCTTTAATGGTACGAGTTAACCGCTTTTTATTTTAAAAAAATTGCGTTCTACTGAAATTAAATCAATATTAATCTTTTATCTCATTTTTATATTAGTTATTAAGTTCTTATTCTAATACTACTCCTATCCTAATATAATTTAAATTATCCTAATAAATCCTTAATTAAATAATTCTAATTATCCTATTCTAAAAGATTTATTTTATTTTATTTTTTATTTTTTTATTCCTAAATTTTAATGTTAATTAAAAAAATCTTAATTTAATTCTATCTTAATTCTAAATTAATTTTAATATTTATCCTAATTAAAGTATCTAACTAAATAATTCTCTTAACCTAAAGTTAATTTACAAGATCACCTAATAATTAAGTTATTTTTATTTGGACAAAATAGAATGTCTGCACAATGCTTACTTGCTAGCACCGAAACTTGTCTTTAAAACCACCAAAGAAAGCATAAGAATGAAAACACAACATCAATAAAATAAACAACAGAGGATATCCACTACTAGGTAAACCCGAAAACCTGAAAAATATAACATCTGAGACACTTAACGATATAAAATATCAAGAAACTTAAACATTTAGCACCAACCCGAAAAGAAACCTGCAATCAACCTGTACTGTTCCTTTTTATCGAAAATACGAATCAAATTTTTTCTCTTTCCCATATTTGATTGAGTTGTGCGTAGTGTCTTGAATTCATTAAAAAGCTGAATTTACATTAGCTAAATTAATATCCATTAATAATTTTAGTCCCAGCTCAGAACATTCTAATTAAGCTGAAGAGAAACCTGCAATCAACCTCCAAAATACAACTCAATGGAAAGTACTATACAAACTTCCAAAGTCGTCACCCCTCATTAGTCATTACAGTCTTCAAATTTTTCCATACCCACGTTTAGCACATAGGCAATCATACAACAACAACCTGCACAAAAGAAACAAAAGAGATGCAGACCACAATCCAAGCCTTGAAAGCCAATGAAGAAGAAAATTACCCATGGAATTCGAACAAACTACTAAAACTCATCCATATATAAATCGCTTCTATCACTATTGGCCCTCTTCTTTTGTTGTATTTCCATGAACTCTTTGATAATGTTCTCCTCGCCTTCAACGGAAAATACAATACGTTTATCCCTTAGATCCCATATTTTGATCGCCTCATCTGCAAGTGAAAAATTTATTCGTTAAGTATTATTCTCAAAAATAGAATTATTATTATCAGAGATTACAAAAATAACCACAGGACAAACACATTTATTCTGTTTGAATTCTTTTTTCTTTAGATGAACGATGCATTTTACTTATCCAAATATAGAAGAAGAATATCCTCTTACTAATGCAAATAAATCAAACTATATACTAACAAATATAAATGCAAATATGAGTGCAGAGAATAGTAGTTAAAATCTCATATTCCACAAGTTATTTCACTAATTTGAGTGAGAAAATGCTTTATGAATTTTTATAATTTATAATATTTTTAAATAGATTTATTTTTAGGAGTGGAATCTAACCAAATTCACCCAAACCAATCATACATTGCATTTGAATTCATTATAAATTAAAAATGTTGTTAACATTAAAATTCTTTAGAATTGGTTGATATTAGATTTTAGTTCAATGGTTTTTCTTTATTAAGATTTAATATAAACATTTTTTGTATAGCTTTTAATCAAATTACATCATTCTACATAAATACAAAAATACACAGGCACAAAATTAATAACGGGTTCTTAAGTTTCAATAATTATTAATCAGATTATTTATATTATTGGATTTTTTGGTCCGTAATTTGCACCTTTAGCTTCTTATCTTAAAAACACCGATATATATACATACACACATAAATATGTATGTAAACACACACACAATTTATAATATAAATTTAGTACTTAAAATTTTCAGTTTAAAAAAAATTTTGAATTAAGTTTTCTTTGTCAAACTTTTGAACTGATCAAACAGCATTTTCTAAAATCATAAAAGAAAAATATAGAGGTATTACAGTTAAACACATCGGAGATGAGTCGATCAGGTGGTTATCAGTATGGTGTTGTTCAGAATCAGAGTTTTGTTTCAAGGAGATCTCATTCATCGAAAGTCTATTCGGTGTTTGTAAACAACATTCCTCAACGTGTTAACTGGAGCTGGCTTCGTAAAATCTTTCTTCATCATGGCAATTTCGTGCACGTCTTTATACCTAACAAA
Organism: Heritiera littoralis; assembly: GCA_031772115.1. Lineage (NCBI taxonomy): Eukaryota > Viridiplantae > Streptophyta > Magnoliopsida > Malvales > Malvaceae > Heritiera > Heritiera littoralis. The sequence continues at coordinate 3,066,497 of JAPDPK010000066.1, read as the reverse complement.
AGAAGCCTTCGTGGTTTAAAATACCGTTTTGTTCGTTCAGAAGATTCAGGGATGCTAGAGCTGCGGTGGAGATATTGAATGGTGCTTGGTTCTGGATTGTGGCTAAATTCAACTCTAGTCTTCTTATTGGAGGCGTATTGTTCCTAATGCTAATCCAAATGAAAGGTCTGACTTGAACCATCCTAAGTTGTCACAGGGGATTTCTTCTTATCCTGCCCCTTTACCCGATGTTTTGATGGAAAAATCCTATAAAGAATCTCCGTTGAATGAAATGGATATTACTGAGAATCTATTACTGAGAATATTACCATATCTCCGCCTACTGTTTCATGCAGGGATCCAAAGGATGGTCTGAGGTCCTGTCATGGGACTGTGGAAGAAGATCATTATCATCATCATCATCATCAGAGCCTTTATCCCAATAGATTGGGATAGACTATATGAATCAATATTTAAAATCATATTAAATCTTTCATATAGATTTTTTTTTTCCTCCACACATTCATATTCATGACAATGCCTTTATTCAATTCTAGTACTTTCATATTTTTTCAAATTACTTCATTCTAAATCCTTTTCGGTCTTAGAGAAGATATAATTCTAAATCTGCAAAAATGTGTTATTGGCATCTTAAGAGCTTTTTATGAAGCTAAAACTCTCAATGAAAATTTCAAGATTTAAGGTGTGTTCGACGTCTCTGGTAAGAAGATTTCTTGTGATAACCCCAAAATTTCTACACCCAATAAGTGATTTAATTATGTTAATCGGAAATGATTTAACCATGGAGAAATTTTTACGGATTTTGAGAAGTATGAAGGCATAAATTCTATATCAGGACCATGAGAAATTATAACCATAGAGATCTAAATTGAGAAATAATTTCCTGATGTTAAATTTGAATAATTACAGTTGATAATTATGGAAAATGAGTATAAATTATGGAGAGTTAAACAAACAAAACAATTAGATGGAAAGGTTAAGAATAATAAAATTAGAGGCATTAAATTGTAGTTATGGAAATGATCCAATTTAATGATTGAGGGAAGTCGGTGAATAAACGTGGTTATAGTAAATTTTAATAACTGGATATGGCAAAGTGATTTTATTAGAAAGAAATTGATGGAATTAAGTGAAGAGAAAATAAAATAATATGGTTAAATGTCATGTTAGAGTAAAAAAAAAGTAATTTAATTATGGAATTAGGAATTTCTACTAAGAAATATGTGAATTAATTTTATAAACTACATGTTGGAGTATGAGAAATTAATTAAATAAATGAATTAAAGATAAAATTAAATGAGAAGTGGGAAGCTTGGGGCCATAGTTGATTAAATAAAATTCTAAAGGTTATGGTTGAAATAAAATAAAATGAAGATGGGCTTAAGATGTAAAATAGGGAAATATGGGGAATTAAACACTAGAGAGGCTTGTGATTTTTAGAAAGTGTAGGGCCAAATATGGGAGAAGCTTCCTAGGGAAGCTTGGCCATTTGAAAAATCGGCTAAGGGAGAGGGCTGGAACCAAAACCGAAAAGCCTCATTTTCTACCCAAAACCGTGGCCTTCTTCCCTGCACACTCAGCTGAACCGAAAGAAAAGAAAAGAAGAGGGAGCTACCTTGACTGAAGAAGAAAGGAGGAGGAGAAAGTGGGCTGAAATGGCATTAAAACAAGAGGGTAAGGAGGTTGAAAGGGCGCCAAACCAGAGGAAGAAAAAGGCTGGAAGTGCGACTACAGCAGGGAGGTGTGCCGCTGTTGATGGAGACTTGATCGTGGCTGTTTAGGGGCTATCGGTAGGGGAGGAGAAGGCCCATTAGGTGCATGTTCAAGCCCATTTGGGGCAGGAAATGGTGCTAGTTTGGGTGCTAAAATGGAAGCTGATCAGATGAGCTTTGAGAGTTGAAGTTGAGATTTTAGGCGTTGAACAGGGGTAAAAAACAGGGCTGAAAAAATAAAGGGAAATAGGAGCTGTGTTGGGATGATTTTTGAGTGCTAAAGTGGCTGAACCTTGGCGCTGTAGCAGGAGACTTTTCAGGACACTGGTCAGGGCCGATCAAGGCTGGTGCATGGCTGTTCTTGGGGCTGTTCCAAAGCTTGAACAGGGGCCAAAAGCAGGGGCTCTTGGAGTTCTGAATAGAGGAGAAAATAGGGATGAGTTTGATGACTTTTGGGTGCTGGAAACAAAGGCCAAACGGGACTGAGCTGGGTGTTTTTGGGGCTGAGATGGGATACCAAGCAAAGGTCGAAATAGGGGCTAGATACAAATAAGGGAAGTAAGGAAGTAAAAGAAAGGAAAGAAAGGAGGAGGATTGCTGCTGTAAACAGCAACAGGTTCGAAGGAAAGAGAGGAGAAGAGGAGATAAAAAAAAAAGAAGGAAAGAAAGAAAAGAAGAAAGAAAGGAGATGAGCTTGATGAACATTTTGCTAGGATGTTATCGTAGATGGGTAAGGATATTTGGTGGATAAGTTTAGATGTTTTTCTAGTAAATTTGGTGGATAAGTTTATTTTATTAATCTAAGTGTATGTATGTGTTTGAAATTGTAAAAAAATCATAAGGTGACAATTTTGGAGCTTAGCCAAGCTTGGAGTACCAAGTGCCAAGTTTTGAATTTGTAAGATATTTATATAATATTGAATTAGAACTATATTGTTTTAGGCTTGATAAAAAAAATGAAAGTATACGAGAGAATTATGATATGACATGGAAGGAGGATTATGGCATTATTCGAGTTTTGTTGAATGCCATTATAATATATCTAGAAAATATATAGGAGAGTTTTTGGAATATATTTGAATTGAATTGGAAAGATTGATACAATGTTTAGGATATAAAATTGGAGTATTGATTAGCAGTACTGAAAAATTATTGGAATGATGTGATTATATGAGATGTTATTTGATCATTGTTGAAAGGTGCTATATGTTAGTAAAATGTTATGATTATTAATATTATTGCTAGAACATTAAAAGAGTATTGATGGTATATATTGGGATGTATTGGAAATTGTTGGAATATATTAAACATTTATATGAGTTGTTTGAGAAAAAAACAAACTATGAAAATATAGGCTCGATGTACAAGGAAATAAGAGTAAGATTTATTTTGCTGTTGAGATTAATATACATGTAATGGAAATGATATATTTTATAAGTTGTTGGAATTATGCTAGAAAAAAATTTGTGACATGGCTAGGCTAGGTGAAAGTAAGGATAAGTATTGACGTATGGTAAAAAGATAATATTTAATTTCATTTTAATACTTTGGTGCAATATATACGTATATATTGATATTAAATCGTGATGTGTATTGGTTGTAGTGGAAAAACAAGGAAGTGGGAATAATGCCACTAGGCTAAGAGTGTAAGGGTGGCATTGATGTACCAAGCCTTGGTACAAAAAGGTAAGGGAATATACGTTAAATGCTTGTTTGTCCTCTATGTTTATGTATGTATAAATTAATGTTATTTAATATTTATGGATTTAAATGCATTTTTTGTTAAGTTTCAAAATATGTTGGATTGAGCTTAAAGTGCAAAATGTTTGAGATTTGGATTTGTGTTGGAATTGGTGTATTAAATATATATTGTTTAACTAATTTTTTTTACAGGTATTTGGTTGTGGTTATGACGTGTGTTCTACCTATACTGTCATAATACCAAAATTTCATTAGAAATCGTTTTAAGTAAATTTCTTGGAATTAATGTCGATTTATAAAATGCTTTTAAAACCTCATGCATATTAAGCGTCGTTACTTGTTATCAAGATAATGGTTTTTAAGCATAATTTCGTACGATGAGATTTTCAAAACTATAAGTATTTAAAACGATTCATGCTTTCAGTACTCAACTCATACCGTAAATGCTATTTTTACATGAGTTTTGACTCATGAGACACGCGATGCTGTGTAATGCCTGTGCGGCACTTAACTTGCTTGTGTGGCACTTTATCTTTATACTTGTGTGGCACTTGCCTGTGTGGTGTTTAATTATGCCCATGTGGCATTTAGTAAGCTGTGTGGCAATTATTGAGCCTGTGTGGCAAATGGGTAGCGGTAATTACGTATATTGTCCGACAACTAGTCGTGACTTGTACCTCAGCTACTAGATGATCACTAGTGCTAGGATGATTCATGATCATGGATAGAGCCTCAGTATGAGACTGTGACTACTGCTAGCTACAGTGGATCCTTTCGTAGAAAGCTTATTAGTTATTTCCAAAGATCCCGATTATGTTACCAAATCTTACCAGTGGATGCCTGTCTCTTGAAAATACTTTTGAATGTATATCTCGATACTATTACAAAAATGAATGAATGTATCATTTCTATCTTTACTATTTCTCGATTTTATAAGTGTGTGAGCACTAATATGTTTGGAATCTATTCGGTATAAATGTCTTATATCTTATAAACAAAAGTATACTGACTTTGCACTACATTTGATAAACCGCATAGAAACATGAGTTTTTGTGCATTCGTTCACTCATAAACATGCATTAAACATAGTAGGAGCCTAGCATCACTTAGCGTATATTTTCTTACTAGGCTTTAGCTCACCCCCCCTCTTTCACCTTACAGATTATTTTAGATAGGCTCGGATACAAGTGTGATATATTGAGAGTTCGATGTATAGGCCGCTAGGCATTGTTACTTTTGCGTTGAGGTATAAATCTCCTTAATATCTCTGTTTATATTCCAGACTTAAAGATTCTTTTTGTATACATTGTATACACAGTGTATAGGATTCAGGATGTAAGTATTAGGAGTGTATCGAGATTGTATATGAATTGTGCCTTGTAATGGATTGTAATCTCAGTATTACAAATTGGTGAATATGAGATATCTAAGATGGTATTTTGAGAATGTACTGTGCCACAGGTTGAGATGATGTTGTATTGTGTATGAGGATGAGTTATATTTCAAAGTAGCGGTGGAATTTTTCAATTTCGTTTTTGGCACATATTATGAGGCGACTTAAATGGGACCTTAAACAACTAGTCTTAAACAATTGAATGAATAGAAATCTTCTTGTTAGGTGTTAGCTATATTGAGCGAGTGACAAACATAATAAGTAAAGGAAAAAGTTAGCTCAAAAATCTCAGCTTCCGAGGACATTACATTTTTAAAAGACAATTTTCGATTGTTTTTTAAGAAGAAGACATAATGCTCACAATGAGGAATCTTGGCTAGAGTTGGCTAAAGGAATGGTTTAATCAGATCGATCAATGGTTTGATAATTTTCAATACAGATTTAGAACAACATTGCTGACAATCTTTGGAGTTCCTTTGCATGCTTGGAACTTCAATACATTTAATAGTATTGCAGAATTATGGGTTGAAATTCTCTCAATGGATGGGAACAGGGATTCAAATTGCTGTTGCGATCCCGTTTTTGTTTGCGTTACGTTTATCGCGGTTGTAAACATAATGGAGACCATCGCGATCATCGTGACCATGAATTTTTTTAATTTCGTACAATTTTGTATAAAATGTAATAATTGTAATTATAATCATTTAAAGTCTAATTTTATAATTTTTAATATAATTTATGATACTTTAAGTCTATTATTTAAGTGAAAAAAAGTTATTCATAATTTTTTGAAATATAATAAAATAGAACTTGTTAAATTTAATCCACTACAAAAAATAGTGATAAAAGAAAATTCACAAACAACAAACATGATATACAAGGAGACTACAATGTTAGCTTAGAATATTTGTCCTATTGCACATTTGGTTACTTAATTTATTACTTTAATAAGTAAAAATAATTCATTTAATTTGCTTACTTTAATGAGTACAAATAATTTAATTGATTACATTTACATTATCAATTAACTTATTAAAAAATTAACCATGTTTGGTTATATCAAAATTTTAATACTAAAGTGCTACTATCAATTAACTTAGACCTAATCAAATATCAATATCAAATTATTTATATTATTTTTTCTTATAATAATATTTAATACCATATGTTTAATTACATTACAAATTTTACTAAAAAAATTACATTAATAATTTAAATTCAACATTACCTAATATTATTTAAAAAATTACCTAATATTAATTCCTAAAATATTAAAATTCTTTGCAAAAAATTAAAACTAAATAATATATTTTTAAAAAATCACTTAAATGTTGAAATCAATATTCATTCATAGCAAAATCGCTTTTTAACATATTCCACATTACTTTATCAACAATATCACACAATATGTTAATATAAATTTTAATCATTCCATCTATATCAAATCGATATTCCAACATCAACTTATAGCCATATTATTAAATAAATTATATTGTATAATATTTTCTTATTGCATTGTGAAATCCCTAAATTTCTGTAATTTTCCCATGTTTGTACAGTTTTCCAGCTTGAATTAATGAAATAATTATGAAATTCTGATATATAAATGATGCATAGGACATAGAGGGAATTAAAGGGATTGATGGTCAAATAATTAAAGGTCAAAGAGTCAATGGATGGTCAATGGCTGAGATGATGAGAATGAATTTAATGGGCAATTAATGAAAACCATGACTCACCATCATCATCATCATCACCTCTTGTACCCCACGACACAGCCCATCTTCCTCTCCCTCTCGTTGCTTCCATTTTTTCCTCTTAAGTGTCCAAGCTTCTCACCTTGACAAACCACCATTTCAGGTCATCGATTCGTTAAGCTCCTCTAAAGAAAAACGATCCTTGTTAATAGCTTAACCTATGCCTTTAATATGAGAGAGTGAATCCAAGTGGTTAAGTAGATCTCAAAATCCAAAGATTTGGTAAATTTCAAAGGTAAGCAAGTTAGAAGGTTTTAGTTGATTTTATTGAGGGTTTGGTATTGTATGGAGTTGGTAGAATAGGTTTATTGAAGTTTAAATTGTCATGATGATTTCAGCTTGAAGAAGTGGAAAAGGACAAGTGTAGATTGGCTACCAAGCTTGTGGATTTATCTCAATTGAGGTAAGGAATTTATGTAACGGACGTAGGGTGACTATGTCCGCATGTTTTAGTATGTTTTGGTGTGATTTGGAAAGAAGTACAGCTGTTTTAATTTCAGGAAAAAGGGTACCATTTGGGTCCTACTCCTAGTACCAATTAGGCTAGGAGCAGCCGACTGCCTTAAGTAGCAGCCGACTGCCTAGAGACATCTAAAACGCCGTTTTTCGAAAATCGATGCAAACCAGTCGACTGCCATGGGAGCCAGTCGACTGCCATTTTTCCAGAAATCATTCTGTTTCAAACCAGTCGACTGCTATGGTGGACAGTCGACTGCTTTTATTTGGAAAACATTCTGTTTCAAAACCAGCCGACTGCCCAGGGGGCCAGTCGACTGCCATTTTCCAGAAGCATTCTGTTTCAAAACCAGCCGACTGCCAAGGGGGCCAGTCGACTGCTAATTCTCGGGAAACATTCTGTTTCAAAACCAGTCGACTGCCATTTGAGGCCAGTCGACTGCCCTATTTGTATTTTGAAAAATATAATAATTGAATTTCAAAAGGGAAAGAAATTCAATAAGGTAAAACATGGGGTAGCAGTCGACTGCCATATATGACCAGTCGACTGCCTATTTGACAAAAAGGTTTTGAGAACCTGTTTCAAGAAAGGATATTCATACTTGTTTAAAACCTATATGAACAAGGTTTTGGAGACTATAAATCTCTCAAAAGAGCATGCACATTATTTGTTACTTGTATTTGACTGAGGAGCTCTAGTCCAGCCCTCAGACCCGCAGTACGGCACCTGACTAGTGAAACTGTGGGATATAGACAATGGCCATGAGTCTCTTATTTGATTCGGCTTTGGGGAGGATCCCTGGCCCATACGTGGGTACGCCATTTATTTGATATCTCTCAGGATTATCCCTAACGGGATATATTTGCGGTATCCTTATGAGATTTATCTATTGGATTATCCCTTACGGGATATATTTGCTGTATCCATTGTCTCTCTGGATTATCCTTTACGGGATATATTTGCTGTATCCATGATGAGAATTACTTGGTGCATGAATCTGTTGGATATAAATTGTCTCCCATCTATTTGAAAATATTTGTAACTGCCTACTTGATTTCACGTGATTTGAGATCCGTGGAAATATTTGAAAGCATGATTTACTTGTATTTGATATTTGCGAAAGAAATATAAGCACTATGCTTTATAATGATTTTACATGACATTATAGAGCCAAGCAGGAAAACTGCATATAGTGATATAGTACGCTCTTTTACATAAGTTTCTTACTGAGCGTAAACTCACTCCTTTACAACTATTTTTCATACAGATTACTTGAAGTAATTCTGCTCCGGATAGAGGAGCTCATTTCGAGATTTTTGAGATACCTTCGAGGCACGCTTCCTACTTATCCTTTGAAGGTATATTTAGTCGGCCGTTACTTCGGCTAATGTACAGTACAATACTACAGTTTGGTATATGTTGGGGATTAGGGTGTATGAATATTTGAGATCCTGATGTATATGGCACATGTTTATAAATGAAAATTTTTATGCATGTGAAAATGAATATTATACTCTGATAGAAATGCCTAAAGCATAAGAGTAAGGGAGATTGACATCGGATAAACTAGTCGATTTATTTGTTATTTGAGTTAAAAGTTAGTTGTTATTTGGTTAGTGACGAGGATGTCACAGATTGGTATCAGAGCCGATTCGACTGAAGTTTATCGATGTCAATTAGCTAGAATTAGAGTAATTCCCCAATGTACTGTACTAGCTTACTTAATTTTGAGGAGTATAACGGCTCAAGGTTATACTAAATGATGTTATTTGATTATGATCTTAACAGAATGAGTACTCGAAGGAGGGGTACTAGACGAGGACGAGGAAGAGGACGGGGTCACACTGAAGAGCCCCCAGTTCCGTCTCCTCATCCATCTCCACCGCATAGCCCGAATACGAGGCTAGTTAAAATGGAGAAACATATGGAAAACATGTCCGCAATGTTCACCCAGTTTATGGCTAAATTTCTGGAAGTCGCCGCTAATGCACCGGCAGTTACCCCTACAGTACCTCTTACTTCTGTGGTACAACCCCCACCAGTTCCAGCTAATGAGAGGCGAGATCCTACGGCTTACTGCAGTGTGGCATTAATAAAGGAGTTTAAGAAGCTGGATCCGCCAAAGTTCAAAGGGGACAGTGATCCAGTAGCCGCAGAGAACTGGATGAAAGCGGTTACTAAGTCATTCGGATATATGACTTGTACGGAGAAAGAGAAGGTGGGATTAGCCACCTATTTGCTGGTGGATGAGGCTGAGCCATGGTGGCAGGCTACTCAGACAGTATTAGAAGCTAAGTATCCAGAGGTGACGTGGGATAGATTTGTAGAAGCTTTTAATGAACAATATGTCCCACGTACTGCTCAGAGGAGATTACAAGTAGAGTTCTTGAACTTGACTCAAGGAAGTATGACGGTTAGCCAGTATGAGTCGAAGTTCATTACACTGAGCAGGTTTGATCCTGAAGTACTAAGAAGAGAGGATCACAAGACCTACAGATTCATGGAGGGATTGAGACCTTCCATTAGGTCTAAGCTATACCCGTTGGACATCACTACCTATGGCGAGGCAGTCCGTAAGGCTCAACTATGTGAGCAGGACTATGAGTTTCATCAGGCAGACTTCCGAGCAAGGAATAAGGGTAAAGAACCTATGAAACGGAAGTCAGATGAGAAGGCCTCGAGGGATAGATATCCATCTAGGAGGAATAGGCCTTATGATAAAGCCTCGATAGGTAAGCAAGTCCATTATACGAAAATAAAGTGTCTTAATTGAATAATTACATGGAATTATGTTAAATAGGAGTTATGGTGATTATGATGTAGGAACTCCTAGATCCACCGGGATCAAAATAGGTGATGAAAGATTCCAACATCCGGTTGGTAGTACCGCTAGCTCACCGAGGAGTATGATGCCGAGGTGTGTGCAATGCGGGAAATTCCATGGAGCATAGCCTTGTCGGTTGGCGAGTGGGGCGTGTTATTGGTGTGGTGAACAGGGACATAGAATCAAAGATTGTCCCAAGATAAATCAGAGGGCACCTGAAGAGTCAGAAAAGACCCCTCAACCGCAATCTAAGACCACACAACCCCAGCGTAAGGCCACAGCGGCAGAGAAAGGAAAGGCACCCGTGACTCAGGGACGGGTATTTGCTATTGACAAGGAGTCCGCTGATGCTTCATCGAAGATGATTCAGGGTAAGATTTACCTAAATGATACATATGTCCTTGCTTTATTTGATCCAGGCTCTACGCACTCTTTTATTTCCCCTATGGCTACTAGGAGATTAAATGTTGAGCCTGAGCAGTTAGGAAGATTGCTACAAATAATTACTCCATTTAGGGAATCTCAGATGACGGACATAGTGTATCGTAATTGTAAGCTACGGGTAGGAGAAAAAGAGTCGATAGCTGACCTAATCCTGTTAAATATGTCTGGATTTGATGTTATATTAGGAATGGATTGGTTAGCTGAAAATCACGTGATGATAGATTGTCATGCTAAGAGTGTGATTTTCTCCTTTCCCGTTAGCTATGTTGTAAATTTTGCAAATATATAATGCAAAAGCATAATTATTTGTTTGGTTTAATTGAGATGTAATTGATAGAACATATTTGTGATGTGAAGGGTTTGTAGCACACGTGGTAGACGTAGATCAGAAACGTCCCACACTTCATGAAATTCCAGTAGTTAAGGAATTTTTCGAGGTATTTCCGGATGATCTTCCAGGACTTCCTCCGGATAGGGAGGTGGAGTTCACTATCGATTTGGTGCCGGGGACGGAGCCCATTTCGAGATCTCCCTATCGGATGGCGTTGGTAGAATTGGAAGAACTGAAGAAGCAACTTCAGGAGTTACTAGACAAGGGATTCATACGACCCAGCGTATCCCCTTGGGGTGCTCCTGTGCTATTTGTTCGGAAGAAAGATGGTAGTATGCGATTGTGCATTGACTACCGATGGTTGAATAAGGTGACCATCAAGAATAAGAATCCTCTTCCCAGGATAGACGACCTTTTGGATCAGCTCAAGGGTGCACAAGTCTTTTCCAAGATAGACTTGAGATCGGGATATCATCAGTTGAAGATCCGAGATGAAGATATCCCTAAGACTGCATTCAGGACACGGTATGGCCATTATGAATTCTTGGTGATGCCGTTTGGGTTAACCAATGCACCCGCAGCATTCATGAACTTAATGAATGATGTGTTTAAGCAATACTTGGATCAGTTTGTCATTGTTTTCATCGATGACATCTTGGTGTACTCGAGGTCATGGGAAGAACATGAGCAGCATTTGAGGATTGTTTTGGAAACCCTCAGAGATCGAGGACTGTATGCCAAGCTAAGTAAATGTGAGTTTTGGCTTGATAATATCTCCTTTTTAGGTCATGTAATCAGTAAAGATGGAGTTTCAGTTGATCTATCAAAGATTGAAGCGGTGGTCCAATGGGAAATACCGAAGACAGTAACGGAGATTAGGAGTTTCTTGGGTTTAGCTGGCTACTATAGAAGATTTGTAGAGGGTTTCTCAAAGCTAGCTGCTCCATTGACGAGACTGACGCGCAAGGAAGTGAGATATGAATGGAATGAAGCTTGTGAACAAAGTTTCCAAGAGTTGAAGCGTAGGTTAACGACTGCACCTGTCCTCACCATTCCTAGTGGTTCAGGAGGATTTACAGTATATAGTGATGCCTCAGGGCAAGGTTTGGGATGTGTGTTAATGCAGCATGGTAAGGTAGTAGCCTATGGTTCTCGACAACTGAAAGACCATGAGAAGAACTACCCGACTCATGATTTGGAGTTAGCTGCAGTAGTATTTGCCCTGAAAATATGGAGACATTACTTGTATGGTGAGAAATTTCAGATTTTTACGGATCATAAAAGTCTGAAATACTTGTTCTCCCAGAAGGAATTGAATATGAGGCAAAGAAGGTGGCTAGAGCTTCTGAAGGATTATGATTGTGAGATCATGTACCACCCGGGGAAAGCAAATGTGGTGGCGGATGCTCTGAGCCGGAAGCATATTAGCATGGTGTCTTATATGATGATAAAAGAGCATGAACTAATTGAGCAATTCACAAGTCTCAACCTTAACGTTACACCTCTTGAGCAATTTAGAATGATAGCTAGTTTAAGAGTTGAGCCAGAGTTGATGGATAGAATCCGGGTTGCTCAAAGAGAGGATACTCAGTGTATTGAGGCTATGGATGAGATTCAATCGGGTATGACCTCAGAATTCCATATGGGTAAAGATGAGATGTTGAGGTTTAATAACCGTATATGTGTTCCTAAGGATAATGAATTGAGGAAGTTGATCCTAACAGAAGCACATTCCACTAGGTACACATTACACCCGGGAAGCACGAAGATGTATCACAATCTTCGCAAGGTGTATTGGTGGACTGGCATGAAGAGAGACATAGCTGAGTTTGTAGCAAAATGTCTGACGTGCCAGCAAGTTAAAGTAGAGCACCAGAGACCGGCAGGATTGTTACATCCTCTACCTATACCTATGTGGAAATGGGAACACATTACGATGGATTTCATTATGGGATTGCCCAAGACCAAGAGAAATCATGATGGTATTTGGGTGATAGTAGATAGATTGACGAAGTCAGCTCACTTCCTACCTATGAAGTCTACAGATACACTTAGCGCTTTGGCAGACTTATACGTGAGAGAAGTCGTCAGACTACATGGTGTTCCAGTGAGCATCACATCGGATAGAGATTCCAGGTTTACTTCTCACTTTTGGGAACATTTTCAGGAAGCCATGGGATCTCAGCTGAATTTTAGCACAGCTTTTCATCCGCAGACTGATGGGCAGTCCGAGCGCAGTATTCAGACGCTCGAGGATATGTTGAGAGCATGTGCTTTGGATTTTAAAGGCTCATGGGACGACCATCTGCCATTGGCTGAGTTTGCTTATAATAATAGCTATCATACAAGCATCGGGATGGCACCATATGAGGCTTTGTATGGAAGACGGTGTCGATCACCGATTGGGTGGGAAGAAGTAGGCGAGCGCAAGTTGTTGGCTCCAGATTTAGTCGAGCAAGCTTCTGAGAATGTTAAACTGATTTGTCAAAGACTTAAGACAGCTCAGAATCGACAAAAGAGCTATGCAGATGTTCGACGGAGGCCACTTGAGTTTTTGGTTGGAGATTATGTGTTTTTGAAAGTCTCTCCATCCAAAGGGATTATGAGATTTGGCCGACAAGGTAAGTTAAGTCCTCGTTATATCGGACCATTTGAGATCCTAGATCGTGTTGGAGATGTGGCCTATAGATTGGCATTGCCTCCGGAATTATATGGAGTACACACTGTATTTCATGTATCAATGCTTCGGAAGTATAATCCGGATCCATCTCATGTCATTGAATATGAACCCTTAGAGATTCAAGAAGACATGAGTTATGTGGAGAAACCGATTCGGATTTTGGATAGGAAAGATAAGGTGTTGAGGTCAAAGACGATTCCATTGGTTAAAGTTCTCTGGCAACACCATACTACAGAAGAAGCTACTTGGGAACTAGAAAACTTGATGAGAGAGAGATATCCGGAATTGTTTGAGACATAACCTTACTTGAATTTGGAGGACCAAATTCTCTAAGGTGGGGAGAATGTGAAATCCCTAAATTTCTGTAATTTTCCCATGTTTGTACAGTTTTCCAGCTTGAATTAATGAAATAATTATGAAATTCTGATATATAAATGATGCATAGGACATAGAGGGAATTAAAGGGATTGATGGTCAAATAATTAAAGGTCAAAGAGTCAATGGATGGTCAATGGCTGAGATGATGAGAATGAATTTAATGGGCAATTAATGAAAACCATGACTCACCATCATCATCATCATCACCTCTTGTACCCCACGACACAGCCCATCTTCCTCTCCCTCTCGTTGCTTCCATTTTTTCCTCTAAGTGTCCAAGCTTCTCACCTTGACAAACCACCATTTCAGGTCATCGATTCGTTAAGCTCCTCTAAAGAAAAACGATCCTTGTTAATAGCTTAACCTATGCCTTTAATATGAGAGAGTGAATCCAAGTGGTTAAGTAGATCTCAAAATCCAAAGATTTGGTAAATTTCAAAGGTAAGCAAGTTAGAAGGTTTTAGTTGATTTTATTGAGGGTTTGGTATTGTATGGAGTTGGTAGAATAGGTTTATTGAAGTTTAAATTGTCATGATGATTTCAGCTTGAAGAAGTGGAAAAGGACAAGTGTAGATTGGCTACCAAGCTTGTGGATTTATCTCAATTGAGGTAAGGAATTTATGTAACGGACGTAGGGTGACTATGTCCGCATGTTTTAGTATGTTTTGGTGTGATTTGGAAAGAAGTACAGCTGTTTTAATTTCAGGAAAAAGGGTACCATTTGGGTCCTACTCCTAGTACCAATTAGGCTAGGAGCAGCCGACTGCCTTAAGTAGCAGCTGACTGCCTAGAGACATCTAAAACGCCGTTTTTCGAAAATCGATGCAAACCAGTCGACTGCCATGGGAGCCAGTCGACTGCCATTTTTCCAGAAATCATTCTGTTTCAAACCAGTCGACTGCTATGGTGGACAGTCGACTGCTTTTATTTGGAAAACATTCTGTTTCAAAACCAGCCGACTGCCCAGGGGGCCAGTCGACTGCCATTTTCCAGAAGCATTCTGTTTCAAAACCAGCCGACTGCCAAGGGGGCCAGTCGACTGCTAATTCTCGGGAAACATTCTGTTTCAAAACCAGTCGACTGCCATTTGAGGCCAGTCGACTGCCCTATTTGTATTTTGAAAAATATAATAATTGAATTTCAAAAGGGAAAGAAATTCAATAAGGTAAAACATGGGGTAGCAGTCGACTGCCTATTTGAAAGAATTTCAAAAGGTTTTGAAAACCTGTTTTAAGAAAGGATATTCATACTTGTTTAAAACCTATATGAACAAGGTTTTGGAGACTATAAATCTCTCAAAAGAGCATGCACATTATTTGTTACTTGTATAAGACTGAGGAGCTCTAGTCCAGCCCTCAGACCCGCAGTACGGCACCTGACTAGTGAAACTGTGGGATATAGACAATGGCCATGAGTCTCTTATTTGATTCGGCTTTGGGGAGGATCCCTGGCCCATACGTGGGTACGCCATTTATTTGATATCTCTCAGGATTATCCCTAACGGGATATATTTGCGGTATCCTTATGAGATTTATCTATTGGATTATCCCTTACGGGATATATTTGCTGTATCCATTGTCTCTCTGGATTATCCTTTACGGGATATATTTGCTGTATCCATGATGAGAATTACTTGGTGCATGAATCTGTTGGATATAAATTGTCTCCCATCTATTTGAAAATATTTGTAACTGCCTACTTGATTTCACGTGATTTGAGATCCGTGGAAATATTTGAAAGCATGATTTACTTGTATTTGATATTTGCGAAAGAAATATAAGCACTATGCTTTATAATGATTTTACATGACATTATAGAGCCAAGCAGGAAAACTGCATATAGTGATATAGTACGCTCTTTTACATAAGTTTCTTACTGAGCGTAAACTCACTCCTTTACAACTATTTTTCATACAGATTACTTGAAGTAATTCTGCTCCGGATAGAGGAGCTCATTTCGAGATTTTTGAGATACCTTCGAGGCACGCTTCCTACTTATCCTTTGAAGGTATATTTAGTCGGCCGTTACTTCGGCTAATGTACAGTACAATACTACAGTTTGGTATATGTTGGGGATTAGGGTGTATGAATATTTGAGATCCTGATGTATATGGCACATGTTTATAAATGAAAAATTTTATGCATGTGAAAATGAATATTATACTCTGATAGAAATGCCTAAAGCATAAGAGTAAGGGAGATTGACATCGGATAAACTAGTCGATTTATTTGTTATTTGAGTTAAAAGTTAGTTGTTATTTGGTTAGTGACGAGGATGTCACATGCATTGTTATACCAACTATCCATTCTAACATTTATTTCTCACTAAATTACATATATTTCACCGTTCACATGCTTAAATGTCTTACCAGAATCAATATCTACTAATAATCCAACATTTCATATCAATATTATATTATTACCCAAATAAGATAATAACAATAAAATGATAATATTCAATCGACACATCTCAGTCTTCTTCCTATGGCCCTGTTAGCACCTCACGATATCATATGGTTCTAAAGATTTTTCAACATGCTTAACAGATATCCCAATTCAAACACCAAGATATTGTATCATTCATTCAAATCCATTAAACAGATTTCCAGGATGAAATTTTATTTTCCTCTTGAATATAACCCACTAACATTCAAACAATGCTCATTTAATGTCATAACACTTAAAGCTCATTTCGACTCTAATATCACGTATGCTGTAATGTTTTCAAACTACAATAATGTCTTTTTTTACCTCAATGTCAATATTGAGACCCCTACCACCATTTTTGGTTCTCTTAGTACTCTAATATCATTCATCTTATCACAACATTGATAATCAAAACTCTAAATTATATAATAAGTCCAAAATCGCTCAAATATCAACACATTTAATCAATTATGGCATAAGTCCAAAATCACTCAAATATCAAGCAACTGATCAAAAACATTCCAAAGTCTCATCCACAGTCATTTCATTGCAATACCATCATCATTACTAAGATACCCACCACTAATCGTGGGTCCTCTTAGTGTTTCATAATATCATTTTAACAACAATCACTTCTATGACCCATAAACACATTTAATCACTTTTTTTTCTCCAATTATACTTTAATTCTCAAGCGATTAACTAACACAGTACAATTTACTTTCAACCTATACAAGTAATCTTACATAGTTAATCTCCATCCCAAATTTTCAATTTCCAATCATTTTCCAATAGCATTTCACAATATTCAAACAATTTCTCAATAATAACTCCAACAATATTCAAATCAATATCATACTAAGTTCCAACAATATTTCAATAATGTTCTATCAAGTCTCTAATAATATTCTAGCAACATCAAAGTAATGCTTCAATGGCATTCTACAACATCACAACAATTTCCAATAGCAATCATAATATCACAAAAAAAATGCATACTTAAAACAATATAATTCTAGCTTCTACCTTCTATAAATATCTTACCAAAATGTCTCAATGCTAGAGATTTAACCTCTAACAAGCTTGGTCAGCTTTAAGTCATATTTTGTCATTCACTAAAAATGAAATACATATGCATATTCACTTAGAAAATAATCAATTCGATTCCATAAGAATTTCATAAAATTATAACCAAATCTACCAATTTATCTTACCCATTTTTGCATTAAAATAATAGCAAAACCTGTCCTGAATATTTTTTTCATCCTCTTTTTTAGTTTGTTTTTACCGTCTTGTCCTAACAACCGAAAACATGCAAATCAGCCCTTGTTCGATTCCGCTTTTCAATCTCCAAATATTATCCAACTCAACCCTTGTTTCCTCAATTTTCAGCCCTTTTTAAAACCTCTTTCAAAGGTTCTCGGTTCAGCCTCATGTCATTGATTAAAGGGCTATAACTGAAGCACCTCATGTCACCTGCGTGCGTTCTGTTTTGCAAAGAATGGAGACTACAGCAGTTACTTGCTACTGCTTCGTTTCTGAACCAAGAGGAAAGGCCCCTTCATGTAGCCTCGGTCTTGCTTCTTCAAACAAAAATGAGGCTCCTCACGCGCGCCTTGCTTCTAGTTTCTTCAAATCAGTGCCTATAACTCCTGCACTATAGCCTTTGTCCAGGCTTAAACCATCTCTGATCGACCCCTCAATAGGCCTATTTCGAACTTGAAGAAACCCCAAAAATCCCTGCTTGGGCCTCTGTTTACAGCCACCAACTCACCCATTTCAGCTAGCCCTTAACTGTCACAGTTAGCTCTGTTTCGGGTGTCATAATCACACCGTTCAGACCACCAAATTTGGGCCAATTTTGGCTCTCAAAACTGCCTCAATTGTTGCTCGGGTGTTGCCTTTAATCAGCCTTCAAAAACCTGTGTTTTCGGCCTGCTCCTCCCTCTCTTCCTCTTCTGCTTTTCGGCCAGCCACCACTGCCTTAAATGCCTGATGTTGCTTCCACTTCGGTTTAGAATCGTTCAAGCCCTACACTGCCCCTGTCCAGCTTCGCCCAGATCTGCCTTGTCCTGATCTCCCTTGTCGCTGCCTCGCCTGATTGATCTTCCCTGGTGGCAGACCCCATTCAGCCCCATCCTCTTCTTATTTTTCTTTCTTTCCCTCTTTGGCCTCTCCCTCTCTCGCCTGCATATCTCTTTTCTTTTCAAATTTCCTTTCTTAGGTTAGTTTTTAGGCCAAATGGGAAGAGAAGCAGAGCAGGTTTGTCTTTTATTTTTTATTTTTTTATCTGAACAGGGCAGGTTTGTCTTGTGCAGATCTACGTGAGTTTGGTGGGTAATTCCCACCAAACTCTACTCATATCATCATCATCATCTTCTTCTTCTTCTTCTTCTTTAAGGTCCTGTTTGGTATGAAGTATGGACTTTGCACTGCAATGTAACTGAGTGCAAAGTCTTTGCAGTGTTTGGTAGGTACTCTACTACTGCAAAGTTGGCTCGCTCCTGCAATCACTTTGCAAACTATGGCTGCAAAGTTACTTTGCAACCAACAAGGGAAAGTTCAAGCCGATAATACCCTTATGGAAAAAAAAACCCCAACTCTCTTCCTTCTTGCTTTTGTCTCTCTTCACTATCTATTCTCTCTTGCCTTTGTCTTTCTTTCTGGTTGCTCTCTTTCCTCTTGCCTCTGTCTCTTTTTTTGGTCGCCACTGGAGGAAGTCGATTTGACGACAATGTTGGAGAACTCACTGTCCATGGAAATGATTGAAAAGCAATCGATGATGGATCTGATTAATTTGATTTCGTGCTCATCCACTTTCCTCCTTTCTTCCCTCTTCTCGATGGATTTCCGAAACCCTTTTCATTCCTTTCTCTCTTTTAAATTCTCATCCCCTCTTCCTTTCTTTTCCTTTAACTCTTCTCTCTCTCTTGAGAAATAAATGGCATCTTCTCTCTCAACTATAGCCTCCTTGGTTTAACCAAATATGAATTTTCTTTTAGCAGCTTTTGGAAAAGTTAAACCAAGTGTCGACAAGGAAAAAATAAAAAGAAAACACTGGAATACCTGTTTCTTTTTGAGTTTGTAATTGTATAGATTGTTGTTATTATTATTATTATTATTATTATTATTATTATTATTATTATTTGATTGGCCTTTTCTCTTTGATTACTCTGTATTAGAAGTAAAAACAAAGTTTATCCAATATCTAAGAATAGATATGAATACAGGGGAGGAAAGCAAACACAATTAGTTCCTTTTTGTTTTTGAGCTAGAAGACAAATTCGTTTATTTGCAATCCAAAACGAATAAATTTATTTAGCATTGTCTCATTTCTCTAATAATAATGTATACAAATTAATTATAAAAATTAATTATACAAATTAATAATAATGTATATAAAGTTGTTATTACAAATGATGGTCAACGTCAATAATTACAACTTTATATTCTTTGCATTTAATATGATATTACATTTGTAATTAATTCTAATGTACAAATTTTGTTTTTATACTTAATGGTATTTTTAGAATTTGTAATTACATTACCAGCAAAGTGATTGCATAGCAAACACTGTAATGTTACTTTTTCTACAATTTAAACAAAACTTTACATTGCATGCCAAAAGCTATAATGTTACTTTACCAGCAATCATTTTCCCAGTAATCACTTTGCACTGCAATCACTTTACTTGCAATGCACCAAATGTAACCTAAATATATTTAGTATATATATTTATCTTTATATTTATTATTTATTATATATATTATATATATATATATATATATATATATATCTTATCATACTTATATTATACTCGTTATCCATTATTTGTCCTCAAAATCCTTAAATATTTGCTAATGTAACTTCCTCAAATTTAACAACAAATTAAATAATTAAATCCCATGTAACTCATAAAAATACTTTAATCCACTAGATAGGTTCCTTATTTCACCACAATGTATCCTTATCAATCATAAATTAAGTTTCCATGATATCTAATCTTTCAATTAAATTATTTCCAACTAATTAATTCTCATAATTCCTTAATCTTCATATTCCTTGTGAACAAATTATCTTAATTCTCATGCTTACTTCACCACTTTCATACTCCGTATACTTCTCAAAATTCTAATAATTCAAATACTCCCAATAATACATTAAATTTTTGCTCATTAAAGATCAGAAGTCGCGATTGTCACACCGTGTACAATTCCTGTAAAACTCACTATTCGGGAATCTTAACGACTTATTTTTACTTTTTCTTTTCCTAAATCTTTAACTTAAGGAATATAATGAGAAAATGTGGTTTTCACATACCTATTGTTGCAAGCCCTACCAATTACGCAGTACAAGTATTGAACCATGCTTTATTGCGGGCATGCAAAATTGTGGTAATGTAATAATAAAAGATATACGTGTGTGTGGAATATTAGTGTTTGTACATATATTTTGTTTTCATAATTTAAATGATATTAAATAATTATTTATTGAAATATTATTTAATTTTTTATATATTATTAAAATATTTATATTTTATTAATTGTCTAATTGAATAAATAAAGTTTAATCCTTTATAAATTACATAATAGAAATGCATTTGCAATTCCTCTAAAACTCACTATTCGGAAATCTTAACGACTAATTTTTACTTTTCTTTTCTTAAATCTTTAACTTAAGGAATTTATTGACAAAATGTGGTTCTCACAGACCTATTGCTGCAAGCCCTACCAATTAATCAGTACAAGTATTGAACCGTGCTTTATTGCTGGCATGAAAAATTGTGGTATTGTAATTAATAAAAGATATATGTGTGTGTGTGGAATATTAGTGTTTGTACATATATTTTATTTTCATAATTTAAATAATATTAAATAATTATTTATTGATATATTATTTAATTTAATTTTTTTATATATATTATTAAAATATTTATATTTTATTAATTATCAAATTAAATAAATAAAGTTTAATCCTTTATATATTGCATAATAGAAATGCATTTGCAGGTTTAAATTACATAGGTTTTTTTTTTCAATATGTAACTCACGACTATTTGCAAATGTTATTAAATTATTAACTAACGGTTATAGGTCAATTAAACAATTTATTTGGAGATTGCTTTTGTATTTTTTTAAAAACTCATTATCATGATTAATAAATATTAATAAAAATATTTTTTAAAAAATAATGTGGCAAGCGAAGAACTCACTACATGGTGGTTATAGTTGGCAAAGCTTCCACGTTATCCTTAAGAGAATTGCAAGAATAGTAAGTTTAGTTATGTTGAAAGAGATCTAATTTACAAAAAAAATCAGATTTTAGAAAAATTAGATCTAATTTTTTTAATTTAAAAAAGAAGCCTAGATAAATCTTTTGTGTTATTTAATTTTTTTTCTTTTCTCAATTAAAAATTTCATTCACAAATATATAATAGTTATTTTTTATACTTAATTTTTTTTATTTTTCATAATATGATATTTATTATAGATTTTGATTATTTTGGGGCGGATTTTGTTGTGATTTATATTCTAGAATTTGGTGATTATTTGGTCTTTTGGCAAGATTTTGTTTTTATAGATAATAGTTTTTTTTTCTTTATTTTTATTATTTTTATTTGTTCATTTTTTTATTTTTATTATTATTATTATCATTATTATTATCTCTATTTTATTTTTGAAAATTTAAAATAATTATATCATACTTTGATTTCTTCCTCAGCAATAATATCACACTGGATAGAGATTAAAAGTTAAAAAATAAAGAAAGGTTAGAGGTTAAATTCATTTGCAATTGCAAGCATTAAATCACTATTGAAAAAATGAATATATGCTGAAAATTTTTCACCAGCAAAAATAATGGATATAATTAAAAAATTTAAAATAAAAACAAATTAGAGGATTTAACTAAAAAGAATTTACATTAAATTTGGTTCAGCGAGTTTGAGAATTTGGTTACCGGTAAAGAAAGAAAATGAGAGGACTGAATAGATTAAAAAAAAATTATATGAGAAAAAAAGAAAACTAAAAAAATTTAAAAAAAAAACCAACAAAAGTAAGGTGGAACCAGTAGCAATTTGACACATGATACAAAATTAATTTGTATCATCATAAAGCTAGGGTCTCGAAATTTTATGGTTGAACTTTACTTTACTCGATTGGTAAATTTTAAACAGATTTATCAAGTCAAAATTGAATGTCTAAGCAAGAAATTAAAATTATATGCTGCAATCTCACCGAAAGCCTTTATTTGATCCATTCCATTGAAGTTTAGAAACTTTAAAAAGAGTCATTGTTACGACAACAGCCACATAAAAAGCTATATAATTTGGAATATATAAATAAAGGAAACCAAATTGCGGGAGGACAGATTTGCCCTCATGGTCTTCACTCGAACCAGCAGAATCACCCTGCGAAAAACCATCCGGAGGGTTGAGAAGAGCTTGGTAAGTCATTGTTTCAACCAGTTGGAAAACGACTAGCAATGCAGTGATCGTCTCAGGTTTCATCCGCTTAATATTCTCTACCATTCTTGTTTCAAACCTTGGCATTTTATAAAACCTTGAGGGAGCACGAGTCAGAATGTTCACACTCTCCCTGCTCTCAACTGGAGTTTGTTGGTGTAAGACATGCAAAGCTGTGAAACCTCTTTGATTGATCTTGTCTATATCGACTTCCTTGCGTTTTTTTAACAGTTTGATCATCTGCTTAACACAAAATCCATATTAATTGCCAATTAGAATACAATATGCCTCTTATTCAAATTAAAATTAATACCAACAGTCATGATCTGTGTTGGTAGTGTATTAATCTTAGTTCTAGTAATCTGGATTCAATCTAAAAAACAAAATAATAGTGAAATAAATGTGAAAGGATACCAGTGGTTGGTTATTTGAAGCGGTTATGTGCAATACAGTGTTTCCATCCTTGTCCTGTAAGTTTAGGATTCTTGTTCTCTGAAACTGATCGTCTTCGGGGGTGCTCAGAATCCTCTGCAGTACGGTTTCAAAAGCTTCTAAGCTGTTGTTTTTTGCTGCAATATGCAGAGCAGACTCTTTCTGAATAGTCAAATCAAAGATACCATCGGGCACTCATCCAGAAATTGAGACAGAAGAGGAACATTTCCTTCGCTGGCTACATAATGAAGAGGGGTGTAACCCCCTCCTCCCTTTGACACGAACAAGATCTTTATCAACTGATATGAGATCTGCCACCATCTCTGTCTGTCCATGTTGCAAGGCTAAGTGAATGGGGCTAAACCCGCCCTGGTTCAGCTTCCTAGCGAATGATGGCTTTAAGTTCATCATCTCCATCGCAAAATCAGTGTGTCCTGCAGCAGCAGCTATATGTAGTGGAGTATCAACAAACTCCATCTGATCGATACGCCTTAAAACATTAGCATCATCTTGAATTACGGCATACGAGGCATCGACATCTCCTGCTTGAGCTGCCCTCCTCAATTCTTCAGCCATAGTAAAGGTCCACTAATAATCATATATAGGCAAATAGTTGAAAGGGTTTATGGAGTAGAAAGAGAAAATGAAGTAAATTTAATCTGGAGTTTGATTTCATTTGTATATTGTTTTGTTGGCAGGCAGAGCTTATTGTTTCTGTCGTATATGTCGACACCAAACTGTCTTTTTCAATTTTTTTTTGACTCATTGCAAAACCACTAAAGTAATTTTAAAAGAAAGTTCCATGGACAAGGGGTGGGTTTGAATTCTCCCACAAAATGAAAAAATCTTAATGAGGAAAATATATATTTTTATACGCATTTTTTATATTTTATTATTATTTATTTAAGTTATTTTTCTTAATGATTTATTTTATTTTATTTTAATTTCATTAAAATTAATTTTAGTATTCATCCAAACTAAATCAAAGATAACGTGAGAGCAAATGGACTCATTGTACTGTTTCTCTCAAGTATGTAGTTTTGAGTGGTGAAAAATGTGTGGGAATCTTGAGTGAGAGTGTTCTTTTATAGAGAGCCATTTCAATGCGAGTTTGATGATCGTAATCTTCGTTCTTATCTAGTAATTTTTTTTTGAGTATAAACGCAAAGAATATTTTTTAACATGCATGCCTCATTATTTTATATAAGCGATTTGGCCATAAATTGATTTCAGCCAAGCCAAATAGAATTGCTTGTCGATGAAATATAAAGAAAGGCTTGTTATTTAAGCCTTGATATAAATGAATCACACTTCCACTATGCTTGGTAGAGCAGTAATGGATGGAAAGAAAATGGTGGAAGGAAAACTAAAAAGAAAATAGATTTTGGTATTGCTTGGTAAGACAAAAAATAAAAAGGAAAAAAATTACTAAAGATATGTGTTTTTTGTCTTTCAATTAAAAGTAATTCATCCAAATTGAACAGAAAAGTGGGGAGAAAAGATGGCTACGTCAACAAATTAATTAAAAATACAAAAATGCCCCTAATAAAATTTAAAATCATCAATTTTGATTTTCTTTTTTTCTTCTAGAACCCTGAGCCTTCATTCACCATACTCCCGATCTCTCCTTCTCTGCCACCTACGTCTTCTCTCACACTGCCATTTGAGCCGTCGTTAGGTCGCCATTTGCGATGGGCTAGATGATTAAAGCTTTAGCTTGGACTTTGGAGCTCTTTCATTTTCCCAATTCCTTTCATTTCATTCTAATTAATCAAGTATGTTTTGATCCTAATTTCTAGGAGCAAAAGCTAGCTATTACAGAATTCAGCTCCACTACTCTTTGCTTCCATTTTATACTCCTAATTAGTTGAAGAGCTCTCTATTAATTAGACTTGTGAATGATTTTTCTGTAGTAGAAATGAAATAACTGAGCTATGGTTTGTGTTTGGATTTGGGAAAAATTGGAGTTTGTGTTTATTCAATACATATTTGAGGTTCATTGAGTTTTTGTTGTTTAAGTGGTTAAGATATTAGATGACTGCTAGAGTGGGATGCAGGAGATAGGTAGTAGAACTGAAACATTTAGAAGAAGATAGAGCTAGGAGAACAAGTACCTAGTGTAGTAGACAGGAAGGACTGTTGACAGCAATATCTTTGATATTTGCATTCAATTTAGCTTATAAGCCTTGCCAAAGTGGGCTAGATAGTCATAATGCTTAGTGATGTTAGTGCCTCTAATATTACTACGACGTAGGAAACACCAATAGTGGGACTAGACAGTATTGGTAGTCAATGATGCAAGTACAACCACCATGGCAGGGTAGACAAAACCAATAGCAGTAATGGGCTTCGATATGTAGATTGATCTATATGAATTGGTTGCTAATGGATGCTATTCAACTTTCTTAAATATGAATTTGAAGCCTTTAAGAAATAAAAAGGTTGTAAAGAAGAACTTGATATGAAGAAGAGATCTACCCTTTTTAGGTTGTTTTGCACTTAACAAGTTACAAAGTTACAAAAAGGTAGTTTAGTTAGTAGTACGTAGTAACCATGACAAATCCCAATACAAATTTCTTTTATGTGAACCTTTTCAAGAAACTCTTAAGCAACACTGCATTAAGTCAAGCATATAGAGTTTGCACATTCATTCTTTATTGCCATTTCCTATTTTCCCTTTCATTATTTTACATGAATTCATATGCATGGGTGCAAATTTCCTGATCATGTTTGTGTTTCTTTTTCTTTTGTTTGCAAGGACCGAGACCTTCAAGAAACTTGCTTCCATGAGTTTGATTACCTATATGACTGTTTATTTGAAAACAAAGTCCAACATGGATGGGATACTTGCGGTTAACATGATTAATGTTTGGTTTGGTTGCTCCAACATCACATCAATAGCTGGTGCTTTGGTTTCTAATACATGGTTCTTCATTCTCCTCTTTGGTTTAATCTCTTCACTACTAGTAAATCAGTAGGCTTTCCTTAATTCCAGAATATAGATTAAAAAAACATTGAGAGAAATAAAAGAATGAAAGATCTTGGGGTGTAACAAATTGCATTTGATTATTATGGCATCCCTATGTAACGACCCGTTACCACATTTTTCATCTTATTTTACACAAATTATCCGGTTGGGCTGTCTATGATACTTCACTTGTACTAATTGTTAAACAATTTTACATAACATTATTTATATTATACACATCCCCTATCTTAATTAATTAGATAAGTAGTACTGTAGACATGTCTAAATACAGAAAATAAATGATCGTACCTCATATAAATCAGTCGGTCTGTCACATTATCCTTTGTGTACAGCCGTGATCCACAATCAACTGATCTCACAATCTTTAAAACCTGAAATGTTTAAAATTAAGGGGTGAGCAAACCACGGCTCAGTAAGAGAGTTATATGTCACACTTGATATTTAGCTATCTATATGCTGAAAATATTTTTCATTCTCTTTAAAATCTTCCTAGCTGGCTCTAGGCTCACATGTAGGAAGGATACTACAGTCGGCTAGGGATTCAAATAAAGTAAGGCAGGTATTTTAAAATACCTGACTTGTTTCGGAACCTAAAAGCAACTGTAGAGAGTACTAATTCCGTTGTTTTCAAAACGATATAATTTTCGTTTTTCCACAAAGTAAACCACTTATCTCTTTTCACTTCAGTATACTTTAAAATACGTGGCAATTCAGTAATAAAACAGTGGTTTACTTCTCTTTCTCTTCAGTACTGTAAAAACACATGACAGTACAGTGATTTGTAAATATCCAATCATTGGATAATTACTTCTTCGATTATTTCTATCTTAGAAATAATTCTTATGTTATTCTTTTAGAATAAACATTTATTTCTCTTTTCAAATCAGTAACTGTATCGTACAGTTCAGTAAAACAGTATATTCAGTATTCAGTAAAACAGTATCTCGATACGGTTCAGTCAGCAACAGTAAACAATAGCTACCAATTCAGTAATTAGTATACGGTAGCTTTCAGTTCAGTAAACAGTAAATGGTAGCTTTCAGTTCAGTAAAACAGTAATCAGTGGCTACCATTTCACTGTACAGCACAGTTCTGTAAACAATGTTTTGGTACGATTTTTCATCAGTAACAGTAAACAGTAGTTTAGTACAGTAAACACTACAGTAAATAGGATTTTGTAAATCCTTTCAGTAAACAGTAAACAGTAAGTGAGACTAGGCATCACCCTACAATTAAATCATGCTATCATCGTTCCCACAGGAACACAAGCTATCCGCTTTGGGGTGCACCCGTAGGTCATCGCCCCTCACGGCTTTCTCGGAGTGTGCCTTTAGGCCAAACCTCCAATTCGCATCCCCACTGGGACACAGCTAGATCTATGGCCATAATCTATAGGTGGTCTTCGGGTACACTTGTCAGGTGACCTCGAGACCTCTGATGACTTGGGGGGTCAATTAGCCTCGTGAATAGTAATGCATGAAACTCGAGGCCTAAG
The DNA here is from genome assembly GCA_031772115.1 of Heritiera littoralis. Taxonomy (NCBI): domain Eukaryota; kingdom Viridiplantae; phylum Streptophyta; class Magnoliopsida; order Malvales; family Malvaceae; genus Heritiera; species Heritiera littoralis. The sequence goes on along the minus strand of JAPDPK010000066.1, from coordinate 3,039,015 downwards.
TCTCAAAACAGTATAAAAACCGTACCTTAGCCTTTATGGATTTTAAACACCGTAAATCTTATCCATAAGGCTCACATGTAAATATAATCACTTTTATGAAATTTATAAAATAAATAGTATTTTTTGAATTATTTCATAAAGGTATATATCATGTTTTCCATACGATGAAGACAGTTTGCAAAATCATCACTGAAAATATAGAAGGGCAAAACTATCGTTTTTCTACCGTAAAACACATATGCACGCTTTTTCGTGCATTCAATCGAAAACATGGTTTTATAATTATCAGAATTCAAATAAACTATTTTTATAAGTTATGAAACTAAAATATTTATTTTCTAACTTTAAATTCCCATCACCATGTTTTCTTCTAAAAACACGTGTAAAGACCTTTAGTCTCGAAATTAGAATTTTTCATCATTTCTTAACCTTTATGGAATTTATTTAATTAATTATTTCCATAATCAAAACCATAAAGGTTTTATATAAAATCAAGTGAATATTTAAGAATATTTATAAAAATATTAACTTCAGTCTTTTTTTCATTTTCATCTCGTTTCACGTGAAATATCACCTATCGGGTGAATTTTCGGTGATTTCCTTTTCACCATTCTCGAAAACATGAATATTTCCAAATCAAATATCACTATATTCATGTTTTATGAAATTCACTTAATTTCTCGATTTTTGTACATGAAAATCATTTCACGTGAAATCAAATCATTTATTATGGTTTTTGGTGATTTTCGGCAAATTTCAGTAATTTTTCGATAACTTTTCGGCAGTATAACAGCTGCCGATTTGGCTAGCCTCCTGCACGGAATATACAGTTTATATTTTTCAACCGGTATTTCACCACAATTTAAAATCGATAAATCACCAATTTCAAAACCAATCATTATAAATTGCAATTATAAATTAAATGCATAATTTAAAACAGGTGGCCGAATATCCTTACAGGCGGCACATGTCTCCTTTTCCTGTTTTGGGTCGGCGACTGCCTCTCGAAGGTCGCGCCCGTGTTCACCTCACCCGATTCCATCGGTTTGGTTATCGAGGAAATTTTCTGAAAATTAAATTATAAAATTTAGAATTTTGCCATAATTATTTAAATAAATAAATTATTTAAATAATTTAACACTTTTCGAGATTTCTTACCGATTCCTGTAATTCTCGCGATTTCTCGTAATTTTTGAATTCTCGAGAATTTTCCAAATTCCCGAAATTCCTTTTTCTCTCTCTTTCTTCTTTTTCTTCCTTCTTTCTCTTTTCTCTTTTCTTTTCTTTTTCCTTTTTCTTTTCTTTTTCTTTCTTTCCAGCCGGACCGGTCACCCCCTCATCGTCGGTTCTTCTCCGGTGGCCGGTTCTCCTACGGGTCGGTGGCTGAGCAGCTGGCCGGCACCACGGTGAAGCCAGATCTGGCCTCCGTTCATCCCAAATCGATGGCACGGCGGTGGATCGAGTCGGTTTAGGTCGGCTTCTTTCTGCCTCTTCGCCGGCCCTTCTCCGCCTTTCTCCGCTTGACCGGTGGCCTCCCACGTCTTCCTCTTTCTCCGGTGAAGCTTCGGTGGCAATGGTGGCAACCAATTCCGCCAGCACCGCCAGATCCCATTTTCCTCTTTTTCCTTCCTCGACTTCTGCCGGCTTTCTCTATTTCTATCCTTTCTTCTGCCGCCGGTAGCTTCTTTCCTTTCTCTGGCCGGTGGCTTCTCGCCCTTCTCCTTTCTCCCTCGTCGGTGGTTCGGTGGCTGGCCGGCACCGCGGTGAAGCCGGATCTGGCCTCCATTCATCCTGAATCGACGGCACGGCAGCGGATCGAGTCGGTTTAGGTCGGCCTCTTTCTGCCTCTTCGCCGATCCTCCTCCGCCATTCTCCGCTTGACCGATGGCTTCCCATGTCTTCCTCTTCCTTCGGCGAAGCTTCGGTGGCAGTGGCGGCAACCAATTCCGCTAGCATCGCCAGATCCCATTTTCCTCTTTTTCCTTCCTCGGCTTCTGCCGGCTTCCTCTGTTTCTATCCTTTCTTTCGCCGCCAGCAGCTTCTTTCCTTTCTCTGGCCGGTGGCTTCTCGCCCTTCTCCTTTCTCCCTCGCCAGTGGTTCGGTGGCTCAGCAGTTGGCCGACACCAGGGCGAAGCCGGATCTAGCCTCCGTTTATCCCGAATCGACAACACGACGATGGATCGAGTCGGTCTAGGTCGGCTTCTTTCTGCCTTTCGCCGGCCGTTCTCCGCCGTTCTCCGCCTAACCTGTGGCCTCTCACGTCTTCCTCTTCCTCCAGCGAAGCTTTGGTGGCAGTGGCGGCAACCAATTCCACCGGTACCGCCAGATCCAATTTTCCTCTTTTTCCTTCCTCGGCTTCCGCCGGCTTCCTCTGTTTTTATCCTTTCTTCCGCCGCCGACAGCTTCTTTCCTTTATCTGGCCGGTGGCATCTTGCGCTTCTCCTTTCTCCCTCGCCGGCGGTGGCAGCTCGGCTGCCGTCGGCCTCACCTGGGGGGATCGGGTTCCTCCCGATTTCTTCCCTTTCCATTTTTATCTATACTATATAATATATATTATACTTATAATATAACATATATTATATTTATATTATATATATAATACATATAATATTATTATTATATATAGTATAGTACTATATATATTATGTATTAACAAAATACATATTTAGTATATATATATGTATATATATATATTTGTTCACTTTAATTTACATAACATTTATATATTTATATAATATATAATTATATAAATATATTTCATATTTTATTTTCTCATTTTCTTATTTAATTTGGATTTCCATTTATCCAAATTAAATTTCCTCCTTTCCTTATTTTTCGAATTTCCAATTTAACTTCCTTCACTCGAATTTCTCGATTTGTCACTTCTTCAATTCTCGGGATTTTCACCAATATCCCATTCTCACAATTTTATTTATTTATTTGTTTTAATATTAATTTTCAATAATTGAAAAATTTACGGTTATCATATTCTTCCCACCTTAAGAAAATATCTCATTCTCACAATTTTATTTATTTATTTGCTTTAATATTAATTTTCAATAATTGAAAAATTTACGGTTATCACATTCTTCCCACCTTAAGAAATTTGGTCCTCCGAATTTAACTTAAGTCCAAAGATGGTACATGTCGTATACTTGCGACTTCTGACCTCTAGGTCATCCTCCAAGTAATACTACCAGTACACTTTCAGCATTCAAGATTACTTTAGACCACTACATGCTGTTTTTCATCATATGTTTATGCTCCCGTGAGTCTATTTCTCAAATCGGGAGTTATTCATTTCCACTCTTTTCACATAAGAGTCTATACACAATATTTTTCATATCACAGCTGATCTATGCTGTTCATCATCCATTTTTTTCTCACTTAGCGCCAAGTCGATATAGTTTAAAACTATCAATTACACATGTCAATCAGTTATATGTAATTGTCCCAGTAGCTTATACATCTCATGCACACGCTTTCTCAATATCATGGAGCGTTTACATCTCACGCTCTCATATATATATATATATACACACACACACACACACATCAGTATGGAGCGATGCTATCAATACACTTGGAATCTCAAAGCCTTTTGCTATCTCTCATTAGCATATGGCAACTTAGAGACTCCCATCACATATAAGGCTCACTGAAACTGTACATACACATTCACATCGTTTAACACTTATACTTCGACTAAGGCACCAGAGAATCTAAGAGTCTGATAATGGAAAGTGATTCTATTTAGATCATCAGTCTTTAATCACTTCCATATCATCATTTCTCCTTTGGACTCTTTATTGTCCACAATATTCATTTTCTCTTTTATTTCATTAAGGCTGCATCTCACTTGCAGACTTTACTATTGATCATCTCTTACAGTCATAGATCATGAGACAATTATGTTCTCTTCATGTAGTATGGTCATTCGATGATTGAATCCTCAATTATCTCTTTAATCACCACATTATTTATGCAATTCCACCATTTCTATCATGTTATGGTGGTTATGTGTATAACCATTTTTCATTTATATACTGGCAGTAAATAATACTTGTCATTTATCTTACTCCTTTGAGTATCATTACTTTCACTTGTCAAATTTGGCTTGATTTTACATCTAGCCACAGTCATGTGATAACCAACATTAGATCATTTTTAGTCTTAATTTCGGGAACTATTTCATGTTTCCTACTCATCATACAATTTATCTTCTTATTCCATTTTCATATTTTCACTCTCATCATTTCAGTTGGTTTTCTCAAGTGGTATGGTATTCTACAGTATAAAATCTTTTAACATTCTGCATACCATCTTTTCTTCACACTTATCCATTTACCGACTTTAATTCCTTTAATTATATCCCATTAGTAGAGCAGCTAGTCCCTTCACTCTTCTATAGACTGGCGGTAGTATCTAGCTAGACTCATTAATATCGTATCTCAATCATTATCTCTCTATCATAGACAGATTCATTGTCATTCTGTCATTTCGAGATTATCTATCTCAGAAAGAGACACTGTCTAGCCAAGTCTCTTATTTGCCAATCTTAACACAAATCCATAGTCTTTAAGAGTTTAAGGGGTCATACCACAATGCTGCTCATTTTTTATTTGTATCTTTAGCTATTTAGATACCTCATCACTTTATTCTTGTATAAGTGCCTTATTCATTAGGCTTAGGTGGTCCTCAGGTACACTTGTCAGGTGACCTCGAGACCTCTGATGACTTGGGGGGTCAATTAGCCTCGTGAATAGTAATGCATGAAACTCGAGGCCTAAGTCTCAAAACAGTATAAAAACCGTACCTTAGCCTTTATGGATTTTAAACACCGTAAATCTTATCCATAAGGCTCACATGTAAATATAATCACCTTTATGAAATTTATAAAATAAATAGCATTTTTTGAATTATTTCATAAAGGTATATATCATGTTTTCCATACGATGAAGACAGTTTGCAAAATCATCACTGAAAATTAAAAGGGCAAAACTGTCCTTTTTCTACCGTAAAACACATATGCACGCTTTTTCGTGCATTCAATCTAAAACATGGTTTTATAATTATCGGAATTCAAATAAACTATTTTTATAAGTTATGAAACTAAAATATTTATTTTCTAACTTTAAATTCCCATCACCATGTTTTCTTCTAAAAACACGTGTAGAACCTCTAGTCTCGAAATTAGAATTTTTTATCATTTCTTAACCTTTATGAAATTTATTTAATTAATTATTTCCATAATCAAAACCATAAAGGTTTTATATAAAATCAAGTGAATATTTAAGAATATTTATAAAAATATTCACTTCAATCTCTTTTTCATTTTCATCTCGTTTCACGTGAAATATCACCTACCGGGTGAATTTTCGGTGATTTCCTTTTCACCATTCTCGAAAACATGAATATTTTAAAATCAAATATCACTATATTCATGTTTTATGAAATTCACTTAATTTCTCGATTTTCGTGCCTAAAATCGTTTCACGTGAAATCAAATCATTTATTATGGTTTTCGGTGATTTTCGGTGAATTTCAGTAATTTTTTGATAATTTTTTGGCAGTATAACGGCTGCCGATTTGGCTAGCCTCCTGCACAGAATATACAGTTTATATTTCTCAACCGGTATTTCACAACAATTTAAAACCGATAAATCACCACAATTTCAAAACCAATCATTATAAATTGCATTTATAAATTAAATGCATAATTTAAAACATGTGGCCGAATATCCTTACAGGCTGCACATGTCTCCCTTACCTGTTTCGGGTCGGCGATTGCCTCTTGAAGGTTGCGCCCGTGTTCACCTCGCCCGATTCCATCGGCTCGGTCATCGAGGAAATTTTTTGAAAATTAAATTCTAAAATTTAAAATTTTTCCATAATTATTTAAATAAATAAATTATTTAAATAATTTAACACTTTTCGAGATTTCTTACTGATTCCCGTAATTCTTGGGATTTCCTGTAATTTTCGAATTCTCGAGAATTTTTCAAATTCCCGAAATTCCTTTTTCTCTTTCTTCTTTTTCTTCCTTCTTTCTCTTTTCTCTTTTCTTTTCTTTTTCTTTTTCCTTTTTCTTTTCTTCTTCTTTCTTTCCAGCCGGACCGGTCACCCCCTCATCGCCGGTTCTTCTCCGATGGTCGGTTTTCCTGTGGTTCGGTGGCTCAGCAGCTGGTCGGCACCACGACGAAGCCGAATCTGGCCTCCGTTCATCCCGAATCGACGGCACGACGGCGATCGAGTCGGTTTAGGTCGGCCTCTTTCTGCCTTTTCGTTGACCCTCCTCCGTCATTCTCCGCCTGATCGGTGGCCTCCCACGTCTTCCTCTCCCTCCGACGAAGCTTCAGTGGCAGTGGCGGCAACCAATTCCGCCAGCACCGCCAAATCCCATTTTCCTCTTTTTCCTTCCTCGGCTTCTGCTGGCTTCCTCTGTTTCTATCCTTTCTTCTACCACCGGCAGCTTCTTTCCTTTCTCTGGCTGGTGGCGTCTCGCCCTTCTCCTTTCTCCCTCGGCGGCGGTTCGATGGCTTAGCAGCTAGCCGCCTCACCTGGAGGGATCGGGTTCCTCCCAATTTCTTCCTTTTCCATTTTTATCTATACTATATAATATATATTATACTTATAATATAACATATATTATATTTATATTATAATATATATAATACATATAATATTATTATTATATATAATATAATACTATATATATTATGTATTAACAAAATACATATTTAGTATATATATGTGTATATATATATTTGTTCACTTTAATTTACATAACATTTATATATTTATATAATATATAATTATATAAATATATTTCCTATTTTCTTTTCTCATTTTTTTATTTAATTTGGATTTCCATTTATCCAAATTAAATTTCCTCCTTTCCTTATTTTTCAAATTTCCAATTTAACTTCTTTCACTCGAATTTCTCGATTTGTCACTTCTTCAATTCTCGGGATTTTCACCAATATCCCGTTCTTATAATTTTATATATTTATTTGCTTTAATATTAATTTTCAATAATTGGAAAAGTTACGGTTATCACACCCTAAAACTTGTCTTTCAATTTTGGACCTTTGATGTTCAATACCATGCATTGGATATTCTTTCCAAGTACAGATAATAAAAATAGATATCCAACAAGAAAGATTCAAATTAGTGTTGCCTGTCATTTGGATACTTGTATGTACTTTTGGTGTTTATTTAGAGATTTCATTTTAAAATGCTGAAACATAAGTGAAAGAATTCGCTTCCAAGCATGTAATGATTTTGGATGAACTTTGATGGTCATTTTGCATATATATAATATACTGCATATTTTGTTCTAAAATTTTGGTCACTTGGGGGATGGTGACCATAGCCCTCACTGCAGGTGTGCCTAAATTAAGATCTCCAACTGTATTGACGAAAGCAAAACTAGCAAGGGAAGAGCACAACTAGAGAGCTTATTCAATTGGTGGTACTTCGCATTCACCTTGGCCCTTATGATTGCTCTATTAGGAGATTATCTATATTCAGACCAATATCAGTTGGATTATTGGTTTTGCCATTTCAACTAGCTGGCTTTTTCTTTCCATTGTGATTTTCATAATTGGACACCACGCCTACATAATAATGAAGCCGGAAGAAAGTGTTTTTGTTGACATGGTTAAAGTGATCACAACAACCATTAGAAAGTGGTGTTTAATATTCTCTATTACTTCTTTTAGGAGTTTCTGTTTATAGTACTTCTATTGCTTTGAGTATAGACTTGTTTTAATTAGAAAACTAATGAAAAAAATAAGAAATACTCTTGGATGATAGTAATGATTCCATCTCATTACCCGAGATGCATTAGTTAGCATCAATATTTATGTTTTTTTTTTTTTGGATGAGAACATTTGACATCTATTACTTTATTAATTTTGCATTTAGCATATCAAATTGTTTGTACAAAAATGTTCTTGCATATATGAGAATTGTGACATTGCTCACATGTTTCCAAAGCTTTAATATTTGTACAAGAGGTAAGATAAAATCATTATTAATTATAAACAAATAAATAAATAATATTAATTAATTGATCATTAATCATAAATTAATATTAATTAATTATTTAAAGTTTAATTGAATATTTATTTTTAATTATTAATTAAACTATTATTATTAATTAATTAATCATTAATTAATAATTAAATAATAATTAAATTAAAAATTAATTATCATAAATTAATTATTTAATGATTTATTTATTTAAATTAATTATCATGAATTAATTAATAATTAATTATTTTTGACAAATTTTTATTTAAAAAATATCACATTGAAAATGAAAACTCAATAAATGATGAAAAAAATGAGAAAAAAATAACACTTGATAAATATTTATATACGGGGTAGGATGGTAAAATCTCTTCATTTTTTATTTTTTTTCTTCTCATTTTTCCACTCTACCAAACAATAAAAGAAAAAAAATTATTTTTCATCATTTTTACTAAGCACACCTAAAAAAAATTTAACATTTTCCATCTTTCTATTTTTTTCTCCTTCTAATTTTTTATTCTTCCATTTTTCTTTTTACTTTACCAAATAAAGCCTCAAAGTTATCCTTTTCCATCGCGGTATTTAGCGGCCGGTTGGTTCACAGAATTTAGGATTACCTTTGGGAATCATTTGACGGAAAATTATTTTACTTGACGGATTCCTGGGAATATTAGATTTCTGTATTTGGTTGTATTGGTGGGAATATAAGATTTCTGTGTTTGGTTCAAGAAATTTAAAATTACTAAATGGTAAATTTTACTATACTACCCTTTTGTATTAAAGTAAATAAATAGTTGATTTAAAATGAATAACACATTGATAGAAGTTATTTTAACATATTTATTTATTTATTTAGTTTATTCATTTGGGGAATATTAATTAATTTCTTTAACACAAGTAAACAAGATTCATTTATTATGCACAAGTAAACAAGATTAAGACTTATTGGAGGGTAACTTAAATTAGATACTTATTTATTTATTTATATTTAAATTATTTATTTATTTAAGAAACTCATTTATTTATTTATTTTGTCCCTTTTTTTTTATAAGGTTTTTATTATGTAAATTATTTTGATTTAACAGACTATTACTATATTAAATTGATTTTGATTAATCAAAAATCATAAGGTCTATCTTATTATTGGTCCATTTGATTTTAAATTCATTTTTCTCTTCATCAAAATAAGAAAAATACATGGTTGTAATATTAGATAGGTTTAGGGGTAAAATGGAAACAAAATATAATTATTGGAGGGTAAAATTGGCAAAAAAATGAATTCCCCTCGAAAAAAAATACCTCAAGATGAGAGGAGAATCATTTTCCCTCTATTTTTGCACTGTTTTGCACTGTTAATAAAAAAAATTTACTGATCGGAATCTTATTCCGCGAACCAAACATAAGAATCTATTGTTGCTAAAAAAAATTACTGAGGGAATCTTAAATTCCTCCAACCAAACCTTAAATTTCTCCAACCAAACGCCCCTTAAAGTCATCCTCCAAAACACTCTTGACATGTAATAATTCCTATGGCAATAACTTCTTCAATTATGTACTAATAAAGATTTCAAAACAGTCATGTCATGTCATTTATTTGTTACTTTTAAGACTATCTAGTTGCAGGTGCATGCCCAACGGAATCAATGTAATCCAAAAGGTGATGGCAAATAATGATTCAGCAAGGTAAGTGTTAGAACAATTTTAAAATAAATGAGCGTGATTGATTAAAATGATTATTAATCAATAGATAAGTAAAATTAGTGTTTAGTATAATTTCGGATGCAATAAAATCGTTATAAAATTATTTTTATTAAGAGTACAGAGCAGTCAACTGCTTTGTGCAATACATATTTTGTCTAAAAATTACACTTGAGCAGTTAGATGCCTAAGTAAGAGGGCAATCAAATACCTTGAGAAGGTAGTCAATTGCTCATAGAGGACAATCAACTGCTTGTATAAAGTGTAATATCAGATTTTAAATTACTTTAAGGTAGTTGATTGTCCTAAGAAGACAATCGATTACCTTGCTTGCAGGTTCTATTCTGCTTCAAAATTATATTAAGGCATTCAATTGTTCTAATATAAAAATAAATACAACGATTAACTTTTACTTGAAAAGTTATAAACTTTTCTTAAAATTATTTTTCACTTTAAACGGTGAAGAAACATAACCATATTATAGCAAAATTAGCTTTTCGTAACATTTATTTAACAGCGTTTCAATAAAATGCCGCTAAAATCTATGTGATATTATTTGATGCGGCTACGTGCAGTAGTGTCTCTATCCTTGTCCCGTAAGTTTAGGATTGTCATTGTTCTCGGAGACCGAATCAGAGAGTCTAGGCGGTCCTCCGAATCCGCTGCATTATGGCTTCGAAGGGTCCTACTCTGTTTCTTTTTGCTGCAATATGCAGCGCAGTCTCTTTCCGATTAGTCAAATCAAAGATACAATCAGGGCAATCATCCAGAAATTTAGACAGAAGATCAGTAACATTTCCTTCCATGCTGGTTACAAAATGAAGAGCAGTATAAGTGTATAACCTTTCCTTCCTTTGACACGAACAAGATCTTTATCAACTGATAGTAGATCAACCACCATCTCCGTTTCTCCATTGCAAAGTCAGTGTGTCTTGCAGCAGTAGCTACATGTAGTGGAGTATCAACAAACTCCATCTGATCGATATGCCTCAAAACATCAGCATCATCTTGAATTAATGCATATAAGGCATCAATATCTCCTAATTGAGCTGCCCTCTTCAACCCTTCATCCATTGTAAAGAATCCATTAATAGTTGAAAGTGCTTAGTCTACTTGTACAGATATAGAGTAGAAAGAGAAAATGAGGTAAATTTAATCTGGAGTTTAGGGATAAACAAGTGTGAGAAAGAAAGAAGGGACTTGTTTCCTTTATATAAGAATCGGCTTGGGAAATGGTTGATATACATTTGTAAATCACGTTTTAAGGTGCTTATCTTCATTCTTAGTTAAGAACCTCAAGAATTTGCACCTATAGTGCACTTTAGTATAAAACGTGAGAGAGATTCTCCCTTTATTCTTTTCTTTTCCTTTTTTTTTTTTGGAGAATATAGGTTTTCATTTTGAAAAATAATGATAATATTAATATTAACAACCAGGCTTATTGGTTATTACTACTCCTCAGAAGAAATTAGGTCTAATATTTAAATCTCTCTTTCTATTATACCTCTTTATAAACAAAAAAAAAAAGAAGATAATATTGAAGAAATCAGAGTTATAGCTAAATCACGAGATCCGAATTTTGATGAATCACATCTTTGCATATAAATTATACTATTAAAGATCATTGTATATATTTTCATGTACTTTCAAGAACTTATAATATATATATATATATATATATATATATATATATATTTGAGCTTTTTGCTAAAAGTAAATATCCTAATAATAAAAAAGATTCAAAAGGAAACAGGTTAAGTGACTCAAATAATTAAGATATGCCTCTAGTATTATTCTGTTCTTCAATTTGTTGCCATGATCTTCTCAGCCAGTTTTCTTCAATTCAACATTTAATTTAATTTCCTTGTTCACTATGATTTTCTACATTTCAATTCTTTAATTTGTTAAAAAACCTTTTTTCTCCTTATAATTAAGAACTGCTTATGGTGCATTATCGCCTTGAAGTTTATTGACACGGAAATTATGACTACCTATAATATGGAATACAGTAACATAAAAGTAAAGAATGATTCAAAGTGATAAAGATATGTAAAACAAAGTAAGTAGAAGACACTCTTCACGGAAAGTTCTGCGATTCTTTTCTTACTTTTATTTGGTCGCACTGGAAGACAATTGACTTTTACGATCGTACGATCAGTAACGATCTCATAACGCAAATCTAAGAAAAGAACTCAATGATTTACTCGTGTTGTCCGTGACTATTCTACTAAAATGTTTATAGTGTTTTTTTTTGGGGGGGGGGGGGGGGGGGGGGGGGGTAAATAACGTGGCTATATTCATTCAAAACGAGAGTCTATTACAATTTTTTTTTTACAGAGAGAACATAATAACAAAGAAATAAAAATGAGTCAACTAAGCATCGAATTATCAGAATTCTAGTTCTTACATAGAGATCAATTGATAGAATTATCAACTGATCAGTGTGAATTTCGTGAAGTCTCTAGCAAACAACGTACTTAATGAATAGCCGGATACTGCTAGTAGGCTTTTCAAAAACTCTTTTATTTCTATCCATCCAAACCCCGTGAATAAAGACACATTCCAAGCAATTTTAAGGTTGTAGCCAAAGGATTTACCTCTTAAGCTAGTTTTGGCGTAAGAGACGAAATGCCAATTAGTCACTTGCCTTTGAATGCCACATAACCGTAAAACCTATTGCCAGATTTGGTTAACGAATGTACATGAGAAGAATAAATGATCTCAGGACTCAACCTCCCGATTACAAAAGAAGCAATTGGGATGAGTTCGGATGCCTCAATTGCATAATTTTTGCTTGGTGGGCAGTTTGTCAAGAATGGCCAACCATGAGACAATAGAGTGCTTGGGGATATGATGTTTAAACCAAATGATTTAATGCAAATCAACCTTCTCTTGTTTGTATCTAATTCCATTCCATGCACATGAAATGCAATATTAATTTATTAGTTGAATTCAACATTACCTGTCTACCATCTTGTATGAAGGGCAACGCAAATAGTACTGCCAATATAAAAGTTTTATAGTATCTATCCCCTCTCAATTGCAACATGTACATTGATCTTCTAAACAGCTTAATTATTTATCTTTAAGAGGAAGATATCTCAATGGTTAGAGGTTGAAACTTTAACTTGGATGTTCTAGAAAAGAAAAATGTGAGATCACTACACCAAAATTAAGTTTTAGCGGCATATATTTAGCGGCGTTTCAAATAAAATCGCCGCCAAATTCCGTATTTTTAATTAAATCGCGGCGTTTCATCCAAAAAACCGTCGTTTAATTAAAAAATTTTGCCCAATTGCGGCATTTCCTTGATAAAACGCCGTAAATTTTACAGATAGCGGCGTTTATTTCTTAGAAACGCCGCTATGTAATAAATATGTTAAATAATTGCATTTTAGAAAATAAACGCAAGTTAGCGGCGTTTATAAACGCCGCTAAGTTTTACCCTTAACGGCGTTTTTCTCTGAAAAACGCCACTATGTTAAAGAAAAATATACCGTCTTTTAGCATTTTCTCCTTTCTCCGATTCTCAGCTCCCAAATTCCCTCTCTCCGATTCTCAGCTCACGTTTGTCTCTCTCTCTCTTCGATTCTCAAGCTCACGTTCTTCTCTCTCTCTGATTTCAAGCTTGCGTCTCTCTCTCTCTTCGATTCTCAAGCTCACGTCTATCTCTCTCTCCGATTCTCAAGCTCACGTTTCTCTCTCTCTCCCTCCGATTCTGTTTCACTTGTTTTTTCTAAAATGTAGGGATTTTTCTCAATCATCCTCTGCTACTAACGTGTTTTTTCTAAATGTAGGGATTCTTTCGATTTAATTGTTGTCAGATTTTTATTTTCAGGTAATGCAGCTCATTTGATTGATTTACTCATATATTTTCTCTGGTTATAGTGAAAGGGAATTCCAGAGAGGGGATGAGATCGCGTGGTTTGCGGATGGGGATAAGATTGTGAGAAGCAAGTATAATCCAGCTACAGCTTACGCATTTGGTAATTGCCTAATTTCTTGTAGACTTTTAGTGTTGGATTTTATTGCTGATTTTTCCCCATTGTTTTGATTGTCTATTTCCGGAATTGTTGAATCTGTCTATTTGAAAGTATTCCATTTCCAATTAAATGGAGAAATATATTATTTTGCTGGGGGATTTGGAGGTGTTAGGTAATCAGAGTTTTTTTTTTTTTTTTGATCAGAGGTAATCAGAGTTTTATATATGAAGATTTACTAATTTTTGGTTAAAATGATTTAGCACATATATGAGGTTTAAACCTAGCAATAAATGAGGATTTCATATGAATATTGTTGGGTTTGCTTTTTACAGACAGAGTATTTAGACCTCATGCAACTTCTCAAGAGGTTTATGAAGTAGCTGCTAAACCTGTAGTGAAGGCTGCAATGGAAGGTGTTAATGGTATGAAAATTGAGTTACTGCAACTTATATTGATTTCTTTCAGTTGTTTGCTAATTAAATTTTAACTAAAAATATCTAATGATTAATTGATTTGAATTGATTTATTGTAAAGTTCTCAAACATGTTGCTTCGTTTCAATTTTGAATTTATGCTATATATTTAATTGAAGCTAATATTGGGTTGCTGGAATTATAGGAACTGTTTTTGCTTATGGTGTTACAAGCAGTGGGAAGACGCACACCATGCATGTAAGTCTAGTAGCCTCCCGTCAAACTTTTTCTTTTATCTATTGTTTCCCTAGTTTTAATTAGAGTATTGTATAGGAATTCTTGAAATCTAGTTGTGTGTCAATTTTATTGCTTATTGTTCTGTCAAGTAAACCTCTGCTTTGATTATACTATCAATTTTTGTTTGCAACTATATATGTAGATCTTTAAGTGTAGCAAAATTGCTAGTTTATGTTGCATTTGATTGATTTTCTCATAGGGCAACTGGGGAGGGAACTCCTAAAATAGATCTGTGGGGTTTCCTCCACAAATGTTAACAAATACTCAACTACCAACAGGACAGATATTACACATTGCAAAATCTCTTTTGTAGAGTAAGTCATTGCATCTGAGTTTCTTGAAAGCATCTATACTGGAGTTCTTTTATCACTTTGTGCTTATATTTGACAGTTACTCTACATGAACTTAGTTGCTTGAGGGCTTAATCCCAATTCCTAATTTCTGCTAAATTTATCTGTTTGGAAGTTAGTAATCAAAATAATTTTCTTTTGATTTTTATCACTTTGTCAACCTATTTCATTTAATCAAAATAATTTTCTTTTGATTTTTATCACTTTGTCAACCTATTAATCTCATCTCATCTCATCTCATCTAAGTGGCTGCCAAGATTGCTCTCTGTTTACAATCCCTTAACAAGTATTTTTAAATTTTAATGCATTGGCTGAAGTTTGCAATTTAAGGTCAACATTTTCTCATAATTATTTTAGAATATAGTAGGATTTGAAACGTGTACAATATTAAGAATTCATTTTGAAAATTTTTTAATTCCATAAGTGAGATTAAGCTGCTTCTTTTATAACTAATGTTTTTCTTTTGTTTATTTATTTTAATTTTCTGAATATAATTAGGGATATGTATCAAGTTGCTAATTTCGTTATTGGATAATTTAAAAACTCCACAAAAGATATTGTTTTGTGAAATAAGATAATTTTATTATTTAAATTTGATATATACCTTCTTAAGGGTATTGTTTCTGGATTTCCTATCATGTTGACTGACTGTTTTATGCAATACTATCAGTTGTCAGTGTTATGTTCATTTGCCTTCTAAGCTTGTGCATGTTCTTACATCACTTCTAAGATCTTGGATTTTTGTGGTAGCCAATTTACAAATGGCTTCTACTCTGAATTAGTACTCAGTGGGTTACCCTTGACTGATCTAGTGTCAAAGTGGCTTTAACAATCTTTGGCACTGGAGAGTATATTGTTCCTTTTAAGAAGATTCGTTGATCTGACGAGGCAGATCAGTAAAGAATGTGACAAGCTTTAAGAGCAGAATTGTTAAGAACTGCATGCCAAAGAGTAAAAATGTAATGTTCCCCAGAGTTTAATGTACTTGATCATATCCACATACAAGGAATATAAGCTAGTAGCATATCCTGCAGAAATTACAGATAGGATTCTTGTTGAAATTGGTATAAAAATATATTCACTTGAAGCAAGCTTCATTACACATTTGCTAATGGTAGAATAATATGTGCCATGGAAGTAGCATGATCAATTTCTTTTCATTACTTTGCCTTTGATTTTTAGAGGAGATTGTAAGTGGAAGACAATTCTTGCTTGGAATTCCATATTAGTTTCAAGGATCTTCTTCTTGGTATGTATGACTATCTTTTATGGTCTCTTTAAATTTCTTTTTGTTTATTTTTTCCTTTTTTATTTGCTAGGTTGGTTTAGATTCTTTATTTTTTATTCAGTTTCTAAGTGCACACTGCAACTATATTCATTTGCATTATTGGATGAAATTCTTGTATTTACTACGATTAAGAATTTTTTGGTCTTAAGTTTTGCATGTTAGTTAATATGTAGTTAATGCTTTCTTCTTTTACCTACAAGTGAACTTGATTGCTAATGTAATGTTGCTCCATGATGTGTAAAACATTGTTCTGAATTGTTTCGCATGTTAGTTAATTAGATTAAAAGCCATTTGAACCATTGTTAAAGTACTTGAAGTTGGCTCGACTCATCATTTAGGTAGCTCGAGCTCAGCTAAAAAACTATTGAGTCAAGCTCGAGTAACTCATGAGTACCTTGACTCAAATAAATGCTATTTGGCTTATAGTGTATAAGTATCATAAATGCTATTTGGCTTATAGTGTATAGACATCTAATTTTTTTTTGGTGTATAATGTAGCAAGTTATAAATGGATAAGAGTTGGATGCAAAAGTCGAGGTTAAGTCAAGAGTACCAAGAGGGAGTAGAACGATTTCTTAATTTTGCTTTTAAGAATGCAAGTGAGGATGATATGATACTATGTCCGTGTTTGAAGTGTGGTAATATCTCTTGGCATATGCGTGAAATTGTGTTCGAACATTTAATCTGTATAGGATTTCTCCCGGGATACATTAATTGGTATTTTCATGGAGAGGCTACGCCTTCTAGGTCATCATCAAGAGTTGCTCCAAGTGCAACTTCCCAAATTCAACGTGATCTTCCTATAAGACAAGATAACATGGAAGGCATGTTGCGGGATGCTTTTAACATCCAAAATTTGTCACCTCAAAGTGATTTTGGTGAAACGAATGATTTCGGTGAAAATGTAGAGGTCTTGGTGACCAAGAACCTAGTGGAGAAGCATCAAAGTTTTATAAGTTGCTTGAGGATATGAATGAAGAACTTTATGAGGGATCAAAGCATTCAAGGTTGTCTTTTTGTGTGCGTATTTTTCACTTGAAATGCATGTGTGGGTGGACAGGAAACTCTTTAACCTTGTTGTTAGAGTTTATGAAAGAAATGTTTCCTTTTGCTAAAATCCCTGAATCTTGTAAGGATTGTAAGAAGATGATCAAGGATTTAGGTCTTGGATATGAGAAAATTCATAGTTGTTCGAACGATTGCATGTTGTATTGGGGCGACAAAAAAATCACCAATCTTGTTATGTGTGTGGCAATTCTCGTTGGTTAGACACAAGCCTCGAAGATGGCTTGAATGAGGATGATGGTGAGTTACATTTGAAAAAGAAACCTGCAAAGGTCTTGCGGTATTTTCCTTTAATACCAAGACTTCAAAGACTTTTCATGTCTTCCAAAACATCAGATTCTATGAGGTGGCATCATGAGGGGCGGACAAATGATGGCTTCTTGAGGCATCCTGCTGATTCTTTGGCATGGAAATCATTTAATTCCAAGTTTCCAGACTTTGTTTCCGATCCTCGAAATGTGAGGCTTGGACTTGCGTCTGACGGTTTTAATCCATTCAAAATGATGAGTACTGCTTATAGTACTTGGCCAGTTGTTTTAATTCCTTACAATTTGCCACCATGGATTTGCATGAAACAATCTTCTTTTATCTTGTCCATGATAATTCCTGGTGAAAAAGGTCCCGGAAATGATATAGACATCTACTTACAACCTCTCATTGAAGAGCTAAAGAAGTTATGGGAA
Source organism: Heritiera littoralis (assembly GCA_031772115.1). NCBI lineage: Eukaryota > Viridiplantae > Streptophyta > Magnoliopsida > Malvales > Malvaceae > Heritiera > Heritiera littoralis. The sequence goes on along the minus strand of JAPDPK010000066.1, from coordinate 3,021,202 downwards.
GGAGTTGAGACTTATGATGCCTCAAAGAAGGAGAACTTTTGTATGCGTGCTGCTTTATTGTGGACCATTAATGATTTCCCTGCCTATGCAAATCTATCGGGATGGAGCACCAAAGGTCGTCATGCTTGTCCTTGTTGTGCTGGACAGACATGTTCAAAGTGGTTATATAATAGTAAGAAGTTCTGTTATATGGCTCATCGTCGGTGGTTACCTGAAAATCATCGATTTAGATTTCAAAAACATCTTTTTGATGGCACTGAAGAGCTTAGGAAAGCACCTAAACTTCATCTTGGGTCCAATATCTTGTCAATGTTGAAAGATATCAATTTTACTTATGGAAAAAAAAAACATTCGAGTGGTACCAAATCAAGAAAAAGAGTGAGGGAGATGTTTGAAGGTGATCCTTCCATGTTTGAAGTTGATGATGTTGATCCTCGAAGCGATGAGGATGAAGATGGCGAAGATGACCCTAATGAGGCTAAATTGTGGAAAAAAAGGAGCATTTTCTTTGAGTTGCCTTATTGGGAATATAATATATTGCGTCATAACCTTGACGTAATGCATATAGAGAAGAATGTTTGTGAGAATATTATCAGTACAATTCTTGATGTGGATAGAAGATCAAAGGACAACTTAAAGAGTCGGCTTGACTTAGTTGAGATGGGAATTCGCATTGGACTTCATCCCGAAATGCTTCCTAATGGGAAATTACGGTTGCCATTTGCTTGTTTTGGGATGTCTAAAAATGAGAAAGATGTGTTTTGTAAGGTTTTGAAAGATGTGAAGGTCCCAGATGCTTATGCCTCAAATATATCAAGATGTGTTAATCTCAAGGAGCATAGACTTTACGGTTTAAAGTCACATGATCACCACATATTGATGCATGTTTTACTTCCACTTGCCTTACGTTCATCCATGTCAAAGCAAGTAACTTCAGTGATAATTGAACTTAGTAACATATTCAAAGCTATTTGCGGCAAAGTTCTTAAAGTAAAGGAGCTTGAAAAACTTCAAGATCGAGCAGCGACAACTTTATGCCATCTGGAAAAAATTTTTCCTCCTAACTTCTTCACTATAATGGTGCATCTCATTATTCACCTTCCATATGAAACAAAAGTTGGTGGACCGGTGCATTATCGATGGATGTATCCAATTGAGAGGTATTAATGGCTTAAAAAGTTTGCATTTATCATTCTTTTTAGCTTACGAGGTATATATAACATTTTCTTAATCCTTAGGTTTTTGGGGAGATTAAAATCTTATTGTCGAAACAAACGATATCCGGAAGGTTCCATCGCTGAAGGATATTTGGCTGAGGAGTGTATGACATTTTGTTCAAGATACTTGGAAGATGTTGAAACAAGATTTAATCGCCCATCGAGGAATTTTGGGCTCCCTCATAGTGACTTTGCTCACACATATATGTTTGGAAGTTTTGGACAACCAATAGGTAAAGTTGAAGTGGTGGACTTGGATGATAAATCTTGGGCACAAGCACATCGATATGTGCTTCTCCATCACGAGTCAATTGAATCATTACGCACGTAAGTTAATATTCATTATTTAAGATATAATTGTTATTTTTTTTTCTTATTTTAATACATCATGTTAATGCGTATAGTGAATTTAGAAACAACTTGAGAGCTCGTGCTCGTGCTCGTGCTCATTCTCGACGATTGAACCCTCGCGAGCTTGATAAGTTATTCATGGAGAATTTCCATGAATGGTTAGGCCAAATTGTAAGTAATGCAACTTTCGTACTTAGTGTCGATGTATAGGGTATGCATATAATTAACAAAATATATTTCATTCAATATTTGTAGGTTTGGAGTGGCAAAGATATTAGTGAAGAAGTTAAGATACTTTCACAAGGCCCGAACAAGATTGTGAAAAGATACCAGGGTTTTATCATAAATGGATTTCGATTTCACACTAAATCTCGTGAGAGATATAGGAGATCACAAAATAGTGGAGTTGTTGTTACTTCTTCAACTACTAGTTATGCTAGTGCTAGAGACACTAACCCTTTGGAAGGAAATGTCGATTACTATGGCATTATTAATGATATCATTGAGTTGGATTATTATGGCAAGTGGAAGATTGTCTTATTTCGATGTGATTGGGCTGATGTGACTAGTGCCAGAGGTATTAAGAAAGATCATTTTGGATTTACAATGGTGAATTTTTCTAGATTAATCCACACTGGACAACAAGTCGTTGATGAGCCATATGTTTTTTCTTCTCAAGTGAAACAAGTCTTTTATTCTGAGGATCCCAAAGATGCGGGTTGGTTAGTTGTTCTTAATAATACACCTAGAGACTTGTTTGATATGGGTGAAAAATCCATAGATGAAGTTGAACCCCAAATTGAATGTTTGCCTTTTATCGATCAAAATTTGGATGAAAGTATCCTTGATGCTCAGTGGGTCCGTGAAGATGATGAAGACATTTATGAACCATGATGGACGTGTGTGAATTCCTATGGAAGCTGAAAGACTTTCTATAAATTGCAACTTGAATTGCCACAGACTTGGTTAAATTTCAATTGCCACAAGCTGAAAGACTTTTTTTTTTCTTTTTCTTTATTAGTGAATGGAGATTAATTTTTTACCTTAAAATTTAATGACTTCAAGTTAATTAAATTTATAGAAAGTCAAGGAAATTGCAAGTCATAAGATTTCAATTTTCAAATTTGTTAAATGTAATTTGAATTGTTTGAGATTTGGTATACGAATAAAATTTAATCTTAATCTTAATCTTAAATTTAAGGTTTGCTCACCTCTTCTTAATGCAACCGTACAGTAGTTTTATACTTGCCTTCCCACCGCCATACTTCACCATCATCTTCATCATAGCATTGGGGCTGTTTCACATCTGACGCCGGTTGTATCTCCCTTCTGCATAGCATTTGCTGTTGTTTGGGCGGTGTATCGCCGTGTCTCCTTTGCCTGGATAGGTCAAGATATTCTTGTAAGACTATTTCTAGTATCTTATTTTCATATGCTTTTATCTCTACCTGTCTTATTCACTGAATTTCTTGTTGTGATCGTATTGTATATGATGGGTCCATTTGCTTGTAGTGACATCTTTTCTCATCGTAAACTAATATGCTTGGAACTTAGTTTGATTTATACTCTTATCATGGTGAACTAATGATATTTAAACCTCCTCTTTTGCCCTCTCAATCAGGGCATTGCACTTATAATCACGGTCCTTCAGATAATATAAATATACCAAATCTCAAAGTGAGCATCTTGATTTATTTTCGTTTCTTTTGCCTACTGTTTAGATATGCATTCATGTATGGGTCTTATCGTCACCATGTTTCTGTACACAGAGGATAAAATATGCATGTAGCTAGTATGCATGAGAATAATTGGAAGTATTGATTTTTTTTTTGTTTTTGCTGGTGAACTGAAAATCTGGAATTTAATCTTTACTGCTTAACTGCTTTTTGCATTTAACTTCAATTTTTAAATCCAAATCTCATAGCTAAAAATATGGAATTTAATCTTTCCTATTATGATGCAGATAAGTTAAAATGCCCAGAAGTAAACTAGCAGGCATCAATATTCGAAATATTGATGAGTTACAACCTACAGCTGAGACAAATGCACCCCCTGCAGTTGACACATGTATAGAAGATGATGGTATCCAGCCTAGTTCTGCAGCTAATGTGAATACAGGTATTTTTAATATATTTATATTTAAATTGACTTTTGTTTTGATGAATGTTGCTAAATTGGAGTTTATATTTGTATAGTTGGTAGAGATGGCCAACATAGAGTAAGAGGTCGGACAACATTAAGGGAATTATGGACACTACCTCCACAAGATAGGATACTTGTGAGTGGAAATAATATTGGACAACCAATTGATGAAGAAACTAGGCTATTATCTGGATTTTTGGGAATGTTTGCCAGGAATGGAATGAAACTACCTCTTCATTATGAAACATGGCATAAAGTGCCGCAGAGAACAAAGGATGAAGCTTTAAGCTTTATTGAGGTATTGTTATAACTTTTATTAAGTTAGTAAATTTTTTTTATAGGTTGAATGTTTTATAGTCTATTTCCTTTTTGCAGGAAAGATTTATTCTTCAAAATATCTCTAGCAAGTACTTGTGTGATTCTTTGGGTAAAAAATGGAGAGATTATAAATGCTCTTTGAAAAAAAAATATTTTGATCGAAATACGGATCCAAATGTGATTATGCAAAATGTGCCCCCCGGTGTTGTTAGGTGGCAATATGAAGCTTTAGTTGCATTTTGGTATTCAAAGGAAGGGGAGGTACTAATTTATATTTGTGTTAAGATATTGGTATTATTAATATAGGCGTTTCTATGAATTATTTTATTGATTATTTTTTTATATACTGTTTTATATCATAGGAGCGAGAAAAAAGAGGGATTTCAAGTAGAAAGCACCAAAAGTATACTCATACGGGTGGATCCAAAAGCTTCGCAAGAATTAGAAATGAACAAGTAAGAATTATTTTCTATTTTCATTTACATATATGTTTTTAGCTATATAGGCTGATTGCTTACTTTGTTTATCCATTATTAGGAGAAAATACGCGGTGCGAAAATTGGACGTGTGGAGTTGTTTCGAATAACTCACACAAAGAAAGATGGATCTTATTTAAATGAAACATCTCAAAGAATTGTGGTAATTTTTTATCTACTTATTTGAAAAATAGTGTCATTTTCTAATATAATATAATGAATTTATTATGTTATTTAATTGATTTATAGGAGGCAACAAAAGAGAAGATGGTTGAGCTTGAAGCATTAGCCGATACTGCTGTCAGCCAGCAAGATTTGGAAGATCGGGCTTTTATTGAAGTTGTTGGAAAAGAGAGAAATGGACGAGTTCGAGGACTTGGGATGGGTCCCACACCTTCCAGTTATTATGGACGCCAAGCTCGTCAATTCTCTCAAAGTAACACACAACAAGAGGTTTTCACATTGAGAGAAAGATTACAAACTATGGAAGCACGTGTTAAGGAATTGGAAAGCGAGAGAGAAACTCAGCAAGCTAAATTTCGGCAAATGCAAGAGCAGTTTTACCATATGATGAACCTTATGCAGCAACAAGTTCCGGAAACTTCATCAAATCAGCCACCGCAGGTATCAATACTCTAGACCTTTCATTTGTCTTAGCTATTTTTTATTGATTTGATATAATAACAAAATTTGATAAAAATAAAAAATTTTGGTTTTTATAATTAAAAAATTTTGGTTTTTATAATTAAAAAATTTTTGAATTAACTTACAGGTATCTTAAAACTAATTTCTTCCAGCTCTCTTTGAATTTGTTCAAATTACTATATTAAAACTAAATTTTAATTTTTGGATGAGTGCAAAATAAAATTCCATAATTTAACCATTATCACAAGTCCGGACAGGATGGGAAATAAAATCGAAGAACCGGGTGTACTGGTAAGAACACTTAACCAGGTTATAGCTTGGTTCAAGAACTGGTCCTACTCAGACAACATGCACATGTTACATGTCCATTTCTAAAGTTTGTTGAAGGCCAAAACCTGCAAAGAGTTAAGAAGACAAAATTTTTTTATGAATCAATCGTTTGCTAACATAATGGGGTTAAACTGATATTCTCGGTACTGTAGATATGTAGATGAATTTGCTGAGTCTTAGGAATGCAGAAAACCTAAAATCAGAGCTAAAGTTAGCATTACTAAATCCAGCTATTTATAAACTAGAATCCAAATGCACATAAATAAAATACTAATTACATATATTCTATTAGAGTTGGACTATTAACTAATTTTTACAAAGACTAGCTATGAAAAATATTAATAAAACAGGTTAAAAGACCAAGATAAAGAAGAACAGTAACTTTTAGTTGCAATCATAATAGAAATGATATTTGATGCAAAACCAAAACGCCAAATAGAAAGAATGAGTAGGAGAGTTGTGATTTGTGTCTTGGTATGTATCCATGATTCATTAATCTGATAATGCTGTGTGTGTTTTGCTGCATGTGCACTGCAGAGCCGGGCAGACAGCCTTTGAACTTTGTTTGGATGCTCTTTTTGTTCAGTGAATTTTAAGGTTAGGGTTCTCTACTTGTAAAGTTTTAGCATATTTACACCTTTGTGCTTTGAATTGCTCTACTAAGACTTTGTTTTTTGGCTTGAGTGAGGAAACTAAGCTTTGTTTCTTCTAGAAATGTTAATATTGTTCTAGTTTGGACTTGATCTTTGGTTACAGGAATTATGAAGAAAGCAAAGACTAGAAAATTCTGGTTTGTTAATTACCCATGTTTAAGTTTTAACCATGGTTGTTGAAACAATCCTTGATTTGTCTTCTTTAAGCTTTTATTTATCAAATTCAGCTGTTCATTGTGGTTTTACATTCCAATGAAAATTTTGATTTGCCTAGTAGTGAGATTCCTGTGTTAATAAGTTTTGAGGATAGGGTTGATACTGTTTTAAGTTATTTTGATTTGCCTAGTAGTGAATGGTATATGGGATCTTTTGGCTTTAATTATTTTAGATTCTGTGTATGCATATATCTGAAATTTTCCTGACATTTATTTTCTTATAAATAAAATATATAGCACGTTTTCAGCACCCTGCTTCCATGAAAAATGCAGAATGCATTTGAATCATTGGTTAGAAATAGAATGGTATTGAATAAGCCCCAGGATTGATAGGAGCAAGACACTTGCTGTATCTCATGCTACCTAATCTCCCAAGTCTCAAATAAGCCTTCATATTTATAATTAAGTTTAACGCAAATCTTATAGAATTAACTGCATTTTGCTCAAATATGTAAGCATTTCTGTTGACAAGGTAATAAAATTGAAAATGCAGATAATGTTACAAGATTACCTTTCCATCATGATCTTAATTGTGAAAGATTTTAGTGTATTCAATGAAGTATGGTGAAAAGAAAATCAAATTTTAACTTGAGACTGCTCAATTCATTTTTCACATTCCAAGCTAGTTGTTTGAACTTTGTGCTGCAGGAATGTTGTTTCGTTTAGTGATGGAGTTCCAGATAGAAGCAAGAAATGCCTTGAATGTTGTAAGGGAACTTATTAAAGAAAGAAAGGATAACTTTTGGATGTAAAAGCTTAAGAATTATGTAACCTTAATCTTTGTTCTTTTTTTCTTTTTTCTTATATATATTTTTTTAATTAAATGTTGAGAGATTTATTTTAATATCAAATAGGAGATGTATAAATATATTTTTCATTACATTTATTTTATATTATTCATGTCTTAATGTAATATTGTTTCATCATTCCTTTTTGTTTTTAATGTAAATACTATAAACACTTATTTTATAGTATTCTGTTGGTGAGGTCAGCAGTATTGTGTTGGTGAGGTCGGGTTGGCTAAGCAGAGCTATGAAGCAAATTAATCGAATAATTAAAATTAAAAAAAAAAGAAAAAGCCTAACTTAGCGGCGTTTTTGCCCTAAAACGCCGCAAGCAAATTAACCGAATAATTAAAATAAAAAAAAAAGAAAAAGCCTATCTTAGCGGCGTTTATGCCCTAAAACGCCGCTAAATTTGCGGCGTTTTTCCATAAAACGCCGCTAAATTGCGGCGACAAAAATGCCGCTAATTTGCAAAAAATTGCCGCGAACTTAGCGGCACTTTTTTTAGAAAACGCCGCTATTTTTCGCGACACTAACAAAGCCGGCGGTTTTTGTGGTGTTATCTGACAATGCCACAATAGTTTAGCGGCATTTATAAACGCCGCTAAAAGATAAAAAAAACGCCGCTAAAAGTTCATTTTGCTGTAGTGGATGTATGAGATAAGATATGATTATTTTTTCTATTGTACAATCCAAAATCACGTGTGCCAGAAAAAAATCGTTAAAACTTAATTGTTAATTATGTGTCTAATATTGTTCACATTTAAAACCTTACAAGATAAAATTGATCCAGGCATCGGAGTTAGTACTCTAATGTGTGCTCAATACTCAAATTCCAACACTCAAATAATTTTTTTTTAATGGACAGAGTGAAAAAATAAATAAAAAAGTAAAAAGAGTAAAGAGAGAATACCTTACTTATGGAGGCCACCTTGCCTTTATATATTATATTAAGGTACCAAGTTTATATTATCCTGCACATAATTAGGAATGTAAACGGATCGGGTACCCACTAAATTTGGGATACCCGAACCCGATTAATATGTATAATATCCGAACCCCATTATTTTTATTTATGTTACCCCGAACCCTAACCCTAACCCTATAAAATAGATAATACACGTTTAGCTATCCGAACACGTTAACTACCTGTTTATTAAATCAAAGTTTGATTTTCAAATTTAAATTTAAAATCAATTTTGGAATAACATAATTAAAAAAATTAAATTAATAAATTTAATTTAACTCATAAAAATAAATTAAAGTTAAAAATCATAATTATAATATTTAATGACTTAATTTAATTAAATATAAATTAATTTTTTTAATTAGCTCATGAGGGCCTATAGAGGAGGTGTCAACCTCTAGTGCATTGACAATGTATAAAAACTATACAATATCAGTGCATCATATATAAATCCTTATACAATAAAGATAAAAGATAAGTCGGGAAAAAAAATAGAAAACAAAATTAAGGATACTTCATAAAAAATTTAATGAATCCGACGACGGAGCCTCTCTGAGAAAGACGAATGGGATTTCTTGGATACTCTTGAGATAAAGATGAAATTTAAGAAATTTCGCTAGCATGATGGAGAGTCTCTTAGAATTGTCCAATATTTAAATATTTGAATTTGATAAGATTAAAAGACCCTTTAATTAAGAATTATTTAGGATATCACAAAATTAGTTGGTATCATTTTAGGATGAGCGTTGTGGGGTGCTAATCCTTCTTCACACGTAACTGTACTCCTGAGTCTAAAAATCTTTAAACATAGATCAAACTTTGTCTTTAGTTTGAATAGATGACCAATCACACATTGGGTTTGAATGGTTGGTGACGACTCTTTGAATTTAAGTTTAGCGAGTTAGGTTTTAGGATCGTATACGTTACGACAATGATATGTGTTGGTAGTATATTAGACTCTTAGTTCTTGTAATCTGGGTTTAATCTAAAAAACAAAATAATAGTAAAATAAATGAGAAAGGATGAGATATATAGTACCAGGGGTTGGTTATTTGATGCGGCTATGTGCAATACAGTGTTTCCATCCCTGTCCTGTAAGTTTAGGATTCTTGTTCTCTGAAACTGATCATCTTCGGGGGTGCGCTGAATCCTCTACAGTATGGTTTCAAAGGCTTCTAAGCTATTGTTTTTTGCTGCAATATGCAGAGCAGACTCTTATCGAATAGTCAAATCTAAGATAGAATCCGGGCAATCATCCAGAAATTGAGACAGAAGATAAACATTTTCTTCTTTGGCTACATAATGAAGAGTGTAACCCTTCCTCCCTTTGACACGAACAAGATCTTTATCAACTGATATGAGATCAGCCACCATCTCTGTCTATCCATGTTGCAAGGCTAAGTGAATGGGGCTAAACCCGCCTTGGTTCAGCTTCCTAGCGAATGATGGCTTTAAGGTCATGTTTGGTGCATAGGATGATAGATAGGATAGGATGATAATCATCTTATCTTATGTTTGATGCACACATTAAGGGAATGATTGGATTGCAAGAAGGATTAGTCATCCTCCTAGTATAGGATAAATCAATCCTCTCCAAAAGGTAAGAATTATTTTTAATCCCATAGGATTAGAAATAAATACTCATATTTTATTTATTTTATACTTAACATTTATATTTAAAAATTAACTTAAACATTTAATAAAATAATAAGGATCTTTAATTAATTAATTAATTAATATAATTTTTTTCCTTCTTTTTCTTTCCTTTTTTTTGCTTTTTTTTATTAAATAAAAACTATAATTTTGATAAAACAATATTTTCTTGAACACATTGTTTTAAAGTATTTTTTACAAAAAAAAATTCTCAAACATTAAAATTATTATAAAATATATTCTTTAACTAGTTTTTTCTCATGTTTAAATTTTTATTTTTTCTTTCTTAATTTTTTTTCTTTTTGCCTGTAAAAAAAAGAAAGAAAAATTACTATTAACCATAAAATTATTAGAAATTATATATTTTTTAATTCATCAAAATTGAATTATTAAATTTAACTTGTATTTTTTTTTTTTTTTTTGTTTTCTATGTATTTTCTTTTTCTTTTTTGTTTCTATATTTCCTTATAATTGACCTAAAAGAAAGAAGATAAAGAAACCATTAAAATAAAGAAAAATATTTAACAATTGTCTTTTTGGAAAATTTATTTTAATTAAAAAAATAAACTTATTTTCTAGAAAAACTTAATTTTTTAAAAATAAATATATTTAATTTACAGTAAAAATTATTTTAAATTTAAATCATACAAAAGAAATAAAAACAAAATGGAAAAAAAACTGAAAAAAATATAGAGAATGCTTTTTATAAAAAATCATTTCTTAACAAAATATTTTTTTTGAAAATGTAATATAAATTTTTAGAAGTAATTTTTTATCAAAAAATCAACTAATAAATTGGACTATTAATTATAGTATAAAAAATAATATTTAAATTTTTAATTTTTCATTTATATTTATAGCAAAAAAATTATAAATTTAAATTAAGTTACTTTAAAAAGAGTACTTAAAAAAATCATTTTATACTACTTTTAATTTTACACATAACAAATATTGTGAAAGACATAAAAAATCATCCTATCTTATTTTTAATCCTTGTATACACCAAACATAAGATAGGATGATATAATCTAATCTTATCCTATCCATAATCTTATATTATCTTATCCTATCCTTATCCTATGCACCAAACATGGTCTAAGTTCATCATCTCCATTGCAAAATCAGTGTGTCCTGCAGCAGTAGCTATATGTAGTGGAGTATCAACAAACTTCATCTGATCGATACGCCTTAAAACATTAGCATTATCTTGAATTACTGCATACAAGGCATCGATTTCTCCTGCTCGAGCTGCCCTCCTCAACTCTTCATCCATAGTAAAGGTCCACTAATAATCATATATAAGCAAAAAGTTGAAAGGGTTTATGGAGTAGAAAGAGAAAATGAAGTAAATTTAATCTGGAGTTTGATTTCATTTGTATATTGTTTTATAGGCAGGCAGAGCTTGTTGTTTCTGTCGTACTTGCGACACCAAACTGCCTTTTTCAATTTTTTTTTGACTCATTGCAAAACCACTAAAGTAATTATAAAAGAAAGTTCCACGGACAAGGGGTGGGTTTGAATCCTCCCACAAAATGACAAAAATTCTTAACGAGGAAAATATATATGTATTTAGGAATTTTTTATATTTTATTATTATTTTATTAAAATTATTTTTACTAATGATTTTTTATTTCAATTTCATAGAAATTAATTTCATTATTCATCTAAACTATCAAAGATATCGTGAGAGCAAACGGACTCATTGTGCTCTTTCTCTCAAGTATGTGGTTTTGTTTGTGTAATACGAGTGGTGAAAAATGTGTGGGAATCTTGAGTGAGAGTGTTCTTTTACAGAGAGCCTTTTCAAAGTGATTATGTGAGTTTGACTATCGTAATCTTCCTTCTTATCTAGTGATTTTTTTTTTGAGTATAAACACAATGAATATTTTTGAACGTGCATGCCTCATTATTTTATATATGTGATTTGGCCATAAATTGATTTCAGCCGAGCCAAATAGAATTGCTTACTGATGAAATATAAAGAAGGGCTCATTATTTTAGTCTTGAGATAAATGAATCACACTTAGGGGCCATTTGGTTCGAGAAATTTAAGATTACCGGGAATATTAAATTACCAGAATATTATTTTACTTGACGGATTACTGGGAATATTAGATTCCTGTGTTTGGTTGTATTGGTGAAAATATAAGATTTTTGTATTTGATTAAAGGAAAGTAAGAGGGTAAAATTATTTATTTTACTATAATACCTTCCATATTATTAGTTAATGTAGAGTAAATAACACTTGAAATAAATTATATTTAAATTAATTACTTATTTATTTATTTATTTAATATGCTTATTTATTTATTTATTTATTTATTTTGCCCCTTTTTTTAAGGTTTTTGTTATGTACATTATTTTGATATAACAAACTATTACTATATTAAATTGATTTTTATTAATAAAAAATCATAGGGTCCATCTTGTTATTGGTCCATTTGATTTTAAATTCATTTTTCTCGTCATCAAAATAAGAAAAAAACATGGTTGTAATATTAGATAGGTTTAGGGGTAAAATGGAAACAAAATATAATTATTAGAGGGTAAAATTGGCAAAAAAGTTAAATTCCCCCCGGAAAAAAATACCTCAGGGAGAGGGGGAATTTTTTTTCCCAATTTTGACACTATTTGGCACTGTTTTGGCACTGTTGGTACAAAAAAATTATCTCCCGAAATCCGATTCTCCCAACCAAATACGAGAATCATTTGATCAAAAAAATTTTCCCTTGGTAAAAAAAAATTCTTCCAACCAAACAGTACCTTACAGTCATCCTCTCGGACTACGGTACTATAAATTTATTGTACTGTGTAAGGACTCCAAAATGCTCATGTCATGTAATAATTCCTATGGTAATCATCTTCTTCAATTATTGTACTATATAAAGATTTCAAAATAGTCATGTCATCTCACCTATAGCACGATATAAAAAGACTCTCATTAGCAACATATTGACATTTGTCCTTTTTTTTTTTTCAGTTGACTTTTTACATTTCATATATATATAAATATATATTACTATTTTTAAATTGTTTTAGTTTGATAAAAATTATGATAGAGCAAAGGTTAAAATATTAGTGGGTGTAAAAAATTATCTTTTAATAAGTGAGTAGCTACTACATGACACTTCATTACTCTTTTAGAGGCCATTTTTTATTTTTAATTAGTTTTAATTTTTTTCTTAAAATTACAATATTAAAAATAAATTTGGCCACGTGATAGTGTTTAGTTTCACATGTGATATTTTTTAATTGAAATAAAATATCTATTTTTAAAATTTTTTAATGTTAAAATACTAAAAAAAAGCAAAAAAAACTTATTAGGAAGAGAAGAAATGGACAATGAAAAGTTTAAACAAAAAAATTTGAAAAAGAATTAAATCAAATGTTCACATTTTTTAAAATACTATCATTATTGTCACAACGATTTCTTTAGAGGACTCGACTATTCGATGATTTTGAAAACATTTAAAAACAAGAAATCACCATCAATTTTTTTGACTAGATGTGATCGGTCAATTAAAAAAATTGTCATTTTAACAAAATCTTACAATTAATTAAGTTTTATTAAAAAGACAAATTTGAGATATGTGAAAACATAATTAGGTTCGAAAGTACAGTTACGCGTAAAGAATGATTAACATCCCCACAATACTCATTAAAAAGGTACCAATTTTTTTATATTTTTAAAAAAGTTAGATTATTTATTTATTATTATTTTAAAATTAAATGTGAATCTTTTGCATTAAAAATTAAATTAAACACTTCAATACTTAAGTAATATTTGAAATAATAATCTCATCTAGAGATTTTTTAAAAAATATTATTTGTAATTTTTATAGAATCTCATTTTTAAAAATCCACATTTTTCGTTAATTTTGGCCTCCTTTTTCGTTAAAGCCTTCTAGAAAGTCTTAGATCTAAGAATCACGACCAAACTTTTCCGGCCCAAAAAAAAGTTCTCTTCCACTGGCCAAATGTCTCCTAACTTCTAGTATGCCTTACCCCTCTGCCTAACGTTCCTTCTCTACCACTTTGAAGCCTAGAAATATCCAAAGATGCTGGGATCCAAAATCTTTGAATTTCCTTTTTGTGTTTGTGGTTTTCAGGTTGCTAGTTTCTGTTTGGGGTGTTGGGAACTCCTTGGGGTTGAGGCAGGATAAGCCGTGGGTTTCTTGTGGTTAGGGATAGATGACAGGAAGAGGGGCTTGGATTTGGGTATGGGTTTTTTGGTGACTGAGTTTGCCTTAGTGGAGGCAGAGATGGTGCCGAATGCTTCAGGTTTCTGGGAATGCTGGTGAAGATGAGTGGGAGAAGGCTGACTGAAAATCCTCCTTTCTTCTTGTAAAGCAGTATTCATTTTAATCAAATAAACACACTTTTCTTAATCCAATTCTTGGTTTTGTCCTTAAGATTTTATAGTCAAAGACTGGGCATTAAAGTGCTTGTTATTGGAACGGGGTTTGATTGACCAGCTTTCAAGGGGGATAGGGAGTTGCAGAACAGTGTGCGGCTGATAGACAGCCTGGGGAGAGGGGCTGTGGGAGGCTGCAGGAGTTGGTGCCTTACAAGGGACCAACTCTTTCCACTCTTCGTTTTCTTTTTCTTTTTTTTTTCATTTTTTCCTTTTTTGTTTATTTTTGTTTTTTTCTTGAATTTTGTTGCTTTTTTAATTATTTGAATTAATTTGAAAATAAAATATAAAGAAAGAAATGGATCAGAAAAAGAAATAGGACTTTAGACTCACCAATCAAAACTCATAACCCAAGATTCAAGTGGGCTTTGCTGACAAACTTCTTCGGCATTGTGTGATCCAAATATAATATGATTTTTGTTACTTTGACCCAATAAAAAAATAACTTAATTAATTGAAATTTCGAACATTTTTATGATACAACAAACATTTTCGATAAAAACATTTATTCAATCCGGATAAAGTTAGCTGTTTATAATTATTTTCTAAAGTTAAAATAAAAAAAAGAAAAATATAAAAAGTGAAACGAAAAAAATTAAAATTTAAAGAAATTTTTTAAGGAATTAAACTAAATATTTATGTAAAAAAACAAATATTTAAAAGCACGTACTAAAATTTTTTAAAAATTCATATCAAGTACCTAAAAAATTTAGTTTGCAAAAATTCGAATAAAATACTAAATTTCAAATATGAAATATACAAAAAATCCAATTCAAATCATAATTCCCCTTTTTATTTTTATAATTCTCAAATTTAAAAAAGTGAATAACTTATATTAGGATGATCCTAAAAAATTTGTGTTTTAAGCATCAATAATATAATGACACATTGTTATTTTTTAAAGATATCTAATAATTATCTTACGCTCATTCTCATCAAATTAAACTCAATAGTCAGACCTCATTAAATCAATTCATTTACCTTTTTAACTCAGATTAATAAAAAAATTAAAAGCTCACATAATTAACAAAAAGCTATTAACATCTAACAAAAAAAATTAATTTGAAAAGTATCAAAAAATTAATTTGTGGATTATGAGAAGACTCATATTTTGGATGACCAAACAAGTTATAATATTTTGTTTGAAACTAGTTTCAAAAGCGTTCCGTCAGACACGGTTTCTTTTCACATTTTATAAATTAATTTTTTGTTAGATGTTAATAGCTCTTTGTTAATTATGTAAGTTATAATTTTTTTCTAGTGATTTTGAATTTAAAAGGTAAGTAAATTGATTTAATGAGGTTGACTTTTGAGTAAATTAATTTAATTAGAATTGATCTGATGAGGATGAGTATAAGATAATTATTAAATATCTTTAAAAATTATGAGGTGTCATTGTTTTATTGGTGCCTAAAATGCTCACTTTTTAGGATCATCCTAATATAAGATATTCTCTTTAAAAAAATTAAAAATTATAAAAATCTAATAAATATTACAAATAATATAAAAATTCAAAAAATGATAAAATTATAGTATAAAGCAATAAATTACCAAAATAAAATTTTAAAACTTAAACAAAAATAAATACAAAAATAATAAAAAAATAAAAATACAAATCCAAAACTTTCAAAACAAGTCTTTAAATATGAAAATTGAAGACTATAAAAGAGGAAATAAAGTAATAAATAAATAATTTCAATATTAAACACTTAGAGACTATGAAAAAAAAAGTGGTGTTGAGGATTACTCTAATCTAAATTTATCTTGACAAAACAAATTAAGATCAAACTGTATAAAATTTGAATACTTTATAAGTTTTTTTTTTTTATTATGATCAATTTAATTTTTTAACTTTGTGTTAGAATTTCATTTTATTTAAAAAATAAAAATAAAAAATAAATAAGATGATTAATTGATAAAGTAAATATTATTTTTATTTAATAAATCACTATTTTAAAAATAATTATCTTGATTTATTATTATTTATAATTTTTTTAAGATAAGAAAAGCACCATGCGAAGCAAAAGCATTGTCTTAGTATTTATATATTTCACCCTTTTATAATAGTAACTTTGATGCAAATTTTTAATTTAGTGCCACCTTTTCTCCTTTTTTTTTCTTTTAATTTTGAATATTTAAAATGAATGAAAAGTGAAATATGGAAGTATATATTAATGTTGATTAATTTTCAATGATATTGATTTTGAAAATTTTTTTTATAATTTCCATGATTTTGTATTTTTTTATATCGTAATTTTAAGAATAATACGGATTACAATTTTAACAAAATTATATATAAATCTAAAAATGCTGAAAAACCTATTTAATATGATATTTCGTGATTTACACAATTTGACACAAAACAAACACAACAAAAATATCATGTCCAACATTTTTGTATATTGCTGTAATTTATTTTTCTTCAATTTTTTTTTTTTGCAATTTTAAATAGAATCTCTTTTAATTTGAATTCAGCATTGCTTGTCTCAACTAACACTGTCCATTACTTCATTTGGGGAAAAGCACAAAAATGTCGATTGGGAAAGCCAAGAGGCAAAGCTTTTGTAAGAAAGTAAAAAGATTTACTAGCTTTTTGTATGAATTCTATTAACGCCTAACGAATAGTAAACTTGGACACAAGCTCTAAGCACGGTAATTTTATGTTTACGTTCTTGCTTAATTTCATCTGAGAAAAGAATGGGAAAATAATTGACAAACAATTCAAGAAATCCGTCACTACTTTATGCAGAAATAAATCCATAACTCTCATCCTCTTCTATTCCAAATAAATGCCTGTCAGTCTTTGCATCTCTATCAGGAAAATCTGCAGAATAGTGAGAGGCAGAGGAAGCAGAAAAGGAGACGTTTTCTTGGAAATCTTTGCGGATTCTCCACAAAACCTCCCACACTTCTTCGTGGATGGTCTGGAATGTCTAACAGTTGCAAGGCATTGGTGAGCTAGTTTCAGCACTTTCTCCACCACCCTGTTTGATGCTGGACTTCTCCTTAGCCTTGGGTCCGTGGCAATGAAGAAATCTGCTTCCTTTATTCTCTTCATTGCCTGCACAAATAGAAAGCTCTCAATCTCAGAGAACATAATGGTTGGCAGCAGTGTTTCAAATAGCGGCCGCAAAACAGAATAGAGGCCGCTATTTCGCGGTAACGGCGGTGGCCGTCACTGCTATTAAGGGAAAAACGGATGTGAATATAAATCACATCCGTAACGGCCGCTATTGGCTGATATCGGCAATAACGGCCGTTATTGGCCGCTATAGCTGTAAGACCTGATTCTACACTACTGTAGACCTTAATTTCGTAAAATTTGATAGTGGAAATTAAATAAATAATGAATGTTGATTTCCACTTGAGTGAAAAGCTCCTTAACTTAGGATGTAAATGGAGCAATTTCTGTGAAACACTCTATGGGCGAGTATAAGAATGAACGGCTTGCTAATGGGCGAGCAAGATAATTGATGATCGCCAATGGAGGATGGCGAGTTGTATCTAACGGCCATATCGGCGAATAGGTGAGTTCGCCAACTTGTGGTGTGAATCATAGCAAAGTTGGCGAGTTGAGCCATACCTGGTGATCGCCAGCAATGTGACTATGGCAGTGATCGCCAAATCTCAATGTGATCGCCTAAGGGAAGGAACTCAGCTCGTAATCGCCAAATCTTAAGTTGGCACCAAAACAAAGTGGCGATGCCCAAGTGCAAACAGAGGCGAGCTTGAAAATTTGCATAAGCGAGCCTTAGAATACTAGTGAGATGAAAAGTTGGCGAATTGAAATAGAGTGGGCGAGCTGAGGTCTCAAGTTGAGTGGCGAATTGGAATCAGCAAGTGTTGACAAAATGGAAATAAAAGCTGACAATCTGGGGAAATAAATTCAAACCATTGCAGTAAAAAAATTGACTTTGTACGTCACACGGCTGAAGAAAATTAAGGGAGGATATTAAAGTCAATAAAGAACTTATCCTTATTGGTTGAGGAAAACAAAGAAGGCAAATAAGTCAAGAAACAGTACAGAAAAGATTGGCAAGCTGTTTCTTTGGCCACAGGTGTCTTCATCCATTAATGAGGGTAGAAAATTGACCCTAGCTATCTCTTTGATCTAATTAATGTATATTAAGACGTGAAATGATGAAAGAAGCAAAAGGCGTGTGGAAGGGAGACTTTCACGCCACATTGAGCTGCAGTTTTTCTTCATGCATTAAAGGAATGATTGACCCATGAAATGATGAAGAAACATGATAAGGTGCTATGTGGATTATTAGTATTGGTTAATATGGATAAAGAGAAGAATAAATAAACAAGAAGGCTGCAGCAAAGTTGCTCTCTTCACTATCGATATGCCATTTACGAGAGCCAAACTATCTCAATTTCTGTCCTGGTTCTTTCCTCCGATTTAGCTAAGAAATGAATTGAGAGAAATTCCATGGTGACATTCAACCTTCCTTGCTTACTCAACCTCTATTCAATTGAAGAATCAAATAAGGATTCAAGCTAGAGGGCTGACGGGGAAGAGGAACAAAACAGAAAACAAATTCTGTTTTAGAAACATAAATTGATTAAGGTGAGATTTAATGGTTTCTTGAGATTGAATGATATTTTTCTATGATTTCGAGCATGAGGAGCATGATTATAGTCTTGCTTTTAATTTATTCTTGTTAGATCATAGAAATAGAATAAATTCGTATCTTGAAGTAGATGAAGAATAGAATGAAACTGGGTTGAAATTGTAGTAGTATGATGGAAAATCATTAAAGGAAACTAGAACAAGAGGTGATCTAGAAAACAATCGAAAATAAACAAGGAAAGTGCTGGAAATGGTGTAAGAGTGATGAGAATAGGCGAGCTCAATTATTATGGGTAAGCTAGTAAGAGCTCTGTTGGGCAAGCTAGTAGGATTCTCTGTTGGGCGAGCTAGTAGATTTATCTCAAGTCTCGCCAAAGTGCTGGAAATATTCGAAAAGAAAATATTAATAATTTTAATAAATTATTTTGCAGTCGGGAATTTAGGAGTCGGTAAAAGCGATCGGGAAGGCGATCGGGAAGCAAGGCTTCGTAAGACCAGGTAAGGGAGTAGTATGTGAAGTAAAATGCATATCCTGTGGAGTATAATATTATGAAAATATTGAGAAGTTGTTTTGGTTTATGACATGCATTAATTTGATAAATTGTTTTGATTTGGGCGAGCTATAAAGCAGACCCTTATGTTGTTGTTTTGGACGAACTGGTAAAGGGTGGGCGAGCCAACGATAGGCGACCCCTTTATATGATGTTTTGGGCGGGCGACCCTTGTTTTAATAGAAATCCGGGCGAGCCACAGATAGGCGACCCCTGTTTTTAACAAAATTCTGGGCGAGCCAAAGAAAAATAAACCATGTTTTTATAAAATTAAGCGAGTTGACCATGGGCAATGCCAGAATGGGCGAACTGACCATGGCGAGCCGCTATGGGCGAGCCAGTTAATTTGTTTTTAAAAGGTGAGATTGCGGGTGGTTTGCAGGCTAACACTAGTCAAGCTCAAATGCTAATGTTGGTGGGCGAACACTAGTTCACCGCAATGGACGAGTTGACCATGGGCGAGCAGGCTTTAATCGTATTTTCTCACACAAAAAATGGTGAGATTTTGGGCTGTTTTACTATCTTTTGTAAACAGAAAAGATAATACTTTTTTGGAAAACAAAATCATTTTGAGGAAATGATGAAATTATGAAATAATACCTTAAAGGTTCTTTGTGAGATATGAATTGATTTTTGAGACTTTAGGCCCCTAGTTTCATACATTATTATTTACGAGGCTGATGGACCTGCCAAGTCATCAGAGGTCTCGAGATCACTTGGCAAGTGGACCCGAGGACCACCTATAGGTTGTGGCCACAGATCTACTATATACCTGTGGGGATGATTAGTACGTTCCTGGAGGGGGAGGGGGAGCGATGAGAGCATGATTTATTTGTAAGGTGATGCCTAGTCTCAACTTACTGATTTCTGTTTACTGAGAGGATTTATTGAATCCTATTTACTGTTTACTACATTATATTGTAAACTGTTTAGCCAGTGATTTGAATAGTGTATTGAGAGGGCTGTTTACTATATCCACTATTTTCCTACTTGGTATGATTTTAGGAAAAATAAATACGTTGTGGCATATAGTTTTGCTTTATTTAAAGTAGCATACGTCTCCTTTACTGAGCACGTGGTTCGCTCACCCTTTTGTTTTAATTCCATAAATAAAAAGACACGGAGTTAGAGAATTTATCCCAAATGGATATAGCTACATATAAAGCACTGGAGCAAATTATGTTAAATTTGACAGGTACAGTCACTTCTCTTTTACATTTCAGACATATGTAGACAGTACTACTTTATTAAAACAAGGACAATAGGAGAGTCAGATGTAAGGAATAATGAAAATAATTTCATATTCCGTAGTTATTAAATAAATGTTTATCATTTATTACTGTCACTGTTGAATGTTAATGGCATCGCAGACAGCCCAACTGAAAAAGTTGTATAGAAATACGTGATAAAAGTGGTAACAGGTCGTTACAGATTTAATGGTATCAAAGCAAGGTTGGCCTGATGTCTGTTGATGCTTTAGAGCGGAAAGTGTCGAAAAAGGTTAACATCCCCTGTAGTACTGTATAGTCTGAATGTATAGAGGAATCAAGTGACTGTGAATTGAGTTAAGTGTTTAAATGTGGTGAAAGTTGGTGAATTAAGGGTTACAAATAGGGATTGTAATCCAAGAAATTTTACATGAGATAGGCGATCTTATCATCATAATGACAGATCTATTCGGTATGGTACAGTAAGGAACTCGGTGAGGGCCCCACTAGGACTTCTCTGTCCATATCGAACTAAGATCCTGAAATGATGATATCGAAATGCTTTCTCTGAGTCATAAATGACAAAATTTATTTAAAATAAATTGATGGTGAAATAATATTTGATGGTGTAAAGGACACATTACACGTTTGATGATCCCTAGTGTGAGCCCCATTTATATTTTGATGAGTAATGCGACCCGGAATATATGCTATGAGAGGTCGTAAGATAGTCGGCCCTGTTGTGGATTTTAGGGTCTGGATTAAAGTGACAATATGGGTTATATTGGTTAGGGATTATTGAATATTATGAAAAGTGATATACTTATAGAGTGAGAACCAAAAAGGTGAATTGTGGGATCAATGATTTAAAATCAATGATGTTAATACTGGTTTTATATACTCCTTATGTTTTTAGAAGAATAAATACAATATTCTTAGAACCAAAATATTGTAAAATACATGTGAAGTGACTGAAAAATTTATACATATGAGTTGTGAATTAGAAATTACATGATGATATTCTAAGTAAACTTTTGGAGTAACGTGAATTTGAGAGATTGTTGACTTGATTCACAACATGGAATTTTAGTAAGCCCTTACCAGAGAATCAGAAGAACTTGAGAAATTACTTAAGAGATTGATGAGTAGAGAAATCAACTGTATTGGTATAACTGTTGAAAACGAAAATTATATCGTTTTGAAAACAACGGGATTACTACTCTCTACAGTTGCTTCTAGGTTCCGGAACAAGTATGGTATTTTAAAATACCTACCTTATTTTATCTAGATCCCTAGCCGACTGTAGTATCCTTCCTACATGTGAGCCTAGAGCCAGCTAGGAAGATTTTAAAGAGAATGAATATGTGTGTTGATATAAGCAATATCGTTGAATAATGCCACAAACTTCTAGGAATGGAAAACCTTACTGTTAAGTCAATGAACATGAGTTCTAATTGAACTATGTACATTAGAGACGTGAGGTCTCAAATGATTAAGTGGACAATTGAAATTGTCTGAGTAAAGGATCTTACTACTTAAGTGAGATTAAAGTGTGGTTATTGGGGTATAAAATTTATGAGGCTTACCCGTATGGCATAAATGAATTGTTGAGGAGTTTGTGAAATTCGCTACCTTACTGATGTGATACATACTTATGAGAAAGTGAAAGTGAATGGGTATGTATGAGTATAGTATTCAAAATGGTTACATGATTGTAACGGTGGAATACTATATTAAGTGGGAAAGAATGAAAATGTCTTAAGAGACAAGTCATATGATGACTAGGGAACACGAGTTATGAGGCAGTTCCCAAGTATAAGAATAAATGTGATTTCATTTGATCATCATGTGGTAATGGCTGGAATTAATAATAAGCCAGATTTGGACAGATGAAATTATTATACTTAGAAGAGCATATACAAGAAGCATTGCTAATCCTGAAAAAGGATATACATATGAGTGTATATATACATATTAGAATTGTGAAATTGTATAAGTAAGTGGTGACGAAATCTGAATGATGATAAATTCAATTTCAGAAATGGATTGTGAAGAATTATACTCTCAAATACATTCTCCAAGCAAGTGATATTACATGTACTAGGAGAATAAGAGATGAAATGATAACTTGATAAAAAAGAAGTTATCGAGAAAAATGATTACCTGAGATGTAATCGATGGTTAGTATTAAGGTCTGTAAAAGAAGGGCAATCATAGTTTAATCATGAAATAATCGCTGTAGGGTGGTAAAGAACCCGAAAGAACCATGAGATTATAGAAGTGACTATGGATTGACTAACCAAATTAATTCACTTCTATATCATCAGGTTTCGGGATGTCTTGAGTGCCTTAGTCGATATATATCGGTGAAACAGTGAGAACATATGTAAAGTTCCAGTGAGTGAGTACATGTGATAGGGATCTCTGATTTGCCACATGCTTTGAGTAAATAGCAATAGGCTTAGGGATCCCAAATTTACTGTTAGCACCGCCTCTGATTGATATAGATATCCAAGCGCATTGTGTGGATGCTCCAGGATATATTGAGAGGAGTGCGTTGTATTTATGAGACTATTGGGACAATTACATACGATTGATTAAAACTGTCTAGATGATAGTCACCAAATTTTTATCGACTTAGCACCGAATAAGATGATAAGTGATAAACAGTATGAATTAATTATTGTGTAAAAAGAAGTGAAAAATTTGCTAACTCCTAAGGATGATAAAAGATTTCAGGGAGTATAAATTGGTTTTGAGAGAAGAAGCCCGAGTTCTTCAGGATCCGGGAACAAAATCCGGGATGGGTGACCCACGAGATGAGTGATCGCCCAACAACGAATAATATGTTATGAGGTGTGGGCAAACTATGTGGTCGTCGACTCACTTGAAAAAGTAAACTTGGGGTGCAGAAGAGCATCGAGGACAGGTTCACCAATTGCCTGAACTAAAAGTTAAAAATGTGATAAGGAAGAAAAATACCTATATTGGTGGTACTTCCTAAACTAAGTAAAAATTGAATGACCCACAAAAGGGTAAAATGCTATCTGGATATTTATGGATATATTGACTAAGTCTGCTAATTTCTTGGCTATAGAATTTACTGATTCAATTATTGCCTTAGCTGAATTCTATGTCAGGGAGATAGTGAGAGTACATAGTGTTCCAGTGAGCATTACATCTGACAGGGGGTCCTGCTTCTCATCTCAGTGTTGAGAAAGATTTCAGGAAGCTATGGGATCCCAACTAAGTTTAGCACCGTGATTGATCCGCAGACTGACGGACAGTCCGAGCGTATGATATGGACGCTAGAGGATATAGTGTGAGCGTGTGCATTTGATGTTAAAGGCTCCTGGAACGATCATTTACCCTGACAGAGTTTGCCTATAATAATAGCTAACGGGTGATTATCGGCATGGCATCTTACGAAACTATATATAGTAGACGATATAATCCATGATAGCATGAGAAGATAGGAGATCGAAAATTATTTTCGACTTGGTCGAACAGACTTCTCAAGATATACAAGAGATTATGTATATTAAGGTCTCACCATTTAGAGGCATAATGAGAGGGAAATTGAGTCCCGACGTATTGGATCGTTGGAGATCTTAGATCATGTAAGAGATGTGCACTACCTCCAAAGTTGTCAGCAGTACATAACGTATTCCATGTCTCGATGTTGAGAAAGTACCCTCCAGATCCTTCTCACGTGATTCAACATTAGCCACTGGAGATCAGAGAGGACATGAGTTACATTGAGAAACTGGTACGGATTCTAGATAGGAAGGATAAAGTGTTGTGATGTAAGATTAATCCTTTGATTGGATGTTCTGGCACTAGGAGGCTACTTGAGAGTTAGATAGCCTTATACGTGAGAAGCATCCAGAGCTCTTTCAGTAATAGGTTTATATAGAATTTGGAGGACCAAATTTCTTAAGGTGGGAAGAAAATGTAAGACTTGATTCTACACTACTGTAGACCCTAATTTCATAAAATTTGATAGTGGAAATTAAATAAATAATGAATGTTGATTTCCACTTAAGTGAAAAGCTCCTTAACTTAGGATGTAAATGGAGCAATTTTTGTGAAACACTCTATGGGCAAGTATAAGAATGAACGGCTTGTTAATTGATGATCGCCAATGGAGGATGGCGAGTTGTATCTAACGGCCATATTGGCGAATAGGTGAGTTCGCCAACTTGTGGCGTGAATCATAGCAAAGTTGGCGAGTTGAGCCATACCTGGTGATCGCCAGTAATGTGACTATGGCAGTGATCGCCAAATCTCAATGTGATCGCCTAAAGGAAGGAACTCAGCTCGTAATCGCCAAATCTTAAGTTGGCACCAAAACAAAGTGGCGATGCCCAGGTGCAAACAGAGGTAAGCTTGAAAATTTGCATAAGCGAGCCTTAGAATACAGGCGAGATGAAAAGTTGGCGAATTAAAATAGAGTGGGCGAGCTAAGGTCTCAAGTTGAGTGGCGAACTGGAATCAGCACGTGTGGACAAAATGAAAATAAAAGCTGGCAATCTGGGGAAATAAATTCAAACGATTGCAGTAAAAAAATTGACTTTGTACGCCACACGGCTGAAGAAAATTAAGGGAGGATATTAAAGTCAATAAAGAACTTATCCTTATTGGTTGAGGAATAAAACAAAGAAGGCAAATAAGTCAAGAAACGGTACAGAAAAGATTGGCAGGTTGTTTCTTTGGCCACAGGTGTCTTCATCCATTAATGAGGGTAGAAAAGTGACCCTAGCTCTCTCTTTGATCTAATTAATGTATATTAAGACGTGAAATGATGAAAGAAGCAAAAGGCGTATGGAAGGGAGACTTTCACGCCACATTGAGCTGCAGTTTTTCTTCATGCATTAAAGGAATGATTGACCCATGAAATGATGAAGAAACATGATAAGGTGCTATGTGGATTATTAGTATTGGTTAATATGGATAAAGAGAAGAATAAATAAATAAGAAGGCTGCAGCAAAGTTGCTCTCTTCACTACCGAATATGCCATTTAAGAGAGCCAAACTTTGTCTCGATTTTTGTCCTGGTTCTTTGCTCCGGTTCAGCTAAGAAATGAATTGAGAGAAATTCCATGGTGACATTCAACCTTCCTTGCTTACTCAACCTCTATTCAATTGAAGAATCAAATAAGAATTCAAGCTAGAGGGCTGACGGGGAAGAGGAACAAAACAGAAAACAAATTTTGTTTTAGAAACATAAATTGATTAAGGTGAGATTTAATGGTTTCTTGAGATTGAATGATATTTTTCTATGATTTCGAGCATGAGGAGCATGATTATAGTCTTGCTTTTAATTTATTCTTGTTAGATCATAGAAATAGAATAAATTCGTATCTTGAAGTAGATGAAGAATAGAATGAAACTGGGTTGAAATTGTAGTAGTATGATGGAAAATCATTAAAGGAAACTAGAACAAGAGGTGATCTAGAAAACAATCGAAAATAAACAAGGAAAGTGTTGGAAATGGTGTAAGAGTGATGAGAATAGGCGAGCTCAATTATTATGGGTAAGCTAGTAAGAGCTCTGTTGGGCAAGCTAGTAGGATTCTCTGTTGGGCGAGCTAGTAGATTTATCTCAAGTCTCGCCAAAGTGCTGGAAATATTCGAAAAGAAAATATTAATAATTTTAATAAATTATTTTGCAGTCGGGAATTTAGGAGTCGGTAAAAGCGATCGGGAAGGCGATCGGGAAGCAAGGCTTCGTAAGACCAGGTAAGGGAGTAGTATGTGAAGTAAAATGCATGTCCTGTGGAGTATAATATTATGAAAATATTGAGAAGTTGTTTTGGTTTATGACATGCATTAATTTGATAAATTGTTTTGATTTGGGCGAGCTATAAAGCAGACCCTTATGTTGTTGTTTTGGGCGAACTGGTAAAGGATGGGCGAGCCAACGATAGGCGACCCCTTTATATGATGTTTTGAGCGAGTGACCCTTGTTTTAATAGAAATCCGGGCGAGCCACAGATAGGCGACCCCTCTTTTTAACAAAATTCTGGGCGAGCCAAAGAAAAATAAACCATGTTTTTATAAAATTGGGTGAGTTGACCACGGAAGTGCCACATTAGGCGAGTTGACCATGGGCAATGCCAGAATGGGCGAACTGACCATGGCGAGCCGCTGTGGGCGAGCCAGTTAATTTGTTTTTAAAAGGTGAGATTGCGGGTGGTTTGCAGGCTAACACTAGTCAAGCTCAAATGCTAATGTTGGCGGGCGAACACTAGTTCACCGCAATGGGCGAGCTGACCATGGGCGAGCAGGCTTTAATCGTATTTTCTCACACGAAAAATGGTGAGATTTTGGGCTGTTTTACTATCTTTTGTAAACAGAAAAGATAATACTTTTTTGGAAAACAAAATCATTTTGAGGAAATGATGAAATTATGAAATAATTCCTTAAAGGTTCTTTGTGAGATATGAATTGATTTTTGAGACTTTAGGCCCCTAGTTTCATGCATTATTATTTACGAGGCTGATGGACCTGCCAAGTCATCAGAGGTCTGGAGGTCACCGGCAAGTGGACCCGAGGACCACCTATAGGTTGTGGGCACAGATCTAGTGTATCCCTGTGGGGATGATTAGTACGTTCCTGGAGGGGGAGGGGGAACGATAAGAGCATGATTTATTTGTAGGGTGATGCCTAGTCTCAACTTATTGATTTCTGTTTACTGAGAGGATTTATTGAATCCTATTTACTGTTTACTACATTATATTGTAAACTGTTTAGCCAGTGATTTGAATGGTGTATTGAGAGGGTTGTTTACTATATCCACTGTTTTCCTACTTGGTATGATTTTAGGAAAAATAAATACGTTGTGGTATACAGTTTTGCTTTATTTAAAGCAGCATACGTCTCTTTTACTGAACGCGTGGTTCGCTCATCCCTTTGTTTTAACTCCACAGATAAAAAGACACGGAGTTAGAGAATTTATCCCAAATGGATATAGCTATATATAAAGCACTGGAGCAAATTATGTTAAATTTGACAGGTGCAGTCACTTCTCTTTTACATTTCAGACATATGTAGATAGTACTACTTTATTGAAATAAGGACAATAGGGGATGTCAGATGTAAGGAATAATGAAAAGAATTTCATATTCCGTAGTTAATAAATAAATGCTTATCATTTATTACTGTCACTGTTGAATGTTAATGGCATCGCAGACAGCTCGATCGAAAAAGTTGTATAGAAATACGTGATAAAGGTGGTAACGGTTCGTTACAATAGCGGCCGCTATTGCTGCTACCGTCCATTCTCAATTGAAATTGGGTATTAAAAATATTTTCAGAATCAGCAGAAAAATTTCCAACAGAAGATTGATCAACAAAATCCAAAACAAATCCCTAGTTTCACACAATTATAATTTCAGTTTTAATCAACAGAAATTCTCAAGAAACAACATCACAACACAACAATTAGGATGAGTTATGATATGTGAAAGTAATTAAGAAATTTATTTAAAACTTAAAATCATTTCCCTTTTCAAGTAGAATTAGATCAAGGAAGGGGATCTGTCGAATTAGGGAAAGGGATTTTGTCATGGTTGTGGACTTTTTGGCTGCTGGTTAGTGAGGGGCTAAGCGACTATTGAGAGCTCTGTTTTGTAGTCATACTCTGTAGAAGCAGGGTAGAGAAAGACTAAGAAGAAAGGAAGGCACTAGGCGATGACGCAGTGGAGTGGTGGAGGCATGGCGGGGTGCGGCCTGGCGTGGGGCTATGGGCATCTTGGTTGCTGTCTGTTGACAGAAGCTGGGTTCTTGTCTGGAGAGAGTAGAGTCGATGAGGGAGAAAAAGAAAGCAAGAGTGAGGTATGTGAGTGATGGTGGGTGAGAAAGTGTTGTGATGAACGGTTGAGATAAGGGTGGTCTTTGGGATGTTTGGGAATCTAGATTTATGGGTTTTGTTTTTATTAAATGTATATAAGATAATATTAAATTAAATATGAAATTAAATTATAAATGTAATCTTTAGTTGAATTTCTATTGTAATTAAATACATAGCATTAAATATAATTATAACTCAAAAGATAAAGATAATATTGATATTTGATAATATAAATGATATAATTAATTTAGATGAAAAAAGATTTGATAAAATTTGGATGAAAAATTCTTTAATAATTTAAATGAGAAAAAAATAATACATTGATTTTTATTAATACATAATTATTTATCTTTAGTCTCATAATTTGTTACTTTTCAATTACCATAAATGATTTTCTATATATGAATGCTTTACTATAATTCAAAAAAAAATTATAAGTAACATTTTTTTACATAAATATTAACTTAAAATATCATAAATTATTTTAAAAATTATAAAATAAGACTTTTTATAATTATAATTATAATTATTACATTTTGTATAAAAGTTGTGCGAAATTAAAAAAAAATTCACGACCGCGATGGCCGCAATGGCCGTGATGGTCTCCGTTATTTCCAGAACCGCGATAAACGCAACGCGACCGAAAACGCGACTGCGACCGCAATTTAAAACAATGGTTGGTAGCTTTAGCAATTTAGCAGAAGTTGTTTTGTTTTTGAACATCACATCCTATTTCTGCCACAAATCAATGAACATGCATTGTAGATTTGCAGGTGTAGCAAGTCCAGAAATGAATTAATTTCCAGGGTATAGTATGATGAGCATAAAATGATTTTTATTCTGGACTAACTTGCACAGGCTCTAGTTTCTTTATTACTTTTAAGACTAACTAGTTGCAGACGAATGCTCAACGGAATCAATGTAATCCAAAAGTTGATGGCAAATAATGATTCAGCAAGGTAAGTGTAACATCCCGTTACCACATTTTTCACGTATTTCCATACAACTTTACCGGTTGGGCTGTCTGCGATGCCATTAACATTCAACAGTAACAGTGATAAATGAGAAACATTTATCTATTAATTATGGAATATGAAATTTCTTTTCATTATTCCTTACATCTGACATCCCCTATTTACCTTTATTTCACTAAGGTAGTACTGTATACATATGTCTGATATGTAAAAGAGAAGAGACTGTACCTGTAACATTTTAACGTGCCATGCCTCAGTGCTTTAAGCATAGCTATACCCATCTGAGAGCTAATTCTCTCAACTCCGTGTACTTCTTATCTGTGGAGTTAAAACAAAGGGGTGAGCGATTCATACGCTCAGTAAAGGAAACATATGCTGCTTTAAATAAAGCAAAACTATATATCACAATGCATTTATTCTTTTCTTAACAATAACCCAGTAGAAAAGACAGTGGATATATAGTAAACAACTCTCTTAAAACACCATTCAAATCACTGGCTAAACAGTTTACTTTAAAATATAGTAAACACTATATAGGATTTCAACAAATCCTCACAGTAAACAGAAATTGGTAAGTTGAGACTAGGCAACAAATAAATCATGCTATCATCGTTCCCCCTCCCCCTTGCGAGAACGGAATCTGCCGCTTTTGGGGTGCACTCGTAGGCCATCGCCCCTCACGGCTATCTCAGATCTATGGCCATAATCTATAGATGGTCCTCGGGTCCAGTTGCCAAGTGACCTCGAGACCGCTGATGACTTGGCGGGTCCATCAGCCTTGTGACGCCCTGAGGTGTACTCTTTGGTCCATCGACCGAGCCACCGTCCCAGGTAGGTCACGTAATAGTAACGCATGAACTCAGGGCCTAAAGTCTCAAAAATAACTTTTATATCTCATGAAAACCTTTAAGGGCTTATCTCACCTACATTATCATTTACTCAAATGATTTAATTCCCGAAAAGGTTTTAGGTTTTCTGTTTACAAAACACTTTGAAAACTTTCCAAAATTCTCTACTTTTAAAACCTGCCCGCCCATGGTCAGCTCACCCGTTATGGCTCGCCCATGGTGGAGAACATGTGTTCGCCCGCCCAACTTTGCACTTTAAATCGACAAGCAAAACTGGCTCGCCCTCAGTGGCTCGCCCATTAGTCAACTCGCCCAAAAGGGTTATATTTTCTATTTTCGAAATATTAAAATGGCTCATTTTTCGTTTAGGAAATTACACGTTAAAACCGTTCGCCAGAGTCAGCTCGCCCTTCAGGGCTCACCACTGACTAACTCGACAAGACGGTGAATTAATATTCGCCCGCCACTTAGCTTTAAAACAAGGGCCGCCCGCCAAAACACATTAAAAAGGGTTCACCCAACTATGGCTTACCCGAATTTCCCTTTAAAACAAGGGCACTCGCCCAGTTCTCATAAAAGAGAGCTCGCCACTTGGCTCGCCCCATAGCTTTCTATAAAAACGGTTCGCCCGCCCTTAAATCAGTTCATCTAGAAAACAGCATAGGGGTCGGCTTTTAGCTCGCCCGAATCAAAATAATTATCAAATAACTTCCTCAAACATTGCATGTCAGAAAACAAAACATTTAACTTAATGTTTTCATAAAATTTACTCCACAGGACATGCATCACTTCACACACATCTCCCTTACCTGGTTCAACGAAGCCTTGCTTCGCCCTGCTCTCTGTACGCCCATAGCCATTCCCAATTATCGGCTGCAATTATATATAAATTCCATTAATATTTTCTTTTTATATCACTTGGTGAGATTGAAATAAATCAAATGACTACTCGCCCAACAGAGCTCTAACTAGCAAAATCGAGCTCGCCATTCAATAAAAGTTTTACACGTGGAAGCTCGCCCGCCAGTTAACTCACGAGGCCTTCATTGGCTTAATTGTGGGAGTTCGCCCACAATTCTATTCGCCCAATGCCTTATGCATTTGAGCTCGCCCATTATTTCACTTCACTAGAATTGGGCGTTCTCGCCCTTCGAACACAGACTTTACCTTGGCGAGTTCCTTATTATCTACTCGCCTCATTGGCGATTACTAGTTTTCAACATGGGCGATCACTGTAGTCGCCATTGTCGTCACTTATTCCATTATTTTCCTTGTTTTCATATTCTCCAAAGATCTAACTAAAAACAAGGCTGTATCTATGTTTAGTTCTTCATAAAACATAGAAATCTTTCATTGAGCATCAAGAACACCTCAGAAATATAAACTCACCTCAACCAACAGCACTTCCAGAGCAGAATTCTTTCTGTCTCCTGTTAGCCTCACTTTGCTTCTTCCTTTAATTCATCAATGATGGAAGAACGTTCTTGCAAACAGATTTTCTTATTTGGCTAATGTAAGGATGAAGCTCAGTAAATCAAACATGATAGAACTGGGTGAAGTTAGAACATAAATTTGCAGGATAATGGTTTTCGGGAAGGAGATGAAGTTTGCCAAAATGAGTTTTCCTCCAGCATTTCCTCTTATATAGCCAAGCTAAACCAATCCAAAGCTTCCGCCTGTCCCTTATCCTGTTTCTTTCATCATTTCCACGTCTATCATGCATTTAATGCATGAAGAAAAACTGCACTTACATGGGCGAGAAAGTCTTCCTTCCACGCACATCTTCTGCTTCTATTGACTTTATTTTACTTCTCAACCAATAAGGTTAATTCCTTACTGACTTTAACATCTTCACCATTAATTGTCTTCAACCGTATCACTTACAAGTCAATTTTGGCTGCTAATTGTTTTGAAACCATTTTCCTTTGTCCACACAAGCTGATTCCCGGTCTCCACCTCGTCTTGAGACCTCAGCTCGCCACACTAAATCAGTTCGCCAGTCATTCAGCTTGCCAGCTTTATCTTGGCAATTACAAGAAATTCCCTTTTTTTTTGGCAATCATATTGAGATTTAGCAAGTGGCAGTTGCCTTTCTCGCCAACTAGGCTATTCTTTGCCTCTCAGTGTGGCAATCACAAGTTCTCGCCCAATTAGGCGATCACCAGGTATGCTCAACTTGCCAACCTTGTTCTGATTCACCTCACACGTTGACGAACACACCTATTCGCCCTTGACACCATCTAATTCGCCATTACCATTGGCGATCTGCTCGCCCATTGGCGAACATCCTTTTTGGCTCACTTATTGGCGAGCTATTCTGCATACTCGCCCATCATTATTTCACCATAGTTGTTCCATTCACTACTCAATTTAAGGAGCTTTTCAACTAAATGGAAATCAATATCCTTTATTTATTTAATTTCCATTATCACTTTTATGAATTTAGACTCTACAGTAGTGTAAAATCAGGTCTTACAGTAAGAATCGTTGATATATACACACACACGTCAAAACATACATTGACGAGATGTTTGATTCACGAAATGGAATAAAAAATGAATGGAATTTATATTATGACATAATAGAAAAAAATGTGAAATATAAGTGGAATATATATATATATATATATATATATATATATATATATATGATTTTGTTTGGTTGGTAGAATAGAATAATTTCTCTTAGTGTTTTTTGTTTTTTGATAGCCATGTGGACGCTTAAATAACAAAATTTTAAAAGAAAAAATCAATGATAAAAATGGAAAAAAAAAAGTCATCGTTTTTTTATTGTCAATTGATGTTAATAGTAAAATATGAAAAAAGTTAAATCATTAAAAAAATCCTTGAACTATTTCCCTTTTTTTTGAATAAATACTTATATTTTTGTTGCACTCAAATAAGCTCTTATCTTTTAATTTGTACTTAAATAAATCATTGTTTTAAATAAAAAATTACAAGCGAGTAAAAGTCGATTGAAACTAATTTAACCGATAAAAACTTGATTAATTTGATTTGATAAGATGGTTTCAAGTTTAAGTCAATTTTTTAGATTTGTTTATTT
Source organism: Heritiera littoralis (assembly GCA_031772115.1). Lineage (NCBI taxonomy): Eukaryota > Viridiplantae > Streptophyta > Magnoliopsida > Malvales > Malvaceae > Heritiera > Heritiera littoralis. The sequence continues at coordinate 2,987,962 of JAPDPK010000066.1, read as the reverse complement.
GATTAAATCAAAATCTAAAATTATATATCAAACTGATTAGATTAACCAACTTTTTAAAAAATTATTATATATAATATAAATAATTAAATATTAAAAAATATATTATATATAACTGATCTTTTTCATCTAAGAAGTTGAGATTTACGTTAATGACTCATTCAAATACAATACAAATTCAAGTTTAAAATTATTCGAGTAAAAAATTGAAGTTCAAATAATTAAATTGTCCAAAAGTGAATGTGCTGCAATCTCTCGCTGAAAGCCTTTGTCGATCTATTTTATTGAAGTTGAGAGACTAACTAGATCTATACATATACATTTTATCGTTTTGTGAAAAGGCAAAAACTGACGCTTAGAACAACACCAATAGTAACAACACCAGCACGTGCGGACGGTGCTATGATGGCCGTTGCAACCCCGTAGCAAAAACACATCAGGAAGCTGAGTACGTTTAGAAAGGACATGATACTCTCAGTAACAACTTCAAAGAGGGTCATTGTTCCGATCCAAGACACAAAAAAAGCTAACCCATTTGGAATATAGAACAAATAGAAACCATTTTGGTCGAGGGCAGATTTGCCTTCATGGTCTTTATTCGAACCAGCAGAATCACTCTGCGAAGCACCTTTCGGAGGGTTGGAAAGAGCTTGGTAAGTCATTTGTTGAATCAGTGCGAATACGACTAGCAATGCATTGATTGTCTCAGGTTTCATCCGCTTAAAAGTATTTTTCAATTTTGTTTCAAAGCTTGGCATTTCACAAAAACTTGAGGGAGCACGAGTCAGAATGTTCACGCTCTCCCTGCTGTCAACTAGTGTTTGTCTTTGTAAGAGATGCAAAGCTGTGAAACCTTCTCGATTGTTCTTTTTTTTATCGACTTCCTTGCATTTTGTTAACGGTTTGATCATCTGCTTAACATAACATGCATATTAATTGCCTAATAGAATACAAAATGCCTCTTGTTCAAATTAAAATGAATACCAACAGTCATGGTCTGTGTTGGTAGTGTATTGGACTCTTAGTTCGAGGAATCTGGGTTCAATCTAAAAAACAAAGTAAAAGTAAAATAAATTAGAAAGGATGAGAAATATGGTACCAGGGGTTGGTTATTTGATGCGGCTATGTGCAATACAGTGTTTCCATCCTTGTCCTGTAAGTTTAGGATTCTTGTTCTCTGAACCCGATCGCCTTCGTTGGTGCTCTGAATCCTCTGCAGTATGGTTTTGAAGGCTTCTAATCTGTTGTATTTTGCTGCAATATGCAGAGCAGACTCTTTCCGAATAGTCAAATCAAAGATACCATCGGGGCAATTATCCAGAAATTGAGACAGAAGAGGAACATTTCCTTCTCTGGCTACATAATGGAGAGGAGTGTAACCCTCCCTCCCTTTGACACGAACAAGATCTTTATCAACTGATATGAGATCAGCCACCATCTCTGTCTGTCCATGCTGCAAGGCTAAGTGAACGGGGCTAAACCCGTCCTGGTTCAGCTTCCTTGCGAGTGATGGCTTTAAGTTCATAATCTCCATTGCAAAGTCAGTGTGTCCTGCTGCAGCAGCTGTATGTAGTGGAGTATCAACAAACTCCATCTGATCGATGTGCCTGAAAACATTAGCATCAGCTTGAATTAATGCATACAAGGAAGCAACATTTCCTGATTGAGCTGCCCTCCTCAACCCTTCATCCATGGTAAAGATCCAATAATAATCAGATGTTGGCAAATAGTTGAAAGAGTGTACGGTACCTATATCAGTTATAGAATAGAAAGAGAAAATGAGGTGAATTTAATCTAGTTTGGTTTCATTTTTATACTGGTTGATAGGCAGGCAGAGCTTCTGGTTTCTGTGGTTGAGGGAGAACAATATTTTATATCCACTAAATTAAACTGGCCTAATCTGTCGTATATGCCTACACCAAACGATCTTTGACACATTGCATTGGGTATATTCCAGTTCCAAAAGGTCTTAGTCTTCTTTTTTTTTTTTTGGGCCTAGACCATCTGGTATCCCCATACCTTTGGTATACGACTAATCCGGATTCGAGTCGGACAGAACCCAAAGGGCGACAAAGCTCTCCCTCAAGAGTTTTAACACAGCTGCATACCCAGGGACTCTAACTCGAGACCTCTGGTTAAGCTAAAAGTTCTCGAATTCGAGTCCCTGGGTATGCAGCTGTGTTAAAACTCATGAGGGAGAGCTTTGCCGCCCTTTGAGTCCTGCCCGGCTCGAATCCGGATTAGTTCTATACCAAAGGTACCGGGATACCGGGTGGTCTAGACCAAAAAAAAAAAAGAAGACTAAGACCTTTTGGAACTGGAATATACCCAATGCACTGTGTCAAAGACCGTTTGGTGTAGGCATATACGACAGATTAGGCCAGTTTAATTTAGTGGATATAAAATATTGTTCTCCCTCAACCACAGAAACCAGAAGCTCTGCCTGCCTATCAACCAGTATAAAAATGAAACCAAACTAGATTATGCTTCGAAGATAATGACATAAACAAGGTTTTTTATTTTAATTAGACAAGATGAAAACTCGCCTGATGCCGTGAGATCAAATTATTTTTAATTTGAAAATCATTCAAGCTTTAGTTGTTTAAAATCTTTCTAATACATTCATATTAAGAATCTTTCATAAGTCTGATATCAGGTGAATGCTAAAGCACTTCGGAATATATATGATTCCAAGTCATTTAAATTCAAATTAAAAAAAAAATGAACTAGTTTCAAATATCAAACAATAACTAATAATCTATTAATGGCCAATGTAACAAGAATTGCTTTCATTAATTTGAAACTACTTAATTAATTTATTTAATATTTAGGATTTGTTATATTTATTTATTTTTTCTATAATATTTCTAATTACTATTTGATTTCATTTGTGTTATCATGAAATTCAGGTCTCCAAGTCTTATTGGAATACGATGGAGTTTTATTGTGCTTGATTGGTAAATTTTGAATAGATTTATCCGCACAAAATTGAGCCTCCAATTAAATCTACGTGCTGCAGTATCTCTCTGAAAGCCTTTACTCGATCCATTTTATTGAAGTTGAGAGACTAATTAAATCTAGACATATCCATTTTATTGTTTTTCCGCAATAAGTAAACAGATAGCAAATATTGAGCCAGGAATGATGAAATTAGCAAAAATAGCAACATAAGAGTGGACGGTGCTGTAACGACCTGGCTTCACCCACCTACGTGGTTCCTCACCAGTCTCACTCAACCGTATTGTCCGCTTTGGCCTGGCTTCACGCACCTACGTCGTTCCTCACCAGCCTCACGGTTTTATCGGGAATTAATCCCAATTCGCGTCCGCCGCTACTCGAACCCTTGACTTCCTCAAGAGTCGAGTAACGACTAACCATTGGACTAGGTCCAATGGTTAGTCGTTACTCGACTCTTGAGGAAGTCAAGGGTTCGAGTAGCGGCGGACGCGAATTGGGATTAATTCCCGATAAAACCGTGAGGCTGGTGAGGAACGACGTAGGTGCGTGAAGCCAGGCCAAAGCGGACAATACGGTTGAGTGAGACTGGTGAGGAACCACGTAGGTGGGTGAAGCCAGGTCGTTACAATAAAACGCGCGTTTTGTTGTGAGGTGGTGCCACACAAGGGCCGTCTGCCCCCCTCACTCAACCGTACTGTCCGCTTTGGCTTCACCCACTGGCTTCACGCACCTACGTCGTTCCTGACCAGGGGTTCCTGACCTCACGGATTTCTTTCGCGTCCGCCGCTACTCGAACCCTTGACTTCCTCAAGAGTCGAGTAACGACAAACCATTGGACCTAGAATGTAATAACCGGAAAACTCTTACTATATTAAATTAATTGTCTATTATTTAGCACAATTTTATAACTAATAAAAATAAATTTTTAAAATAATTATATAGGGACATGTAGTCGGGTGGACGTCTTGGCACAGCTTAATTAGTCCCGGAGATGAGAGATCTTGTCTACTTCGAGCTCGGTGCGACAAGCTACAGTAAGCTTATGAATTTTGGTTAAACCTTGTGTAAATCAACTAAATTCATAAAGTTGATTTAATGTATTTTAATTAGCTAAATTCGGAAATAATAGAATTATTTAATCTAAGTGTAAGTCTTAGGTGTAGTTACATATTATACATCATATATATATATATGTATATATATATTAATAATTATGGCATACACATATATAATAAAACAAAGTAAATAAAAAATAAAATACTACAATAAGGTTATCATAAAGTACTTACTTAATATAAAATATACATATATATAATATAATAATGATATTATATTAATAAAAAAAAAAATTGATGAAACCGATTGGCTTCTTCAAGAAGCCAATCGGCTTCCTTTGTTTTACCCCACCCAAGTGGGATTTAAAGTCAAACGAAATTAATGGAACAAATAAAGAGTGAATAGGAAAGGAATAGAAACGGGAAAAGAGAATGGGAAAGAAAACCGAGGGGCGACGAGGTGAAGGAAATTGGAAACAGAGAGGGGCGACGAGGTGAAGGAAATTGGAGAGAGTGAAGCTGGGCTTCTCGACCAAAACAGAAACAAGGAAAAGAAGGGCTGTCCGGCGATAGGGATTTGGAGCTTCCATCTCAACGGAAATAGAAATAAGAAAAGAAAAGAGTAGGCTTGAGGTGGCGTTTCAAGACTGTTGGAGCTGCGTGTGGTGGTATTTCAAAGGGGCAATAACGGAGAAGAAACAGTGAGTTTCGGGAGGAAGAAACGTGATTTGTTAAGGGCTGTGTAAGAGGGTTTTTAGGTGTTAGAAATAAGGGCTTCTTGGCTGGAAAATACGGAGAGAAATGTGAAAGATTGACGCCCTTCGGCTGAAACAGAAACGATAGGAGCAGTAGTGATCCACGTTTGAAACAGGGTACATTAAGGGCGATATGAGGTTGGAATTAGGTGCTGCAGCAGGGAGGCGTTAAGAGCCATTATTTTGGTACTGCAAGGTAGACTTTAAAGAGATGAGACAGCAGCTAAATTCCAGGTTAAAATTAGCAACAAGTTTAGGCTACCTTGAAGAAAATTAAGGGTAAGGCTTGTCCTAATTAATTGAGATTAATGTATATGTTTAGTGGGTTAATCCTAAGATGTTGTAGGGTGAAAAGCTCGTTGGAAACTTGGAGTGACTATTGTTTGGAGGAATTTCAGCAGCTATTCTCAGAGTGAAGGTAGCACAAAGTTCAGCCATGAGGTAATATTAAGGATAAGGGACTATTCTACTAAGTTAAGTAAAATATATAATACATGTATACTAATGTAGAGGTGTTGAATGGTGATACAAACTGTTGGTGCGAGGATGTTAGAATTATTGGATATTGTTGCTAGATTGTTTTTAATATTTGTTTGGAATATGTTAAGATAGTGATCGTATATATTGATAGATTTGCTTGAATAAATATATACCAAGAAAGAGCTAGAATTGGGAGATCTTCGAAGGTAAAGAATTAAGGTGGATAAAATAAATTATTAGAATGATATAGTATAAACTAATAATATTTGAGTGAGATATAGTTCTGAAATTATAGTATGAATAATTATTAAATGGGATTTATGTATTGACATTATAGAGAAAAACTTCCAAGGAGGTGAAGTTGAACAATTGGCTAAGGAGTGCAAAAGTGACGTTATCTAGGTAAGGGAATATACGGTAAATGTTTATTAGTCTACTATGTTGTGTATGTCTAAATTGTTGTAATTTAATACTTATGGGTTTAAATGCATTCTTGGTTGAATTTCATACATATTGAATTGAGTTTAAAGTACAAATGGTCTTGAGATTTGAGTTATGTTGGATTTGTGAATGATTATACTGTTGGTTGGAGTTTTCTGCAGGTTATTTGGTTGTGGAATATGATGCTGGGTAGTGTCCTACCTATGCCGTCATAATGCCGAAATTTCGTTAAAAATTATAAAATAGATTTTCGGCATTGGTTTAATTTTTATTATGTCTTTCAAAACCTCATATATCTTAAGCACTATTTCTTGTTACCAACATATTGTTTTTTTTTTTTAATGTGTTTTGAACTATGAGGTTATCAAAACTAAAGTGTTTACTACAATTCATGCCTTCTATATTCTAGATACGTATAAAAGTATTCTTGCATGAATTTTGGCATAAGAGACGAGGGATGCTTAGAAATTGCCTGTGTGGCTCTTAACTCGCCTGTGTGGCGTTTATTAAGCCTGTGTGGCACCCGCCTGTGTGGCGTTTAAATTATGCCTATGTGGCATTTAGTAAGCCTGTGTGGCAATTAACGTAAAATATCCTGGATTGCTTTGTGATCTTCCAGGTCCTGGATTGCTTTGTGATCTTCCAGGTGTCCGACAAATAGTCGTGACTTGTACCTCAGCTACCAGATGATCACTGGTGCTGGGATGATTCATGATCATGGATAGAATCTTGGTTCGGAATGATAACCACTGCTAGCTACAGTGGACGCTTTCATAGAAAGCTTTTGGTTATTTCCAAAGATCCCGGTTATATTACGGTACCTTATCAAAGAAATCCTGTCTCTTGGAAATATTTTGATTGTGTATTTCGATTTTATAAATGCGTGAGTGCAAGTGTTTTTATAGCTTATAGAACAATGATTTGTCAACTTGCATTTTTCGTAAAACATACTTAAGCATGAGTTATGACGCACTTATTCACGCATACACATGCATGAGCATAGTAGAACGCCTAATATCACGTAGCGTATGTTTTCTTACTGGGCTTTCCCCAAAGCTCACCCCCTTCCACCTCAGATTATTTCAGGTAGACTCGGCACGAGCGTGGTGCACGGAGAGTCATTTTGCTGAGTAGCTGAAAGTTGTATTTTGAAAGAAGGTATAATCTTTGTTCTTTTGTTTATATCCCAGGCTAAATTCTTTTGTGTACACAGTGTATAGGAGTCGGGATGTAAGTACTAGGTGATATCGAGTCTGTAAACACAGTGTGATCGGAATTAAGTTGTAATCTCGATATGTTTATATATTGAATCACATGGATGTCTAGTATTTCAGAAGTTACATGGAGATTTGAAATTTCTACAGGTTGAGACAATGATGTACATTAGTATGGGGATGGATACTAGACTAAAATAGGGGTGGAGATTTTCAGTTTCATTTTCGACATGTCTTACGAGAAGACTATAATGGGACCTTAGACAACTAGTCTTAAATAAATATAAGAGTAGGACTACTCATTAGGTATTTAGCTACACTGAGCGAGAGACAAACATAGGAAGTGAAAGAAAAAGTTAGCCCGAAAAATCCGGCTTCCGAGGGCGTTACAGATTGGTATCAGAGCATAGTTTGTCTAGTCTCGTGTCAGTGTAGATAGGCTAGAACTAGTCTTACATCCCAAGTAACTGTGTGCGTCTGGATATAAACTGCGAATGATGTTTTGGATATGATGTTACTGTGTGTTTTTCGATAAGAGTACTAAACATGTTTATCATAATTAGGTATATCTGAAATGAAAGGACGGTATAGAAGCGTGAGGAAAGTTGGGAGGAGACAAGAGGAGCAGGCTCCCGAAACACCGATTCCAGAGCCACCGCCACCTCCTCCTCCTCAGCCAGAAACTGAAGGAGACCGTATTACTCGAGTTGAGAGGAATTTAGACACCATGTCCCGAAACATGGATGCTATGTCTACCATGTTTACTCAGTTCATGGCGAGGTTTAATCCGAATCAGGTGGTGCCACCCTTGGCCCCAACAGTGCCGCCACCTCCTCCATCAGTTGTACCTCCTCAACCACCTCCGCCACCACCACCGAGCACTCAAGTACCACCGCCACCACAAGTGGTTACCCCACAACCACAATCTGAGCCTCCACAGCCACCAGCATCATCTTCTTCTACTGGGGACATAGTTAAGAAGAATATGGAGCTCCTCAAACAATTTCAGAAAATGAGTCCCCCGGTATTCAAGGGAGTAAGGGATCCAGTGCAAGCAGAGGAATGGATCCTACAAATGGAGAAGTCATTTAAGTTTATGGGCTGTAGTAGTACAGAAAGGGTGTCCTTAGCCACTTTTATGTTGCAATCGGATGCTGAACATTGGTGGACATCCACTGAGAAAATATTGAGTGCGCAACACTCGGAGATTACATGGGAAGTCTTCCTACAGTACTTCCAAAATCAGTATATTCCCGAGACAGCCCAAAGGAAGAGGCAAACAGAATTTTTGAGCTTGACTCAAGGGAGTATGACGGTGGACCAATATGAGGCCAAGTTCACGGCCCTCTCTCGATATGATGTTGATATCTCCTGTAATGAGACTAAGAAGACTCTAAAGTTTATTACGGGATTGAGACCGTCCATCCGGAGTCGATTGGCAGTATTGGACATCACTACTTACCCGGAAGCCCTAAGAAAGGCCCAACTAGCGGAGCATGACATAGAACTCACACAGAATGAGTATGGCTCCAAGGGTAAGGACCATGGAAGGAGTCAAGGGAAGAGGCCAGACATGGGGAGACATAAGCCTAATCAAACTCCTTTCAAGAGGCAGAGGTTTTATGACACTCGACATCAGCCTATGAGATCCACACCATTCCATGCCACACCAAAAGCTCAGACTTGTGGAGTATGTGGTAAGTTTCACGGGAACAAGCCCTGTTACATGGTCCCTCGGACTTGTTATCACTGCGGGAAATATGGGCACATGATGAAGGATTGCCCGACACTTACTACCACACCTTCAGCTCCACCGAAACCAGTTGAAGGACAAAGTAGTCAACAGAAGAAGGTCACAGACAAGGGAAAGAAACCAGTGACACAGGGGCGAGTCTTTGCCTTAGACCAGGAAGCAGCTGACGCTTCCACTAATGTGATCAAGGGTAAACTTCTAATCCATGACTTAGAAGCATTCGTTTTAATTGATTCAGGTTCCACACATTCATTCATATCACCTGCATTTGCTAAGAGACTACATATAGAGCCTGAACACTTAGACTACGTATTGTGTGTTAGTACTCCTATGAAAGAGTCACAAACAACCGACCTAGTATATAAGAATTGTAAAGTTAAGGTGGGAGATAGGAATTTAATAGTAGACTTAATCATGTTGAACATGTTAGACTTTGATGTTATTTTAGGCATGGATTGGTTGACAGCTAACCGTGCCAATGTAGACTGCTATAAAAAGATTGTAACCTTCTCCTTACCTGAACCACTTGTAATACATTTTGAAGGTAAGAAATGAAATATAATTAACATCTTTTGTGAATCTTACTTGTGGAAATGTTATTCTTGTGAAGGCTATTTAGCATTCGTTGAAGATGCAAATAAGGACCATCCGACATTGTCTGCAATTCCCATTGTGAGAGACTTTCCAGATGTCTTTCCGGATGACCTACCAGGGTTACCCCCAGAAAGAGAAACTGAGTTCGCCATTGACCTTTTTCCCGGCACTCAGTCAATCTCCAAGCCTCCGTATAGAATGGCGTTGGTAGAGTTAGAGGAGTTGAAGACTCAGCTTCAGGAACTTTTAGACAAGGGGTTTATACGCCCCAGTGTGTCTCCGTGGGGCGCTCCGGTACTATTTGTGAAGAAGAAGGATGGGAGTATGTTATGTGTGGATTATCGGCTATTAAACAAGGCCACTATAAAGAACAAGTACCCGCTACCTAGAATAGATGACTTATTTGATCAGTTGCGAGGTGCAGAGGTATTTTCTAAGATTGACTTAAGATCGGGATACCATCAGTTGAGGATCAGAAGTCAAGATATCCCGAAAACAGCCTTTAGAACACGTTACGGCCACTATGAATTCTTAGTGATGCCGTTTGGTTTGACAAACGCACCCGCAGCATTTATGAGTTTGATGAATGAAGTCTTTAAGCCGTTTTTGGACAAGTTTGTGATAGTGTTCATCGACGACATCCTAGTGTATTCCAAGTCTCATGATGAGCATGCTCAACACTTACAGATTGTTTTACAGACACTTAGAGAAAAGAAGTTGTATGCCAAGTTTAGTAAGTGTGAGTTTTGGCTCGAGCAGATTTCCTTCTTGGGTCATGTTGTGACAAAGGATGGAGTATCCGTGGACCCGTCCAAGGTTGAGGCCGTGGTTAATTGGGAAAGGCCAAAGACCGTCACAGAGATCCGAAGTTTCTTGGGTTTAGCGGGGTACTACAGGAGATTTGTTGAAGGATTCTCTAAGATAGCAGCTCCATTAACACGACTTACACGCAAGGAGGTCAAGTTCCAATGGACTGATACGTGTGAGCGTAGTTTTCAGGAGTTGAAGCAGAAGTTGACCACAGCACCAGTCCTAGTTATCCCAAGTGGATCGGGAGGTTTTACGGTGTATAGTGATGCATCCATTCAGGGTCTAGGGTGTGTACTAATGCAAAATGGCAAAGTAGTAGCTTATGGTTCTAGACAGCTTAAGGACCATGAAAAGAATTACCCTACTCATGATCTTGAGTTGGCGGCCATAGTGTTTGCATTGAAGATTTGGCGCCACTATCTTTATGGAGAAAAGTTTCAAATATTCACAGATCATAAGAGTCTCAAATATTTGTTCTCTCAAAAGGAGTTAAACATGAGACAACGGAGATGGATGGAATTGTTGAAAGACTATGATTGTGAGATCTTGTACCATCCCGGTAAGGCGAACAAGGTGGCTGATGCTTTGAGTCGGAAGAGCATGGGCTTGGTTTCATACATGATGGTCAAGGAATGGGATTTGATGAAACAGTTTTCCGAGTTGAGTGTGAATGTAAAGCCTTCTGAAGGTTTTCTAATTGCTAGTCTAAGAATCGAACCGAGTATAGTGGAGCAGATCAGACGAGCACAGAGAGAAGATTCTAGATTAGTGGAGATGGTAAATCAAGCTGAACAAAATGAAAATTCGGAGTATAAAGTAGGCGAAGATGGACTACTAAGGTTTAGAGGCCGAATATGTGTCCCTAGTGATGATGACTTGAAGAAGCATATTTTGGATGAAGCTCACAGTTCTAAGTATTCCATGCATCCGGGGAGTACAAAGATGTATCGAAATTTATGCCGAGTGTATTGGTGGTCAGGGATGAAGAAAGATATAGCTGAGTTTGTATCAAGGTGCTTAGTTTGTCAGCAAGTGAAGGTTGAACACCAAAGGCCAGCGGGATTACTTAAGCCTTTGGAAATTCCAACATGGAAGTGGGAACATGTCACCATGGATTTCATCATGGGATTGCCGAGAACTAGAAGAAATCATGATGCAATTTGGGTGATAGTAGATCGATTAACTAAGTCGGCCCATTTTCTTGCCATGAAATCTACTGATCCCTTAAGTGCATTGGCAACCCTTTATGTGAGAGAAATAGTTCGATTACATGGCGTCCCAGCAAGTATTACTTCAGATAGAGACTCAAGATTTACGTCTCGATTTTGGGAACACTTTCAAGAAGCTTTGGGGTCACAACTCAATTTCAGTACCGCTTTCCATCCTCAGACTGATGGACAATCTGAGAGGACTATACAGACCTTGGAAGATATGTTGAGGGCATGTACTATTGATTTTAAAGGATCATGGGATGACCACTTACCCTTAGCCGAATTTGCTTACAACAATAGTTACCATGCTAGTATTGGAATGGCGCCATATGAGGCATTGTATGGACGGAGATGTCGATCTCCAATCGGTTGGGAAGAAGTGGGTGATAGAAAGTTGTTTACTCCTGAACTTGTTGAGCGAGCTTCAGAAGATGTTAGATTGATATGTGAGAGACTCCGAACAGCTCAAAGCCGGCAAAAGAGTTACGCGGACTCTGGGAGAAGAGAATTGGAATTTGAAGTAGGGGATAGTGTCTTCTTGAAGGTCTCTCCATCGAAGGGTATCATGAGGTTTGGCACGAAAGGAAAGTTAAGTCCTCGATTTATTGGTCCATTCGAGATTTTAGAGAGGGTTGGAGACGTTGCATATCGATTAGCCTTACCGCCACAGCTATCGAGTGTGCATAATGTCTTCCACATATCCATGTTAAGGAAATACCATCCGGATCCCTCTCACGTGATAGCACATGAACCACTTGAGATTAGAGAGGACTTAAGTTATGTAGAGAGGCCAATCAGAATCGTAGATAAAAAGGAGAAAGTGTTGAGGTCAAAGACTATTCCTCTGGTAAAGGTTCTTTGGCAACATCACTCATCTGAAGAAGCTACTTGGGAACTTCAGAGCTTAATGAAGGAGAAGTACCCCCACCTATTCCAACCCGACATGGAAAATTTGGAGGACCAAATTTCATAAGGTGGGTAGAATGTAATAACCGGAAAACTCTTACTATATTAAATTAATTGTCTATTATTTAGCACAATTTTATAACTAATAAAAATAAATTTTTAAAATAATTATATAGGGACATGTAGTCGGGTGGACGTCTTGGCACAGCTTAATTAGTCCCGGAGATGAGAGATCTTGTCTACTTCGAGCTCGGTGCGACAAGCTACAGTAAGCTTATGAATTTTGGTTAAACCTTGTGTAAATCAACTAAATTCATAAAGTTGATTTAATGTATTTTAATTAGCTAAATTCGGAAATAATAGAATTATTTAATCTAAGTGTAAGTCTTAGGTGTAGTTACATATTATACATCATATATATATATGTATATATATATTAATAATTATGGCATACACATATATAATAAAACAAAGTAAATAAAAAATAAAATACTACAATAAGGTTATCATAAAGTACTTACTTAATATAAAATATACATATATATAATATAATAATGATATTATATTAATAAAAAAAAAATTGATGAAACCGATTGGCTTCTTCAAGAAGCCAATCGGCTTCCTTTGTTTTACCCCACCCAAGTGGGATTTAAAGTCAAACGAAATTAATGGAACAAATAAAGAGTGAATAGGAAAGGAATAGAAACGGGAAAAGAGAATGGGAAAGAAAACCGAGGGGCGACGAGGTGAAGGAAATTGGAAACAGAGAGGGGCGACGAGGTGAAGGAAATTGGAGAGAGTGAAGCTGGGCTTCTCGACCAAAACAGAAACAAGGAAAAGAAGGGCTGTCCGGCGATAGGGATTTGGAGCTTCCATCTCAACGGAAATAGAAATAAGAAAAGAAAAGAGTAGGCTTGAGGTGGCGTTTCAAGACTGTTGGAGCTGCGTGTGGTGGTATTTCAAAGGGGCAATAACGGAGAAGAAACAGTGAGTTTCGGGAGGAAGAAACGTGATTTGTTAAGGGCTGTGTAAGAGGGTTTTTAGGTGTTAGAAATAAGGGCTTCTTGGCTGGAAAATACGGAGAGAAATGTGAAAGATTGACGCCCTTCGGCTGAAACAGAAACGATAGGAGCAGTAGTGATCCACGTTTGAAACAGGGTACATTAAGGGCGATATGAGGTTGGAATTAGGTGCTGCAGCAGGGAGGCGTTAAGAGCCATTATTTTGGTACTGCAAGGTAGACTTTAAAGAGATGAGACAGCAGCTAAATTCCAGGTTAAAATTAGCAACAAGTTTAGGCTACCTTGAAGAAAATTAAGGGTAAGGCTTGTCCTAATTAATTGAGATTAATGTATATGTTTAGTGGGTTAATCCTAAGATGTTGTAGGGTGAAAAGCTCGTTGGAAACTTGGAGTGACTATTGTTTGGAGGAATTTCAGCAGCTATTCTCAGAGTGAAGGTAGCACAAAGTTCAGCCATGAGGTAATATTAAGGATAAGGGACTATTCTACTAAGTTAAGTAAAATATATAATACATGTATACTAATGTAGAGGTGTTGAATGGTGATACAAACTGTTGGTGCGAGGATGTTAGAATTATTGGATATTGTTGCTAGATTGTTTTTAATATTTGTTTGGAATATGTTAAGATAGTGATCGTATATATTGATAGATTTGCTTGAATAAATATATACCAAGAAAGAGCTAGAATTGGGAGATCTTCGAAGGTAAAGAATTAAGGTGGATAAAATAAATTATTAGAATGATATAGTATAAACTAATAATATTTGAGTGAGATATAGTTCTGAAATTATAGTATGAATAATTATTAAATGGGATTTATGTATTGACATTATAGAGAAAAACTTCCAAGGAGGTGAAGTTGAACAATTGGCTAAGGAGTGCAAAAGTGACGTTATCTAGGTAAGGGAATATACGGTAAATGTTTATTAGTCTACTATGTTGTGTATGTCTAAATTGTTGTAATTTAATACTTATGGGTTTAAATGCATTCTTGGTTGAATTTCATACATATTGAATTGAGTTTAAAGTACAAATGGTCTTGAGATTTGAGTTATGTTGGATTTGTGAATGATTATACTGTTGGTTGGAGTTTTCTGCAGGTTATTTGGTTGTGGAATATGATGCTGGGTAGTGTCCTACCTATGCCGTCATAATGCCGAAATTTCGTTAAAAATTATAAAATAGATTTTCGGCATTGGTTTAATTTTTATTATGTCTTTCAAAACCTCATATATCTTAAGCACTATTTCTTGTTACCAACATATTGTTTTTTTTTTTTAATGTGTTTTGAACTATGAGGTTATCAAAACTAAAGTGTTTACTACAATTCATGCCTTCTATATTCTAGATACGTATAAAAGTATTCTTGCATGAATTTTGGCATAAGAGACGAGGGATGCTTAGAAATTGCCTGTGTGGCTCTTAACTCGCCTGTGTGGCGTTTATTAAGCCTGTGTGGCACCCGCCTGTGTGGCGTTTAAATTATGCCTATGTGGCATTTAGTAAGCCTGTGTGGCAATTAACGTAAAATATCCTGGATTGCTTTGTGATCTTCCAGGTCCTGGATTGCTTTGTGATCTTCCAGGTGTCCGACAAATAGTCGTGACTTGTACCTCAGCTACCAGATGATCACTGGTGCTGGGATGATTCATGATCATGGATAGAATCTTGGTTCGGAATGATAACCACTGCTAGCTACAGTGGACGCTTTCATAGAAAGCTTTTGGTTATTTCCAAAGATCCCGGTTATATTACGGTACCTTATCAAAGAAATCCTGTCTCTTGGAAATATTTTGATTGTGTATTTCGATTTTATAAATGCGTGAGTGCAAGTGTTTTTATAGCTTATAGAACAATGATTTGTCAACTTGCATTTTTCGTAAAACATACTTAAGCATGAGTTATGACGCACTTATTCACGCATACACATGCATGAGCATAGTAGAACGCCTAATATCACGTAGCGTATGTTTTCTTACTGGGCTTTCCCCAAAGCTCACCCCCTTCCACCTCAGATTATTTCAGGTAGACTCGGCACGAGCGTGGTGCACGGAGAGTCATTTTGCTGAGTAGCTGAAAGTTGTATTTTGAAAGAAGGTATAATCTTTGTTCTTTTGTTTATATCCCAGGCTAAATTCTTTTGTGTACACAGTGTATAGGAGTCGGGATGTAAGTACTAGGTGATATCGAGTCTGTAAACACAGTGTGATCGGAATTAAGTTGTAATCTCGATATGTTTATATATTGAATCACATGGATGTCTAGTATTTCAGAAGTTACATGGAGATTTGAAATTTCTACAGGTTGAGACAATGATGTACATTAGTATGGGGATGGATACTAGACTAAAATAGGGGTGGAGATTTTCAGTTTCATTTTCGACATGTCTTACGAGAAGACTATAATGGGACCTTAGACAACTAGTCTTAAATAAATATAAGAGTAGGACTACTCATTAGGTATTTAGCTACACTGAGCGAGAGACAAACATAGGAAGTGAAAGAAAAAGTTAGCCCGAAAAATCCGGCTTCCGAGGGCGTTACAGGTGCTATGATGGACAATGCATACCCATAGCATACAACCATCAACATGTAGAATGGGAGCAGAAAAGGCATGATACTCCTAGCCACAACCAAAAAGAGGTTTAGTGTTATGAACCAAGTGTTGGGTTTCGTTGTCTCGGTTTATCATGTCATACACGAAAATAAGCAGCGGATTCTACACGAGTACACCAAAATCACCAAGATCATGCAACAAGATTAATTTCGGGATAAAATCTAACATTTTGGTGTATTCGTGTAGGAATGTTCGACTTTTGAATATGGCAGCACATGAACAATCATTGATTTATCGTTAACTTAAGACTCCTAGCTAAGAGAAGCCTTCTAACGGTATCCACACGAATAGGACGCAAAACAAGACTTTTGCTTGAGATAAGATGTGATTAGAAGCAAAGAGAGGAGGAAAGGAACTGCTTTTTAAGAGTGCTAGCTCTAGAACGGCTATAAAAATATTCTATCTAACTTTTAGTCTTAATGTTGTTTTTATAGTGCCTTTTAACAAAACCCTAAAAAGGCCTTAACCTTAGTCCAACTAAATTGGGTCTTTTGGACCTTTTAAAATTATTTAATCTAAATCTAATTGATTGTAGGCATACTCTAACACCAAGCCATAAGAAATGCAGCCCCATTTGGAATATAGAACGCAAGGAAACCAGATGGAGCGAGGACAGATTTGCCCACACGGTCTTTGTTCGAGCCAGCAGCATCACCCTGCGAAAGACCAGCCGGAGGGCTGAGAATAGCTTGGTAAGTCATTGTGAGAACCAGTGCAAATACGACTAGCAATGCATTGATCGTATCAGGTGTCATCCCTTGAATATTGTCATTTAATTTGGCCATAGTCTTCCACGTCTGATAGTACATCGAGTTAGTCTTCGGAATTTTCACACTCCCGCTGCAGCTGTTAACTTTAGTTTCTCGTTGTAAGTCCAAAGCTGTCAAATCTCACCTTTTTTCCCTTTAACACGGACAAGATCTTTATCAGTTTCCAAGAGAAGTAGCACCAGCTCTTTATGACCCTTTTCCACTGCAAAGTGAATGGGACTAAAGCCTTCTTGGTTTAGCTTCCTAGCAAATGAAGGTTTTAAGATCATTATCTCCATTGCAAAATCTATGCACCCTTCAGCTGCAGCTATGTGTAACGGAGTGTCAACAAACTCCATCTCATCAATGTGCCTCAAAACATGTCTATCTCTTTGGATTGATGCATATAATTCTGCAATATCTCCTTCTTGAGCAGCCTTCCTCAGTATTTCATCCATAATATTAGGAGAGCCAAATCACGATAACAGGCAGAAAATGGAAAAAGGCTTGGGCTAGTTTATAAAGCAATTAGAAGAGTAAAAGAGAAGGTGGAGAAAGTCAAGAATGGCTTCATATAAAATATACTAAAAATCTCCGGCTCTTTTTACTCGTGAATTATAGTCAACAAGAAAATGTCAAAAATTTCTGCGGAGGTTTCCCGTGTAGGGGAGCAGTGTTGCAAAAATTTCACCCATGAAAAGCCGACTACCTCTGACCGATAGGATAACAAGTTCTAGATGATCTTTCTCTTTAGCAACCTTCAAAAAACTGTTGTTTAATTAATTTATTTGGATTTTAAAGTTATCTAAGGCTGGATAGCACATATAGCTGTCCTGTAATATTAAAATTTTCATGTGACCTCAACTTATTAAAAACATATTACTGAAAAAGCAGGTCCTTGATTTTTCTCTACATATATTACCATCACCTTGCCAAGCACTATCAGGTGGTAGGTAGCTGTTAGAAGCAGTCCTAAATTTAGTATAAAGGCAATATGGTCCTCGCTGAATATATTGTCCATAGCAACAAAAAATTAATGCTGATGCCTTATAACCCAACCATTTGTTTAATTAATTTATTCGGATTTTTAAATTATCTAAGGCTGGATAGCACATATAGCTGTCCTGTAATATTAAAATTTTTAAGTGACCTCAGCTTATTAATAACATATTACTAAAAAAAAAAAAAACAGGTACTTAATTTTTCTCTACATATCTTACCGGGGAAGTGGAGTTGGGGGAACCATCACCTTGCCAAGCACTATCAGGTGGTAGGTAGCTGTTAGAAGCAGTCCTAAATTTAGTATAAAGGCAATATGGTCCTCGCTGAATATATTGTCCATAGCAACAAAAAATTAATGCTGATGCCTTATAACCCAACCATTTGTTTAATTAATTTATTCGGATTTTTAAATTATCTAAGGCTGGATAGCACATATAGCTGTCCTGTAATATTAAAATTTTTAAGTGACCTCAGCTTATTAATAACATATTACTAAAAAAAAAAAACAGGTACTTAATCTTTCTCTACATATCTTACCGGGGAAGTGGAGTTGGGGGAACCATCACCTTGCCAAGCACTATCAGGTGGTAGGTAGCTGTTAGAAGCAGTCCTAAATTTAGTATAAAGGCAATATGGTCCTCGCTGAATATATTGTCCATAGCAACAAAAAAATCAATACTGCTGCCTTTTACTCGACCATTTGTTTCCGCAACTTATATTTTAAAGCTTAAATCTCCATCTGATCGATGCGCCAAAAAATATTTGCATCATCATACAAGGCATCAATACTGCCTGATTGAGCTGCCCTCTTCAACCCTTCATCCATAGTAAAGATCCAATAATAATCATATGTAGGCAAATAGTTGAAAGGGTTTAGTCTACTTATAAGTATGTGTGTATATATATAGATTAGAAAGAGTGGTTTCATTTGCATGTATTGATTGATACATTGGACCAAATAATTGATAACTAGGCAAGCAGAGCTTATAGTTTGTGTGACTGAGGGTATATATAGTTATAAATGTATATTTCCTTTCACATGGTATCTCTTAATAAGAGAATATATATATATATATATATATATATATATATATAAAATTTATACACATGATGAGGGATCAATTTACACAAGTGTATAACATATTTTTTTACATGATTTTTATAACTTCATATAAGATTAATATTTTTATAAATTAACTGTTAAATTTACCAATTTACTCATATATATTATGAATGTAAAGTTTCGAGTCGATCGAATATCACCATTGTTTTGATCAAAAATAAATATAATTTAAATTTATAACTTTTTTCTTACAAATATATAACAATATTTTATAATTTCTATAGTTAAGAGTTATATTTTTTTTCAAAAGAAAATTGTATTGTTAATAAAAATAAATGTTTTTTAAAAATTAATGGTGTTAACAATTATTTTTATTAAAAATATTTCTCCATATTTTTTTCTTTTTTTAATATTTAAAATAATTTCTATGGTTTTAAGTTAAACATGTTTACTTTAGAAAATGGACATTTCAAAATATATAATTGATTGTCTTAAAAAAAGTCCCTTGATTTCTTTTCAAAAATATTATCCTTTAATTTTATTTTTTTCTTTCTTCTCTTTTTTTTCTTGTTGACAAGAAAAAAAAATAAAAAAAGAGAGTAGAAAGAAGAAAAAAATAAAATTTAAACGTAAGAAAAATATTAGCTAAATTTAATAATTCAAATTTTGTAAATTAAAAAATAATTCATAATAGTTTTTAAGTTTAAGAGTTAATTTTATTAAAAGAATTTGTTTTTAAAAAATCGATCATTGCCAAAAAAAAATGAAAACTTTAAATATTTTAAAAATTATCATTTGACCTTAACTATTTTTCATTATTCAAAGAGAGAGAGAGAGAAGAGGTAAAAAAAAAAGGAGGGAAAAAGAAAACAAATAAAAAATATTTTAGATTAACTAATTAAACAAATGATTCTTGTCATCTTATGAGTGGTTAAATTAATTTTTAAATGTAAATTTTAGAAATAAAATATAAGTTTCTTTTTGTCCATAAAGAGATAAAGAAAAAAAGATTCAAATTAAACCTTCAACTTATCCTTTTTGAGGAGAAGTAATAACCACTAGCTCAAACATTAATTGTTAATAATACTTTTTTTTTGTTCATAGGAGGAACAAAGAAAGAGTGAAAAATCGAACCTTGGACCTAATCCCTCTTAAAAAGGGATAATAACCACTAGTCCAAGTCTTGATTATTATAAATATCCATTACCTAATTAAATGAGATTAAAAATAATCCTTTCTTTGTGCAGACTGCAAATTTTCTGTACTTAGTTTGTAAGTAAATAAGGGAATTAAATAACTTAAGTATTGAGATGTAATTTAAACTTTCATTATCCTAAGTAATGGAAACAAAGATGCAAGTTGGGTGCATTTAACAATGAATTATTAATATATATAATTTAGATTGTACAAATAACTTCGATATATATATATATATATCTAAATTTGTGACACCTTGGGGTGCACCTGCAGGTCACCGACCTAAGCCACCACCCCGAGCTGGTCACTCATCCGTATTGTCCGTTTTGGGATGCACCTATTGGGCCACTGCCCCCCACGGCTTTATCGAAGTGTGCCCTTAGGCCACAACTCCAATTCGCGTCCCCAGAGGTTCGAAATCAAGACCCTTAGGTACCTAAGCCTTACACTCATGATACCATTTGTTCCACTTCAAAGTGGACAATACGGATGAGTGACCCGCTCGAGGTGGTGGCCTGGGTCGATGACCTGCAGGTGCATCTCGGGGCGTCACAAAATTCAATAAAGAAAATAAATAGATAATTTGTATATTAATTAAATAAATTAATGGTTATATAAATGCACTTACAAATCTAAGTGCATATATGTATATATTAGTGACTAGCTAATTAAAAGAACAAAAATATATATTTAATTTAATAAGGGATGTAATTATATTAAAATAAATATAACATACATGTGAAGATAAAAATATATATATATATATATCTAATAAATAAATAAAAGAATAAAATAAATAAATAAGTAACAAACAAGAATATATATTTAAAGTATAGTGATATATGTGTGTGTGTGGATTTAGTACATGGAAAAAAGCAAGATATATATATGTAAGATCCGATTCTACACTACTATAGACTCTAATTTTATAAAATTGATAATGGAAGTCGAATAAATAATAAATATTGATTTCACTTAAGTGAAAAGCTCTTTAATTTGAGATATGAACGGAGCAATTTATGTGAAACACTCGACGGGCAAGTAATACAAAGGACAGCTCGCCAATGGGTGAGCAAGGTGATCGCCAAGGAATGAGTGTGGCGAGTTGATTGTTTGCCTCTTTGGTTTGGCGAATAGGTGAGATCGCCAAGATTGTTAATTTAGGTGATCGCCCGAATGGGGCGAGGGCTTGTGATCGCCCATGTGGATCGAGTGAATTAAAATGCTAAATAAGATTTGCCAACTTGTGGTATGAATCATAACTAAGTGGGCGAGTAGAGCTATACACTGTGATTGCCAACAATGTACGAATGGTCGTGATCGCCAAACATATATGTGATCGGCAAAAGTAAAGTTCTCGTAATTGCCAAATCTTAAGTTGGCATCAAGATAAAGTGGCGAGCTCAAAGATTGGCGAATTGAAATGGATTTGGCGAGCTGATGACTCAAGATAAGGAGGCGAACTGGAATTAGCACGGACAAAATGAACATAGATTCAAAACATGTTTGCAGCCAAAATTGACTTTGCAAGTCAGACGGTTAGAGACAATAAATAGAGAAAAGCTAAAGCCAATAAGGAATTAACCTTATTGGTTGAGAAATAAAACAAAGTCAATAGAAGCAGAAAAAGGCGTGTGGAAGGGAGACTTTTACGCCAGCTTAAGCTGCAGTTTTTCTTCATACATTAAATGCCTGAAAGAAGTGAAATAAATGAAAGAAGATGGGATAAGGCCAAGTGATGGGTTCTGATTGGATAGCATGGCTATATAAGAAGAAAAATTTGAGGAAAATCGATTTAGCCAAATTCATCTTCTTCACGAGAGCTATGCAACTGCAAGTTTATGTTATTCCTTCCATTCCTGTCATGCTTGATTTACTGAGTTTCACTCTTCAGTTGGCTAAACATATAAACCTGCTTGCAAAACCTTTCCTCCTTAGTTTGATGAGCTAAAGGGATAAACAAAGTAAGGCCAACATGGGACAGAACGTGGTTTGTGTTAGAAGTGCAGTTGATTAAGGTGAGATTTAATGATTTCTTAAGATTGAATGATATATTTCTATGATTTCAAGTATGAGAAGCATGATTTTAGTATTGCTTTTGATTTATTCTTCTTAGATCATAGAAATAGAATAAATTCATATCTTGAATGTAGATGAAGAATAAAATGAAACTGGGTAGCAATTGTAGTAGGATGATGGGAAAATAATCGAGAATGAATAAAGAAAAGTAATGGAAATGGTATAAGAGTGATGAGAATGGCGACTATGGTGATCGCCCATGTTGAAAGTTAGAAATCGCCAATGAGGCGAGTAGGAAATAAAGAACTCGCCAAGTGTAAGAAGTTATTGTTCAAGTGGGCAAGATAGCCCAAACACTAGTTAAATTTATAGGCAAACTCAATTCTGAATGAAAAACCATGTAGGGCGAACTCCCATGCATAGGCATTGTTCGAGTTGAATTGTGGGCGAACTCCCACATTTAAGCCAATAATGGCGGGCGGATTGATTGTTGGGCGAACTCCCACTAATTAGCCAATATATGAATGGCGAAATATTGAGCAAGCTCTCACTTGTAAGCCATTTGATTAATGGCGAACTCGATTGGGCGAGCTAGTAAGAATACTTGTGGGCGAGCTAGTTGAATATTAAGTCTCGCTAAAGTGTTGGAAATAGTTGAAAAAGAAATATTAATAGAATTTATAAATTATTTTGCAGCCGGGAATTATAAACTCGGTGAATGCAATTTGGAAGGTGAGAAGGAAGCAAGGCTTCGTTGAACTAGGTAAGGGAGATGTGTGTGAAGTGAATGCATGTCCTGTGGAGTAAATTTTATGAAAATATTGAGATAAATGTTTTGTTTTCTAACATGCATTGTTTTGATAATTGTTGTGATAATTGGGTACAGAGCGGGCGAGCCCTTGTTTTCTAAGATTGGGCGAACTGTTACAGCGGGTGAGCCAAAACTTTTATCATTTTGGGCATAAAACCCTTTTATTATATTTTGGGCGAGTGGCTTTGTTTTAGATAGAAAAATTCGGGCGAGCTAAATGGGCGAACCCTTTTAATGTGGTTTTGGGGTGGGAGACCCCTGTTTTCATGTAATGGGCGAGTTGACCATGGAGTGCCGCTTTTGGGCAAGTTGACCATGGCAACTCTATGATGGGCGAGCCACTTTGGCGAGTCAGTTTTACTTGTTGTTAAAAGCAATGGTTGGCGGGCGACTACTTGTCACCCCACTTTCTAATTTACCATGGGCAAGCCATGATGGGCGAACTGACCATGGCGAACGGAGTTCTATTTACATTTTCTCAACGAAAAATGAGTTATTTTTAAGAGCTTTAAAAATAGAAAATATGAAACCCTTTGATGGGTGAGTTGACCAATGGGCGAGTCGACCATGGGTGAATTAGCCATGGCGAGCCAGTTTAACCCGAGACTTTCTCACACGGAATTCAGTGAGATTGCGGGCTGTTTTTAGAACCTTTTTGGAAAGAAAATCATTTTGAGCAAATGATGAATTTATAAAGTAATTCCTTAAAGGTTTTTCATGAGATATAAAGTGATTTTGAGACTTTAAGCCTCTAGTTTCATGCATTATTATTTATGTTGTTACGTGACCCGCCTGGGGCGGTGGCTCGGTCGATGGACCAACGAGTGCACCTCAGGGCGTCACAGGGCTGATGGACCCGCCAAGTCATCAGCGGTCTCGAGGTCACTTGGCAAGTGGACCCGAGGACCACCTATAGATTATGGCCATAGATCTGAGATAGCCGTGAGGGGCGGTGGCCTACGGGTGCACCCCAAAAGCGGACTTGTGTTTCTGGGGGAACAATGATAGCATGATTTGTTTGTTGCCTAGTCTCAACTTGTGAATTTCTATTTATCGAGAGGATTTATTGAATTCTATTTACTGTTTACTACATTTCAAAGTAAACTGTTTAACCAGTGTTTGAATGGTGTGTTGAGAGTGTTGCTTACTATATCCACTGTTTTCCTATTTGATATGATTTTAGGAAAAATAAATATTTGGTGGTATATAGTCTTTATTTTTATAAAGCAACATATGTCTCCTTTACTAAGCAAATGAATTGCTCATCCCTTTGTTTTAACTCCATAAATAAAAGACACGGAGTTAGAAAAGTAGCTCCAAGATGGATGATTAACATTACAGGTACAGTCTCTTCTCTTCTACATTTCAGACATGAGTATACAGTACTACTTTAGTGAAACAAAGTAAGTAGGGGATGTCAGATGTAAGGAAATAAAGAAAAGAATTTTATATTTCGTATTTGTTAATAAATGTTTATCACTTATTATTGTCACTGTTGGATGTTAATGGCATCGCAGACAGCCCAACCGGTAAAGTTGTATAGAAATTCATGAAAAAGGTGGTAATGGGTGTAGACACCATTTTTGTCCGGTTCCTTTTTTCAAAACATTTTTAATTAATTAGTTTGTATATATTTTATTATTGATTTTTAAATTTTAGAAATAAATTTTGGATTTTGATTTTGATTTTTATAGAATAAAATAAAAAAAAGAAGGAAATCAGAATTAATTTCGATAGGAAAGTAAAATTAAATGAGACCATTAAAAGATGAAAAATTAATTTGGATTTGGTGGAAAGAAAAATCAGAATTAATATCGGATTTAATATCCGATTCTTGAAATATAAAATTTCCTAAAAAAGATTGATTCTTGATTTTTTTTTTGATTACCTAAAATAAAAGGAGAGAACTAGGGTTAAAGGAGGACAACACACAGGAAAATGAAAAACCTAGAAAACCTTGAAAAAGAAAGATATAAAGCAGACGGCAAAAAGAAAAAAAGGGGGGTGGACTTTCGGTTTGCAGAAGAGGCACCATCTCCTATTCTTCTAGCCCTGTTGACCGAGTCAAGACTAGATACAATTCATCATCACCTTCATCCTTTCACAAGCCAACACCACCATCATCTCACCTTACTGTCGGCACTGCGCCATGCTTGTTTCCGTAGCGCCCTTGTGAAGAAAGTTCCCCTGTCGTTGCTTCCAGACAACCGTCCCCTATCATCCTCGCTACATCCAGTCCCTGCATTGCTTGGCTTCCATCACTGTCCCCTCTTCGTCTCCAACTTCTTCTGCCCCTTTACCAAGCCCGCTCCTGCACCAAGTTTCACTGCCCAGCTGCACCGCTTGACGCACTACGCCCCTGCCCCATTTCTACTGCACCTGGCTCTATACCGCTGCAGCTACTGCATCGCTGTTGCTTCCCTGCTTGCACCACTGCTGCTGCCGTTCGCTGCTCTGTGTGTCCCTGCGTCTGCTGCCGTCGCTACCTTCATTGTCGCACCCAGCGTTCTTGGCTGCACCGATGAAAGCTACTGCGTGCGCCTTGCCTCTGCAAGCAACCTAGGCTGCCACCCTGTGCGTAACCTTGTCACCACCACTAGTCATCACGCTGTTACTGTTGGAGGGAATTTGCTTGTGCTCTGTTGTAGGTGGAACAAATGAGAGCAATAAAGAAGCAGGAGAGATTTGAGTAGAACGGTTAGCTTTGAGTCTCAACTGAGCTCCAAGCCACTGCGTCCTAGCTGTTGTGCACCACTGCCACTTTTCCTGCACCGGACTTGAAAGAGAAAGTTGGTTGGTTCCCGGGTGAGAAAGAAGAAGAAAATCTAAAGAACTTGGCTCGGGTCTGAGAAACGGGAAGGGATTTGCAGGTATAACATTTTATTTGTTTTGGTTTATCTACTTTTAATTGTGTTTGAAATGATTCGGTGTTTGGTTGACTAATTGTAGTTTGTTTATAGGGCCACGTGATGTATTACCTATTCATATACAGTGTGTGGTGATAGAACTTGGCTTAAATTAAGTGTTGCTTTTGTTTCTACGTACCTAGCCATGTGTGTGCATTAATTCATTCTTTGTCATTCACGTGCATAACACTTTTACATGTTTATTTGCTTTTTTAATCATGATGCCACCTTTATAAAAGTGCTATCATTATTCTACCCATTAAAATTGTCTAAAGTGATTAACTAATTAGTTATATTTACTTGTTCTTTGTTTAGAATGAAATTTGCTAATTGAACCATAGATTAGAACAAATTAATTAGAATAGATTAACATTTATAAATTAAAATTATTTTGTAAATAAAAGTGGTTTAAAAATATTAATTAATTATTAAAAGATAAATATAGATTACACCAATGATGGAATTTAAGAAAGTCGATTGAGACTCCTTGAATTATTCTGAGGTGAGGAGATTCTTCTTAAATCTTACCAGCTTGATGGAAGATTTAAAAGGATATTTCCAATATTTAAAATTCAAATTTATTATTAAAAATTGAAATAAGAATTAGTTAAGATTAATTACAATTAAAAGAATAAATAATAGAATTAAAAATTAAGAATTATAAAAATTAACATATTTAGAAATTAAAATAGAATGAAAATAATAAAAAAATACAAATTATCTGACGACGGAATTCTAAAGGGACTGCGCTTGAGTAGTACTTTTAGATGTCTTGAGGTGAGGAGAGTTCTTTTAAATCTCGCCAGCTAGATGGAAGATTTATAGGACATTTCCAAGATTTAATAAATTAAATTATAAAAATAAAAATTAAATTAGATTAGATTAAAAAATAGTAAATGAAAATTAAGTTTATTATAATAAAGAATAAAGATCAAATAAATAAATTGGAATTAAAATTAGAAAATAATTAAGATAAATAGAAATTAAATTAAATTAAATATTTTTAATAAATGTGAATTATTCCGAGGATGGAATTTAAAGGGAATTGCGCTTGAGTAATTTCTTTAAAAATTCCTAAGGTGAGAAAGTTTTTTTAAGGTCTTACCAGCTTGATGGAAGGTCTTTAAGAAAATATTCAATATCAAATAATTCATGTTTATTTAAAGATATAAAAATACATGAAACAATAATTTATATAAAGAAATAATAACGATAGAATAAAATAGGATAAAATAATAAATATAAATTGGATAGGAGTCAAAATAGGATTTGCATAAAAATATCTAAACAATCCGACGACGGAGCCTCTTCAAGAAAGGCGATTGGTCCTACTTGAATACTCTTGAGGTGAGAATAATTTTTAAGTTGTCCAACCAGCTTGATGGAGGAGACTTAAAAGATTTTTCAATATTTAATTATATCGAAATTAAAGTAAAAGGCAAAATTAAGATAACCTTAGATCACTTGGTACCATTTTAGGATGGGCGTTGTGAGGGTGCTAATCCTTCCTCACACGTAACCGTACTCCCGAACTTAGAACTCTTAACGTAGACCAAGCCTTATCCTTAGTTTGAATAGGTGACCAATCACACCTAGGTTAGAATGATTGGTGGCGACTCCATAGTTTTGTGTCTAGCTATTAGGTTTCCCCCGAAGCCTAATACGTTATGACAATGGGATGTTACAATATATCATTATAAAAATATATATATATATATATAATAAATAATAGAATAATATTATTATTATTACAGCGGTAGCAACTGCTCCCATGTTAGAAGGTAGAAAAACAGAGGCCTTTGGCCTCTGAGAAAGGATAGAAATGAGGTAGAAATGGTTGTTGTTTGGCTAATGTATAGGGTTGTCTAGTGCAGTTAAAAACAGGGTATTCGATCGGGATTTAAGGCTGTTTGAAGTGGTTTATGATTTTGGCCTTTAAGGCTAGTGGCTGGCAGATTCAGAATGGTTTTGAGCTTTCGGTTTAGATGGGGATTCAGGTGGCAGGGTTTGGCACGACAGTGAGCATTCGGAGCCGAAAATGGGGTTGATTCTGATCTCAGCATTAAATGGTGGCTTTCTTGATATGGTAAGGTGAGAAGACAGCAAATTTTCCGTACCTAGTTTTTAAGTACATGAGGAATACAACACCTTATGTTATTAGGTTTAATTTGTAGTAAAATAAATGTATTTAGTAGTTTAATTTATAAAGTCAAATATGTGTTAATATATATATATATATATATATGCATAAACATATATAAATACATGTCACTTATATATATATGTTAATATATGAATATAAAATATATATATATATATATATATATAATTATACTTATTTAAAGTAATAAATATAGAAAGTACGAAATTTTAGCGGAACAAATGATAGGTAGCAAATAAATTTAAACAATTTAAAATATATTTATTAAATGTTAATATTGGGTTAAAAATAAATGAATAGTCAAATGAATAAAATATGGATTTATATGTATGTGGCCTCTTAAAGAAGCCTTGACAGCCACCTAAACCCCCACTACTTTCAACTCTGCCAGCCACATCACATTATCCCATTATCACTGTCCATCATCATCCTCATCCAAACCTCAACCATTTTAATTCCTTCCCTTAGCTTTCTGCTGTACCGAGAGCAGCTCCATTCTCCTCCTCACGTTTTGTTGCAAGCTGGTTTCATAAAGTATCGACAGCAAGAGTCCACGGAAGAAAAGAGTGCAGCAAGAGAGAACTTAGGTATAGTTTTGGGAACCAAAAACAGGAGAGAAAACTTAAGTTAGGTCGTCACTTTGGATGCTGGAAACAGAGTTGATTTTGAGGGTGTAATGTAAGTGTGAGGACTGAACTAAATAGGAAACGGAGGGCTGATTCGACGCCAAAGGGAAGTGCAGAAAAAGGGGTGTCGATCAGTGGCAAAATAGAAGGAAGAAGAGAGGAAAAAGAGGTACAATGGCTGAAATTAGTGGCTGCACATGTTGGCTCTCGGTAGACGAAGAATCGACAAGTGAAGGATGTGTAAGCTGGTGTAAACTGAGGCTGAAAGAGGCTTCATTCTCAGGTCCTTGAGTTGAACAGGAGTTTATCTTTAGCTAAAAAGAGCAAGGCAGAATGGTGGTTGCTACAGGGTTCGATCGACGTGAAGAGACAGTGAAGGGTTGAGTTTTCTCGGCACAAGCTAAGTAGAAAGCCGAGCCTTTTGTTGCTCAAAAACAGAGGCTAAAGTACGGATGACATTAGGGTATTTTACTGGTTGTTTAAGGCTAGAAATGGTTGTTGTTTCAAGGACATATTCAGTTGGGAAACTAGCAAGGGAAATGTGAGCAGGAAACACCACGTGCAAGCCAAAAATCGAGAGGTAAGGTAGACAATGTTGGAGTTAATTTAGTTAAAATTAGGAACTTTATTTAAAGAATGAATGATGATGATTTAAGGCTAAATATGTATATATGTAGTGGCTCTTTGGAAGTACCAAATAAAAGGCTGGAACCGAGAGAGACTGGCTGCACTTTGAAGTCCATGGTAGCTACAAAACCGTATAGATCCAAGCTACATAAAAAGGGGCTTTCAGTTTTGGTTATTAACAAAGGGTAAGGATTCGAGTTTATTATAGATTTTGTTGAATGTAATGTGAAATAAGGGGATGAAAATATTATCTTTGATGTAGGTTGAGTGAGAAAAGAAAATTTAAGCAAGTGAAGGAGCATTAACAGCCAAGGGAGAATTGGCAAGGTAATGCACTTAAGGAAAACTTTAAAAATGTGTATATATATATATATATATATATATATATATATATATATATATATATATATAAACTTCCTTAAGGTAATTCAATAATATAAATTTTATTTATGTTATACCTTAATGTAGGAGGGATTGATACAAAGTAAGGGACACTTGACACTTTAAATTAAAGATTAAAGAAGAAAGGAAATCAACAAGTGATAGAAAGCTCAAGAAATACAAGGGTACAATATCAACACTTGTGGTGCACATTGAGGTAAGAGATATATATCGGAATGTAAGGGATGCTAGATAAATTTTAAAATCAACTACCTTGTGGTTTTATAAACTATATTTTCTTGCAAGGGGTTCTAAGAAATTTAAGCCATTATGCTGCTAGATTTTTTATAAAAATAATGGTTTTGTGATTTAAGCTTGACTTAAGTAACCATTTGAAAATGGCAATTTATCTAGCAAGCTTATTTTGGAAAAAAGTTAAATTTTATGATTTTAATTTGCTTATAAGACCTTTAGCCGAGTTATTAATTTCATGGAAATTATCAACCGATGGTATTTGTTTGAAGATATTATGAGCATGTATGATTTATTTGCTTTTGAAAGAAATATATACTAATTCTCTTGTGAACTTTCCTAAAGCTCAAAAAATTACTGTTTTCAATTTCGAAAAAATATATATAAAATGTTTTGAGACATGACTAGCTAACGTCACTACAGTATTATATAGTTTTGACTATTGTGTGACTTTGATCCAGTCCACAGTAGGTATTTATTTTCTAAGCTGTGTGACCTTGATCCAGTCTACAGTGGGAACAGTTGACACCTGATTAGTGCTCACTGTAAACCCCCTTTAGACTATGGCCATATGTCTTTCCAACTTGCACTTTCCCTCACAAGAATATCTGGACTGCATGATTATTACTTAGTCACTAATATGTCTCCATGCTTAGCATGTATATGCTTTTTCGTGCTTATTTTCGTAAATGAATTTTGAATCTTTGATTCTTCGACTTTGAAACTATGAAATCCCCAAATTTCTGTAATTTTCCCATCCTTGTACAGTTTTCCAACATGGATTAATGGAATAAATATGAAATTCTGATGTATGAATGATGTATGGAACATGTAAGAAATAAAGAGAATTGAAAGTCCATTAATCAAGAAATAAAATCAGATATGTGGCTGAGATAATAAAGAGAAGAAGAGGATTTAATGGGTCAAAGGGTCAAGAGGTCAAAGGGTCAATGGCATGGCTGAGATGAATGGGATTAGAATGCATTTAATGCATTAAATGAAGCCTAATGACTTATCATCATCTTCTCCCACACAGCAGCATCACCCTTCCAGCCCTTCTCCCTCTCATTGCTTCCATTTTTCCTCTAAGTGTCCAAGTTTCTCACCTTGACAAACCATTATCTCAAGCCATCGATTCGTTAAGTTCCTTAAACGAAAAACGATCCTTATCGATAGCTTAAGCTATGCCTTTAATATGAAAGGCTAGATCCAAGTGAGTAAGGAGATCTAGAAATCTTGAAAGTTGGTGAATAGCAAAGGTAAGAGAGTTAGAAGGTTTTAGTTGATTTTATGGATGGTTTAGAGTTGGTAGAGTATGTGTATTAAAGTTTAATTGTTATGATGTTTACATCTTGAAGAAGTAAAGAAAAAGGACAAGTGTTGGTGCAACCAACTTGGGGATTTATTTGCTATTTGAGGAAAGGAATTTATGTAACGGACGTAGGGAGACTATGTCCGCATATTTTTAATGAATTTGAACTGCTTTGGGAAGAAGTACAGCTGATTTAATTACAGGAAAAAAGGTACCATTTGGGTCCTACTCCTAGTACCAATTAGGCTAGGAGCAGCCGACTGCCTTAAGTAGCAAACGACTGCCTAGAGACAACCGAAGCGGAGATTTTCGAAAACTGAGATAAACCAGTCGACTGCTATGTAAGCCAGTCGACTGCCATTTTCCCAGAAACCATTATGTTTCAAACCAGTCGACTGCTATATGGGACAGTCAACTGCTTTTATTTGAAAAGCATTCAGTTTCAAAACCAGCCGACTGCCAAGGGGGCCAGTCGACTGCTATTTGTCT
The DNA here is from genome assembly GCA_031772115.1 of Heritiera littoralis. NCBI lineage: Eukaryota > Viridiplantae > Streptophyta > Magnoliopsida > Malvales > Malvaceae > Heritiera > Heritiera littoralis. The sequence continues at coordinate 2,956,554 of JAPDPK010000066.1, read as the reverse complement.
AAAAACATTTTGTTTCAAAACCAGCTGACTGCCCAGGGGGCTAGTCGACTGCTATTTCTCGGGAAACATTCTGTTTCAAAATCGGTAGACTGTTATTTGAGACCAATCGACTGCCCTATTTTTATTTTTAAAAATAAAATAATTGAATTTCAAAGAGGAGAAGAAATTCAGTAAGGCAAAATGAGGTGTAGCAGCCGACTACCATAAAGACCAGTCAACTGCCTATTCGAAAGAAAGGTTTTGAGGACCTATTTTTAAGAAAAGATATTTGTACTTGTTTAAAACCTATATGAATAAGGTTTTGGAGACTATGAATCTCTCAAAAGAGCATGCACATTATTTGCTACATGTACTTGCCTGAGGAGCTCTAGTCTAGCCCTCAGACCCGCAGTAAGGCACCTGACTAGTGAAACTGTGGGCTATAGACAATGGCCATGAGTCTCTTACTTGTTTTGGCTTTGGGGAGGATCCCTGGCCCATACGTGGGTACGCCATTTATTCGATATCTCTCAGGATTATCCCTATCGGGATATATTTGCGGTATCCTCATGAGATCCCTTTATTGGATTATCCCTCACGGGATATATTTGTTGTATCCATTATCTCTCTAGATTATCCCTATAGGATATATTTGCGGTATCCATGATGGGAATTACTTGGTGCATGATTCTATTTGATATTAATTGTCTCCCATCTATTTGAAAGCAGTTGATATTATTTGTATTTGAATATTTGATTTCATGTGAGTTGATATCCGTGAAAATATTTGAAAGCATGAATTACTAGTATTTGATGTTTGCAAAAGATAAATATGGTATATGCTTTATAATGATTTTACATGACATTATGAGCCAAGCAGGAAAACTGCATATAGTGATATATTACGCTCTTTTATATAAGTTTCTTACTGAGTGTAAACTCACTCCTTTACGACTATTTTTCATACAGATTATTTAAAATAAATCCAGCCTCGGGTAGAGGAGCATTTTTGGGATTTTGAGATACCTTCGAGGCACGCTTCCTACCTATCCCTTGAAGGTATATTTAGATGGCCGTTACTTCGGCTAATGTACACTACAGTATCACAGTTGTGTATATTTAGGGAATTAGATTGTGTAAATATTTGAGATCCTGATGTAGATGACACATGTTTATAAATGAAAAATTTTATGTATGTGAATTTCAATACTGTCCTCTGATAATAATGCTTAAAGCATAAGAGTAAGGAAGATTGACATCGGATAAACTAGTCTATTTACTTGTTATTTGAAGAAAAGTTACTAGTTGTATTTGGATAGTGACGAGGATGTCACAAATTGGTATCAAAGCTGATTAGACTGAAGTTTGTCGATGTCGATAAGTTAGAATTAGAGAATTCCCCAATGTACTGTACTAATCTACTTGATTTTGGGTAGTATAACGGTTTAAGGTTATACTAAATGATGTTATTTGATCATGATCCTAACAGAATGAGTACTCGAAGGAGGGGTACTAGACGAGGACGAGGACGGGGTCGTGATGAACCGCCCCCAACATAGTCTTCTCCTCCATTTCCACCGCATAGCCCAAATACGAGGCTAGCTAAAATGGAGAAACATATGGAAAACATGGCCGCAATGTTCACCCAGTTTATGGCTAACTTCCCGAATGTGGCCGCTAGTGCACCGGCAGTTACACCTACTGTACCTCCTACACCTATGGTACAACCCCCACCAGTCCTAGCTAATGAGAGGCGGGATCCTATAGCTTACTATAGCGTTGCCTTGATCAAAGAGTTTAAGAAGCTGGATCCGCCTAAGTTCAAAGGGAATAGTGACCTATTGGCCGTGGAGAATTGGATGAAAGCGATCACTAAGTCATTCGGATACATGGCTTGTACTGAGAAGGAGAAGGTGGGATTGGCCGCCTACTTGCTAGTGGATAAGGCTGAGCCATAGTGGCAGGCTACTCAGACAGTCTTAAAGGCTAAGCATCCAAAGGTAACGTGGGATAGATTTGTAGCTTTTAATGAACAGTATGTCCCACGCACTGCTTAGAGAAGGCTACAGGTTGAATTCTTGAACTTGACTCAAGGAAGTATGACGGTTAGCCAATACGAGTCGAAGTTCATTACACTAAGCAGATTTGACCCTGAAGTACTGAGAAGAGAGGATCAGAAGACCTACAGATTCATGGAGGGATTGAGGCCTTCCATTAGGTCTAAGCTATACCCATTGGATATCACTACCTATAGAGAGGTAGTTCGTAAGGCTCAACTGTGTGAGCAGAACTATGAGTTTCATCATGTAGACTTTCGAGCGAGAAATAAGGGTAAAGAAACCATGAAGCGGAAGTCAGATGAGAGAGCCTCGAGCGATAGATATCCATCTAGGAGGAATAGGCCTTATGACAGAGCCTCAGTAGGTAAGCAAGTCAATTATAAGAAAATATATTGTCTTCATTAATGATTATATGGAATTATGTTAAATATGGAGTTATGATGATTATGACTTAGGAACTCCTAGATCCACCGGGATCAAGATAGGTGATGAGAGATCTCGACATCCAGCTGGTAGTACCGCGAGCTCACCGAGGAGTACTATACCGAGGTGCGAGCATTGCGGGAAATTTCATGGAGCACAGCCTTGCCGGTTTGCGAGTGAGGCTTGCTACTGGTGTGGTGAACAGGGACATAGGATTAAGGATTGTCCCAATATAAGTTAGAGGGTGCCTGAAGAGTCAAAAAAGACCACTCAACCCCAACCTAAGACCACACAACCCTAGTGTAAGGCTACAACGGCAGAGAAAGGAAAGGCGCCCGTGACTCAGGGACGGGTATTTGACATTGATAAGGAGTCCGCTGATGCTTCATCAAAGATGATTCAGGGTAAGATTTACCTTAATGATTCATATGTCCTTGCTTTATTTGATCCAGGCTCTACACACTCTTTTATTTCCCCTATGGTTGCTATGAAGTTAGCTATTGAGCCTGAATCCCTAGGACAATTATTGCAAATAAGTACTCCTTTTATGGAATCTCAAATGACGGACATAGTGTATCGTAATTGTAAGCTACGGGTAGGAGAAAGAGAATCGATAGCTGACCTAATCCTATTGAATATGTATGGATTTGATGTTATATTAGGAATGGATTGGTTAGCTAAGAATCATGTGATGATAGATTGTCATGCTAAGAATGTGATTTTCTCTTCTCCCGTTAGCTATGTTGTAAATTTTACAAGTATTTAATGCAAAAGCACAATTGCTTGTTTGATTTAATTGAGATTTAATTGATAGAATATACTTGTGATGTGAAGGGTTTGTAGCATACGTGGTAGACGTAGATCAGAAACGTCCCACACTTCACGAAATTCCAGTAGTTAAGGAATTTTTCGAGGTGTTTCCGGATGATCTTCCAGGACTTCCTCCGGATAAGGAAGTGGAGTTCACTATCAATTTGGTACCGGGGACTGAGCCCATTTCGAGATCTCCCTATTGGATGGCGTTGGTGGAATTAGAAGAATTGAAGAAGCAGCTTCAGGAGTTGCTAGACAAGGGATTCATACGACCCAGTGTATCCCCTTGGAGTGCTCCTGTGTTATTTCTCCGGAAGAAGGATGGCAGTATGAGACTGTGCATCGACTACCGATGGTTGAATAAGGTGACCATTAAGAACAAGTATCCTCTTCCCAGGATTGATGATCTATTTGATCAGCTTAAGGGTGCACAAGTCTTTTCCAAGATAAACTTGAGGTCGGGATATCATCAGTTGAAGATCCGGAATGAAGATATCCCTAAGACTGCATTTAGGAACGGTATGGTCACTATGGGTTTCTAGTGATGCCATTTGGTTTGACCAATGCACCCGCAGCCTTCATGAACTTGATGAATGACGTGTTCAAGCAGTACTTGGACCAGTTTGTCATTGTCTTCATCGATGACATCTTGGTGTACTCGAGGTTACGGGAAGAGCATGAGCAGCACTTGAAGATAGTTTTGAAAACCTTAAAGATCGAGGACTGTATGCCAAGCTAAGTAAGTGTGAATTCTGGTTGAATCAAATCTCCTTTTTAGGACATATAATCGGTAAAGATGGAGTTTCGGTCGATCCATCAAAGATTGAAGCGGTGGTTCAATGGGAGAGACCGAAGACAGCAACGGAGATAAGGAGTTTCTTGGGTTTAGCTGGCTACTATCGAAGGTTTGTGGAGGGTTTCTTGAGGTTAGCTGTTCCGTTAACGTGCTTGATGCGCAAGGAAGTAAAGTTTGAATGGAACGATGCATGTGAGCAAAGCTTCTAAGAATTGAAGCATAGGCTGACGACTGCACCAATCCTCACCATTCCTAGTGGTTCAGGAGGATTTTCGGTGTATAGTGATGCCTCAGGGCAAGGGTTGGGATGTGTACTAATGCAGCATGGTAAGGTAGTTGCCTATGGTTCACGACAGCTAAAGGACCATGAGAAGAACTACCCAACTCATGACTTGGAGTTAGCTGCAGTAGTATTTGCTCTGAAGATTTGGAGGCATTACTTGTATGGTGAGAAATTTCAGATTTTTACGGATCATAAAAGTCTGAAATACTTGTTCTCCCAAAAGGAGTTGAACATGAGACAAAGAAGATGGCTTGAGCTTTTGAAGGATTATGATTGTGAGATCATGTGCCACCCAGGGAAAGCTAATGTGGTGGCAGATGCTCTGAGTCGTAAGCATGTAAGTATGCTTATATGATGATTCGAGAGTATGAGTTGCTTGAGCAGTTTGCAAGCCTCAACTTAAGTGTTACACCTCTTGAGCAAAATAGAATGATGGCAAGTTTAAGGATTGAGCCAGAGTTGATGGATAGAATCCGGATTGCTCAGAAGAAGGATATCCAGTGCATTGAGGTTATGGATGAAATCCAATCAGGTATGCTCTCAGAGTTTAATATTTGTAGTGATGAGATTTTAAGATTTAACAACCGTATATGTGTGCCTAAGGATAATGGGTTGAGAAAGCTAATCTTGACAGAAGCACATTCCACTAAGTACACATTACACCCAGGAAGCACGAAGATGTATCACAATCTTCGCAAGGTGTATTGGTGGACTGGCATGAAGAGAGACATAGCTGAGTTTGTAGCAAAATGTCTAACGTGCCAACAGGTTAAGGTAGAGCATCAGAGACCGGCAGGATTGTTACATCCTCTACATACACCTATGGTGAAATGGGAGCACATTACGATAGACTTCATTATGGGATTGCCCAAGACCAAGAAGAACCATGACGGTGTTTGGGTAATTGTGGATCGGTTAACCAAGTCAGCTCACTTCCTACCTATGAAGTCTACGGATACACTTAGTGCTTTGGTAGACTTATATGTGAGAAAAGTCATTAGACTACACAATGTTCCAATGAGCATCACATCGGATAGAGATTCCAAGTTTACCTCTCACTTTTGGGAGCATTTTCAGGAAGCCATGGGATCTCAGCTGAATTTTAGCACAACTTTTCATCCACAGACTGATGGGCAGTCCGAGCGCACTATTCAGACGCTCGAGGATATGTTGAGAGCTAATGCTTTGGATTTTAAAGGCTCATGGGACGACCATCTTCCATTGGCTGAGTTTGCTTATAACAAAAGCTATCATGCAAGCATCGGGATGGCACCATATGAGGCCCTATATGGTAGAAGGTATCGATCACCGATTGGGTGGGAAGAAGTGGGCGAGCGTAAGTTATTAACTCCAGACTTAGTCGAGCAAGCCTCTGAGGATGTTAAGCTGATTTGTCAAAGGCTTAAGACAACTCAGAGTCAATAAAAGAGTTATGGGGATGCTCGACGGAGGCCACTTGAGTCTTTGGTTGGAGACTATGTATTCTTGAAAGTTTCTCCATCCAAAGGGATCATGAGATTTGGCCGATGAGGTAAGTTGAGTCCTCACTACATTGGACCATTTGAGATCTTAGATCGTGTTGGAGATATGGCCTATAGGTTGGCACTACCTTCGGAGTTATCGGGAGTACACAATGTCTTTCACGTGTCGATGCTTCGAAAGTACAATCCGGATCCATCTCATGTCATTGAATATGAACCCTTGGAGATTTGGGAAGACATGAGTTATGAGGAGAAACCGACTCGGATTTTGGATAGGAAAGATAAGGGGCTAAGGTCTAAGATGATTCCATTGGTTAAAGTTCTTTGGCAACACCATACTACGGAAGAAGCTACTTGGGAGCTAGAGAACTTGATGAGAGAGAAGTATCCGGAATTGTTTAAGACATAACCTTACTTGAATTTGGATGACCAAATTCTCTAAAGTGGGGAGAATGTTAAATCCCCAAATTTATTTAATTTTCCCATACTTGTACAGTTTTCCAACATGGATTAATGGAATAAATATGAAATTCTGATGTATGAATGATGTATGGAACATGTAAGAAATAAAGAAAATTGAAAGTCCATTAATCAAGAAATAAAATCAGATATGTGGCTGAGATAATAAAGAGAAGAAGAGGATTTAATGGGTCAAAGGGTCAAGAAGTCAAAGGGTCAATGGCATGGCTGAGATGAATGGGATTAGAATGCATTTAATGCATTAAATGAAGCCTAATGACTCATCATCATCTTCTCCCATACGACAGCATCACCCTTCCAGCCCTTCTCCCTCTCGTTGCTTCCATTTTTCCTCTAAGTGTCCAAGTTTCTCACCTTGACAAACCACTATCTCAAGCCATCGATTCGTTAAGTTCCTTAAACGAAAAACGATCCTTATCGATAGCTTAAGCTATGCCTTTAATATGAAAGGCTAGATCCAAGTGAATAAGGAGATCTAGAAATCTTGAAAGTTGGTGAATAGCAAAGGTAAAAGAGTTAGAAGGTTTTAGTTGATTTTATGGATGGTTTAGAGTTGGTAGAGTATGTGTATTAAAGTTTAATTGTTATGATGTTTACATCTTGAAGAAGTGAAGAAAAAGGACAAGTGTTGGTGCAACCAACTTGGGGATTTATTTGCTATTTGAGGTAAGGAATTTATGTAACGGACGTAGGGAGACTATGTCCGCATGTTTTTAATGAATTTGAACTCCTTTAGGAAGAAGTACAGCTGATTTAATTGCAGAAAAAGGGTACCATTTGGGTCCTACTCCTAGTACCAATAAGGCTAGGAACAGTCGACTGCCTTAAGTAGCAGCCGACTGCCTAGAGACAACCGAAGCGGAGATTTTCGAAAACCGAGATAAACCAGTCGACTGCTATGTAAGCCAGTCGACTGCCATTTTCCCAGAAACCATTATGTTTCAAACCAGTCGACTGCTATATGGGACAGTCGACTGCTTTTATTTGAAAAGCATTCTGTTTCAAAACCAGCCGACTGCCAAGGGGGCCAGTCGACTGCTATTTGTCCTGAAACATTCTGTTTCAAAACCAGCCGACTGCTATTTCTCGGGAAACATTCTGTTTCAAAACTGGTCGACTGCCCTATTTGTATTTTGAAAAATAAAATAATTGAATTTCAAAGAGGAGAAGAAATTCAGTAAGGCAAAACGGGGTGTAGCAGCCAACTGCTATAAAGACCAGTCGACTGCCTATTTGAAAGAAAGGTTTTGAGAACCTATTTTTAAGAAAAGATATTTGTACTTGTTTAAAACCTATATGAATAAGGTTTTGGAGACTATGAATCTCTCGAAAGAGCATGCACATTATTTGCTACTTGTACTTGCCTGAGGAGCTCTAGTCCAGCCTTCAAACCCGCAGTGAGGCACCTGACTAGTGAAACTGTGGGCTATAGACAATGGCCATGAGTCTCTTACTTGTTTCGGCTTTGGAGAGGATCCCTGGCCCATACGTGGGTACGCCATTTATTTGATATCTCTCAGGATTATCCCTATCGGGATATATTTGCGGTATCCTCATGGGATCCCTCTATTGGGTTATCCCTCACGGGATATATTTGCTGTATCCATTATCTCTCTGGATTATTCCTACGAGATATATTTGCGGTATCCATGATGAGAATTACTTGGAGCATGATTCTATTGGATATTAATTGTCTCCCATCTATTTGAAAGCAGTTGATATTATTTGTATTTAAATATTTGATTTCATGTGAGTTGATATCCGTGAAAATATTTGAAAGCATGAATTACTAGTATTTGATGTTTGCGAAAGATTTATATGGTATATGCTTTATAATGATTTTACATGACATTATAGAGCCAAGCAGGAAAACTGCATATAGTGATATAGTACCCTCTTTTACATAAGTTTTTTACTGAGCGTAAACTCACTCCTTTACGACCATTTTTCATACAGATTATTTAAATTAAATCCAGCCTTGGGTAGAGGAGCATTTTTGGGATTTTGAGATACCTTTGGGGCACGCTTCCTACCTATCCCTTGAAGGTATATTTAGATGGTCATTACTTCGGCTAATGTACACTACAGTATCACAGTTGTGTATATTTGGGGAATTAGATTGTGTAAATATTTGAGATCCTGATGTATATGACACATGTTTATAAATGAAAAATTTTATGCATGTGAATTTCGATACTGTCCTCTGATAATAATGCCTAAAGCATAAGAGTAAGGAAGATTGACATCGGATAAACTAGTCTATTTACTTGTTATTTGAAGAAAAGTTACTTGTTATTTGGTTAGTGATGAGAGCGTCGTAGAAACTAATACAGTTTTAATTTGATGATCCGTATTGAAACTAAATATGATAAGCACGTATATGTTTGGATTATGTTCAGAAGTCAATTGTTTATGTTTCGGCTCAAATGAAATGCTTTCTGATGCATTGCATAAGCATGATTTGATTTCTAAATCGAATAAGTTACGATATTCGAACTTTAATAAATATTTTAGAAAACTTGCATATAGAAATTTGGTATTTGTCTCTTATATATTTCTTTTTGGGCTTTATAAGCTCACCCCCCCTCTCCACCTTCCAGATAACTTGTAGTAAGAGTTTGTATGAGGGGTTCTACACTTCCTTCGACGTTTTTGCCTTCCCTTGAAGGTATGAGATGTGCAGTATTCTCTTTTATACTCAGACTTGTAATTTCAGTACTTTTATAGTATGGGGATGTAATTAAAGGAAGTATATGATATATTTATGGTTTATAACAATGCATACAACTTGGGTAGAGATATATTTAGTCAAGTAGAATGATTCAAAATTGTAAATGCATGCTTAGTGAGAGAATTTGACTGGGACCTAAGGTAATTAAAGGATATTGACTTAGCTAATATAAAGTTAGCTGAAGAATTGATTTGTGACACTACATATAGCCTAACCAAGTAAGTGAAAAAGGAAAAATTCGATTCGTATTTTTGGTATAAAGGGTCGTTACATAAGGGGCCACCGAAGGGTGTTGTTTGTAGTGTTTAATCAGGGTGTTTAATTAGGGGCTAAAGGTTGAGATTAAGAAGTTCTTAGGACCTTGGATGCTAGTTCGAACAATGGCTATAAGGAGAATTTTTGGAGGTTGAACCGACACTTGAAATGTTGACTAGATGGAAGAGATTTGGGCATCGAAATAGGGGAGACAGTGAAGTGGAGATACTGAGTGTTCATTGCTAAAATGGAGATGATTTTGGGGTTGAAAAATACATCGTTAGAGGGCCCTGGGTGGTGTTCAAAGGCATGGTTAAAAAGATAGTGTTTTGGGAGTCCTTAATTGGGTTTTCGGACCTGATATGGAGGCTAAAAAAAAATACTAAAGTAGAGCTGGAATTTGGCTTTTAGGCGCTGAAAATAAAAGCTAGTTGTGATTGTGTGGGCTGAGTTTTAGGGATGAAATGGTGTTGGTAGAAGGCTGGAGCAAGGGCATGTGGGGTTGGAAGCTAGATTCATTTAGGCTAAAATGTAACTGAACAGGGGTCTCCTTTGGGAGCTGGAACAGACTAAATAGGTTGAGTTAGGGTGGTTCTTGGGTGCCAATCAAAGGAAAAATGTTGGGGAATTAGAGACTGGTTTAGGCACTACTTAAAGGCTGGAAAAGAATAAAGCTAAGATAAGTGAAAACATGGTTGATTTAAGGCTAAACTAGAGATGTTTTAAGGCCTAAAACAGGGTAGGAGTTGGCTGTTATAAGGCTGAAATCTGAGCTATAACAGGGCAGTTTAAAGGGGAAACCAAGGCTGGATAAGGCAGTGACATTTAGCAACCCTTACACCAAAAGGGGTAAGGCCATTCTCTCACTTTAGAATTTATATACTTGACTAGAGAATTTATGCTAAAGATATGCATACATATATAGGACTGTTGAAACAGATAAAGTGGTTGTCGATTTGATGAGATATGTGGCAAACGTTCCTAAGCTAACAAGGAATATATGCTTGGTTAAGAGGTTTGCAAAGGTAAGGAAAGTATTGTGGTATCGGGTTTAAATTTTGAGTGATTATGTGGTACTAATGAAATGATGAAAATAGGTAAAGGATTTTAATGGATTGTTCATGATGCGGAATCATGCTATTTGTAATAACCCCAAATTCTGACTTAATAAATATAAATCAATATATTGAATTGGAGTAAAAGGATTTTTATGGAATTTTTAGAAGAATTAAGAGAATTATAAAGTAGTAAACTAAATTGAAATGTCATGAGGAAATTAAGAAATTAAATTTTTGTGTACATGACAAGAATCTATGCTACTAAATAGTAGGATTATCAATAAAATTAATACATACATATATCATATGTATGTATATAAATTTAATATAAGGGAAATATATGTGTACATATAAAAGAATAATAATGAGTGTATATCTATATAAATCAAGTGTATATATATGTATATATATGTATATGTATTTAAATATATGTGTAGTGAATATATATTATATACTTTAAAAAATATATATTATGTATATTAAAAATGTAATTATAAGATAAAACTAAATAATAGTAACAAAAATGAATTAAAAAAAAAAGGCTAGTGGAGTTTGGTGGGAACTTTCCCATCAAACCCAGTGAGTGGTCTGCCAAAGCAGACCACTATTAATTTGTTTGCTTAAAACAAAGCCAACTAATAAGAAAAGAAAAGAGATGAGAGAAAGATTGGAGCTTGGCTGGCCAAAAGGTGTCGATCGCAGCTGTTGAAGCAGGGAGACAATGGCATTTCAGTGGAGTTTAAGAGGCTGATTCAGGATCTCGATAGAGGAAAGGAGCAGGGCTCTTGGATGGCTATTTAGGCATCTAACGAAAGAGAGATTCGGGGCTAGGTGAGGTTAAGAGAAACAGGGGTAGGCTCTGCTATTTGAGGCCGACGATGGGGCTGAAGGGAGGTTGATGAGGTACAGTTTGTGTGGTTGAAACACAGCTAAGTGGCTACTGTTTCAGGGTGAAAACTGAGTGAAATGGTGGTTGTTTAAGGGGACTATTGAGCAAAAAAAAAAAGACTTTGGGTAGCAAACATGGGTGATTTTTAGGATTCAAGATGGGCTATTCAATGATGAAATAAGTGCTAAACTAAGGGAAAATGCAGAGGATTTGAAGTGGTTTTTATGGCTGAAATGGTGCAGGGAAAAGAGTTTGTATAGGGGTTGTTTTGACTGCTGTTTGGGCCAAAATAGTCAGCAGTAGTAGGGGAATTCAGGAGGCATTTGGGTGCTGGATTTTAAGGCTAGAAAGTGAATAAAAATGGGCATCGATTAAGGCTATACCGAAAGCATTGTTGGGTAGTGAAATATGGCCTAAACATGGGCTGTTTTGGTGTCTAAAATAGAGTCTTTTGGTGCACGATTAAGGGTGAACTAAGGGGGAGGAAAGTTTGGCGTGGAGGAACAGAAAATGTGGTATATAGGGTGCTAAAAAGGAGCTGAAATAGAAAAGAAAAAAAATAGAATAAATGCAAGGGAGTGAATTCAACTTGGAGGTTTCAAGGGCATTCTTAGAGAAGGATGATTTGAGAATTTTTCATATAATCAGCTTAAAGGAAGTTAGAAATTATAGAGGAAAGTCTTGACAAGGGTTCTAACTAGGGGCTCTTCTCGGCTGGATAGGGCAATGACTGTCGATAACCCTTAGAACAAAGGGGGCTATTGAAACACATAAAGTGGTTGTTGATTTTTTGAGATATGCAACAAACGTTTCTTAAGCTAAGAAGGATAAACACTCGATTAAGAGGTTTGCAAAGGTAAGGAAAGTATTGTGGTATTGGTTTAAAATTTGAGCGATTATATGGTACTAATGAAATAATGAAAATAGGTAAAGGATTATAATGGATTGTTCATGATGCGGAATCATGTTATTTCCTTTTATTAATTCTTAATGTAAGAATTATATACAATTATAATATTGGTGAGCATATGAATTATTTAGCTCAGAGCACAAATGTATGTATATATATATATATGTATATGCAGGGATTTGGTGATTAACAATATATTCTTGAATGTGTACATGAAAGTCATAATCTATACTATGGGAAAGATGATATGGTTATGGAAAATTATGGACTTAGGGATTAAAATATTTTGTAGTTGATAATATAATAATTGAGATATAAAAAGGGATTTACAAGAAAATAATTAGGTATAAATAATTAATATTCTTATCCACCTTAATGGTTGAATTATGATATTATTTATAAAGCTTAAGAAAGGAATCGAGGATGATATTTGAGACGCATGGTGGTTGTTATGGATATAGTGGTATTCCTGCGAATAATATTTATTTAGATTAATAATGCTTGGGTGAAATATCTATTGATATAAAATTGTGACGTGTATCGGTTGTAGAGTGAACACAAGGAAGTGGAAATATACCACGGGCTAAATGTGCAAGTGTGTTGGCACCAACACTTGTGTGGTACACATTAGGTAAGGAAATATATGTTAAATGCTTACTAGTCCTCTATGTTTATGTATGTGTAAGTTAATGTTATTTAACATTCATGGGTTTAAATGCATTTTGTTTGAATTTCAAAATATGTTGGATTGAGCTTAAAGTGGATAATGTTTGAGATTTGGATTTGTGTTGGAATTGGTTTATTAAATATATACTGCTTGATTGAGTTTTCTACAAGTATTTGGTTGCGGTTATGACACTAAGTAGTATTCTACCTATGCCGTCATAATGCTGAATTTTCGTTAGAAATTGTTTAAGTAAATTTCTTGGTATTAATTTAGATTTATAAAATGCCTTTAAAATCTCATGCATATTAAGCATCGTTACTTGCCATCGAGATAATGGTTTTAAAGCATGATTTCGTGCGATGAGATTTTCAAAACTATAAGTATTTAAAACGATTCATGCTTTCAGTACTCAACTCATATTGTAAATGCTATTGTTACACGAGTTTTGACTCATGAGACACATGATGCTGTATAATGCCTATGTGGCATTTAATTTGCCTGTGTGGCACTTTATGCCTGTATGGCACATTACTCCTGTGTGGCACTCTATGCTCGTGTGGCATTTGGTATGCCTGTGTGGCATTGAAGCGCCTACCTATATATACACATTTCAAATTCTTCCAGTGTGTTGATGGATATCTGTGTATATATATAAATTGTGAAATATCTTGGATGCTTTGTGATCTTCCAGGCGTCTAACAACTAGTCGTGACATATACTTCAGCTACTAGATGATCACTGGTGCTAGGATGATTCATGATCATGGATAGAGCCCTAGTACGAGACTGTGACTACTGCTAGCTACAATGGATGCTTTCGTAGAAAGCTTATTGGTTATATTTCCAAAGTACCCAGTTACGTTACCAAATCTCATAAATGGATGCCTGTCTCATGAAAATGTTTTTGAATGTATATCTCGATACTGTTACAAAAATGAATGAATGTATCATTTCTATCTCTATTGTATCTTGATTTTATAGATGCGTGAGCAGTAATATGTTTAGAAATTATTCGGTATAAGTGTCTTATATCTTATAAACAAAAGTATACTGACTTTGCACTACTTTTGATAAACCACATAGAAACATGAGTTTTATGCATTCGTTCACGCATAAACATGCATTAAACATAGTAGGAGCCTAGCATCACTTAGCGTATATTTTCTTATTGGGCTTTAGCTCACCCCTCTTCTTCCACCTCACAGGTTACTTCAGATAGGCTCGAGTGCAAGAGTGCTGCACTAAGAGCTCGACTTACATGTTGCTAAGTTGTTGCTTTTTATATTGAGATATAACCTTTCATTTTTTTTGTTTATATCCTAAATGATAAGATTCTTTTCGGTAGTGTACATGGATCGAGATGTAAGTACTAGGATTGTATCAAGAATTATATATAATTGCACCTTGTAAATAATAGTATCTTGATAGTATATCTTGATGAAAATATGATACTCTAGATGGTTTCTTGAGATGATTATTATGCCACAGGTTGGATTATTATTGTGTTAGAGAGTGTGGTTGGACAATAAATATGTAACGACCCTTTATACCGAAATTATGAACCAAAATATTCCTTTTTCCGCTTACCTTGTTGGACTGTACGTAATGACTCAAATTCTACTCTTAAGCTAAATTTATATTATCTAAATAAATATCCTTCAATACCTAGTCCTAGTTCAAATATTCTAAGTAAGGATGCATTCACCATTCCCAATCATTTCACTTAACAAAATATATAACTATTAAAGATGCACGCATCGTCATAAAACATAGATGTCTCATATACTTCCTTTAGCTACATCCCCATATTCTAAAAGTACTGAAAATGCAAGTCTGAATATAAATCGAGCAACTGTACATTATATACCTCCGAAGGTGGTACAAAAACCTAGAAGGACATAAAAGCACCCTACGTACACGCTCCTACTGCAGGTAATTTGGAAGGTGAAGAAGGAGATGAGCTTATAATGCCCAATAAGAAATATATATAAGAGACAAATACTAAATTTCTATATGCAAGCTTCTAAAACATTTATTAAGGCTCAAAATCGAAATTTATACATTTCAAAAACCAAACCATGCTTATGCAGCGCATCAGAAAATAATTCATTCAAAACTATAAATAAGCAATAAAATTCAAAACATAAATCCTAACTTAAACACTCAGAATTTGTATACAGCATAAGTACAAAAAAACATATATATATTAAGCTGAAGACATATTAACGACTAAGCAATAATCATGCAATTCAAATATTCCCGTGAGAGAAAATGCAAGTCAATTGAAATATGGCCATAGTCCAGAGGGGGGTCCACAGTGAGCACGATCAAGTGGCAACTGGGCTTGCTGTGGATTGGATCAAGGTCACACAGCCTAGAAATACTACTGTAGACTGGATAAAGGTCACATAGTAGTCCAAAACAATACCTACTACAGACTGGATCAAGGTCACACAGTAGTCTAAAACAATACTGTAGTGACTATTAGTCATGTCCCAAAACATTTTCATATATATATATATTTACTAAAAATACAAAACTTTGGTAATTTCTATGAAAATGGGTGTTTCAGATAAAATTTCCATAAGTATTCAAAATCATGCTATTTCATATTCTTTTTCAAAACAAAACTTGCTAGAGAATTGTTATTTTCAAATCGTTTTCTTAACTTCGGCTCATTTCGCAAACCAATATTTTTACAAAAATCCAGCAGCATAACGGTTTAATTTTCTTAAAACCCTTTGCAAGGAAAATACAGTTTATAAAACACAAGGCAGTTGATTTTAAAAATTTATTTAGTATCTCCTTCGTTCCGATATATATCTCTTACCTTAATGTGTAGCACAAGTGTTGATATTGCACCCTTGGACTTCTTAAATTTTTACTACTCTTGATTTCACTGTCTTTGGTCTTTAATATTTTAAGAGTTTAATGTCCTCTACTTGTATCATTTCCTCTTACATTAAAGCATAAAAATAATAGAATTTATATTATTGATTTATTTTAAGTAAGTTTACATTTTTGGATCACCTTAAAGAAGTGTATATTTCTAAAGTTTCCTTTAAGTGCATTACTTGCAAAATCTCCCTTGGCTTCCAAAGGCTCCTTTACTGTAAGATCCGATTCTACACTACTGTAGACTTTAAATTCATAAAATTGAAAATGAAAATTAAATAAATAATGAATATTGATTTCCATTTGGGTGAAAAGCTCCTTAATTTGAGATATGAACGGAGCAATTTATATGAAATACTCGACGGGGGAGTACTGTAATGGGATGGCTTGCAACTGGGCGAGCAAGAGGATAATCGCCAACGGTCGATGGGAGAGTTGATGATGGCGAGTTGATTGAATTTCTTTTTGGCGAATAGGTGAGATCGCCAACGTTGGCGTCAATCAGATCAAGGTTCACGAGTTGAGCCATACACGGTGATCGTCCGAATGGGGTGAGGACTTGTGATCACCCAAATGGATTGAGTGAGTGAGTTATATAATAGCAAAGTGGCGAGTAGAGCAATATCAAGTGATCGCCAACAATGTAGTAATGGTTGTGATCGCCAAACCTGTATATGATCGCCAGGAAGGGGGAAATTCTTGTAATTGCCAAATCTTAAGTTGGCAAGCTTGAAGGTTGGCGAACTGAAATAGATATTGGCGAGCTGAAGACTTTTGATGAAGGGGCGAACTGGAATGACACTTGTGGACAAAGTGAAAATAGATTTAAACCCATTTGGCAGCCAAAACTGACTTGTAAGTCATACGGTTGAAGACAATTAACGGAGAAGATGTTGAAGTCAGTAAGGAACTTATCCTTATTGGTTGAGGAACAAAAACAAAGTCAATAGCAGAAGAAAAGGCGTGTGGAAGGGAGACTTTCACGCCATTGTAAGTGCAGTTTTTCTTCATGCATTAAATGCATGAAAGACGTGAAATAAATTAAGGAAATGAGATAAGGCTAAGTGATGAGTTCTGATTGGATAGCATGGCTATAAAAGAATAAACAATTGAGGATAACAAAGTTAGCCAACTCCAGCTACTTCACGAAAACCATTCTACTGCAAGTTATGCTCTGTTTCTTCCATTTCTCTGCCATGTTTGATCTACTAAACTTCAACCTTAAGTTAGCTAAACACATAAACCTGCTTACAAAACCATTCCTCCATCGTTGATGAGCTAAAGGAATAAGCAAAGTGAGGCTAACAGGAGCCAGGAAGAATTCTGTTTTGGAAGTGCAGTTGATTAAGGTGAGATTTAATGGTTCTTGAGATTTAATGATATATTTCTATGATTTCAAGTATGAGAAGCATGAGAATAGTCTTGCTTTTGATTTATTCTTGAAAGAAATAGAATAAATTCATATCTTGAAGTAGAATGATGGGAAAAATACTGGAAAAGTGATGAGTATGGCGACTATGGTGATCGCCCATGTTGAATATTTGTAATCGCCAATGAGGCGAGTAGGAAATATGAACTCGCCAAAATGAAAATACTTGTCCAAGTGGGCAAGGTCGCCCAATGCTAGTTCATGGGAGAGCCCATCCCTGAGTAGAAAGCCGTTTGGCGAACTCACATGCATAAGAAATTGGGCGAGTAGAATTGTGGGCGAACTTTCACATTTAAGCCAATGTTGGTCTGGTGAGTTGAATGTTGGGCGAGCTCCAAATATATTAATGGCGAGAAATGGCGGGTGAGCTTCCACTAGTAAGCCATTTAATGAATGGCGACCTCGATAGGGCGAGCTAGTATGTCTCTTGTGGGCGAGCTTTTGGGAGCTCTGTTGGGCGAGTAAGTAGAATATCTGTTGGGCGAGTTGATTTATTTCTAAGTGGCGGGCGAATACTATTTCCCGCACTGATGATTGACCATGTGCGAGCCAAATGGGCGAACTGACCATGGCGAATAGGTTTCACATTTCCAAAGTTTCTTAATTTAAAAATAAACTAATTTTAATATCTTTGAAAATACAAAATATAAACCCTTTTGGGCAAATTGACTAATGGGCGAGCCACTGAGGGCGAGCCAGTTTTGCTTGTTATTTTAAAAGTAAGGTTGGCGGGCGAACATCGCACTGGGCAAGCTGCCATGGGCGAGCCATGTTAGGCGAGCTGACCATGGGCGAGTAGGTTTTAAACGTTGAGATTTTGGAATGTTTTCAAGGTGTTTTGTAAACAGAAAGCCTAAACCTTTTTGGAAATCAAATCATTTTGAGAAAATTATAATATGGGTGAGATAATTCCACAAAGGTTTTCATGAGATATAAAAGTGATTTTTGAGACTTTAGGCCCCGAGTTCATGCATTACTACTGAGTGACCCGCCTGGGGCGGTGGCTTGGTCGATGGACCAACGAGTGCACCTTAGGGCGTCACAAGGCTGATGAACCCTCCAAGTCATCAGCGGTCTCGAGGTCACTTGGCAAGTGGACCCGAGGACCACCTAGAGATTGTGGCCATAGATCTATTGTATCCCTTTTTGGGATGATTATTCCGTTCTCGCAAGGGGGAGGGGGAACGATGATAACATGACTTATTTATAGGGTGATGCCTAGTCTCAACTTGTTGATTTCTGTTTACTAAGAGGATTTGTTAAATCCTATTTATTGTTTACTACATTTTAAAGTAAATTGATTAGCCAGTGATTTGAATGATGTTCTGAGAGTACTGTTTACTATATCCACTGTTTTCCTACTTGATATGATGTTAGGAAAAACAAATACTTTGTGGTATATAGTTTTGGTTTTATAAAGCAGCATATGTTTCCTTTACTGAGCGTATGAATCGCTCACCCCTTTGTTTTAACTCCACAGATAAAAGACACGGAGTTTGAGAGAATTAGCTCCCATATGGATAGCTACATATAAAGCGCGGGGGCAACTTATGTTAATATGACAGGTACAGTCACTTCTCTTTTACA
Source organism: Heritiera littoralis (assembly GCA_031772115.1). Lineage (NCBI taxonomy): Eukaryota > Viridiplantae > Streptophyta > Magnoliopsida > Malvales > Malvaceae > Heritiera > Heritiera littoralis. Next base: position 2,937,819 of record JAPDPK010000066.1, on the reverse strand, counting down.
TTTCAGACATATGTGTACAGTACTACTTTAGTGAAATAAAGACAATAGGGGATGTCAGATGTAAGGAATAATGAAAAAAATTTCATATTCCGCACTTGATAAATAAATGTTATTGGCATCGCAGATAGCCCAACCGGTAAAATTGTATGGAAATACGTGAAAAATGTGGTAACGGGCTGTTACAGATTTAATGGTATCAGAGCTTGGGTTGGTCTGATGTCTGTTGATGCCTTTAGCATGGGAAGTGTTGAGAAAGGTTAACATCCCCTGTAGTACTATATAGTCTGAATGTATAGAGGAGTCAAGTGACTGTAAATTGAGTTAAATGTTTCAATGAGGTGAAAGTTGATGAATTATAGGTTACAGATAGAGATAGTAATCCGAAAATTTTGCTTGAGATAGGCGATCTTATCATCATAATGTCAGATCTATTCGGTAAGGTATAGTGAGGAACTCGGTGAGGGCCCCACCAAGACTTCTCTGTCCATATCGAACTAAGATCCTGAAATGATGATTTTGAGATGAAAAGGGATAATATTAGTATATAAGCCCTAAGATCGCGTGTTTGGAGGTATATCGAAGAGGGGGAATTAAAGGGGAAGTTATGAACATACCCCTATATTGAAATATTTTATCTAAGTGATGAATGACTAAATTGAATTAAAGTAGTAATTGATGGTGTAAAGGATGATCCCTACTGTGGACCCCACTGATATATTGATGAGTAAGATGACCCTGAGTATATGCTATGAGAGGTCGCGAGATAGTCAGCCCTGTTGTGGATTTTAGGGTCTGAATTAAAGTGAAAATATGGATTATATTGATGAGAGATTATTGAATATTATGAAAAGTGAACTGTGTGAGAAATGATGTAAAATCGATGATGTTAGTATTGGTTCTAGACACTCCTTATTTTAGGAGAATAAATATTAGAAGTAACTTGACAATTAAGGAAGTCAAGTGTTCAAGTCACTGCGGATGCGAAAGAAAACCTTGAGATGGGCGAGCTCGAGCACGGTTGGAAGGACCGGGTGTCGAGGTGATTGCCAAAGAGGACAGTATGGATAAGTGGCGCCGTCACAGCAATCGTTGTCGATGAGCCTAAAAAGGGGTTGCCATGGCCGGTTGGGCTGGTTCGTTACGATATCCATAGAACCGAAATATTGTGAAACACTTGTAAAGTGACTTGAAAATTTATATATGTGTTTGGAGGATACATAGTGATTTGGTTAGATGTAAATAACGAGACATCCAAGATGATATGAGTTTGTGAATTTGAAATTACATGATGATGTTTTAAGTAAGCTTCTGGAGTAACGTGGATTCGAGAGATTGTGGACTCGATTCACAATATGGAATTTGTTTGAAAGCTCTTACCAGTGAATCAGAAGAGCTTGAGAAATTACTCAAGAGATTGATGAGTAGAGAACTAAACTGTTTTGATAGAACTGGTGAAAATGAAAATTATATCATTTTGAAAAAAAAAAAATAACGGGATTGTGCTCTCTACAGTTGCTTCTAGGTTCCGGAACAAGTATGGTATTCTAAAATACCTATCTTACTCTATCTAGATCCCTAGCCGACTGTAGTATCTTTCCTATATGTGTGCCTAGAGCCAACTAGGATGATTTTAAAGAGAATAAATATGTATATTGATATAAGCAATATCGTTAAATAACGTCACAAACTTCTAGGAATAGAAAACCTTATTGTTAAGTCAGTGAACATGAGTTCTAATTGAACTATATACAGTAGAGACGTGAGGTCTCGAACGATTAAGTGGACATTGAAGTTGTCTGAGTAAAGGATCTCACTACATAAGTGAGATTAAATTGTGGTTATTGGGGTATAAAATTTATGAGGTACCCATATGGCATAAATGATTTGTTGAGGATTTTGTGGAATTTGTTACCTTACTGATGTGATATATACTTATGAGAAAGTGGAAGTGAATGGGTATGTATGAATATAGTATTCGAAATGGTTATGAGATAGTAACAGTAAAGTACTATATTAGGTGGAAAAAATGACAGTGGTAATAAATGATATAGAATGGAAATATCTTTAGAGACAAGTCATATGATGACTAGGGGACACGAGTTATGAGATAGTTCCCAAGTATAAAAATAAATGTAATTTCCTCTGATCATTATGTAGTTATGGCTAGAATTAATGACAAGCCAGAATTAAAAAGATGAAATTGTCATACTCAGAGGAGCAGATACAAGAAGTACTGCTAATCCTGAAAAAGGATATACATACGTGTATATATGTACATATTGGGAATGTGAAATTGTATAAATAAAGTGGTGATGAAAATCTGAAAGATAATAAATTTAAATTTCAGAAATTGAGGTGAGGAAATTATACTCTTAAATATATTCTCCAAGTAGTGACATTGCATGTACTAGGAGAATAAGAGATAAAACGATAACTCGATATGAAAAGAAGTTTTCAAGGTAAATGATTACCTAAGACGTAATCGATGGTTAGTATTAATATCTGCAAAAGAATGGCAGTCATAATCTAACCATGAGATAATGGTTGTGGAATGGTAGAGAATCCGAAAGAGCCATGAGGTTATAGAAGTGATTAGGGATTGTGTAATCGAGTTAATTCACTTCATCATCATGTTTCGGGATGCCCTGAATGCCTTAGTCTATATATATAAGTGAAACAGTGAGAACGTATGTGAAGTTCCAGTAAGTGAGTACGGGTGATAAGGATTCCTGAATTGCCACATGCTTTGAGAGAATAGCAAGAGGCTTTGGGATTCCAAAATTTTGCTGTTAGCACCGCCTTTGATTGATATAGATATCTGAGAGCATTGTGTGGACGCTCCGGGATATATTGAGAGCGAGTGCGTTGTATTTGAGAGACTACTGGGATAATTACATACGATTGATTAAGATTATCTAATGGATAGTCATCAAATTATTATCAACCAAGCACTGAATGAGATGATAAGTGATAAATAGTATAAATGAGTTACTGTGTCCAGGAAGTGAAAAATTTGCTAACTCCCAAGGACGATAAAAGATTTCAAGGAGTGTAAATTGGTTTTGAGAGAAGAAGCCCGAGATTCTTCAGGACCTTGAGCAAAATCCGGGATGGGCGACCCATGAGTGGGGCGATCGCTCAATACCGGATAACATGTTGAAAGATGTGGGTGAACTAGGTGGTTGCCCACTCACTTGAAAGAGTAATCCTAGAGCGCAGGAGAGCGCCAAAGGGATGATTATTGATGGCCTGAAGAGACAGGCACTACTCTTAGACACAATGAGGAGTATAAAGAGATATTCACGGTCTCATTGTAGAGACGAGATTTGCTAGAAGTGAAAATGTGATAAGGAAGAAAAATACCTATATTGGTGGTACTTCCTATACTAAGTGAAAAAAATTGTAAAGAGTATAATGCTATCGGGATAATTATGGATATATAGACTGTGTCTGCTTATTCCTTGATTACGGAATTTATTGAGTTAATTAATGCCTTGGCCAAGTTATATGTCAGGGAAATGGTGAGGTTTTACAGTATTCCAGTGAGTATTACATTTGATAAGGAGTCCCGCTTCGTATCTTAATGTTGAGAGAGATTTTAGGAAGCTATGGGATCCCGATTGAGTTTTGCACCGTAGTTCATCCGCAGACTGAGGGACAGTCCGAGCGTATAATATGGACGCTCGAGGATATGGTGTGAGCATGTGCAGTTGATTTTATAGGCTTTTGGGATAATCCTCTACCCTGGCAGAGTTTTTTTGATAATGGCCAAAGGAGAGTATAGGCATAGCACTTGAAAGGGTTTATTAAGCAGACGATATAATCCATGATAGCATGAGAAAATGGGAGACCGAGAATTATTTTCGACTTGGTCGAACAGACTTCTTAAGATATACAAGAGATTATGTATATTACGGTCTCACCATTGGGGTGCATAATGAGAGGGAAATTGAGTTCTCGACACATTAGATCTTTAGAGATCTTAGATCGTGTAAAAGATGTGCACTACCGCCCGAGTTGTCAGGAGTGCATAACGTATTTCATGTCTCAATGATGAGAAAGTACTATCCATATCCTTCTCACGTGATTCGATATGAGTCCTAGAGATTAGAGAGGACATGAGTTACGTTGAGAACTCGGTACGGATTTTGGATAGGAAGACTAAAGTATTGTGATAAAGTGTAGTGATAAAATGTTGCAATCTAAGATTATTCTTATGGCTAAAGTGCTCTGGCAGTAAAATACTAAAAATAAGGCTACATGGGAATTTGGAAGCCTTATGTAAGGAGTCTACAGAGCTTTCACACTGATAGGTCAGGTTGAAATTTGGAGGACCAAATTTCTTAAGGTGGGGAGAAAATGTAAGACCCGATTCTACATTACTGTAGACTCTAAATTCATAAAATTGAAAATGGAAATTAAATAAATAATGAATATTGATTTCCATTTGGGTGAAAAGCTCCTTAATTTGAGATATGAACGGAGCAATTTATGTGAAATACTCGACGGGCGAGTACTATAATGGGATGGCTTGCAACTGGGCAAGCAAGAGGATAATCGCCAACGGTCAATGGGAGAGTTGATGATGGCGAGTTGATTGAATTTCTTTTTGGCGAATAGGTGAGATCGCCAACGTTGGCGTCAATCAAATCAAGGTTGGCGAGTTGAGCCATACACGGTGATCGCCCGAATGGGGTGAGGACTTGTGATCGCCCAAATGGATTGAGTGAGTGAGTTATATAATAGCAAAGTGGCGAGTAGAGCAATATCAAGTGATCGCCAACAATGTAGCAATGGCTGTGATCGCCAAACCTGTATGTGATCGCCAGGAAGGGGGAAATTCTCGTAATTGCCAAATCTTAAGTTGGCAAGCTTGAAGGTTGGCGAACTGAAATAGATATTGGCGAGCTGAAGACTTTTGACGAAGGGGCGAACTGGAATGACACTTGTGGACAAAGTGAAAATAGATTTAAACCCATTTGGCAGCCAAAATTGACTTGTAAGTCATACGGTTGAAGACAATTAATGGAGAAGATGTTGAAGTCAGTAAGGAACTTATCCTTATTGGTTGAGGAACAAAAACAAAGTCAATAGCAGAAGAAAAGGCGTGTGGAAGGGAGACTTTCACGCCATTGTAAGTGCAGTTTTTCTTCATGCATTAAATGCATGAAAGACGTGAAATAAATTAAGGAAATGAGATAAGGCCAAGTGATGAGTTCTGATTGGATAGCATGGCTATAAAAGAAGAAACAATTGAGGATAACAAAGTTAGCCAACTCCAGCTTCTTCACGAAAACCATTCTACTGCAAGTTATGCTCTGTTTCTTCCATTTCTCTGCCATGTTTGATCTACTAAACTTCAACCTTAAGTTAGCTAAACACATAAACCTGCTTACAAAACCATTCCTCCATCGTTGATGAGCTAAAGGAATAAGCAAAGTGAGACTAACAGGAGACAGGAAGAATTCTGTTTTGGAAGTGCAGTTGATTAAGGTGAGATTTAATGGTTCTTGAGATTTAATGATATATTTCTATGATTTCAAGTATGAGAAGCATGAGAATAGTCTTGCTTTTGATTTATTCTTGATAGAAATAGAATAAATTCATATCTTAAAGTAGAATGATGGGAAAAATACTGGAAAAGTGATGAGTATGGCGACTATGGTGATCGCCCATGTTGAATATTTGTAATCGCCAATAAGGCGAGTAGGAAATATGAACTCGCCAAAATGAAAATACTTGTCCAAGTGGGCAAGGTCGCCTAATGCTAGTTCATGGGAGAGCCCATCCCTGATTAGAAAGCCGTTTGGCGAACTCACATGCATAAGAAATTGGGCAAGTAGAATTGTGGGCGAACTCCCACATTTAAGCCAATGTTGGTCTGGCGAGTTGAATGTTGGGCGAGCTCCAAATATATTAATGGCGAGAAATAGCGGGCGAGCTTCCACTAGTAAGCCATTTGATGAATGACGACCTCGATAGGGCGAGCTAGTATGTCTCTTATGGGCGAGCTTTTGGGAGCTCTGTTGGGCGAGTAAGTAGAATATCTGTTGGGCGAGCTGGTTTATTTCTATCAAGTCTCGCCCAAGTGATGGAAAGTTATTTAAAGAAAAATATTAATAGTTTTAATAAATTATTTTGCAGCCGGGAATTGGAAATGGCTATTGGTGAGTAGGAAGCAAGGCAAAACAAGGTTTCGTTGGACCAGGTAAGGGAGATGTGTGTGAAGTGAATGCATGTCCTGTGGAGTTAAGTTTTAGGAAAATATTGTGAAATTTGTTTTGGTTTATGACATGCATTGTTTGAGAAATCTATTTGATATTGGGCGAGCTACTAAGCCGACCCTTGTGATATTTCTGGGCGAAATGGTATTGGTGGGCGAGCCAAGCTTTTATAATTTTTGGGCGAAGAACCCTTTTTTGACATCTTGGGCGAGTAACCCTGCTTTAAATAAAAGGCGGGTGAGCCATGTTGGGCGAACCCCTTGATATTCTTTTGGGCGAGCCGCTAAGGGCGAGCTAGGTTGCTTTGTTTTGAAAAGCTAAGTGGCGGGCGAATACTATTTCCCGCACTGATGATTGACCATGGGCGAGCCAAATGGGCGAACTGACCATGGCGAACAGGTTTCACGTTTCCAAAGTTTCTTAATTTAAAAATAAACTAATTTTAATATATTTGAAAATACAAAATATAAACCCTTTTGGGCGAATTGACTAATGGGCGAGCCACTGAGGGCGAGTCAGTTTTGCTTGTTATTTTAAAAGTAAGGTTGGCGGGCGAACACAAATTCACTGCACTGGGCGAGCTGCCATGGGCGAGCCATGTTGGGAGAGCTGACCATGGGCGAGCAGGTTTTAAACGTTGAGGTTTTGGAATGTTTTCAAGGTGTTTTGTAAACAGAAAGCCTAAACCTTTTTGGAAATCAAATCATTTTGAGAAAATGATAATATGGGTGAGATAATTCCACAAAGGTTTTCATGAGATATAAAAGTGATTTTTGAGACTTTAGGCACCGAGTTCATGCATTACTACTGAGTGACCCGCCTGGGGCGGTAGCTCGGTCGATGGACCAACGAGTGCTCCTCAGGGCATCATAGGGCTGATGGACCCGCCAAGTCATCATTGGTCTCGAGGTCACTTGGCAAGTGGACCCGAGGACCACCTAGAGATTGTGGCCATAGATCTATTATATCCCTTTTTGGGATGATTTTTCCGTTCTCGCAAGGGGGAGGGGGAACGATGATAGCATGACTTATTTATAGGGTGATGCCTAGTCTCAACTTGTTGATTTCTGTTTACTAAGAGGATTTGTTAAATCTTATTTACTGTTTACTACATTTTAAAGTAAACTGATTAGCCAGTGATTTGAATGATGTTTTGAGAGTACTGTTTACTATATCCACTGTTTTCCTACTTGATATGATGTTAGGAAAAACAAATACTTTGTGGTATATAGTTTTGGTTTTATAAAGCAGCATATGTTTCCTTTACTGAGCGTATGAATCGCTCACCCCTTTGTTTTAACTCCACAGATAAAAGACACGGAGTTTGAGAGAATTAGCTCCCATATGGATAGCTACATATAAAGCTCGGGGGCAACTTATGTCCAATATGACAGGTACAGTCACTTCTCTTTTACATTTCAGACATATGTGTACAGTACTACTTTAGTGAAATAAAGACAAGAGGAGATGTCAGATGTAAGGAATAATGAAAAAAATTTCATATTCCGCACTTGATAAATAAATGTTATTGGCATCGCAGATAGCCCAACCGATAAAGTTGTATAGAAATATGTGAAAAATGTGGTAACGGGCTATTACATTTACCCACTCAAATTTTCTTTTCTCAGTCAAACCTACATCAAAGATAATATTTTGTCACCTTAATTCACTCTACCATCATCCTTTAAATATTCATAACCAAATTTAACTATTATTTGTCAACACCGAGAGCTTCTCTTGCGGCCTTGATTCTCACAGATTTGCAGTTGAAATTTTCTTCAATTTATGAAAGCTTCTTGATCTTCAACAACCAATTTCATTTCATATGATTTTCTTCTCCAACAGCCCTTATTTTTGCTTTAAGAGTCGCCTTTGTTCAACCCTTTTCTACTCCTTTACCTCTCGTCCAAACAAGCATCTTTGCCCCTTTTTCTTTTATTCTATTTCCGTGTAAAATAAAGCAATCCAAACACAATAAAAGCCTGCCACAGTTCAGCCTTAAGTCATCATCTTTTATTTCCTTGAATTAATTCTTTAATTTAAATTTAATTTACTCTAATTCCTTAACCCATCTTACCTCTCGGTCAGACAGTATCTCCCTTGATCAGCTTCCACGTGACTATAGCAACCCAAAACAAGGGAAAACGTCACGCCTCCAGCTGCTATCTAAACCCGAGAGAGAGCCCTTGTTGTCTTGAAAGATTTGGAGTTAAAATGCAGCTCCTTTAAGTTGCAGTAAAATCGACAGAACAGCAGCTTCCAGGTGCCACGTAACACCAAAAAAAATGGAAGCACCTTGCAGCTCTTGTCCTTGTTTTGTTGCACTCTCTCGGTTCTTTTCCTTCACTCTCGGTTCCCTCTCTTCCTTCTACTGTGTCAATAAATCAGCCCCTGTTTTGCTTTCTTTTCCCCCTTGATCAGCCCCATTTTAAAGCAATCTAGAAGCCATTCTCCTTCTTGTCTTTTCTTCCCTGACCGAGAGCCAACCTAGCAGCCACCAAATATAGCCAATATACCTCTTCCCCAACGCCTGAAACTCCCTAACTCAGCCTCCAAAACACCAGTTTCTCCTCTGTTGTTGGCTCCCGAAACTTGACCTTCCTTTGTTTTACATTTCCCTTCCTTAAATCTTGGCTATCGACACAAAGGGGTGGCCAAATGTTGATGTGATGGTGAAAGAATGGTGGTCTCGGTTCAGCAGAGAAATGAAAGAAAGAGCTGAAATGGGTCTTGGTAGAATGATGATGATGATGGACGGTGATGAAAAAAAATCTTAAGTGGCCGGTAGGACTTAAGGTAGTGGGAGTAGGTGTGTGTCAAGGCTTCTTCAAGAAGCCACTTCTTCAATATATTGTATTTTATTTTATTTCTTTCTCTTCTTTTTATTTATTTATTTATTTTTAACCCCATTTTGGATATTTAGCAAAAATATATTTTCTAAATAGTTTAATTCCTTTTATACATATTATTTGTCCCACAACTACTAGAAAATGGGTCTTTTGCAACGCTTAAAGTCGTTGTAAAATGTAAATTTATCGTTACTAAAGCTTTTTTGTAATGACTTTTAGTCGTTGCGTAAGCTTCCGTTAATAAAAGTATACGCAACGGCTTTCATCGAATAATAAGTCGTTGCAAAAATATAATTATTGCAACGACTTTTTCTCGTTACTAATTACATTTTTGTTTTAACAATGACTTAATATTTTGTCCATACTTTTTTGGCAACCGAATATATTTGGTTGCAATTGCTTTTGGTAACAGTTTTTTAGTGTTGCAATAGTTAGTTTTGCAACGACTACAGTCGTTGCTACAAATAAATACGAAACGATAATTTTGTCGTTCCTAATTTTATTCTCAATAACTATAGTTGTTGTTACAAATAATTACGAAATGATAATTTTGTCATTCCTAATTTTATTCTCAATAACTATAGTTGTTACTAAAAATAAATACAAAACGACAATTCTATCGTTCCTAATTTTATTCAGGACGACTATAGTCGTTGCTACAAATAATTACGAAACGACAATTCTGTTGTTCCTAATTTTATTCACGACGACTATGGTCGTTGCTATAAATAAATACGAAACAACAATTATGTCATTCCTAATTTTATTTAGGATAGCTATAGTCGTTGCTACAAATAAATACGAAACGACAATTCTGTCGTTACAAATTTTATTCCTGACAATTGTAGTCATCGTTTAAAAATTAATACAGAACGACAATTCTGTCGTTCTTAATTTTACTATGACAACTATAATCGTTGCAAAAAAATATTTATGAAATCAAAATTATGTCATTTTTAATTTTATTTACAATAATTATAATATGTTTCTAATTTATTTTATTTTAGAAACAAATTTTTATAGCTACTAATTTATTTTTACAATGTAAAAAAATTAATAATCAAAATTATTATTGCAAATAATATTTCATTACAATATTGTTTTAATTACAAAAAATAAATTACAAAAGAATTAATAATTTAAATATTTATTATTGTAGTAATTAAGTTTAACAAGCTAAAAAGCACATCAATCCAGTAAGTAAACTGGGAACTTATTAAGCTGTGGCAACAACTTCTGCAGGCTTTACGGCTGGGTTCTGCTGGAGCTTCTGCTTCCCAGAAGGCATTCTTTCCTGTCCTTAAAAGAGTATGCAGAACTGCATTAGGACTACTGTTGGAAAATGATTGTAAAAGTGATCAAAGAAACACACATGTCCTCCATAGTAAGTTGTCACCCAATGTGGATGAGGCTGGACACCAAATAAGCTCTTGTACTTCCTTATGAAGCTGTTTAGATTGAAAGGGGCTGGTCGAAACATAGAATCATTGTTGCCATGGCCAATTGGCATCACCATCTCACTACATATCTGTATAGAGAGATCACCAAGTAAAATACTTAAATTTCATTTGCAATCGCATGATCATGAGAAAGAAAGTTTAGTGGCATTAACATCCAATAAAACTTCATATATACTAGGAATCTAGCCTTACTACTAGTGCTATTATTTTATAACTCTAATTTGATTGAAGTGTATTTTATTTTCAAAACATTCATGATAATTTACCCAAGAGATTGAAAACTCACTTTTTACTCTCATCTTAATCTTAAAATCTTGACTGTCATGCCAAAACGGCTCCAATTTTTAACAGGTTGAAATTGAAAAATAAGTTGCAACAGCTAGCTAGCCATCTCTCACATGCCATTTCCACCCCATGTATGTTTCATCAGATGGATGATTGAATTCGTTCATGTCATAGCATGACTTATTACCCATATAAGCAACAACACCAACAAATATTCAGCTGAGTATATCAGTCCCTTTTGGAGCTCCATTAATGCCACCACAGACAATAGTAAGGGGATAATTGGGAGGATGATCGTACTGAGCTACTTCAAATATATTGAATCCAAGTAGTCCTTAAGATCAAAAGTTCTCTTCAATTTTCTGATTAAGAAGAAAAGACAGAATATGCACTGTAACATATGAAGAAAATAACTTTCAAACTATGGTCATAAACCAAAGAAAAATTCTGTAAACAGAAGAAAGAGCAAGGATCTGCAAAAACTTTGAAGCAAAATAACAAACATCTCTTGGGCACAATTAATCGAACAACTGTACCCAAGAACCGCAAAAATAGACAACCATTACAACAATCAACAGCACAAAACAAGGAAACACGACAAGCCTTAATCAGTAACACCATCACAGAAGCAACACCCATAAATCAAAATTTAACTCTAGTTAATTTTTTTTTAAGAAACTAAGCGTTTGGAGTTACAGTGAAACCAATACATCGAAATTGGAACAAGCAAAGTACAAAACACTAGCCAATCAAAAAGTCGATCTAAATTCAACTAAGAACAAAACAAACCAAAGAGCCAATCTGCAAAAGCACCAACCAAAGCAAATGAGTTCACCCAGTCAAAGACATCAGCACTCACCACCGAATCCACTCATGTTTCCACCAATGAGTTGATAAGCCACAAGCCAAAAACCTAAAAGAAAAAACTCAGAAAAACAACATCAGAACAAATTTGTCAACATTTTATTTAAATCAGATCACCTTATAGCCAAAATTTGAACCACTTCTATCGAACCCAGAAATTCACCAGCAAGGCCTGAACATCATAGATTTATCAACACTCTATTACTTACATGTAAAAAAAAATTTTCTTACTAGAAATAGGGCTTCCACATAGCGTGGTCACCGGATCTAAGGGCACAGGGGGTTGCCAGATTTGGGTTGAACTGTGTTGGCGGAACTAAACTTGGTGGCAGAGGCTAGATCTAGGGAGATTTTTTTTGGGTTGGAAATATACAGAGAATGGGATGCAACAGGGGGCTTTCAAAGAGAGTGGTCGCCGGATCTGGGTTGGACTGTGGCAGCACTGGAGTTTTTGTTGGAGGATGCGAGGGACTTGAGGCTTCGAAGGCTGAAACAAGGTTATTAAGATTTAGGGTCTTTTATTATTGATAACAAGGGGAAGCGAGAATTGAGCAGATCTAGGTAAATTTCGTTGAGTAATCTCAATAATTTTGTAAAAATATAATAATAGTGAGTTTATTTTTATTTACACTAGGACGATAACCTCCTGCTATGCATGGAGAAATTTTTTAAAAATATATTATAAAAACTCTAAACATTAACAGTACAAAATTAACATTAAACATAACAAAAACAAAAACTTTGTTATATCTAATTTTAATGCTATTAACGTATAATTTTGACAAAATAATAATAACTAAAACATAATAATATATCAACAGCAAGGTATAAGCATATTAAAACACTAATGTCATATCATACATACATACATACATAAACAAAACATTAAAAGACACTAATGTTATATCTAAAAATGCATAGTCCAAGTGCACATGTAGTGACCAAATAAAAAAAACTAGATGAAAGCTATATATAATGAATTTTGCTTTCTTGTAACAAAAAAAAATTGAATAATTAGAGGAAAAACAGGTCCGTTACAACTCAAATACGTGCCTAAAACTTGTGCAATTAAGATTCATGTCTTCTTATGTTATTAAGCATATTTCTACTCTATGTCTTATTAATGATTAATCATCAATCTGCCCACTAACTTGTACAACATTTAACAAAAAAAAAAAGAAAAAGTGTTAAAGAAGAGAAAATATACAATGGGTAAATGTATCTAATTTAAATTAGAGAATTATTGGTGTTAGAAATGATGATTTTTGCAACCTGCAGCCCTTTTATCTTAAAAATAGTCTTTCAATACTTGTTAAACCTCATCCTCATCCATAACTAAATAATCATAGCAAGCAGAAATTACACCTGGAAATGATCAATTCTTTTGTCTAAATGGTAAGTCTTCAAAGTTGAAGTTTCTAATTATAAGTAAGGTTTTAGAGAAATATATATTTGTTTAAGTAAAGATACAGAAAATTTTTAATTTTTTTTACTCAGTTTTCACGATAGAACATTACTTAACACTAAACAAATGATACATACAGTCAAGAACCAATGAAAAATTTGCATCAACAACACTTAACAAATGTCACCACTTCCATTTATGCCAAATACATCATTGTCAAAATCGAAAACTAGAAGGAAAATATTGTACAATATAATTTGTTTGTTTAATAATGACGAGGGGGAGAGGGATCATAAATTGGAGAATGAAAATGCCAGTTTATATGGCAGAGCCCTTTGAAGAATATACTAAGAAATAAGACTAAATCCTTCAAACATAAGGTTTAAGGGATAGTGAAAAGCTTTGCAAACTGATAAATCACAAGAGCATCAAAATCAAAATGATATTTACAAATTTACGATAAAGAAATAAATTGAAGATAACATATTACCTTTATTGCCTATTGTAGGTAAGTTTTCATCAACTCTTTCATTTTCTTCCCAATCATCTGGTGGTTATGTTTCATCTTCATCTACAAGATTCATTCTCTCCATAAAACTAATCTTTTTTCTTGAATTAGGTTCGCAATAATTCTCCGATCCATTACTTTGCATTCTCTCTATAGTACTAATCCTTTTTCTGGAATAGTCCTTTGATCCATGCAAAGATTGCATGGATGTTCTTGTAGCGCCACCCTTGACACCTTTTTCTCTACCTTTGCCTACCATTTCAGACTAGAAAATTAAGCAAAGTTTTTTGAATCAATAAAGAACAATGTGCAATATATAAAGCATGAAAATAATCAATCTATGGTTATTAAATACTACAAAATAGTGTGCAGATAAAAATTCCTTTGGAGGGAAATAACATTCCTTTGGCGCCAATTAAATAACATTCTTGGAGAAAATTTTTACTAACATATAGTTTTCAATATTTTAATATTACAAGTTTACTCTGAATATATTCAAAAAATTGCATAAAATCCCTAAAAATTAGGCACAATTTGACAACGACTTAAAACAAATTATTAAAACAAGGAAAATAGCTTGAATAATTGATAAAATGTACAAGGAAAAATTGCCCACTTACCTTAGAAGCCAGAGATGATGATGGAGCTCTTAATTGGTTTTTTAAAACATCTTCACCACTCGATCTCTGCTTCAGAACTCCATGGTGCCAGCTAATTTCATTCTGTCAACACTCTCTTCACCACCCGATCTCTGCTCTAGAACTCCATGGTGCCGGCTAATTTCATTCTGTCAAAACTCCATATTTATCAGATCATTCTACTCATCAACACTTAAGATTATTCTTGGCAGAGAAAAGAGAGTAAACGTTATAATGTAGCTTGGAAATCGTGTGCTTCATTTGTTTGGTTAACCACTTGTTCACTTGCTTTTGAAAAATTTGTGATTTAGAAAAGAAAATTAAGCTTTTAATTAGTAAAGTTGTTTTTAAAGGGATTACTCCTAGAATTAGTAAAAGTTTTAATTAATAAAAGTTTTAATCTAAAAATAACTAGAAGTTTTAAGTCAAGCAAACTATAATTTTGCTATTTTATTTTATTTTTTAATTAAAATAATTAAACAAAATCAAAATGGACAAGCTAGCTCTTTACAAATTAGGGTGCAAACACACACACACACACACACAAGTATATAAAGAAAAATACAGTAAATTTGCAATGCTGAAAATTTAAAGATAATAAAAAGAATTAAATTTTTTTAATACTATAGATAAAAATATTAATTTTGCACTATAGATAAAAGTGTTTAAAATCACATCTTTCATGTGAATATAATATAATGCAAGAGAAATTGTGTTTATCAATGACATTGACAATGAAACTTCGCAACAATTATTTTTTATTGTTGTATAAAATATTAAAAAATTTTAACGTTACAAATATGACAATATTTCAAAAAGAAATATTTTTGTTGTTATAAATATTATATATATTTATATATATATATATATATATATATATATATATATATCGCAACAAATTTTTAAGTTGTTGCATAAAATTTTTTTTCAATCTTTTAAGGCAACGACAATAAAAAGTCGTTGCAAATATAATAAAATATCTCAACGACTTGTTTTAATCGTTGTTAATTTAATATAAATTCACAACAATAAAAATTATTGTTGTGTAAAGTATAAAAAAAACAAATAAGCAACGACTATGAAAAGTCATTACAAATATAATTACATTTTGCAACGACATTATTAGTCGTTGCATATCATGGTTGCTAAAAGTCTATTTTCTAGTAGTGCACTAATATTTCATACTTTCTATATTTATTAATTTATATTGTCTATTATCACTTTAATCCTAAAGTTCTTAATATTATTTAATTTCCAAAATTCTTCATCCACAAATTAAATCATTCATGTATCATCTATTAGCATTTTAATCCAACTAATAGATCATTATATTTCCTTCATGATCCTCATCTTCCTTCCTCCAATTTAATTTCCCATAGTCTTAATTCTCCATAACTTCTCATGAGTCCAAAATTATGAATCCCTACAATGCTCATTTTCAATTTAGCCCCTCTTAATCACCATAGCTTCAAGCTAAATTCTCAGTACATTAATTTGTTTCCAAAATTACATTGTTTAATTTACCAAGAATAAAGAATTTATAGTTATTACAAAGTATATATAAAAGGACGGAGTCTTTCAGTTTCGATTTTGACACGCATTACGAAGCAATTAAATGGGACCTTAGACAATTAGTCTTAAATAAATAAACAAGTAGTAATCTACTTGTTAGGTTTTAGCTACACTAAACAAGTGACAAACATAGTAAGTAAAGAAAAAAATTAGCTCGAAAATCCCAGCTTCCGAAGGCATTACATTATTTCCTTTTATTAATTATTAATGTAAGAATTATATACAATGATAATGTTGGTGAGCATATGAATTATTTAGTTGATAGCACAAATATATATAGGGATTTAGCGATTAGCAATATATTCTTGAACACATGCATGAAAGTCATAATCTATACTATGAGGAAGTACTATAATTGTCTGAATATATGTTGTACATATCTATTTAGAATGGTATTGAATATGTTTGTTCTGTATTGATATTCTTTAAAAGTGAGAAGATAGAGAAAAGAGTCGTCTGGAGATCCTTATAGTGAAGGACTCTTTTGATGTGTTTTCAAATGAGTTATCGAGACTTCCCTCAAATAGGGAACTTAAAGTGGATTTGAAATGATATTAACGAAGGCCTAATAGGTTATGTGGATATGAAAATGATTAATGATCACACCCAGGTCGCATTTATACATTACTTTGAAATTAAGACATCCTTAGTGCACGCAGCCTAAACATGCAAAGGTAGAACTAAGAACATTCAATCATGCTTGTATATATTTAGATGGGTTTCAAATAGCCATGAGAGAATGGCATGTGAGGAATATGCTTAATTGCATATTGAAATCATTTACATAACTGTGAACCTTGAATATTTCGACACGTGCCTTGATGTAACATATGGACATATTTAGCATAAGCCTTGAGCTTTTAGAATCATTTGGTTTTGATCATGCATGGATTTAAGGTTTAATGCATTGGGAAATCTTAAATATATAGGCTATTTTGGTTTGACTAGATATTATCGGAGATTCGATAAGGGATTTTCCAGATTAGTTACTCCTCTAACGCGCCTCATGTGCAAGGATAAAGTATGAGTAGAATGACGCCTATGACTGTAGCCTCCAAGAGTTGAGGCATGAAATAGTAGAGTTCTTATAGGATGATATGTTTATAATTAAGTGACATTGGTGAGATTTTGATAAGTATGATACTTTATGATATTTTACGCTTAATGAGTATTGGGGAGAACAACCTTAATCTTTGACAATATTATGGACTAGAGATTAGGTATTCGATTTATGAAAATTTTGGAGTTTGTAATGAATATTAAATGAACCTTTAATCATCGAACTAATTGTATTTTATGAAAATAAGTAAGAAGTCTTAGACTTGACTAGAATTGGTAATTGAAATTTTGGAGTACTCTCGATATTGATATTTGTGAATTTTATCTTAACGGATGTTGTTCTTAGATTGTACTTATTGTCAAAATGAAATTATGATACAAATGAAGATTTTGATAATATTAGTGCGACTTGTATTTAAGTGAGTAGTACCAACTTGATTGTAAGAATGGTTATTCGCGTCTTTTTTTGGAAACACGATTATTTTACAATTATGATATTAAGGTTCAGGAATTGTCTTAAGGGGTTTTGACTTCAATATCGTAGTGATGGTAATAGCGTAAGTGTAAAAGAGGACATTCGCTCATCTTGATGTATTTTATGAAATTGGAAAGTAATTCCTTAACGATGCAAGTTAAAATCTTATGCTATTAGTTTGAGGTGCGATCATTATGTTTTTATCTAGAGTGCAAAGAACTTTTAATGGCCATTGTGATTAAATTGTGACTAAAATTTTGATTGAGACAAAAAATATGAGTTTCAATAGGAGTTGCTAACGGAGAATATCGCTTATTATGGTTGAAGGGACATATGTTGTAACCATTGTATAGAAAGTAAGGTTGCGAACGTTGAAAGATTTGTTAAAGTAGATTCTGAATGAATATTTTGAGTTACAAGATTTTATTTTGCAAAGGATAAATTGTTCAGTTATAAGTAGGGAGGATGACTGTTATGGTGAAACTGAGAGTAAATGTTGAGGATAACTTGGCATATTGGTATCTCGAGTATGGATTCAGTTTTGAAAAAAAAAAAGAATTTCATATGGTGTATGAATTTTGAGTTTAACTTGAAGTTAAGAATAATATATTTAAGGAAAATCTGGGATATCATGTTATTTGAAGTTTTGTGATTACTGCAATCATTACATAATATTTAAATCTATCAAATTTGGAAGGCAATAACTGAATATAGGGTTCTATCGAGTACTACAAGTTTTATATTCGAATCTTGTGTAGTGTGAAATTGTGGATAAAATCTATTGTAGTAGTTTGATATTTGTTAAAGTTTTACGATGGTTTAGTAAAGGAAAAAATTTTGTAATCAATGTGAAGGAAATTGAAATTAATATACGATACCTTTGTGGCAACTTAGTTATTGACAATTAATGAATTAGAAACTTTATTTTAAGGCGCTGAATTGTGGGATTTGTAAATGTGTTCTATAAAGTAAGCTTGATGCTATATGATAATAAATTGTGGATTGAATCAGCATTTTGAAATACTATGAAGAATTTGGTCGGTATGCTGATGCATTGATATTGGAGTATTGGTAAGGGGTTACGAGAATTGTTAAATTATTGCTAGTGTAATTGGAACTCATTGGATATTATGGGAGAAGGTATTGAATTGATTTGATATTCAAGTAATGAACTGTTTGTGGGTTGAGAACTAAACTGCTTGTGGACTTTGTGGATTTAAATTACTTTGTATGGTTGTTGATTATGGGAACTATTTGCAAGAGGCTTTCATTTCTAAAAAGATTTGTTGCTAGATTTATATAAAAGTGCATAATGTAAAGGTTAGTGCTTTTCCGTATATGTGAACTTTTAAAAGGAATTATCAATTGATACATTTCAAATCGAATTTAAAATATAGCATTAAAGTTTAACTAACATTGAAGCAATTGAAGAGATTTATGGATTTTAAGGAGTTGTATTGGTTAAGAATTTTCATACAAAAAAAAACATTTTGGGACTCAAAAACATGTGAAATTTTAAAAATCAAAAAGTTTCTTCAACTCCTATTATTGAACGCTGTCATAACGTATTAAGTTTCGGGAAACCTAATAACCAGACATAAAATCTACGGAGTCGCCACCAACCATTCTACCTAGGTGTGATTGGTCACCTATTTAAACTAAGGATAAGACTTGGTCTACGTTCAAAGATACTAGGGTTCGGGAGTACAGTTACGTGTAGGGAAGGATTAGCACCCCTACAATGCCCATCCTAAAATGGTACCAACTAGTTTTAGGTTATCTTTACAATTTGCCTTGTGTTTATATTAATTTCGATATGCTTATATATTGGGAATATTTCTAAGATTTTTCCATCAATTTGGATCCAATCTTAAAAATCTCCCTCACCTCAAGATGTTCAAGGAGTCTCGATTGACTTTCTTGAACTCCGTCGTCGGATCAAATAAATAATTTATGAAAATCTAATTCTTTCTAACTTTGGCTCTAATTTCGGCTCCATATTAATCTCTATATTTTTTTAATCTTATTTCGTATTATATTTATCTATATATTTTATTTATTTACTTTATTTATTTAGAGAATAAATATGAATCATGGTTTATTGAAGATTTTCTTAAAAGCGTCCCATCAATTTGGCTCGGTTTAAAAGAAATCTTTTCACCTAGAAAATTCAAGGAGTCCCAATTGACTATCTTGAAATTTCATCATTGGCATAATTCGTATTTTTTATTTCCTATAATTTTTATTCTAAGCTATCTAGTTCATTTATCTAATTTTATTTAAATTTCTTTAATCTTAATCTTGATCTGATTTATTTTTATTTTATTTATTTCATTTATTTATATTTATTTAATAAACATGAATTATATTTTTATTGAAAATTCTTTCAAAAGTATTCCATCAATTTGGCTCAACTTAAGAAAGAATCATCTCACTTAGAAATATCCAAGGAGTCTCGATTGACTTTCTTCGAATTTCATCGTCGATATAATTCACATTTATTTCATTATTATCTAATCTTATTAATTACTAATTATTTTCAATCTAAGCTATTTTATTCTATTTATTTAATTTCTCATCTAATTTATATTCTTGTATTTATATTTATTTATCTATATACATTTATATTCTATTCATATTTAATTTACTAAGAATAAACATGGATTATAATTTATTGAAAATTCTTTCAAAAGTATTCTATCGATTTGGCTCAACTTAAGAGAGAATTTCCTCACCTAGACATTTTTAAGATGTCTCAATTGATTTTCTCTAAATATCATCATTGGTATAACTCATATTTATTTTATTTTAATTATTTATTTCCATTTAATTTTTAATTAATTTTTATGTAAGTTTAATGTACAAAGATTTATTTTCAGGCTAATTTGGTTTTTAATTTCTATTGGTTAACAAATCTAATTTAAACCTAAAATAAGAATAGGAATAAATAATACATAAATTAATAAAACAAAATAAATAAACTAACTATAATTACTAAGTTAATTAAATAAGACGAAATAATGAATTAATTAAGGAACCAAAAACATGATAAAAATTTCACAATACCACAATATATATATAGTCCATGCTTAAACTAAAACCAACACAAGATAATAAATGACAAAAAAAAATAAAAAATAAAAAATGAAAGCTTAATACACTTAAAGCATAAAGGAATAAAAACTTGAATAATCAATATGGATAGAGGGAATTACCATCATTGAGCATTTATTACCTTTTGCAGTTTCTTTTCTCTTTATTTCTTTCCCTCTCCACGTGCAACCATCTTCCAATTTCCTTTGCTATCTTTTCATTCTTTCCTTCTTTCACGTAGCTATCTCCATTTGATTTTCTTACTTGTTGCAACACAGTGGTTCACACGGGCAGGAGAATGGCAGGCAAGTTTTTACCAGTGAAGTGGATTAGCGAAGTGATGAAGAGGCAGCAGGAGCAAGCAGGTCTGCAGTAATGGACAGGAGCGGGTGCTGCAAAGGATGAACGGGCCGGTGGTGTGAGATGAGAAGTGCTGGTGCAGTAGCAGAAAAGGTGGAGGCGCCAAGCAAGTGGCGGTGAGCTCGGGATAACAGTGGCAATGAGGATGCCAGACGGTGGTGAAGAAATTGATTGGTTTTTGTGCAAGTAAAACGATGGTGTCTGTGTTGTGTGAGGCGTGGACAGCAGCAAAAACTGGGATGCAGCAGTGATGATGGTTGAGATGTAGAAGACGCAGACAATAAGGATGATGTCGGCGGATGGCAGCTTTCGTCACTAAGAGCAGTAGAAATTATTTTAGGGTTTTTCTTTTCCTCCTCTGTATCTTTTTTTTCCTCCCTATACCGTAGCAGTGTGTAGGCTTTTAAAGCCGTTCCATGTCCATTAATTTAGGTCCTAGGATTATTGCTATAGTTATGGGATTATTTTTATTTTTTATTTTTTTGTTTGACTTTAACAGATCTTTTTTATTATATTTCCTGATGTATTTATTGATTTAATTGCTGATTATTCTCTTTTTTTTTAGGCAACAAATTTTTCTTTTATTTTTGGCAACAATATCAACTTTAGTCAACTCTTGAAGATGTGAATTTTGCATGTACTTCGCATGAGATTTTCAAATTTGAAATTTTTAATTTTAGAGTTTACATGGGATGCATGGGGTTCCAACTTAAGATTTGACCAAAATTGATTTGTTTCTTTTTATCATTTTTTTATTTTTTTTGATTTTTTTAATTTAGAGAAATTGTTCAGACAAAATTAGGTGTCTACAGTTGCCCATCTTTGCACATTTTCTGAAAATCAAGAATTGTGCAAAGACAATTAGACAACTATTTTGTCCGAATTTTTTTTATTATTTTTTTTTGTTTTTTTCTTTTTTTTATTGCAAAATATTTACAATTTTTAAGAAACATTTAGTTCCTCTCACCAGAGGCTATAAGACTTTGAAAAATGACCTTGTGCTCCTCTTACCAGAGGCATTGGAACTTTGAAAAATAATCTTGTGCTCCTCTTACTGAGGCATTGAGACTTTTGAAAAATAACCTTGTGCTCCTCTCACCAGAGGCATTGGAACTTTGAAAAATAACCTTGTGCTCCTCTCACCAGAGGCATTGGAACTTTGAAAAATAATCTTGTGCTCCTCTCACCAGAGGCATTGGAACTTTGAAAAATAACTTTGTGCTCCTCTTACCAGAGGCATTGGAACTTTGAAACAAAGAGCTCCTCTCAATAGAGGCATTGAGACTTTGAAAAATAACCTTGTGCTCCTCTTACCAGAGGCATTGGAACTTTGAAAAATAATCTTGTGCTCCTCTTACCAGAGGCATTGAGACTTTTGAAAAATAACCTTGTGCTCCTCTCACCAGAGGCATTGGAACTTCGAAAAATAATCTTGTGCTCCTCTCACTAGAGGCATTGGAACTTTGAAAAATAACTTTGTGCTCCTCTTACCAGAGGCATTGGAACTTTGAAACAAAGAGCTCCTCTCAATAGAGGCATTGAGACTTTGAAAAATAAAGAGCTCCTCTCAACAGAGGCATTGAGACTTTGAAAACAAAAAGCTCCTCTCAATAGAGGCAATGAGACTTTGAAAAATAAAGAGTTCCTCTCATCTGAGGCAATGAGACTTTGAAAACTAAAAGCTCCTCTCAACAGAGGCAGTGAAACTTTGAAAACAAAAGATTTCATTTCAGAATACTAGTTAACATGGGTTTGACTGGGCTTAACTTTCATTTTGATGCCAACAATATTAGCTTTATCCTCCTTTAAGGTGCCAGCTAAACTAGACTTTACTCTCATCTAAGGTTTTTTCAAAAAGTATTTTTCTCATCATCTTTTCATACCTCATCATTTTTTCAAATTACCATCTCTTATATTTTCTCTTTTCCTCAAAATTTTAATCATTCAAAACTTCTTATCCTAATGTCTTAACATATAGTTCAATGTCCAAAATGCACTAATGCATGTCATGAATATAATGAATGCCATGAATGTTATGCACATGTTAATGTCATGCTCCCTGAATTATTCCATGAATGTATGCAAATGCATTCTCAATTGTGGTAACAAGATTCTCAAGCGCATCTTGTCTTTTTCAAGTCCCACATATCTGCTGGATTCTTTAAATCTCCTTTCATTTAACATCCCATCTTTTATTGAGTCTTAGTCCAGTTATGCTCGAAGACTAGCCATCATGTTTTCAGATTTGTATATTCATCATTCACTTTTGTTTCTTTCTCTCTCTTAGTAATGCAAGATTTCTCAAAAGAATATTTTTTTTCATAAATTTACCCAAAAAAGGTTACCAACATTTATTTATTTTCCTTCCAACTCGACCACCAATGTAATGCACTTATGCATATTCTCCATTTGTTATATGGGTGGTATAAATTTAAAATAACCAAGAGAGATATAGATATTCATTCTTAGAAAAGGAACATGAAATCAAGAAAAATCAATAGGACAGTCTGTTTGGAATAGGGTTTTCAGTATCCATTTGATGAACATTCTGACAATTTCAATCAAGTCAATCTAAAATTCTTTTCCAAAAGCCCACTCTTATGTTGATATATTCTTTCATGTAGTGTTTGCCAATCTTGCCCTCTGTATCAAAACTGTTGGTGATGATCGTCTTCCTAAGCCGCCCTTTCAGATTTTCAACTTAGGTGCCCGCTCATTTGATTCAAACTACCCTTTTTGAGTTTTCAATTTGAATCCTCCTTTTTCTTTTTCTTCTTTTTTTTCTTTCTCTTTTTTTCATATATATTTTTTCTTTTTTTCTTTTTTTTCTCTTTTTTTTTTCTTCATTTTCAACTTCATTGGCTTTGACAAACTTCAACCTTCAGTGCTCAATCCAAACTCAT
This sequence comes from Heritiera littoralis, assembly GCA_031772115.1. Lineage (NCBI taxonomy): Eukaryota > Viridiplantae > Streptophyta > Magnoliopsida > Malvales > Malvaceae > Heritiera > Heritiera littoralis. Next base: position 2,914,124 of record JAPDPK010000066.1, on the reverse strand, counting down.
GCCCCCTAATAGGCGTTCTTGATTTCAATCCAAGATATCTTCTAAAGCTCATGGGTTTCTTAATTTGCTTCCTTCAAATGATCATTATCTCATTGTACAAGTATGTTTTCATTCAACGCATGATTCTTCAATTCAAGCATTTACATTTGATCAAAATGAGCTTTTAAAGGCACGTAATGTAGGCTCAAGTGAGGGCTTATGAAAGAAAAGGATATAGTAGGCCCAAATGTGTTTCAAGGTTTATAAACTAAGGGATCACTTTCTTTATCAAGTAAAACATTTAGGCATTTTGCCCTTTCTTGCTTTTTTTTGGGGGGTTTTCTTTTTGAATTCAAACCCTTTTCTTTTTTTCCTTTTTTTTCATAAAAATGGGCTGTTTTTTTTTTTGCCCCTTGATTCATCATGAACACTTTCATTTTTGCCTCCAAAATTTCTTTATTTCATCTTCCTTGCCCCCAATGTGGAGAGTGATCCTTGGTAGGTTATATTACAAAAATATAATAGGCTCAAAAAGGGTAATCAAAGGATAATTTTACTCATGCTTGAAGGATAGTGAAAGAAGGCCATTTATCATTTCAAATGTAAGTGCTCTCCTTAAAGATCATTTATTGAACAATGACAAACTTGTTAGAAGCTTTTGTAAGAGATTCACCCTTCTCGTACTGTCTATCAAGTGCGGATGGTGAGCAACCTTTCCTTCATTTTCTTGCTTTCGCAACATTGACATACTATTAATTCATCAACAGTAGTAGTTCTTTCAAAATTGAACCCTAGATTTATTGACATCATTATCATCATGTTCATTATTTGGATACTTGTGAATGAAAGATATGGTGAGTATGTGAGAAATGGCAAATGAATAGAATGAGAAATTGAAAATGCATCACACTAGTCACTTTATTGAAAGGGAAATAAATAAAAGTTAGCCCATACATAAAACTTTATCTCGTGCTTATGGGCTTAAGCACTTCAAAAACTATCTTGCATTACTTTAAAGAAAAAGAAAACAAAATCAAAACTAGAATTTATAAATCTTCCAACTTACACTGCTCGAACTCTTTATGTCCCACAAGACTCATCCCTCATTAGTATGGTCAGGCAATGGGTTTGCATTCATAGTCGGTTCCCCTTTCGTTTCAAAACTCAACATGCCAGCTTTTATCAATCCTTGCACTCTATACTTTAGTGCAGTGCAGTTCTCTAAAGAATGACCCACGTTCCTGAAGTGATACTCGCATCGAGCATTCTCATCATACCACTTTGGATATGGAGGCTTGAGAGGTTCCATATGATGGGTGCAATGAGTTGTCCTTTGATCAATTTTGGATACAACTCAGTGTAGGTCATAGGGATTGGGTCAATGGGAGTCCTTTCTCTTTTTGGCCATGATGTATTATGATTGCCCTCTTGTTTATTGAACTGCTTAGTTGGTTGAATAGTTGGGGCAGGTGTGTGGGGATTAGGTTGAACATTAACCTTGGGGTATGAATGGTAAGGATTTTGAGTAGGGTAGTAATGTTGTGGCATGTGATAAGGGTGTTGTGGGACATAGCCTCCATATTGCCTTCCATATGCCACAGCATGGACTTCTTCTTCCTTTCTTTTGTTGGCTCCTCCTTTCTTCTCAATATTGTTGAGAGCTTCAATCTTTCCACTATTGATTGCATTCTCAATTATCTCACCAGACAATACCATATCAGCAAAATTCTTAGTGGCATTACCGATCATCCTATCGTAATATGGAGCCTTCAAAGTATTAACGAACATAATGGTAAGCTCCTTCTCTAAAAGTGGAGGTTGCACTTCCGCAACCGTATCACTCCACCTTTGGGCATATTGCTTGAAACTCTCATTAGCCCTCTTTTCCATACTTTGGAGTGATAGACGATCAGGGGCCATATCAGCAACATGTCGATATTGAGCCATAAATGCTCTTGCCAAGTCATTCCAAGTGATGATTCGAGTTCCATCTAATTGATTGTACCACTTGGCAGTAGATCCAGTGAGACTTTCTTGAAAAATGTGAATAAGGAGCTTATCATCTTGAGCGAAAGCAGCCATCTTTCGACAATACATAATAAGATAAGACTTAAGGCAGGAAGTTCCATTGTACTTCTCAAACTCTGGTGCTTTAAACTTAGGTGGAATACCCAAGTCTGACACCAAACATAGCCCTGTAGCATCCATGGAACTATAAAAGTCTAAGCCTTCAATAGCTCGAATCCTTTCCTCCAACATATTAATCTTTTGTTGCGACTTCGCCTCATCTTTCTCTTCTGCTTGTTTGGCTTTCAACTTCTCAATTTCCCTTGGGTCATCTAAGTCGGGCACCTCAATGGGATCAGTAGATTTTACGCCTTGGGAAGGATAGGCGGGTCCTTGGAATTGAGTTTGTCCAAACACTTGGGGTATAGCAGTTTAAGCAGGTGGATATCTTCGTTCTTGGGATGTTTGACTTGGAAATGGACCAAATCCAGGAGGATAGATAGGATCTTCCATACTGCGTTGTTGACCCCTTCTTGGATTGCAACTTCCTCTACAACTCCTTTGCCTTTGCTTAGATTTTTCAACAGCTCTGTAATTTGGGCCAATTGCCCCCTCATTTCCTTTTGAGCTTTTTCCATCTTCTCCATGCACATGCTTTATTCTTCTTCCATGATCTTAGCTTGATAACGAGTGTTGTGTGAATAAACCTTTGGTCGAGCTATCTTCGAATCTTTTATTACCACAATTAAGAATTTATCATTTCACATGTGGGATGCTTGAAAATTTTTGAAAATGCTTTGTTTAAAACAATGATTGAAGATGAAGAAAATGAGATGCTGCTACATGCGTATGAATGGAATAGTATGGTAAAAAGTTGTCATGTAACAATAATGGATGAATGATGCATGGAAATGTTTTAGTGAACTTATGGTACCCTCTTAGTGTCTCATGTATAAACTTGATCAAAAATGTGTCCTAAGTAATGGGTATTTCCTATAGCATGGGTTAATATGGCTTTATCTTACAATTGGTCTTCTTAATTTCACTATATGCATGGCTTTAGACAAAAGGGCTAAAGGTTCCCAAATTGTTCCTCACTGTCGTCCACACAAGACTAGTAAGGCACCCAATCCTCACCCATTATAGGTTACAAATGGAAAGGTTCAATTTGAGTGGGAGTATTTCGCTAGTCATTGCGGAGGTATTACCTCACGAGAGTATAGTTACTTTACTTCCTCCTAAAAGGATAGAGCCCGGGTAGAGGGCTAATGCATGCACATGCACGTAGAGTGTGTGTCGAAGAAACATGTAGTTATTAATGTCTTATTATTTTATCAAAATTAACATACCTAAGGCAAACCTAAAATAACTTAAAACCAATTGTTGGATTGACTCTCTAAAGTCCCCAGTGCAGTCGCCAAACTGTCATAACGTATTAAGTTTCGGGAAACCTAATAGCTAGACATAAAATCTATGGAGTCGCCACCAACCATTCTACCTAGGTGTGATTGGTCACCTATTTAAACTAAGGATAAGACTTGGTCTACGTTCAAAGATACTAGGGTTCGGGAGTACGGTTACGTGTAGGGAAGGATTAGCACCCCTACAACACCTATCCTAAAATGGTACCAACTAGTTTTAGGTTATCTTTACAATTTGCCTTGTGTTTATATTAATTTCGATATGCTTATATATTGGGAATATTTCTAAAATTTTTCCATCAATTTGGCTCCAATCTTAAAAATCTCCCTCACCTCAAGATGTTTAAGGAGTCTCGATTGACTTTCTTGAACTCCATCGTCGGATCAACTAAATAATTTATGAAAATCTTATTCTTTCTAACTTTGGCTCTAATTTCGACTCCATACTAATCTCTATATTTTTTTTAATCTTATTTTGTATTATATTTATCTATATATTTTATTTATTTACTTTATTTATTTAGAGAATAAATATGAATCATGGTTTATTGAAGATTTTCTTAAAAGCGTCCCATCAATTTGGCTCGGCTTAAAAGAAATCTTTTCACCTAGAAAATTTAAGGAGTCCCAATCGACTTTCTTGAAATTTCATCATTGGCATAATTCATATTTTTTATTTCTTATAATTTTTATTCTAAGCTATTTAGTTCATTTATCTAATTTTATTTAAATTTCTTTAATCTTAATCTTGATCTGATTTATTTTTATTTTATTTATTTCATTTATTTATATTTATTTAATAAACATGAATTATATTTTTATTGAAAATTCTTTCAAAAGTATTCCATCAATTTGGCTCAACTTAAGAAAGAATCATCTTACCTAGAAATATCCAAGGAGTCTCGATTGACTTTCTTGGAATTTCATCCTCGGTATAATTCACATTTATTTCATTATTATCTAATCTTATTAATTACTAATTATTTTCAATCTAAGCTATTTTATTCTATTTATTTAATTTCTCATCTAATTTATATTCTTGTATTTATATATATTTATCTATATATATTTATATTCTATTCATATTTAATTTACTAAGAATAAACATGGATTATAATTTATTGAAAATTCTTTCATAAGTATTACATCGATTTGGCTCAACTTAAGAAAGAATTTCCTCACCTAGACATTTTAAGATGTCTCAATTAACTTTATCTAAATGTCATCATCGGTATAACTCATATTTATTTTATTTTAATTATTTATTTCCATTTAATTTTTAATTAATTTTTATGCAAGTTTAATGTACAAAGATTTATTTTTAGGCTAATTTGGTTTTTAATTTCTATTGGTTAACAAATCTAATTTAAACCTAAAATAAGAATAGGGATAAATAATACATAAATTAATAAAACAAAATAAATAAACTCACTATAATTACTAAGTTAATTAAATAAGATGAAATAATGAATTAATTAAGGAACCAAAAACATGATAAAAATTTCACAATACCACAATATATATATATATATATATATATATATATATATATATATATATATATATATAGTCCATGCTTAAACTAAAACCAACACAAGATAATAAACGACAAAAAAAATAAAAAATAAAAAATGAAAGCTTAATACACGTAAAGCATAAAGGAATAAAAACTTGAATAATCAATATGGATAGAAGGAATTACCATCACTGAGCATTTATTACCTTTTGCAATTTCTTTTTTATTTATTTCTTTCCCTCTCCACGTGCAACCATCTTCCAATTTCCTTTGCTATCTTTTCATTCTTTCCTTCTTTCACGTAGCTATCTCCATTTGATTTTCTTACTCGTTGCAACACAGTGGTTCACGCGACTATGTGGGCAAGAGAATGGCAGGCAAGTTTTTACCAGTGAAGTGGACTAGCGAAGTGATGAAGAGGCAGCAGGAGCAAGCAGGTCTGCAGTAATGGACAGGAGCGGGTGCTGCAAAGGATGGACGGGCCGGTGGTGTGAGATGAGAAGTGCTGGTGCAGTAGCAGCAAAGGTGGAGGCGCCAAGCAAGTGGCAGTAAGCTCGGGATAACAGCGGCGATGAGGATGCCAGAGGGTGGGAAGAAATTGATTGGTTTTTGTGCAAGTAAAACGATGGTGCCTGTGTTGTGTGAGGCGTGGACAGCAGCAAAAACCGGGATGCAGCAGTGATGATGGTTGAGATGTAGAAGACGCAGACAATAAGGATGATGTCGGCGGATGGCAGCTTTCGTCACTAAGAGCAGTAAAAATTTTTTTTAGGGTTTTTCTTTTCCTCCTCTGTATCTTTTTTTTTTCCTTCCTATACCGTAGCAGTGTGTAGGCTTTTAAAGCCGTTCCATGTCCATTAATTTAGGTCCTAGGATTATTGCTATAGTTATGGGATTATTTTTATTTTTATTTTTTGTTTGACTTTAACGGATCTTTTTTATTATATTTCCTGATGTATTTATTAATTTAATTGCTGATTATTCTCTTTCTTTTTTAGGCAACAAATTTCTTTTATTTTTGACAACAATATCAACTTTAGTCAACTCTTGAAGAAGTGAATTTTGCATGTACTTCACATGAGATTTTCAAATTTGAAATTTTTAATTTTAGAGTTTGCATGGGATGCTTGGGGTTCCAACTGAAGATTTGACCAAAATTGATTTGTTTCTTTTTATCATTTTTTATTTTTTTTTTATTTTTTTTAATTTAAAGAAATTGTTCGGACAAAATTAGGTGTCTACAAACGCAATATGTTATAGACATTAAATTCCTAGTAAATATTGGAGATTATTAGGGTATGTCGTGCAATATAGTAAATTGATATGAAAGTTAAGATTGTGTGAGATAAGACACTTGGAATCATTTGTCATGACATTGATCTTAGCTTAGTTTGGTGGACTCTGAATAATAAGAATATGGGTTGTAACAATGCATGAGATAACAAGTTGTGAATTGATCGAATGGTAAATTTAAGGTTAATATGAATGTTATGATCATTACAACAAGTGGTGATATACGAGTAAGATCTTGAGATTTGACGAACTTTGGAGTATATGAATATAGAGAATATAATAAGACAACTACCCTCACATCTTTCAATTGGATATGGAAAAATTTGGACCACCAAATTTCCTAAGATGGGGAGAATGTGAAGATCGCAAATATTTCGTTCCTAGTTTGTATGTAAATGAGGGAATTAAATAACTTAAGTATTGAGATGTAATTTGAACTTTCATTACCCTAAGTAATGGAAACGAAGATGCAAGTTAGGTGCATTTAACAATGAATTATTAATATATATAATTTAGATTGTTCAAATAAGTTCGAGATATATATATATATATATATATATATATATATCTAAATTCAATAAAGAAAATAAATAGAAAATTTGTATATTAATTAAATAAATTAATGGTTATATAAATGCACTTACAAATCTAAGTGCATATACATATATATATATATATATATATATATATTAGTGACTAACTAATTAAAAGAACAAAAATATATATTTAGTTTAATAAGGGTTGCAATTATATTAAAATAAATATAATATACATGTGAAGATAAAAATATATATCTATCTAATAAATAAATAAGTAACAAACAAGAATATATGTTTAAAGTATAGTGATATATATATGTGTGTGTGTGGATTTAGTACGTGGAAAAAAACAATATATATATATATATATATCATTATAAAATATATATATATATATATATATAATAATAGAATAAGATTATTATTATTACTGTTGGTTGGCTTCCTTAGCGGTAGTAACTGCTCCCACTAATGTAGGAGCAGATGCAAAATTAAGAGATTAGAAAAACAGAGGTGATAGAAGTGAGGCAGAAATGGTTGTTTTTTAGCTAATGTACAGGGTTGTTAGTGCAGTTAAAAATAGGGTATTCGATCGGGATTTAAGGCTGCTTGAAGTGGTTTATGATTTTGGCCTTTAAGGATAGTAGCTGGCAGATTCAGAATGGTTTTGAGCTTTCAGCTTAGATGAGGATTCAGGTGGCATGGTGTGGCGTAGAAGTGAGCATTCGGAGCCAAAATTGGAGTTAATTCTGGTCTCGGCCTAAAATGGTGTCTTTCTTGAGATGGTAAAGGGCCACCGAAGGGTGCTGTTTGTGATGTTTAATTAGGGTGTTTAATCAGGGTGTTTAATCAGGGGCTAAAGGCTGAGATTAGGGAGTTCTCAGGACCTTGGATGCTAGTTCGAACAATGGCTGTAAGAAGGATTTTTAGAGGTTGAACCGACACTTGAAATGCTTACTAGACGGAAGAGATTTGGGCATCGAAACAGGGGAGACGGTGAAGTGGAGACAGCGAGTGTTCATTGCTAAAATGGAGATGATTTTGTAGCTGAAAAATATATTGTTAGAGGGCCCTGGGTGGTTTTGAAAGGCACGGTTAAAAAGATAGTGTTTTGGGAGTCCTCTGGGTTTTCAGAACTGATATAGAGGCTAAAAAAAAAAAAGCCTAAAGTAGAGCTGGAATTTGGTTTTTAGGCGCTGAAAATAGAGGCTAGTTGTGATTGTGTTGGTTGAGTTTTGGGGACGAAATTGTGATGGAAGAAGGCTGGAGAAAGGGCGTATAGGGGTGGAAGCTAGATTCATTTAGGCTAAAACGTAACTGAACGGAGGTCTCCTTTGGAAGCTGGAACAGACTGAATAGGCTGAGTTAGGATGGTTTCTTGGTGCCATTCAAAGGAAAAATGCTAGGGAATTGGAGACTGGTTTAGGCACTACTTAAAGGCTGGAAAAGAGTGAAGCTGAAAAAGGTGAAAACATGGCTGATTTAAGGCTGGACCAGAGATGTTTTTAAGGCCTAAAACGGGGTAGGAGTTGGCTGTTATGAGGCTGAAATCTGAGCTGTAAACAGGGCAGTTTAAAGGGGAAACCAAGGCTGGACAAGGCAGTGACTTTCGGCAAGCCTTACACTAAAGGGGTAAGGCCGTTCTCTCACTTAAGAATTTATAGACTTGAGTAGAGAATTTATGCTAAAGATATGTATACATATATAAGGCTGTTGAAACACATAAAGTGGTTGTCGATTTGATGAGATATGCAGCAAACGTTCCTAAGCTAACAAGGAATATATGCTCGGTTAAGAGGTTTGCAAAGGTAAGGAAAGTATTCTGGTATTGGGTTTAAATTTTGAGTGATTATGTGGTATTAATGAAATGATGAAAATAGGTAAAGGATTTTAATGGATTGTTCATGATGCAGAATCATGTTATTTCCTTTTATTAATTATTAATGTAAGAATTATATACAATGATAATGTTGGTGAGCATATGAATTATTTAGTTGATAGAACAAATATATATATATATAGGGATTTAGCGATTAGCAATATATTCTTGATTATGTGCATGAAAGTCATAATCTATACTATGAGAAGGATGATACGATTATGGAAAATTATAGACATAGGGATGAGATTATTTTGTATGTGATAATATAATAATTGAGATATAAAAAGGAATTTACAAGAAAATAATTAGGTACAAATACTTAATTTTCTTATCCACTTTAATGGTTAAATTTTGATATTATTTATGAAGCTTAAGGAAGGAACCAATAATGATATTTGTGACGCAAGGTGGTTGTTATGGATATAGTGATATTCTTGCGGATAATATTTATTTAGATTAATAATGCTTGTTTAAATTATATATTGATATAAATTTTGATGTGTATTGGTTGTAGAGAATTCGCAAGGAGGTGGAAGAGCACAATTAGCCAAGTGCGGCGCTTACTAAGTGCCAAGTTTGGTGCACTTTAGGTAAGAGATATATGTGTGTGTGTGTGTGTGTGTGTGTGTGTGTGTGTGTGTATATCGGAACGTAGGAGATACTGAATAATTTTAAAATGAACTGCTTTAGGTTTATAAACTGTATTTTTCTTGCAGGAGGTTTTAAGAAAATTAAGCCATTATGCTGTCAAATTTTTGTAAAAATATTGGTTTTGTGAATTAAGTTAGAGCTAAGAAACAATTTGAAAATAACAATTCTCTAGCAAGCTTTGTTTTGAAAAAGAATGTGAAATAGCATGATTTTGAATATTTTGAAATTTTTATCCAAAAAACCGACTTTCATGGAAATTACCAAAGTATTGTATTTTTTAAGAAAATATATATTCATTTGTGAAGTTTCGAGACTACGATTTTGAATTTCAAAAAATATATATATGTTTTGAGACATGACTAATTAAAGTCACTGCAGTATTATTTTGGACTACTATGTGACCCTGATCCAATCCGTAATAGGTATTAGTTTTGGACTACTGTGTGACCCTATCCAGTCTACAGTAGCATTTCTGAGCTATGTAACCTTGATCTAGTTCACAGCAGGCTCAGTTGACACCTGATCAGTGCTCACTGTGGGCACCCTCTGGACTATGGCCATATGTCTAATTGACTTGCACTTTCCCTCACGGGAATATTTGAACTGCATGATTACTACTTAGTCGTTAATATGTCTCCAACTTAATATATGTATGCTTTTACGTACTCATTTCCGTATATGAATTTTGAACAATGACATTTGGATTTTGAAACTGATATAGTTTATTTCAAAGATTGAGTAAATAGTGTCATAACGTATTAGATTTCGGAAAACCTAATAGCTAGACACAAAATCTATGGAGTCGCCACCAACTATTCTACCTATGTGTGATTGGTCACCTATTAAAACTAAGGGTAAGGCTTGGTCTACGTTCAAAGATACTAGGGTTCGGGAGTACGGTTACGTGAAGGGAAGGATTAGCACCCCTACAACGCCCATCCTAAAATGGTACCAACTAGTTTTAGGTTATCTTTACAATTTGTCTTGTGTTTATATTAATTTCGATATGCTTATATATTGGGAATATTTCTAAGATTTTTCCATCAATTTGGCTCCAATCTTAGAAATTCCCCTCACCTCAAGATGTTCAAGGAGTCTCAATTGACTTTCTTGAATTCTATCGTCGGATCAATGAGATATTTTATGAAACTCTTATCATATACTTAAATTTGGTTCTAATATTGACTCCATATTAATTTCTATATTTTCTGAGTCTTATTTTACATTATTCTTATCTATATGTTTTATTTATTTATTTATTTTATTTATTTAGAAAATAAATATGAATCATGGTTTATTAAAGGTTTTCTTAAAAGCGTCCCATCAATTTGGCTCGGCTTAAAAGAAATCTTTTTACCTAAAAATTCAAGGAGTCCCAATTGACTTTCTTGAAATTTCATCATTGGCATGATTCATGTTTACTCCTTTATCTATCTAATTTTATTTATTATGATTTTTATTTTAAGCTATTTAGTTCATTTATTTATCTAATTTTATTTAAATTTCTTTAATTTTAACCTTGATTTAATTTATCTTTATTCATGAATTATATTTTATCGAAAATTCTTTCAAAAGTATTCCGTCAATTTGGCTCAACTTAAGAAAGAATCATCTTACCTAGAAATATCCAAGGAGTCTCAATTGACTTTCTTGGAATTTCATCCTCGGTATAATTATTATTTAATCTTATTAATTACTAATTATTTTCAATCTAAGCTATTTCATTCTATTTATTTAATGTTTTCACCTAATTTATGTTCTTGTATTTATATTTATTTATCTATATTTATTTATATTTTGTTCATATTTAATTTACTAAGAATAAGCATGTATTATAATTTATTGAAAATTCTTTCAAAAGTATCCCATCGATTTGGCTCAACTTAAAAAAGAATTTCCTCACCTAGACATTTTTAAGATGTCTCAATTGACTTTTTCAAAATGTCATCATCGGTAAAAAAAATTAAAATTACTCTTAGATTATTAGATAATTTGATTTAAACCTATACCCAAATTTATGTGTACGAACTATGATTAACCATGTTATTTTAATAGTTTTTTTTATAAATATAAACACAATAGAAATTGTATTTTATTCTATTCTACAAACACCTAAACGTAAGAATTAAAAGAATTATTTATTAGTATAAATTATTTAAGTCCATTAATTATCTAATTAATTTCAATGTTACCTAAAGCATTAAAGAATTAATCAAATGGCCTGATAAGAATAATAAAATGGTGCATAAAACCAAAGTGAAATAGCATACCAAAAGGACTTGCTTTTCCTGCTCACGTGCACGAGGAACCAGAGTTTCCTTTTCCTTTTTCTTTAGCAGTGCAGCAAGTAACGATACTGGCAGCAAAAAACTCTGGTGCAATGACCGTTGAAGCGGTGCAGGCGGGTAAAGATAGCTGGGCAAGGAGATGCAGTGATGATGTTCACGCAAGGCAGTGGATTGGCGTTGTGGGTAGAACGTGAGCAAGGGATGACAGAAAAAAATGATGATGGCGTGGGCAGCAGAGTTGAAGAAGATGATGTTGATGGTGCAACAACAGCAACTACGGTAGAGGTCTTGGTGCAGCAATGGACCATGCAAACAGGGGACGTGGTCAGAGGTGCAAGTGTGTGCAAGGTGGCTGGGATCGGTGCAGCAAGGTGTTTGTCGTTGTGGTGATGACGAGCTGCTATGGATGATGGTTTTCTGGTTTGAGGCAGCAGGCAGCGGCAAGGAATGATGGTGGTTTTGCAACAAGCTGGGCAGTGGTGGTGATACAGCAGCCGCATAAACCGTGGGCAAGGTGAAGGGAAACTTGGCTTTGGTCTAGTGGCGGTAGCAGATGAGAATGATGGTAAAATCGAAGAAGACGATGGTGCAGCAGCCAAGAACCCGAGACGACGTGCAACAGCCAGCCTTTCCTTTCTAGGTTTTTGTTTTTTTTTTCTAGCTCTCTTTTTTTTTTCTCTAGGGTTTTTTTCTAGGGTTTTTCTAGGGCTTTTTCTCTCTAGGTTTTTTTTTCTTTGTGTCGTTCTCCTTTTTTCCCCCCTTTTTCCCTCTAGGGTTTTCTCCTTTTATAGACCTAGGTTTTTCTTTTTTTTTATATTTCTTTTATATTTTTTATATTTTTTATTTTTGGTAATAATTTGGAAATCAAGAATCAACTTTTTTAGGAAATTTTATATTTCAAGAATCGGACTTGAATCCGATATTAATTTTGACTTTCCTTTTCCCAAAATTTTGATTTTCAATCTTTAATAGTCTCATTTAATTTTACTTTCCTATCAAAATTAATTCTGATTTCCTTCTTTTTTTTTATTTTCTTTATTTTATTCTATAAAAATCAAAATCAAAATCCAAAATTTATTTCTAAATCTAAAAAATAAAAATTAAAAATTAAAAATCAAATATAAAAAACTAATTATTTAAAAATGTTTGAAAAAGAACCGGACAAAAATGGTGTCTACAAATAGCACCTATGGTCCTTATAATTTGGGCAATATAACAAATTGATCCCTAAACTTTAAAACGTATTAAATTGGTCGCTAAAGTTATATAACATAACAAAATGTTCCTTCCGTTATCAAAACCGTTATGTCAGAAGTTAAAAGTCAGCTTGATCACACGTAAAAGAAATAATTGCTTAGCTGGTATCTGACTTATCTCAAGGAAGACTAAATCATACCAAGAATAGTGGAGGAGTGAGAGAAGACATGGCCAAGAATCCTCAAATCCCTGGCAGGAATAGAAGCTCTTTTAATTATCGTATTCTTATCGTATTCCACCAACTTCGAAATACCCATCATGTCGAATCTCATCCATACCCTTGCTCCCACAGCCTTCTTCTTCCCCTTCCCCGCCACCCCGTCCCTACCACCAATGCCACCGGCAATCAAATTGCCCGCACTCGGAGACAGAGGTGAAGATGAAGAGGCGGCTCCAATAGGCACCAGCGTTGACAGTTGAGCTACCGTCGTAGATTTCGGACACCATCGCCGACTGGAGGAGCAGCAAAACGAGAAGGGGCCTTTGCCCATTGAAACTTTCTCTCCTACAAATCTTTGTTGCTTGTTCCTTTTTCTTTACTTTCTCTTGAATTAAGGGGCCATGGAAATTGGTGCAAAGCCTGGAGTTTTGTCCTTTTCCTTTCCCGATTCCGATTCTTCTTCTTCTTCCATAAATGAATCAATTTGATTCTTTTTTTTCTTGGTTTCAACAACATATTTAGACCAGGCGGGGGGAAAAGTGGGTACAATTGCTGCCGGTTGAACTCCCTGGCTTTGTAATCTCATTGGAACGGTGCCTCGAATTTGCTTGGGCCTTGGGTTACCTTTTTAAATTTCTTTTAAATAAAAAATAATAATAATTTATTTATATTAATAATAAAATAAAGATAATTATTTTAAGAAAAATAGTGTTGATTAATGTAAAATCCGATTTTTTTACTACTGTAAACCGAAATTTCATAAAATTTGATAATGTAAATAAAGTAAATATTGTGTATTGATTTTCACTTGGATGAAAAGTTCCTTAATTTGAGATGTGCATGGGAGAATGTTGGTGTGATAATGTATGAGCAAGGAAGACTGCTCGCCAATGGGCGAGCTAAATTGGCGAACAGAACGCCAATGTTGCTGGTTAGGACGAGTAGAACAGTTAGCCCAATCTGGCGAGGGCGATGATCACCCAGACGGATTGATAGAAAATTAAAAGATAAATAAAAGTAAAATTTTGTGGGTAAGCATGGCAAACAAGTCAATAACGTGTGGGAAGAAAAGAGTTCTACTTGATTTCGTTTACTACAATAGTCTCCATGAAATTAATGCTAAGTATGAAAGCATTTAATGAAGAATATGGCTGTCAGACGAATGGAGAAAAGAATGAAAGGAGAGCCAATCAACGTTGGCTGACAGTGGCGTGGACTAGGAGTTAGCCAATCAATGTTGGCTGGAAGAGAAATGGCGTGAAAAAGAGAAGAAAAGAAAATGGAAAAGTCAAGGACAGGGGCGGCAGAGGACTTCTCGTCAACTGCTTCTCCTGACAACGGGATTAGGCAATAAATGGCAAGGGAAATTAGTCAAGAATAGAGCTGCAGTAGGGACGTCACTACCGTTCTTTTGCTGCAGTTTTCTTTGGTTTTAATTGCATGAAATGATGAAGAAAACAAGATAAGGAAACAGGTGTTAGATTTTAAGTGAAACGGAACGGCCATATAAGAAGGGTTCATGAGGAAAAATCGATGGAAGCAACTTCATCTTCCTTAAAATCATTCTCGCCCATTCTGTTTCATTTCAAGTTCACCCTTAGTTTTCCTCTACGTTCATAAGTGAGCCATGAGACTCATCCTTAGTTAGCTAAACATTTATCCAGTGTGTGAAGAACTGAGGAATAAGCAAAGTAAAGCTAATTGAGGCAAGAAAACACTCTGTTCCAGGAAGTGCAACTCAGTTGAGGTGAGCTTTCATATTTCTATGGTTATTTTGATAAATGAGGGTATATTTCTATGTTTATAACGTGATAAACACAGATATAGCCTGGTTGTAGTTAAATAGTGTGGAAATATATAAGAAATTAGATGGAAATGATTAAGAAAAACAATAGGCGAGCAAGGAGTATTCGCCAAAGGGCGAGGCGAGTACAATGCAATACATGACTAGGCGAAAACATGTTCGCCAATTGTTATGGGATAAATCTGAAATGTGGAAGTAAGGGTGAGGACCAATGATCCCCAATGTGGCGAATAGGTAATAGACAACTCGCCAAAGTGTTGTTCAAGAGGGCGAGGTGGCCAAGCGTTATCCGATTCACGGGCGAGACCATTTATGAATGAAAAGCCACGAATGCCGAACTAAATTGATAAGCATGGCGAGTTGAGCTCCCATGTTGGGCGAACTCCCATGAATGAGCCGCTAATGGATAGCGAGCTGTGTTGGGCGAATGGCGAGCTGTTACCTCGCCACATTGGTTGAAAATAGTTTTAGAAATAAATTACTAAAAAAAAAAAAAAAGAAAATATTAATGGAATTAATATTTTACCTTGCAGCCGTGAAGTGAGATTGATACGGCGAGTGGAAAGCAAAGCTGCATCAGACGAGGTAAGGAAGTAGTATGTGATGAAAATGCATGTCCTGTGGAGTAAAAGTATTAAGAAAATATTAGAAATTGTTTTGTTTTTTTTTTACATGCATTGGTTGATAAAATGTTTTGACCTTGGCGAGATACAAAGTCGCCATATGTTGTTTTGTTGAACGAGCTACTTAGGGCGGGCGAGTAGTTTTGTTCTGAGTTGAAACTCATGCTAGCCAAGTGGCGAGCTCTCCTTTATGAGAACCTGGGCGAGTGCCTTTGTTTTAAAAGTTGGGAGAACTTTTTATGTCATATGGGCGGGCGACCCTTGTTTTAAGTATAAGGCGGGCGAACTATTATCAGCCAGCCAACTTCTGTCTTGAAAAGCTATGAGGCGGGCGACTAATAATTCGCCGCCTTGGCGAATTGACCAGTGGGCGAACTGATTTATGAATATTTTCTGAACGCAAATTAAATAAATAAATAAATAAACTTTCAATTAATATTTTTGAAAAATAGAAAATGTTGAAATTGAGGGTTGTTTTACTAGTTATAAAACCTTTTGGAAAACCAAATCATTTTATGGAAATGATACATATGGTAACTTGATTTTGAGACATTAGGCCATGAATTCATGCATTATCATTCATATACTTTGCGTGACCCATCTAGGGCGATGGCTCGGGTCAAATAGACCAACGAGTGCATCCTAGGGCGTCACAGGGCTGATGGACCTGCCAAGTCTTCAGCGGTCTCGAGGTCACTTGGCAAGTGGACCCGAGGACCACCTACAGATTATGGCCATACATCTAGATGAGATAGCCGTGAGGGGCGATGGCCTACGGGTGCACCCCAAAAGCGGATGACTTGTGTTCTTTGCATGATTTAAATTGTTGCCTAGTCTCAATTAAATGATTTATGAAAGGATCTGGGGAATCCTGTTTCATGTTAATTATAATTATTGTTTCCTAATGAGTTTGATCATTAGGATAATTAAATGGTTTTGAGATTATAGCTTTTATTTTCAAAGCAGCATACACCTTCCTTACTGAGCACACTGTCGCTCACTCCTTATTTTTCCACTCCACAGATAACTGATCTGAACTAAGAGACTTACTTTCCTGAGATTGGATATCGAAGGTATGTTGTGTTCTTTTATGTATTCAGTAAAGTTGTACAGTACTACTTTAAATATAAGGGAATGTATATACATCTTAAGAAAATGATTTAATTATTCTTATTAAAGTGATAAGAGTTGATAAGCATCACTGACAGCCCAAGTGTAAGATATAAGTGAGTAACATGTTATATAGTGGAAATTGGGATGCTACAATTAAAAAAAATAATAAATTGAGAATTTAAAAGTTTTATTTACAATTAAATATTATAATAAACCATAATAGTATTTTTTATTTTTAAATATTTAATTTAAAAAAATTGAGATTTTTTAAAAAAGAAAATCAGCAGAAAATAGGTGAGATAAGTCAGATGCCAGCTAAGCAATTATTTTCTTTCACGTGTGATCAAGCTGACTTTTAACGTCTGACATAATGGTTTTGATAACGGAAGGACCATTTCGTTATGTTATATAACTTTAGGGACCAATTTAATACGTTTTAAATTTTAGGGATCAATACCCAGTTGACACCTGATCAGTGCTCACTGTGGACCCCCTCTGGACTATGGCCATATGTCTAATTGACTTGCACTTTCCCTCACGGGAATATTTGAACTGCATGATTATTACTTAGTCGTTAATATGTCTCCAACTTAATATATGTATGCTTTTCCGTACTCATTTCCGTATATGAATTTTGAACGTTGATATTTGGATTTCGAAACTAATATGGTTTATTTCGAAGATTTATACGGAAAGTGAATATGATAAATACACCCATGTTTGGATTTATGTTTTCGAATTAAATTGTTGTATTATAGTTTGAATGAATTGTCTTCTGATGCATTGCATAAGCATGATTTGGTTTCCGAAATGTGTAATTTTGATTTCGACCTTTAATAAATGTTTTAAAAGCTTGCATATAGAATTTCGGTATCTATCTCTTATATATATTTCCTATTGGGCTTTATAAGCTCCCCCCCCCCCTCTCCACCTTCCAGATTTCTTGCAGTAGGAGTTTGTATGAGGGTTCTATCGTGTCTTTCTAGGCTTTTGCTCCTCCCTTAAAGGTATATGATGTATAATTGCCCGTTTTGTATTTAGACTTGTATTTTCAGTACTATTTAAGTATGAAGATGTAATTAAAAGAAGTACATTATATATTTATGCTTTATAACGATGCATGCAACATTGGTGAATAAATATTTTGTCAAGTAGAATTATTCAAAATTGTGAATGCATGCTTTGTGAGAGAATTTAAACTAAGACCAAGGTAATTAAAGGATATTGACTTAGCTAATGTAAATTTAGCTTAAGAATAGATTAATAACATTACGTACAGCCCAACGAAGTAAGTTAAAAAGGAAAATTTTGGTTCATATTTTTGGCAAAAGGGACATGACATTCTTTCTAGAAAATTCAATCATCTTATACTAAAATGATAACTAATCCAATCCAATCATTCTTTTTATGTGTGCACCATCATCATATCGATCTTATCATTCATCCTATGCACAAAACATGGCATATATGTGTAATCACATCTAAATATTGGTGAAAGAAAATTCAACTACAATAATTAAATTAAACTATTAAATTCGTGTGAGCATAGTGATGAATTTAATTTATAATATATTTTGTAAAACATAATAAAATTATTAAAAAAATTGAAATACTTGTAGAATAATGTATTAAAAATCTTTATGACTTAGACAAAAATTAAAAATCTTTATGCATGTATAGAATACACATATTCTAAAAATAATTTGAACTCAAATACTAATTAAAAATTATAAAAAATTAAATATAAAAAATCTTAAATATTAAATAAATAAATTAAATAGCTATAATTGTAAACACAATTAACAATAGTAGATAAAAAATATAAATAAACGATAAATTGAACAAATAAATGAATTTTTGTTTTCTGTTTTACATTTCTGGAAAATGTATTTGGTGAATAAAAACAGAAATTGTTTCTAAAAATGTAAAATAATGAAATATGTTCAGGTATCATTGTTAAATTTTTAAAAAAATGAAAGATCAAAGAAATAAATATAATACTCAATGATATTATCACTTAATTTCAATTTTTTCAACTTTGTTTAGTAATTTCATAAATTGTTGTAAAAAAAGACTATAGTGGAAAAAGACAAAAAAAGACTATAGTGGAAAAAGACAAAAAAAATTATAAGCAATTCAAAATGCCAAATACATTTAGCTAGAAACAAAAAATTAAAATAAAAAACTGTTACGGAAATAATAAATATTAATGACTTCTAATTGTAAATATATAATATAAATTATTAAATAATGCATGACTTCAAACGTTCTTCAAGTATGACCCACTTCTAACTTGCAAAACACTCTCATATTTGATCTCATTTTCATTTTGTCTTCAAACGCGTTTTTACTCTTTGTTTTTTTTTTTTGTTTTCTAAGAAAACGAAACCAAAAAGGCCTATGTTTTCTAAAACCAAACATTATTAAATAAATTATACATTAGAGTCAAAACCTTATATAAATAAATAAAAGCCATTTTTTTTTGCTAAAATGAAAATATCTTGCATTGATATCATAACTTTTTGACACATAAGATAATAAATTAATTTTAATTTTCAATAAGATAATCATATTTAATTTATTATTTAATTTTAAAATATTTAAAATTTTAAAGAATAAAGTTCACCTGTTTTATATTCATTTAAATCAAACAAAATTTATTTCAAAATTTGATTTTTTATCACTTATTAAGTTATTTTAATCGAAATTATCTTCAAGTTTTAAATCTTTTCTCAAAAAATTAAAACTGGTGTGTAAATCTATATATTTTAACATTGAATTAAACTTCCATTTTTTTTTCAATTTTCATTTCATCTCTTTATCAAATTTTTGTTCTATTTAACAATTTTGTTTTTTTTTTCTTTTTGTTTATATTGACATCATTTTATTTATTTGTTCAAACATCTTATGAAAAAATTTGTTTCTTTAATGTAAATCACAAGGTTTTTCCATATTACGTTAGGTATGAGACTAATCCCCCTTTATGCTACATGATGGGTATTAGCTTAAGAGAATTTGATTTGGTAAAGATTTAAACATAAGACCTCTCATTATGTATCATTTTCATTCAAGAACTTAGTTGGGTCTTACATCACTAAGCCAACCATTTGGTTTAAAAAAATTGTTTATTTGTTCAATCATTTTGTTTATTTATTTGTTCAATCATCTTCTTTGGCTAAAAAAAATTCATATGGATTATTTATTTTTTGTGTATTATTTTAAATATTGTATTTAATTATTTTGAATTGATTTAAATTTTAAAAATTCAAATAATAAATTATTTTTTATTTCTATTTACTTTACTTACCTTTCATGTTTAAGACTACTTTAAAAAAAAAAACCTTTTTTTCAAACCCTAAAAAATAGAGTTTCAACTCTAATTAATTTTATAAGATTAATTCAAAGTCATTTAAATTCAAATTTTAAAAAATGAACTAGTTTCAAATATGAAACAATAACTAGTAATTTATTAATGACAAATGTAATAAGAATTGCTTTCATTAATTTGTAACTATTTAATTTATTTCTTAATATTTAGTATTTGTTATTTTTAATTTTCTTCTATAATCTTTCTAATTGGTATTTGATTTCATTTTTTAAATTTGTGTATTCTATATATGTATTAAGTTTTTTAAATATATTATTCAACATGTATATCAAAATAATTTTTTATAATTTTATTCTATTTTTAAAAAATAAAATAAATTAAAATCATAACCGTACATCGTACATGTTTAAATTAGTTTTTTTCTAATTTTTCATGACAATAAATGCTTTTTGCTTTTGCAAGATTATTTAATTTAACATACAAATTTAAATGCTACGGCAATTGATGAGAATAAATCAATTCTGGTGGAAATTCATGATTATTGCATATATAATAAAGACAACCCCTTCATAAGAAGAAGAAGAAGAAAAAAAAAAGATACATATATATATATATATATATATATCAATATAATTCTATTTTATTTTTGATAAATATCCACAAACATTTAACTGTTAAAGTCAGGCCATACAATGTCACCTTTATGGCACCGCTTTATGCAGAATCGACATAGACTAAGTAATAACCAGCGCCCTAAGACTAAAGTGGGGTCCTTCCAGGCTTGACTATCAAAACCAACCACTATACAATATCCCTCGACAAAAATGGTTCCTTTCCTGAATTCATCACACAGAGAAAGGAATAACAAGCATCCTAGAATTACATTTCCTAGAAGAATTCCTGCTAAACCCTTAATGTAACCCTTAATCAAATACGTAGGGAATAACCAGCATCCTAGAAGCAAAACGCTAATTTTCGAAACCCGGTAATCAATACACATAAACACCATTAAAATGAAAAGGGACAATGAAAACATGTTGAGAATTGCAGGTGCTGTGCCATTTGGAGATATGTGATATATTGAGTCGTCGAAGCAGATCGCAAGAAATGCAAGGAGTAGTTGAAGAGCAGTCCTTAAACCATGGGGAAAAGGCTTAAGAAGGACCAATGTTAAGAAAAACGTTACTATGAAGACAGCATAGGTTGGAATATAGAAAACAATAAAATCAAAGGGATTCAAAACTGACGTCCCCGGCCTTCCTTTTATCATCTCCTTCGGTGATGGTGGAGATTGAGGCGGGTTAGGAGAATTGTCGCCCTGCCAAACACCACCAGGTGGGCTAAGACTGGTTTGGTAGGTGGTTGTTAAATGCAATCCTAAAATTACTAGCAAGGCATTGCGATCCTCTTTTGATATACCAACCATGTCATGAAAAATTATTGTTGATGCATTTCTCACATACTTGCGAATTTGTTTCTGCAACTTATATTTAAACGTTGAAGCTCCTGGGATAAAGGAACCACGCAGAATGCTAATACTTTCTCTGTTATTAAGTTGCTGCAAAGCATCCAGTGCTGTTGAACCAGCCTGATTGATCGCAAACTTGTCAGCCTCGCATTTCAGTAGTAGTTTGATCATCTGTTTAATTGAAAGTTTGAGATATGAAAGCTACAATTGGTTGAGCATCATCATTTACGAAAAACAAAATTAAATAAAGTGTATGAGTCGAACCTTGTAACTATTACTACGCCCAGCTATGTGCAAAGCAGTGTCTCCCCTCCTGTCTTTCTGATTCACCACATCTTGACAATATTCAGTCTTCCTAAGCATCTTGCACAGGATTTTAAGACCTTCTTCCTTATTGTTTCTCACTGCAATATGCAAAGCAGTCTGATTTTCAGCTGTCACATCTCGGATACATTCAGGACAACCCTCTAGAAATCTGGTCAAAAGTACTTGAGGATTTTCATCTCTTGTTATCACATAGTGCAAAGGAGTTTCACCCTTCTTTCCTTTGACACGAACAAGATCTTTAGTATTTTCCATGAGAAGTTGCACCAGCTCCTTATGCCCCTTTTCCACTGCAAGGTGAATGGGGCTCAAACCTTGCTGGTTTAGCTTCCTAGCAAATGATGGCTTTAAGCTCATTATCTCCATTGCAAAATCAATGCACCCTTCAGCTGCAGCTATGTGTAATGGAGTCTCGATAAACTCCACCTCATCAATTCGCTTCAAAACGTTTCCATCTTCCTGAATCAATCTGTATAATTCACTAACATTACCTTCTCTAGCGGCTCTTTTCAGACTTTCATCCATGCCAGGAGGACCAAATGACAATAGAAGTAAAATTGGAAGGGTACAAGAAAGCGCGGGAAATCAAGAACATCCCGACGACCTTATAAGAAAAAAAACCTCGGTGCTGTTTAGTCAGTCAACTATAGACTTTGTTTTTTGTTCATAAAGTCAAGTATAGACTGTGTCAATTGAGAAACATTACAGAGAATGCAGACTTCAAAAGTCTTTTTCGCGTTTGGTAAAAAAAAAAGAGTATTGTTTCGTTTCGTGGACTAAACTATAAATTCTTCGTCTTTGTTTTCAATATTTCGTGGACAATGTGGAGGAATATTATACTTTTTTCACTTATAAAAAAAAAAGATTACCCAACAACTTTGGAACACTTTAATTAATCCTCGTTCGAATCTTATTGGATTCATATCCCAACCCGATATGTGTTGGAAAAAATATCCCTCAAACCAAACATCCACAAAAATAGAGGAAAGCAAAAACAAACACAATAATTTTTAGTGTAATTTGACCTAACCAATTTGGCCTATAACCACCCAACTAATATAATAACCAATCAATCAATCACAATCGTGCAATTTTTGGAAGAGAAAAATTGTAAACTCCTAACAAAGCCCAACCATGTAATTTTTATAAAGAAAAATTGCAAACTCCTAACAAAGATCCCAAAGCCCAACTACACCCTTTTAATAGCCCAAACCCTAGCTATTCTATCGGTGCTACAACTCTTTGGAATATTTTTACAAACCAAGCCTAACACTTTATTTATAAGGGGAGAACCCTTATAATTTCTCCTATACTTTCAATGTGGGATTCAAGGCAAACCCTAACAATATAAACAATGTGGAGGAATATTATACCTTTTTCACTCATAAAAAAAAAAGATTACCCAACAACTTTGGAACACTTTAATTAATCCTCGTTCGAATCCTATTGGATTCACATCCCAACCCGATATGAACCTTTTTGGCGCAATTGTAGTAGGGCATTTGATAAAAAAAAAAGTATTATTTGATAAAAAAAATTTTAATTTTTTTCATTATTATTAATTTCACAAATATGTTTTATAAATTTTATTATATAAATTTTTAATCCACCATTGATGGTCATCTTCTCTTCTTAATATATTCCACCTTACCATCGTC
The DNA here is from genome assembly GCA_031772115.1 of Heritiera littoralis. Taxonomy (NCBI): domain Eukaryota; kingdom Viridiplantae; phylum Streptophyta; class Magnoliopsida; order Malvales; family Malvaceae; genus Heritiera; species Heritiera littoralis. The sequence continues at coordinate 2,890,813 of JAPDPK010000066.1, read as the reverse complement.
TCTACATTTAATCTCACAAGATCTAGAAATATTTATGAGCTGAATTAAACGGGATTTAGGTAAAGTATTAAAAGATTGACAATAAGCCCAAAGCCAGCCCAAGATCAACCCAATTTTTCGATTAAATTTTTTTGTTTACCCAATTTACATGCAAGGAATACGCTGGTCCAAATTAGCTCATATATTATTAATTTTTTAAAATTATAATAAACTATAAAAATATTAAAAAATAATATTTAATAAATATAACACAATAAATTAAAATAAATTTTTATAAAAAAATTACAAGCAACATGAAAATTTTAAATTAAAATCTAAAAAAAATAAAAGCCCAAAGTAAATTGTACAAAAACAGTAATTAAAAAATAAATTATTATAAAAATAGTAAAAAATTATAATTATCAAGCCAAATCAAACTTGAACTTGAAATGGTGATCCAAGCTAGTCCAATTTTTATCAAGCCTTAATTTTCGAGCCTAAGCTCGTTAAATAGGCTAAAATTTTTATCCAAACTTGCCCAATTTTTGGGTGACCTTTAGGTTTAGACGAATAAGTTGACTCTTAAATAAGTTTAATCGGAACTAATCTTACTTTCTATCCAAATAGACATTAATAAATAAAGTCTTTTAATTTTATTTTATTTTATTTTTATCCTTGAAGTTATAAAATAGGGATGAAACATTCCCTACCACATGTATTTTTTTCGGTCTTTACATTTTTAAAAATTTTATTTTAAATAAAAATAATTATTATTTTGATATAAAAATGATAATTATCTTTTAGATTATACATAAAATATCAAATAACATTAAAATATATGTAAAAATAAATTATATACTTTTAGTTTAAAAAAATATTAGTTATTATTAATATCATCAGCAAATGTATTATTATTTTTTAAGCAACAAGTATAATTTTAATATAAAAATGATCATATAAAATTATAAATAAATACAAAAGAATGAGTATTATGCTTTATTAAGTTTCAATTTGTGTAAATATATTATTTTTAATTTTTTTAAACGTCATTTCATATATTTACTAATAATTTTATTAATTTTCAATTATTTATTAACATAGTTATTTTTTGATATAAAAATAATTTTAGTAATTTTTAATTATTTATTAATTTCATACATATCAAATAATCTAAAATTTTTATTTTATTCAAATTTTAATTTAATGCCTTTAAGGATTAATTTCTTTTTTTTTTTTTTACTAAATTTCACTTCATTATTGCCGTTACATTTTCAGCAAAGCCCATATCTTGCTGTTACATTAATCCCATTCGCTATAGTACATAATCTTACTGTTATATTTAGTAAATAATCTCTCCATCATTTTTTTGCTTGAAAGGCCATCAACTTTATTGAATAACCATATTTACAAGTAGCATGGACCACAAGAAATCCAGTCACACACTTTTCATCGAATGGTTAAAGATGAATTATATCATTTTCTAAAGTTTGGATTCGAATCCAAACAACTCCATCCTTATTCTTAGTTATTTAATATTTTTTTATAAAAAAAAAGCAATAATAATCACAACAAGCATTCGTAAAACTACAACTATTGAAGAAACACATACAATTGAATTAAGCATAACACCAAGGCCATCCAATGCTTAATATAAATTTAATATGTATTTATAAAAATCGATTTTATATTTATTATTTTAATTTAATTTTTATGTCATCATATTTTTATATATGTGTGAAATTAATTTGCCTATATATTATTTTATGTACATAATCTTCTTCTTCTTTTAAAATCCAACAATTAAATCTCTGGAAAGTTTTTATTTATTATTTTTTTAAGATAAAGTTTTGATGTTTAATTTAATTTGGTTTAAAAGCTAAATACTGAAGGCCCGATAGCAAATTGGGCCAGGCCAACTATTAAAAGAAATTCCATTATTTTGATGCTGTGGACCGTAAATTGATAAAAATATACGTGTAATTCATTGATTGGAATTAATGAAATAGTCAAGTAGTCAGAGAAAAAACGAGTTCATATATTAATTTGCTTTATTTAAATTCATAGTTTTATACATATATAGTTAAGGAAACTTTTTGTATTAAATCCAAGGGTTTTGAACATTCAAAAATTGAGTATATACTTCAATAAAAACTATTAAAACAAGATTATTTCATTCAATCAGGCTTATCACGTAAACATCCATGAATTTTTTTTTTTGTACATAAACTTCCATCATGCTTATAACAAGTTAATTTAGTTGTCTATCCTCGTTTAAATTTACTTTAAAAGCACACGGTAAAAGATGTATTAAGAACAACTGTCTACGCGGGCAGGGTCAAATTTAGCAAAGTTCAGAAAAGTTGAGATCTATTGAAGTCGGATCATTATCATTAAAAAATAATAATAATATCTAAAAACATTAAAAATATGTAATAATTAATAAGTATAATACAATTAATTTAAATAAGTTTTTTAAAAAAACTACAAGAGCATGGAAAATTAAATGAAAGTCTAAAATATAACACAAACTCAAAGTAAATTGCACCAAAAAGTTCAATGTAATTAAAAAATGTATTGTTATGCTTTTCAATAATTTCTTTATTTGATATATTTTCAAAAATCTTTTTAAGATCTACAAAGTACGACATTCATATTTTAATAAAATATTAAATTAATTAAATTATAAAATAAAATTTGTAAAATATTATAATTATCATGTAGAACCAAGACGGATTTTGGCTTTAAATGGTGAGGTCAAGATCAATATTACTCTATGGTAATTAATGTTAGGTGACTAAGGGATTCCGTATATAGAAGATAAATGTAATAGAAATACAAATGTTACGGTAGATATACGAATATACGGGAAATGATAAAATGATAAATGAAGATACTCGCAAGAATGTTGGAGTGATACCGATAAATGATAATATGAGTGAAAGTTATTTATATTAATTTAAATACATACGATATATATATTTGTGTATGTTTTAGTGAAAGTAAAGACAATGAATGATAAAAAAAAATCAAGAGTAGAGAAAGACCTAAAATTTTTTTTAAAAAAAGTTATTTAGAAAGATATGATGGCACAAGAATTAAAAAAACACATTAGAATGAGTGAAAAAAAGAAATTACACTGACAACTTAGTGTGAGTTTATATATTAATTTATGTAACCTATCCCAATATTGAAATAAGCTTTATGTAATGAATAAAAAAGTTTTAGACATACCTATGTCTGTGGAGCCAAGTGAAAGAAGTTTGTTACCTCTTAAGTAAGGTTTCAAATTTGAGTCTTATAAATGAAAAAAAAAAAAAGCTCTCCATATCATGTTTGATCATAGTTAAACTCCGAATTAATCGAGATTCAAAATAAACTTCGAATATGGAGGGATTTCAATAAAAAAAAAGTTTTAGACGTGATCATATCAACCAAAAACCAACTACCTCATACCAATAGGATAGCAAGTACTAGATAACCTGTCTTTGAAACCTTCAAAATACTGTTGATTAATTTATTCGATTTTAAAGTTATCTGAGACTAGATAGCACCTATAGCTATAATATTAAAGCTTTCGTTTCGAAGCCGGGGACCTGACCTCAACTTGTTGAAAATATTTTACTTAATTAGAATCTACTATGTGAAAAGAATCTACTCATAAAAAAACATACCGGTGATAGGTGGTCGTTCGAAGTAGTCCTAAAATTGGAAGAAATGCATTACGGTCCAAGCGGAATCTATTGTGTCCGTACCGTGAAAAATTAATGCCTTCGTTGCATACTTGGGCATTTGTTTCCCTAACTTATATTTTAAATTTGGAGTTTTTGGTCTCATTTGTATATATTGACTGATACAATGGAGCAAATAATTGGCAGCTGGCAAGTTTGCATACGCACACATATAAAATGGCGAAGTCAAAAAATTTATTGAGCGGAAACTTCGTTCAAATATATTAAATTATGAAAAAAATTTATTTATGTTTGACACAATTTTATATTTTTTGAAAATGATACATGATAATTTTGTTATAAATGTTTTGAAACATACTTTTTTCTAAGTAAACAATTAATATATCATTTAACCATTAATCTCTCATTTAATTATGCAAATAAATTTTCAATCAATAAAATAAATGTTATTGTCAACAACAAATAAACTAATGAATGCAAGTTATCTTTTCCAATTTCAATAATTATTATAATATAATTATCAATTCTTCTCAATTTTGAAAAATTATTGCCAGAATACATAAAGATGAACATTATTTGTCAAAATTTTACACAAAATGTTCTAATAAAATCTAATTTAGTAACATAAGAAAAACTTTTATATAATATAAATTAAAAACTTTCTTTACGTCCAATGGGGGCTTGAGCTCTCACTGGCCCGCATGGAGCTTTGCCCTTGCATATATATGTATGTAGGTAAAGTACATGCGTTGCGTGAATATTTCATTTTATGTCATATCTCTACGTAAGAATATACAAAGTATGGTCACATTTGAATGTTGATGAAATAAAATTCAGCTACAGTAATTAAACTAAATGGTTTTAAACAATTATAATTTAGTTTAACGGTTATTATTGTTTTTAAAAAAGTTAAATAAAAAATTTGATACTTCATTTCTTTCTTATTCCTCTCTATAAAAAAAAAAACATGGTTCTAAAGTTTAGCATACAAGTTGACTTTGTTTTTACGTATAAAAATTTATTTGAGATATTATTTTTGCAATAAATACTATATATTTAAAATATAGGTTATTTTTTTCAACATTTATATAATTTGTCAGTAGAGATTTAATTTTTAATAACTTTAAATACAAAAATTAAAAACATATAAATTATTTTAAAATAAAAATAAATTCATATATGTATATATAAATCTAGCATTCAGTGACATTGACATCTGTTTATTTTTTTTTGTACTTGTTTTTTATTCCAAGCAATAGCATTCAAATTAGCTTCTGTCATCTAACGCCAACATATTCCACTATTTTACACGTGTAAGTTGAATAGATCTGCATATGCATATGCGCATATATATATATATATATATATATGTATTTGTATGTCATTATAATAATCAAATCAACATGCATTAAACAATTAAAAAAACCTAATTCCCCAAACTTTTCTAAATAAAAATTAATCAACAAAAAGAGGCAAAAGGATACAGAAGCTAATTTGTATTCTATTGCTTGGAAAAAAAAAGTTATAAAATAAACAGGTGCCATTTCAAGGATTAATATCCAATACTCCCACACATCAATTTTTCAAATCCTTGAAAATCATCAACCATTCCTTGATGGTTAAAATTCTGTCAGTTCTATTTCTTTAATCAAAAAAAAAAGATTCATACATTCCATCCCCATAAACACAACCCACCCTTTTATCATTCAACCTAACCGAATAAAATCTCTTGAAAATCATCAGTGATCCCAATACTTCTTTTAAGTAAAGAATTTCCTCTCTCTTCTCCCCTGACTTGTATCACACCTATCTTAATGAAACCTCTGCTTTCTCAACATAACAACTATTCTTTTACAAACCATACAAAGCCCACCCGACAATCCATAGAGAATAGAAAAAACACCCTAACAAAGTAACTTTAACCCAAAACTTCCAACTTGTATATCCTTTGAAGATTCCAGTATAAATACCTCAACTAACGGCAGACACAACTAATAACCAAATAAACTTTCAAGGAAGTTTGACAGATAGCAAGTTAGAATTTTGTAGTCAAATATTGTTGATTGAGGTGTTTTTCAATGTATCTCGGGAACCAGAAAATGACCAATTCCAATTTCCAATTATCTTCATACACCTCACATCAGTGGTCATATGATATTCTGAACTTCAAGAAAGAAGCATAACAGAATTTTTCTGAAGACCACAAATTACTGATTCCTACCATTTCAAGACCATAAACACCATTAAATAAAAGGCAATTAACTACGAACATTGTTATTATCATGATCTTCTCCTTCCATTTCCATCAATATTTTTATCATGAAACATTCATTTGCTCAAAAAAAACCCTAGTTTACTACCTTTTCAAGTCTTTACACAAAGAATTCATATGGAATATACATATCAATCCCAGAGATTACAAGAAGCGTAGGAATGCAACTAATAGTTTTTGAACGTGTCTTCTTCCTACTCCAATTAAAAGGAAGTAATTAGGCACACTTTTTTTATTACAATTAATTAATTAATTAGATTTTATAAGAAAAAGTAATCATTGAAGGGAAAATTAACTGAAACATTTCTTCAGTTTGTACAAAATTCAGAATCACAAAAACAGATGATATTTATTATCATATTCATATTAAAGCACTTAAATAAAATACATTATTTATTATCTCACTTGATGAGACGACAAAATCTTTTAAGTTTTTGCAGCCATATATTTCTTAAGACCTTTTGCATGTCCAATGACTCTAAGCATTATAGGTAAACTAAGAGAAGGAAGAAAACCAAATATTAATAGAGTCGAAGTTGGTGATATGTCATAAGTAGAACTCAGGAGGCAAAAATATAAGAGTAGTGGCACTAGAAGAAGAGAAGTGATCCCACTGGCAACAATTGCGAGGAGCCCAAGTGTCAGGATTAATGTTATGATAAACGCTATTGTGTTTGGAACATAGAACAGAAGAAAAGACGCTAAATTCAGAGCCGATTTCCCCTTATCATTCTGTAATAGACCACCGGGAGGGCTAAGAGTGGCTTGGTAAGTGGATGTTAAAATCAGGACTAATATTACGAGAACTGCACTGCTCTTTTCAGCTGACATATTTGAAATATCATGAATCACTTCGCCAAATGCTCTTTCAAGAAATGTAATCTTTGAGCCTAACAAATCGTGCAAGGTTGGAACTCTTGGAACAGAGGAAGCGTTCAAACCTTCAGCATCGAGTAGAATTTTCATTGCCGTTCTTGCTTGCTCTGGGTTGGGGAGTTCTTGTAGGATATCCAGTGCCGTCTGACCACTTGAATTGATCTCATTCATATTAACTTTGCAGTCTAATAACAATCTGACCATCTGCTTAATAGACGTATGAACTCAACATTAACCAATTAATTGACAAAAAAAAAAAGACAATTGAATGAAATTTCACACATTGTGCCACCGAGTGAAATACCAAGAACTGCCACTGACATTCAATTCAAAACTAATTGACAATACGTCGACAACTTTTTTTACTTTATTTACCAAGAATGCTTCTCTTAAGCAGACGGTCAGATTGTCTTCATTTTTGTTGTCAATTAATTTAACGTGGACAGATGGGCTATTGGCAAACCTGGAATAGCAGGTATTAGAGGGGTCTAAAGGGATGAAAATGAAGCTGTGAAGAGTGTTTTTTCAAAATCAATTGGGATGTTGACTCTAACCTTGTTGAAGTATTAGCAGTGAGATGGGCTAAAAGCACATGGACTTATGGTTGAAAGTGATTCTACTAATGAAGTGAAGTGGATTCATAACCCACAGAATACTCCATGGAGAGTAAAGAAATATAACTCAGAGATTGAGACGACGAGACATAAATGCAAGTACAGAGCTGGCAAATAGCACATATTCCTCGGGAGGTCAATGGTATGATTAGATGGATTAGCAAAAAGATTAATAATCTTTTTCCGATTTATCATTCATGTTGGCTGTGTTGTTTTTATAATGTTGGTCTTATTTCTTAATATGGGCAAGAAGGTGGATCGCATCATAAACATAATAAACTTATCACGACAAGACAATGAAATGATTTGGATCCTAGCTTCTTTTTCTTTTTACTATTTTGCAACAGTTAGGAAACTTTTGTAGCAGATTTTTCTTGCTTTTGATTAAGAGAAAGCTAAATCTAGTTATAGTGCGCAAGAGAGTGTACCTCAGGTAGATTCTCAGATGCAGCTACATGCAACACAGTGTTGCCATCCTTGTCCTTCCAGTTCAAGAGTTTTTTCCCTAAAGATGAGCTGTAGAAATAGGTCCTTCTGAGCGACTGCGTCAGGACTTGAAGAGCTTCCAATTTATTGTTCTTTGCAGCAACGTGCAGAACAGTCTCGTTGCTAATTGTCACATCTTCAATGCATTCGGGAGCAATCCACCAGAAATTGGGCTAAAAGATGAACGTTTCCTTGTTCGGCTACGTAATGCAAAGGAGTGTAGCGTTTAATTCCTTTGACACGAACCAGATCCTTATCTGCTTCCAAGAAACGAAGCGCCATTTTCTCTTTCTTATTTTGCAAGGCCAGGTGAATAGGACTATAGCCATCTTTATTCAGCTTCCTAGCAAATGATCGCTTTAAGTTCATAATCTCCATAGCAAAATCATCGTGCCCCTCGGCTGCAGCTTCGTGTAGCGGAGTATCCACAAAAGGAACTTGATCAATGTACTCCAAAATATATGGGTCTTTCTGAATTACTGCATACAGGCCATCAATATCTCCTGCCTGAGCAGCCCTACTCAACTCCTCACATAAATCCATAGCAAGAGAGCTGTCAAAGTGATAAAACAATGGAAGACGGATTGAAGAGGTCTTGCTCGGTTGTCTATATTTATAGTCAAATCCATGGCATGCGGCTGCGGGGATTGGCCGATGTTGAATATGATTTAATTATGAACAAAACAGTACTTTTTTATTATCCAATCACGTTATTATTATTATTTTTTTCTTATGAAATTACTGGTACAATTAGAATTTATAATCATAATAGCATTGTTATATATTTTTTGGTACAATAGAAGATTTTTTTTTTGAAAATTGAAATTTAGTAAATATAAAAGAAATAGTTACAACCAGGCAACAAAATTTACAGACAGATTGAAGTGGTACAATAGAAATTTTAGTTGAGGAAATTAAGAGAATGTAAGTATTGAAACTTAGATTTCAAATTTACAGAATTTTTATACCTTATAAGTAAGGACATGATCCCATTTGATCCAATGCTGAAGTCCAGTATTATTAATCTTTAAGCTCTCATTAGTTGCATGCTCTCATGTCCATCCTCTCAAAGTTGGAAGAGAATAGGGCACATTTGCCCCTTGCCATGCTTAGGATTTACATGAGTGAATCAAATTAAACAAATAAATTGAACAAGAAATGAATGAGTTCAATATGGAATTGAATCAAATCCACACATGTTAAGATTTTAAATTTTCCTTTTTTATTATTAAGACAATCTCGTTGACATATTGTGCTTGAGTTTATGTTTCTCAACGGTACTATTTTATTTTACTTTGATTATGTTTGAATCTATATTATGGATAATTATCTCATAAGTTTTTAGGCTTCACAAATAAAATTAATCAAATGATACATATCTTTTAAAAAATATAAAAAATTAATTAAAAAATAAAATATGTGATAATTTTTAACTCAACAAGTGAGAAATTTAAAAATTTCACCTTTGACTCCACCTCCTTAAAATCGCACTAATTTAGATTTCATGTGAGCAAAGAACAAATAATGATGAAAGTTGCAAGAAAATGGTTCCCTTAGCATGAAAAGATTCTAAAAGGATCTTCTTCATAGGGCGAATAATTCTTCAGGTACAATTAGAATTTATAATCATAATAGCATTGTTATATTTTTTTTTTGGTACAATAGAACATTTTTTTAAATTGAAATTTATTGAATGTAAAAGAAACAGTTACAACTAGGCAACAAAATTTATAAACGGATTGAAGGGGTACAATAAATGTTTTTAGTTTGAGGAAATGAAGAGAATGTAAGTATTGAAACTTAGATTTCAAATTTACAGAATTTTTATACCTTATAAGGAAGGACATGAACCCATTTGATCCTATTCTAAAGGCCAGTATTATTAATCTTTAAGCTCTCATTAGTTGCACGGTCTCATGTCCATCCTTCTCAGAGTTGGAAGAGAATAGGGCACATTTGCCCCTTGCCATGCTTAGGATTTACATGAGGTGTGCATGGAGTTGTTCAATATATGAATCAAATTAAACAAATAAATCGAACAAGTAATGAATAAGTTCGATATGGAATTGAATCAAATCCACACAGAATTTGAACATGAAATGTTTAGATTTTTTTTTTATTAAGACAATCTCATTGACATATTGCGTTTGAGTTTATGTTTCTCAACAGTACTATTTTATTTTACTTTGATTATATTTGAATCAATATTATGGATAATTATCCTATAAATTTTTTGAATTCACAAATAAAATTAATTGAATGACACATATCTTTTAAAAAATAAAAAATTAATTAAAAAATAAAATATGTAATAATTTTTAACTCAACACGTGAAATCTAAAATTTTCATTACCTATATATGAGAAAATAGTCCTAATTTTAAATATATATATATATATATATATATATATATATATATATATATATCTTCAAGATCAAATGTTTTACTCCACCTCCTTAAACTCGTACTAATTTAAGGTTTCAAGTAAGCATAGAACAAATAATGATGAAAGTTTCAAGTGAACATAGAACAAATAATGATGAAAGTTGCAAGAAAATGATTTCCTTAGCAGGTAAAGATTCTAAAAGGATCTTCTTCATAGGACGAATAATTCTTCTGGTACAATTAATTTACTCCAGAAAGAATGAAAAAGACTAATGATTTTGATATACGAAACTTCCTGCAGGCTAGTCAATTTTAGTCTAAACAATAATTGTTTAGGGTTTACCAGGCAATTTACTTAATCTGATTAATTTATATCTTTCTCAATCTAAATTTCCTTTTGAAGTGGAGACAGATATTCACGATTGTATCAAAGATTGACAATGAATTCGTATGCACCAAGAAATTATTGCCTTACATATTATATACAAACTAGTTGTTGACCAGTGCTTCG